>JAPDVR010000013.1:9939118-11139118 GCA_026230005.1 Gila orcuttii | reverse complement strand
ATTCCCGGAGCCCTGAACTGTGCAGCCGACGAGCTCTCACGGCTTCAGCCCCTCCCTGGAGAATGGCGACTCCATCCCCAGTCGGTTCAGCTGATTTGGGACCAGTTCGGGGACGCACAGATAGATCTGTTTGCCTCTCACGACTCGACCCATTGCGCCCTGTATTTTTCCCTGACCGAGGGCACGCTCGGCACGGATGCACTGGCGCACAGCTGGCCGCCGGGCCGCAAATATGCGTTTCCCCCAGTGAGCCTTCTTGCGCAGACCTTGCGCAAGGTCAGGGAGGACGAGGAGCAGGTCATTTTGGTCGCGCCGTATTGGCCCGGTCGGACCTGGTTCCCCGAACTTGCACTCCTCGCGACAGCACCTCCCTGGCCCATTCCTCTGAGGAAGGACCTTCTTTCTCAGGGACGGGGCACCCTGTGGCACCCTCGCCTCGATCTCTGGAGCCTCCACGTGTGGCTCCTGGACGGCTCGAGGCAGGTTTGAGTACCCTTCCACCAACGGTGGCGGCTACCATCACTTCCGCTAGAGCGTCGTCCACTCGGCACGTCTATGCGTTGAAGTGGAACCTCTTCGTTGACTGGTGCTCTTCTCACCGAGAAGACCCCCGGAGATGCTCGATCAGCGTTGTGCTTTCCTTTCTTCAGCAAGGGTTGGAGTGAAGGCTGTCTCCCTCCACCTTTAAGGTCTATGTTGCCGCCATTGCTGCACACCACGACCTGGTCGAAGGTAAGTCGTTGGGGAAGCACGACCTGGTCATCAGGTTCCTGAGAGGAGCGAGGAGACTAAATCCTCCTCGCCCTCCTCTCGTTCCCTCTTGGTACCTCTCAGTGGTTCTAACTGCCCTGAAGAGTGCTCCCTTTGAGCCCCTGCAATCAGTTGAGCTTAAGTTCCTGTCAATGAAGACAGCGCTCCTGGTTGCACTGGCCTCCATCAAGAGGGTAGGGGACCTGCACGCATTCTCCGTCGACGAAGCGTGCCTGGAATTCGGGCCGGCCTTCTCTCACGTGATCCTGAGACCCCGGCCCGGATATGTGCCCAAGGTTCCTACCACTCCCTTTCGGGACCAGGTGGTGAACCTGCAAGCGCTGCCCCCGGAGGAGGCAGACCCAGCCTTGGCACTGCTCTGTCCAGTACGCGCTCTCCGCGCCTATGTAGACAGGACGCAGTGTCTCAGGACCTCAGACCAGCTCTTTGTCTGTTATGGTGGGAAGCTGAAGGGAAAGGCTCTCTCCAAGCAAAGGTTGTCTCACTGGATAGTGGACGCCATTGCTTTGGCATACCAGCAGCAAGGTCGACCGTGCCCCCTTGGTGTGACGGCCCACTCCACCCGGAGTGTGGCATCCTCTTGGGCTCTAGCGCATGGCGCCTCGCTAACAGACATCTGCAGAGCTGCAGGCTGGGCGACACCTAACACATTCGTCAGATTCTATAATCTCCGAGTGGAGCCAGTGTCCTCCCATGTACTCGCTTCAACTAGCTAGTACCGGACCCGCTCAGGTGTCTTCGCTTGCTCGCCATTCCACGGACTGGATACGTGCGATATTCTCCTCAGGTGAGCTTCCCCGAAAGCCCTGAGTTCCTTCAGCACTCCTGACGTCGGCGCCGGTGTCTCTTGCCTGCGCTTCGGCTAGGTGCCTTCCGTGTGCATGGTCCCTCCCCTGAGCGACCCCCACATGTGTATTTCCACTGTAAGCCTCCTTGAGCATGTGTATTTCCCTTGGCAAGCCACCTTGCCACCCCTGGGGTTGAAATATTCCACCTGCGGCTGGACACCCCAGTGTTCTCCATATGTTTCCTTCGGGTCATATGTGTATTCTCTAAGTCCCCCCCCCTCTGGGTTGGTATTAATTGCATACTTCCCCTAGCTTGGGATATGCTTCCCAGTGTACCTTGGTATTCCTGTGTTAAATTGAGTCCTTTGTCCTTCTATGTCAGGGACTTCGATTTACGCAGGTCACTGGAAGACAGCTGAGAAGGTGGCGTGATTAGACTGGTAACCCCATTTGTCGTCATCCGACGTAACTCGGAGTGACAACGAAAGGGAACGTCTCGGTTACGTATGTAACCCTCGTTCCCTGAGTAGGGAACGGAGACGTTACGTCTGCCTGCCACTTTCCGCTGTACCGCGGGGATCGCCTGAGCTCAGTCTTGGCTCCTCAGCGAAGAAACATAGACTGCTGTTGCGGACTTCCTCCTTTTATACCCACGAGGTGGGGCGGAGTTACGTCATGCAAATTCCGCAGACCCATGGCATTTCTTTGCCATAGGCTCGTTTTGTAATACTCGAAGCTGACAGGCTTTCTAAGCGAAACCCCATTCGTCGTCATCCGACGTAACGTCTCCGTTCCCTACTCAGGGAACGAGGGTTACATACGTAACCGAGACGTTTTTCTGCGACAACGAAGCTGCGGTTAATATAATTAAGAGGTGTTCATCCATTCCATTTATCAACAGGTTCATGAGACGTCTAACATGGCTGTCAGTTATGGGGAACTATCATTTTCGTGCAGAACATATTCCCGGTTTGAATAACCAAGTGGCCATTTCTTTGTCCCGTTTCAATTTTCAGAAATTTCATCTCCTGTGTCCATCTGCAGCACAATCAAGCCTGGAATGCCCGCCTTTCAGCCAAACCATTCTAGATTGAATAACCCTCTTCAATCCTATATGCATTCTGCTGCGCAGTACGTGCGAGGGGGTTTGGGTAGTTCTACATTAAAATCGTATGACTCTGCATGGTCTTATTTCATCAGTTTTTGTGCTTCTTTATCTGTAGCTGCTCTGCCTGTCAATATATCATATATTAGTGCGTTTATAGTCCACTGCTTCGAGGATCGAAAACTGCAGCCTTCTTCCATCAAAAGTACGGTCGCTGGCATTCAATTCCACATGCGCTGCCTGGATCCATCTGCCTCCAGTATTTTTGAAAATCCTTCCATTCGCCTTTTGCTGAACGGAATCAAAAGACAATCTCCACAAGGCAATGATAAACGTCTCCCTTTTACTCTACCTTTTGGTTAAACAAATCATATCAAAATTACGGGATGGGTGTTTTGGGCCGTACACCGATCAGTTGTTGGAAACAGTCATTCTCACAGCTTTTTTTGGTTTTCTAAGGGGTGGTGAAATTTTCACGCACTTGTTCATTTGACCCAAATCTCAATCTAACAATTTCTGTTATCTCAATTCATGATCACCATTTCACAATATTTTTTAAAACATTCCAAAACTGATAAAAATTGTAAAGGCGTAATCGTGTACATCTCTGAGTCTAACACTACGAATGTCTAGGGGTCAGAACGTAACAAAGTTTAAGATTTTAAAGAGCTATAGTCAGGGCCCTGCCACAGCACCACAACAACGAAGTTCTTTTCAACAATTTTATTCAAAAAGTTAACAACAATTTACTTACAGAGTAAATTGGGAAGGAAACAAAGACTTCAGGAGGGGGCAATGCCAAAATAACAAACAAAAGTGTAATCTGCCTGGGAGAGTAAATTTCTTACTAAACCTCTTAAAGAAAATACAAATAAATAACAGAAATGTACACTCTCTCCCTACCTGACCAGAAAACCAGAAGAAAACAGGGGATAGCAAAATAAAAATGGCAGCCATCTCCCTACAGTTCCCAGACAATAAACAAAGCAAATAATCAGATAGATAACAGCTTAAAAGGATAAAGCAAAAAGGTGTGGACTGGGACGTCTCACAAAGAAGCAACAGTGCATGGCTCCAGTGGTTAACAATAGGCAGCAAAGCAACAGTTCTCTAGCCAGAACAACAGAAAGAGGCACAGTGTTGCACAGGTCCACAACAGCGCTCAACAACTAGGCCGGGCAGGACACAGACCATGCTCTGGAGAAAGGTTCTCCCTGAATGATAGTTCTGCTGGCTTTTATGCTGAGTCCCTCCTGGATGATAAGCAGGTTCAGCTGGAGACGTAATCATCTACCTGCCAGAGTGAAAAAGTGGGAGGAGCCAAAAGAGAGCAGGAGACACCAAAACAACAAAGAAAGCACACACAGATCACAGTACCATGTACTTCACAAAAATATACGTCCTTGGACGTAACACCCCCACCCATAAGTTACAAACAATACCCTCAAAGAAATGTTTGTAAACTCATGAATTAGTCATTTTCAATGACAGTTTCATACTTGTTATTCCCATCATCCTAGTTATCCACACTATATACTCTGGAAAGTGCATCGGCTACAATATTTCCTGAACCTTTCAGATGTTGAATGTCAAGGTTGTATTCTTGAATGATTAAAGACCAGCACATTAGATGTTGGTTTGAGTTACACATTCTCCCAAGGAATACTAAGGGGTTGTGATCAGTGTAAACCACCACCGGATTACAATTACCACCCAAGTAAACTTCGAAGTGTTGTAATGCTAAGAGTAAGGCTAAAGCCTCTTTCTCAATAGTACTGTACTTCTGTTAACATTTGGTAAACTTCTTGGAGAAGTAACTCACAGGATGCTCTACACCGGCTGAGTCTTCTTGTAGCAAAACAGCACCTGCCCCTGCAGAACTCGCATCCACCTGCAACTTGAAGGGCAGAGTAAAACTTGGAGCAGCAAGGACGGGGGCATGGCATAACAGGTCTTTTGTAGCATTAAAGGCATTGTTACAAACATGACTCCACACAAATTTTCTGGAGGTACTCAGGAGATCTGTTTACGGGGCAACCACAGAAGCAAAGTTCTTACAGAAGCTCCTGTAGTAACCAGTCATACCCAGGAATCGTCTCAGTTCTTTTTTATTACTAGGAATGGGAAAATTCAGTATGGCAGCAACTTTTTCTTCAACTGGCCTTACTTGTCCTTGGCCCACCTTTTTACCCAAGTAGGTAACTACAGCCTTCGCAAACTCACATTTCACCAAGTTTAACGTCAATGACGCCTTAGACAACCTACTGAAAACTTGGTTAAGACTATTCAGATGGCTTTCCCAACTAGCTCAATAGATCACCACATCATCCAAGTAGGCCTCACAGTTGGTCACTCCTGACAACACGTGCTGCATTAGGCGTTGGAAGGTCGCAGGCGCATTTCGCATCCCGAACGGCAAAACGGAATATTGTAGGAAGTTGTCAGGGGTAACAAAAGCAGAGATTTCTGAGGCTCGAGGCGTGAGTGGCACTTGCCAGTATCCTTTTAAAAGGTCCAACTTGGTGACATAACGTGCAGAACCAACTCTCAGTCTTCTATTCGAGGTAGAGGAAAAGAGTCTGGCTTGGTGACGTTATTAACTTTGCGGTAGTCAGTGCAAAAGCGATAGGATGAGTCAGATTTAGGAACCAGCAAACATGGTGAACTCCAGGGGCTTTGGCTGGGGGTAGCAAAACCATGTTGCAATAAATATTCAACCTCTGATTTCATTACTTCACGTTTATGTGGATTAACACGGTAAGGATGTTGTTTAATGGGCACAGAGTCACCTATGTCGATGTCGTGTGAGAGAACAGTAGTCTGACTGAAACAGAAAACAAGATGGGATACCCATTAATTAACTCCACTATATCTGTGCATTGGTTCTGAGGCAAGTGAGCAAGATACGAGTCTAAATTACTCAGTACTACAGAATTGTTTAGACGTGTACAAGACATTCGGTCTTCATTTTCAATCAGATTATCCTCTGATGGATAATATGCAGTAGGCAACACTGTAGAAATAGCCGCAGACACCACATCAGAGACAGGGGTTTCATTTGAGGCTTCGCTTGTGACATAAGCCTTCAACATATTCACATGACATACTCAAATTTTTCTTCTACGATCTGGCGTTGAGATTACATAATCAGTGTCAGAAAGCTTTTTCTCAACAGCATAAGGACCTGTGAATTTAGCGTGTAATGCTGTCCCTGGGACCGGAAGCAAAACCAAAACTAAATCGTTGGGTTGAAAATTGCGCTTTACACATCTCTTGTCATAATGCAATTTCATCTTGGATTGTGCAGATACCAGATGAGCTTTGGCTACATCACAGACTTTATGAAGGCGTTCACGAAAGTCACTCACGTAGTCCCATACATTACTCGACACTGGGTTCTTTGATAATAACTGCTCACTTAGCAGTTTCAAGGGCCCACGAACAGTGTGTCCAAAAACAAGTTCTGCAGGGCTGAAACCCAATGACTCCTGCACAGTTTATCTAGCTGCGAACATTAACAACGGCAAACCCTCAACCCAGTCTTTGCCAGTACTGAGACAATATGCATGTAGCATTGATTTTAGGGTTTGGTGAAAGCATTCCAGCGCACCCTGGGACTCTGGATGGTATGCGCTGGAGAGTTTATGATCAACCCCTAACGCCTTTAATACTTGGACGAACACTTTGGAAGTGAAGTTAGTACCTTGATCGGTCTGGATAATTTTAGGCAATCCAAACGTTGAGCAGAACTTAACTATCTCCTTTACCACCGCCTTAGCTTTGAGAGTACGGAGCGGAACAGCTTCTGGGAATCGAGTTGCAGCACACATCAAAGTCAAAATATATTGATGCCCTAATTTCGATTTTGGTAACGGCCCAACACAATCCAAAATCAACCGTTCAAACGGCTTACCCACTATTGGAATCGGATGGAGGGGAGCAGGAGGTAAAGTCTGGTTCGGCTTACCCGCAAGTTGGCAGAGATGGCAACTCTTGCAAAATTTGGAAACACTAGACTTCAATCCTGGCCAAAAAAAGTACCGTAGAATGTGCTTGTAGGTTTTATTAACGCCGAGATGGCCAGAGAGTGGATGCTCATGAGTAAGCTGGAATACCTGAGAATAAAGACCATGGATTGGACGTTTGCAGCATTCTGAAGCATAAGCCACACAAAGAAAGCCTGACTTTCTGAAATCAAAGGGCTTGTGCTATGGTTGCTTATTACCAGGTCACATGAGTAAAGGTTGTGTGCAAAGACTGACTTGTCAAAAATGCTCATTATAGCATCCAACCATTCTTCATCTCCCAGAAAAGAAGCCAGTGCTTCCAGAATCTCAAGATGGAGACAGCTCCTCAACTGTCACTGAGTCACTCAATTTCTGAAAAGAAAATTCAAAAGAAATTCAGCTTTCTACAAGGACTATTGTAGTTTCATGGAGGACATTTTACTCAAAGGTCATGCTGAGAAAATCCCTGCAAGTGAAATTGAAGGAAATCCTGGCAGAATCTGGTAAATCCCACACCACGGGGTGTATCACCCACAAAAACACAAACTTCGAGTGGTGTTTGACTGCGCAGCTACCTACCAACGAAAATCACTCAACTCACAACTGTTGCAAGGACTCAACTTGAATAATTCTCTCATTGGTGATCTGATGAGATTCAGACATAAGCCGATTGCCCTTGCAGCAGATGTAGAAGGGATGTTTCATCAGGTCAGAGTTCCTGCTAAAGATAAAGACCTGTTAAGATTCCTTTGGTGGCCTAAAGGGGACACTGCACAGGAAGTGGAGGAATACAGAATGACTGTTCACTTATTTGGTGCTACATCCTTCCCAAGTTGTGCAATCTATGCTCCGCAAAGGTGTGCAAAAGACAACAGTGCACAGCACAGATCAGAGGTAATTCAGACAGTCCTTAGGATTTCCTATGTGGATGACTCTTTGACGTCTGTGGCTACTGAACAGCAGGGTATTGCTCTAATGCATGAATTAAGGGAGATGTGTGCATCAGGAGGATTTGATTTGACCAAGTGGATGTCCAACAGTCGCACTGTACTTGCATCCATAAGTGAGGAGAGCAAAGCTAAGACAGTGAAGGACTTGGATCTGGAGAAAGGCAAGTTACCATTGGAAAGAGTGCTAGGGGTTCAGTGGTGTGTAGAGACAGACACTTTGCAGTTCAAAGTAACCTTACAGGAAAAGCCTCTTACAAGGAGAGGTATCTTTGCCTTGGTCAGCTCCATTTATGATCCCAGTGGAATACTTTCTCCAGTCATTCTTCCTGCAAAACAAATAATGCAGGAGCTTTGTAGAACAAAACATGAATGGGATGACAGTATTCCAGAAACTCTCAGACATCAGTGGAATTTGTGGTTGGCTAGTCTTCAGAACTTAAATGACTGTCAGGTTGAAAGATTCATAAAGCCACTTAACTTTGGTGAAGTCACCTTAGGGCAGCTGCATCATTTTGCAGATGCCAGTGAGCTGAGTTTTGGCACAGTCTCATACTTGCTCATGGAGAACCACAGAGGTAACCAAAATTGTGCATTAGTTATTGGTAAAGCAAGGGTTGCTCCGGTAAAATCAGTTACCGTGCCATGTCTTGAGCTCACTGCTCACTGAGTCTGTATTTTGGACAGATAGTACTTCAGTCCTGAAATATTTCAACAATGAAAGCACACGGTTCCGTACATTTGTGGAACAACAGGCTAACTGAAATCAGAGAGCTCTCAAAGGTGTCGCAATGGAGGTAGGTGAATTCTTCTTCCAACCCAGCCAATATTGCCCCAAGAGGACTTACTGTAGATGCTTGACTTAAAGCAAATTCATGGCTGACAGGTCCATACTTTCTGACAAAGCCAGAATCAGAGTGGCCAAAAATACCAAGTCACGCTCTTAAGATATCTGTCAATGATCTAGAAGTTAAGGAAGTCTGCGTCAATGCAGTGTGTGCAGATAAGTCTGACTATACTTCTCAGTTCTTTTCACACTACTCGGATTGGTGCCATTTGAAAAGAGCCATTGCATGGTTCCTCAAATTCAAAAGCACTCTGAAGGCACTGATGGAAAAAAGAAATGAGCTGTGCCACAGTCTAAGAGACAATCTAGCAGTGAATTCTGAACTTGAAAAAGAAATGTTAAACTTCAGATCTTTACTGTCAGGGGTTACATTGACTGTAAGTGACATTGAAAAAGCTGAGAAAGAGATTGTAACGCAGTTCAGATGTTATGGGAAGAAGGAGGCGGGAACCGGCGAACATTTGAAGATTTTAATAACAAAATAAAACAAATACAAAACAAAAGTAAAAGACAGCAGCCCCTCACGGACGAGTGCTGTCACATAATAAAACATAAACAACACAACATAAATCCAGGCCTGGCCTCTCTCGTCCTTCACTGTCATCGCTCCTCCTTTTATGCTTCCGCTCCTCTGTGAGAGATACGAGACCGGTGCATTGCGCAGGTGTTGCTCATCAGTAATCCCGGCACCGGCCTCGCGCCGTCCTCCCACAGCCCTCGATCTTGTCCTGCTCATCACAGAGATCATTCGCTACAGCCAAACAGTCATGTTTCCAGAGGAAATCAAAGACTCCCAGCAAGGTAAAACTGTAAAACGCAGTAGCGCTCTCTACAGGTTGTCACCAGTTTTGCAAGACAAAATCCTAAGAGTAGGTGGCAGAATAAGCAGATCATCTATGCCTGAGGAGTCCAAGATCCTGCTATTTTAGCAAAGGACCATCATGTTTCACATCTGGGGCTCGTTCTTCGTACGTTGCTTAAAACATCCGAGATCAAATGAGACATCGAAGATGATATCATCGTGCTAATCATGATCCGGCTAATTGGGTTCTTCGAACACACCTGTTGTTTATGATTAGTATCGCTGGATTGAGTTATCTGAGATAATTGCGCGTTCATGCGCTGGGTTAAAAGGGGATATGTATCGATAGTAGAAACATTGATCAGCAACGCTGCTATTGGCTGCTCACCGTGTCCAAAGAGCGCGCACAGTTTTTCTCCGTATTTTTTTGCTGCACTATAGGCCTATAATCCCAATGGCTGGTCCAGTCATATCAACTGATAAACCTTGAGTAGGCCTAGTGATGAATTGCTTACTTGTGAAAGTGTGCATGTGTGAAACTACATGTAGCCTAGTTAATGTAAAAAAATATGTTGCCATGAGTTATTGATCACATTTCCCCCCAGTGTACTTCATTGTAATGAAATTGTGTTTTCCTCTTTTGTGCAGTTTTAAACACCAACACTTTTATCTGTTCCCAAGCAAGTGTGCAGTAAGTGGACTTTTCCAAACTTTACATCAAAAGGGAAGAAAGTACAACACTTTGTAATGCCCATTTCTCCCCCAATGCACAGGACAGTGAAGAAACTCTTTCAGATGACTGTCTTTTGGAGAAAGTATCTTTAAATAACTTTACTTAATTTACACTTGAGTACCTATTATTTCTGAATGCAATATGTGTTGCAGGAGTCGACCTCTACAGAAAGGCCTACAGAAGAGTCTGCACAAAGCAGTTATACAGAGGTGGGCAGTGTATACTTTTCCTTTTATTTTTAGTTGCATAAGGCTTGTGTTGACAGGTTTAACCCAAGCCCCCCTGCCCCTAGAAAATAGAGTATTTTGGGGGGGGAAAACTTGACAACTTAAAGAAAAAAACTGGCACTATAGAGTTAGAGATAGAGTTGCTTCAAAGGAACTTCAGAGTAAGTGCTAATATATTATTTCACACAGAGTACTATTGCTGACCTTGCATAGTATCTCTTATTGCAGGCAAAATATGATTTGATCACTGGCTTTTCTTTACAAAGAACAATTTAAATAAAAAATCAAAGAACTAAGCATATTTGTCTTGTCTTTTATTAAACATTTAATGAAATGTTTTATATTTTTGCTGATGGTGGAAATGTTGTGTAATATGGCACATGTAATGTCACAGGCCCTGTCAAGTGCAACCCTCAGGCTTTTCAGACACTGAAATCTTCCCTTTAGTTGGCCAAAGTTCATTTCATTGTGTGACCTTGTCCTGGCGGAGCTGCATTGTAACTGTGTATGTAATACAGTGAGCTTGATATTTATATTTTTCCTTACCATGTTCAAGTAATGTGCATAAATGTGAATCTCTGTGCTTCCACATTTGTGATATGGAACAGTCACACACCATCTAGAGATTTTAGTCTGTCAACTGCCTTTTTTAAAAATTGATATAATATTACTAATCTGGAATATTAAGAATTGTAATAGTAACTTGGCTGCACATTTACATTGTGATCCCCCTTTCTGTTCACGAAATCCCCTTCATAGAGGCCTTGATGGGAACATGTGTGCAGTCTATTGACCAATCACATTAGTGAAGCCTGAGGGACATATCTGTGTCATATTAATCGGCATTTAAAAATGTATAATCTTCATTAAAAATTATAATATACCTGCGTTGGCAAAAAAAAAAAAAAAACCTGCTATAGCCTACAACCTTGGGTCTAAACTGGCTTGGAAATGCCACAAAAAAAACACCCTAAAAACTGCTTGAGCGCCAGGGTAAACTTTGTGAATGACACGACAGACAGCACTTATCAAGTTCTCCGCATCTCCAATAGTTTAAAGGAAAGAGCCTCTCGCAAATAATATCAGGACAATGCACACAGTTTGTGCTGTTATTAAAGGCCGACTCCGACGAGTCGAACATTTAATGTGCGTTTCCAAAAAATAATTGATGTAAACGACATCCTCACGAGTCATGAGAAAAATTATATCTCTCAAAAAGTACACTATCGCGCTGCGTTAAAAGACTTCTCGTATCACCTCCGCTTATAAAGCCGCGATCTGATCCTGTTTACATAAAATAAGCCTGCTCACGAGCAGGTTCAAGCTAGCGCACCTGTTGCTATGACAGCAAGTCTAGGATGAGCTTCGAAGAACCAAACAATCCAAGATCATGCCAAATCGTCAACAATCAAATCCAGCTAACTGAGTTAGCGACGTACGAAGAACGAGCCCCTGATCTTAAGATCAATTCATGTAGATGTAGGTCATAGTGGCCGTAATCCCATGATGAACCCCCATTCACAAATGTAGGCATTGATTATTTTGGCCCATTTGAAATCAAAAGAGGAAGGACATTGATTAAAAGATATGGGATAATCTTTACTTGCCTGACGTTAAGAGCTGTTCACATTGAGATAGCTACTCTTTGGATACTGACTCATGCATTCATGCACTGAGGAGATTCGTTTCTAGAAGGGGCCAGGTTAAAAAAATCAGGTCTGACAATGGGACAAATTTCATTGGGGCAGAAAGGGAGTTGCGAAAGCCCATACAAAGTTTGAATAATGACAGGTTTCAAACCACATTGCTTGGAAAAGGTGTACAGTGGATTTTCAATCCCCCAACTGCATCCCACCATGGAGGAGTTTGGGAACGTCAAATACGGACTGTCAGACAAATTCTCAACTCCATTGTAAAACAGCAGTCTCTTGATGAAGAAAGTCTCCAAACGCTCTTATGTGAGGTGGAGGCAATAATCAATAGTCGTCCCATCACTAAGGTGTCCAATGACACAAACGACTTCACTCCAAATCATTTGCTGCTGTTGATAGTAAAGCTGTCCGTGTCTCCTGGGGTTTTTGACAAAGCAGACCTGTATTCCAGACGTAGGTGGCGCCAAGTTCAGTATATGGCTGACCTATTTTGGAAGAGCTGGATCAAAGAGTACTTACCAGACCTGCAAGAAAGACAAAAGTGGCAAAGCCTAATGAAAAATCTTAAGCCTGGGGACATTGTATTGGTTGCTGATGATTCCGCACCACGAAACTCTTGGTTAATGCGACATGTACTACAAACATTCACAGACAACAAGGGTCTTGTGGCAGGCCCAAGTGAAAACCACCAAGTTAAAAACACTCTTTTACAGCCTGTTACTAAGCTTTGTTTACTTTTAATCCTAATTGAAGGATCTGTTATGGGTTTATCGCCTAAATTCAGGTTAACATCTTATTGAAAGAGAAAGATTCAGTTGAGACTATTTGGTATCTTTAATTTAAGTAATTTGTTTGGCTCTTTGGTATAAATAGGTTGTTAATTGTTTTGTTGAACACAAAGACAATATATATATATATATATATATATATATATATATATATATATCCTATGATTTCTGATGTATAATTTCTGAAGAAGTTTGTGCATAGAAAAAAGGGAGAAACAGTTTTCTTACCATTTTGTCTGTCATTTATGGATACAACTCGTGTTTAAACGTTTAAGGTAACAAGTTAAAGGTTTAACAAGTGAAATCATAGGATAGGCTACAGGAGCCAACAGGATTTCGTATATTTTTGTAATTTTATGATTTGATTTTTGTCAGAGTTCTGTGACGAGTAAGAACCAATTTTTCCTGCCACTATGCCAGTGAAGTTAACCTAGGACTTTGCATCTATATGCACTCATTTTCATCATTCGGAATAAATCCAACCCAATTTCAGATTCTGAAAGTTCTGTTTATGTGAACCCTAAACTTTATTTAGGCCACATATGCATCATATGTATTCCGAACAAATTTATAGATTACAGATCCCCTGTATTAGTGTACCTACATTGGCTTCCTATAAAATTGAGGATAGATTGTGTAGAAGGCTCTTTCTGGTCTTGAGCATCAATATCTTTGTGATCTTTTTGTACCCCACTTTCCTCTTAGAGTCATCCGACCAAATTCTGCTGAAAGTTCATCGTCATTACAAATTGAAGGACGATTGTGCCTTTTCTATTGTAGGCCATAAACCTGGAACAAGCTTCTGCTTCATGTCAGATCAGCCTTGTCAATGTTTTTAAATCTTCTTTAAAAACACATTTTTATTCTTTTGCTTTTGAATACATTTTGAATATAGATATTTTATATTTTAGGTAATTATAGAAGGGTATGTTATGTTGAGATTAAATGGATTATATTGTAAAGCACTTTTGGTTCAACTCCTGCTGTTTTTGAAAGTTCTCTATAAATAAAGGTTGAGTTGAGCATCATGGCACTGTGAATGTGCGAAAGGTGTTTTTGAATCCGATTAAGAGAATAGTCAAATTCAAGCATTCACATGCCTAATTTTTCCCAGTAGATTAGATTATTTCAGGTCCACTCCACTCCTTCCATTCTAATCAAAACTTCATTGGGATTGAGCTCAATCAGAATCATTTGAGGTGTTCACATGATTTAAATACTTAGATACTGGACAATGACCGTGAGAAACAGACTAAAGCTAAACTGAACATTATGGTGACAGCCAGAGGCGACAGTGGAAATTAACCCAAACTCCATCAGTGACAGAAATGGAGAAAAAACCTTAGGATAAACCAGGCTGAGTTGGGGGATTCAGACTGCATCACAAGTTAGATTGTGGGTTGGTATTATTCAGAATATTTCATCCAATTCCTCCTGCTTGAAGATTGGGATACATCAGCGTCAGCATATGGTAGGGAGAAGTTGAAGCTAGCCATATGTGCAGAGTGCTTGTAAACATAACCTTTTCTGTACATTTAGCATTTAACATACTTTATTAAAAATATTTAAATGACATCCATGCATCTTTTAAACTGTCCATCAACCAGGGTGTCCCATCACTAACAGACTGCAAGAGAAACATGTTTTGGGTGGGTGTTGGTGTTGTCAGCCATTATTTGAAAAGTTCCAGGCAGCGTGAGCAGCAACATTCCCAAATCAATGTCGTCATCACTCCATCCATCCATCCATCTTCTTCCGCTTATCCGGGGCCGGGTCGCGGGGGCAGCAGTCTAAGCAGAGATGCCCAGACTTCCCTCTCCCTAGACACTTCCTCCAGCTCTTCCGGGGGGACACCGAGGCGTTCCCAGGCCAGCCGGGAGACATAGTCTCTCCAGCGTGTCCTAGGTCTTCCCCGGGGTCTCCTCCCAGTGGGACGTGCCCGGAACACCTCCCCGGGAAGGCGTCCAGGAGGCATCTGGAACAGATGCCCGAGCCACCTCAGCTGACCCCTCTCGATGTGGAGGAGCAGCGGTTCTACTCTGAACTCCTCCCGAGTAACCGAGCTTCTCACCCTATCTCTAAGGGATCGCCCAGCCACCCTGCGGAGAAAGCTCATTTCGGCCGCCTGTATCCGGGATCTTGTCCTTTCGGTCATGACCCAAAGCTCATGACCATAGGTGAGAGTAGGAACGTAGATTGACGGGTAAATCGAGAGCTTTGCCTTACGGCTCAGCTCCTTCTTCACCACAATAGACCGGTACATCGACCGCATTACTGCAGAAGCTGCACCGATCCGTCTGTCAATCTCCCGTTCCATCCTTCCCTCACTCGTGAACAAAACCCCAAGATAATTAAACTCCTCCACTTGAGGAAGGATCTCTCCACCAGCCTGAAGTGAGCAAGCCACCCTTTTCTGACTGAGGACCATGGCCTCGGATTTGTAGGTGCTGATTTTCATCCCAGCCGCTTCACACTTGGCTGCAAAACGTCCCAGTGCATGCTGAAGGTCCTGGTGTGAAGGGGCCAACAGGACAACATCATCCGCAAAAAGCAGAGACGAAATCGCGTGGTCCCCAAACCTGACACCCTCCGGCCCCTGGCTGCGCCTAGAAATTCTGTCCATAAAAACTATGAACAGAACCGGCGACAAAGGGCAGCCCTGCCGGAGTCCAACATGCACCGGGAAGAAGTCTGACTTACTACCGGCAATGCTAACCAAGCTCCTGCTTCGGTCATACAGGGACCGGACAGCCCTTAGCAAAGGACCCCGGACCCCATACTCCCGGAGCACCCTCCACAGGCCGCCGCGAGGGACACAGTCGAATGCCTTCTCCAAATCCACAAAGCACATGTGGACTGGTTGGGCAAACTCCCATGAACCCTCCAGCACCCTGTAGAGAGTATAGAGCTGGTCCAGTGTTCCACGGCCCGGACGAAAACCGCACTGTTCCTCCTGAATCCGAGGTTCCACTATCGGCCGTATTCTCCTCTCCAGTACCCTGGCATAGACTTTCCCAGGGAGGCTGAGAAGTGTGATCCCCCTGTAGTTAGAACACACCCTCCGGTCCCCCTTCTTAAAAAGAGGGACCACCACCCCGGTCTGCCATCCCAGAGGCACTGTCCCCGACCGCCACGCGATGCTGCAGAGGCGTGTCAGCCAAGACAGCCCCACAACATCCAGAGACTTGAGGTACTCAGGGTGGATCTCATCCACCCCCGGTGCCTTGCCACCGAGGAGTTTCTTGACTACCTTGGTGACCTTAGCTAGGGTGATGGACGAGTCCACCTCTGAGCCCTCAGCCTCTGCTTCCTCAATAGAAGACGTGACGGCGGGATTGAGGAGATCCTCAAAGTATTCCTTCCACCGTCCGACGACATCCCCAGTTGAGGTCAACAGCCGCCCACCTCCACTGTAAACAGCGTTGGTAGGGCATTGTTTCCCTCTCCTGAGGCGCCGGACAGTTTGCCAGAATCTCTTCGAGGCCAGCCGATAGTCCTTCTCCATGGCCTCACCGAACTCCTCCCAGGGCCGAGTTTTTGCCTCCACAACCACCCGGGCTGCAGTCCGCTTGGCCTGCCGGTACCTGTCAGCTGCCTCAGGAGTCCCACAAGTCAACCAGCCCCGATAGGACTCCTTCTTCAGCTTGACGGCATCCTTTACTTCCGGTGTCCACCACCGGGTTCGGGGATTGCCGCCTCGACAGGCACCGGAGACCTTACGACTACAGCTTCGAGCAGCCGCTTCGACAATGGAGGTGGAGAACATGGTCCACTCAGTCTCAATATCTCCAGCCTCCCTCGGAATCCGGTCGTGGCTCCGCCGGAGGTGGGAGTTGAAGATCTCTCTGACAGGAGACTCAGCCAAACAATCCCAGCAAACCCTTACAGTACGCTTGGGTCTGCCGAGACTGTCCAGCCTCCTCCCCCGCCATCGGATCCAACTCACCACCAGGTGGTGATCAGTTGACAGCTCCGCCCCTCTCTTCACCCGAGTGTCCAAGACATACGGCCGCAGGTCAGATGAAACGACCACAAAGTCGATCATCAACCTGCGACCTAGGGTGTCCTGGTGCCATGTGCACTGGTGGACACCCTTATGCTTGAACATGGTTTTTCGTTATGGACAAACTGTAACTAGCACAGAGTCCAATAACTGAACACCGCTCGGGTTCAGGTCGGGGGGGCCGTTCCTCCCAATCACGCCCCTCCAGGTGTCACCGTCGTTGCCCACGTGAGCGTTGAAGTCCCCCAGTAGAACGACGGAGTCCCCAGTCAGAGCACTTTCCAGCACTCCTCCCTGAGACGAAGCGACCCTCTCGTTCACCGGGGTAAACTCCAACACATGGCGGCTGAGCTGGGGGGCTATAAGCAAACCCACACCAGCCCGTCGCCTCTCACCATGGGCAACTCCAGAGTGGTGAAGAGTATCCTCTCTCAAGGAGTGTGGTTCCAGAGCCCAAGCCATGCGTAGAGGTGATCCCGACTATCTCTAGTCGGAACCTCTCAACCTCATGCACCATCTCAGGCTCCTTCCCCGCCAGCAAGGTGATGTTCCACGTCCCTAAGGCTAGTTTCCGTGTCCAGGGATTGGGTCGTCGAGGTCCCCGCCTTCGACTGCCGCCCGATCCTCTCTGCACCGGCCCCTTACGGCTCTTCCTGCAGGTGGTGAGCCCACGGGAAGGCGGTCCCACGTCGCTCCTTCGGGCTGAGCCCGGCCGGACCCCGTGGGGAGAGGGCCGGCCACCAGGCACTCGCATACGAGCCCCAACCCCGGGCCTGGCTCCAGGGTGAGGCCCCGGCTGCGCCATACCGGGCGACGTCACGGTCCTTGAATTTTTGTCCATAATAAGGGATTTTGAGCCACTCTTAGTCTGACCCGTCGCCTAGGACCTGTTTGCCTTGGGAGACCCTACCAGGGGCATATAGCCCCAGACAACATAGCTCCTAGGGTCATTCGGGTACTCAAACCCCTCCACCACGTTAAGGTGGCAGTTCAAGGAGGGGATCGTCATCACTCATGAAAGACAATATAAACAGGAAATGATAGTCAATCAATATTTTTTTTCCGCTTATCACACAAAGCTATTGTGTTGCTTTCAGAAGACTTATAAAAGTGTTTGCTTGTAGTGTCATTCTAATAAATCATTCAAAAAGACTCAGGAGTTATCATTTGAATCAGTTTGTTAAGTCACTGACTAAGTTATCGAAACAATATTAAGTTACATTGTATTTCCAGTATATGAATATTGTAGTATTTTATGGGATGTCTATACATTTTTACACATTAAATGCTGTTTCCATTACACTTCAATGTTGTCTTGTCTTATAATTTAAATAAATAGCAATTAAAGGGCTTGCTTGGTTTTAAAATACAATCATAATGTAATATTGAAGGTTCAGTGGAGTTCTATTGAACTCTAGGGTTCTTGACTAGAACCATTTATGCCAGAACAGTTATATATAAGGAGGAATGTCTATAAAGGATTGCATCTTCTAAGAGTGTTGTGATTGTTTGTGAGGTCAACATCATTGATCTTGAACAAGAAGCTTTTTAGAGTTGACTGGGAATGCTATATGAATGTGTTTCCACACGAGGGCAGCACAGTACAAGAGAGAGTGGAAAATAACACACAACACAGATCAGGAACAGAGCTGCGTTTATGCTCAATAATGTCCATCTGGGCCACTTTCTCTTTTGGATACAACAGCCAGAGTTATGTTGGTAAGAAATAAATTTATGCTGTGTGTTAGACAGTTTGAAAGAGCATCAATGGCTGTCCTGGGCCTCTTCAAACATTCTCTCACACTCACACTCACTCACTCACACACACACACACACACACACACACACACACACACACACACACACACACACACACACACACACACACACACACACACACACACACACACACACACACACACACACACACACACACACACACACACAGATCCAAGTTAAGAGGAAGCCATGTATGTTTTTTCCAGGGGAGGTGAGAGGGGGATTTGGGGTCCGCAGGTCTGGTGACCACATGTCACCCATTGGCTTTGTGTTGGGTTATTATTGCTGGGTTGGGTTTCCCACTAAATTTCTATACAAGGTCTGAAAGAACCCTTCTGAAAACATTGTGAGAGAGGTAGGTGAGGACAGGGGTCTGTCTGGAGACCCTTTTGACCCCTGTATACTACAATACGTATGACATTACCTTCTCTCATCACCACACACACACCCACACAGACACACAAACACACACACACACACACACACACACACACACACACACACACACACACACACACACACACACACACACACACACACACACACACACACACACACACACACACTCATCTGATCAACAGTTTGTAAAATGTATAAAGAATACAATAGCAATTAAATAATTGTTTTTGAAATTGTAATTTTAGTTTTTGCTGCTTAATATTTTTTTGTGGACATTTTAATTAATACCTTGATTCACTAAGGATGCATTAAATTGATCAAAAGTGTCAGTAAAGACATTTATAATGTTACAAAAGATTTCAATTTCAAATAAATGCTGTTCATTGAACTCATTAAACAGAATCCTGAAAATAATATATCAGTTTTCACAAAAATATGCAACTGTTTTCAATACTGATAATAATCATAAATGTTTCTTGAGCAGCAAATCAGTATATTAGAATTATTTCTGAAGGATCATGTGACACTGAAATCACATGCTGAAAATTCAGCTTTGATCACAGGAATAAATTAGTTTACTATATATTCACATAGAAATCAGTGATTTTAATTTTTAATAATAATTTAATAATACATAATTTCATTATTTGAGCAAATAAATGCAGCCTTGGTGAGCATAAGATACCTTTTATAAAAACATAAGTCCTTATTAACCTTAATTACTGTGAAGTCATGTCTATCATTGAGAGGTGAGCGGACACAGGAAGTGATGCGTGTTGTTTAGTGTGTTTAAGTGTTTTGAGTCTGCCCATGTCATGTGCTTGTCAGAAACATAAAACCACATCAACATTATTCATGCACTCTCATTCAGCACAGGTTTTGCTTGATTATGGACATGTTAAGAGTAAAAGAAAAACCTGGAGGTCAAAGATCAGTCTACTGAGTAAAAGTGTGTGTGTAGTGAAATGGTCCTCAGTATGGGGTGTGCAGGGAATTTGTGCCCTAAACATAGAGTGACAATGTTGAGAATTTACAAATGGACTAGGGCCAAGGGCTTAAAGCAGAAGCCGGGAACCTTTTCAGCTTTTGTAGATAATTAGAAAAGGAAAGCTGTTTAAGACAAACTGGTGTGTTCACTGCACACTGAACAAGCAAAATACACTATATAGTAGTGTTTTACATTTTTCACATCCGTGTGTCGTTTGGTGTGTATAATACGGCTAATCATTTTATGGTTTGTGTGTAGAATTACTATGCAAAAACAAAATTTTTAGAAGAGTTAAAATAGTTTTGGATGAAATGTTTGCTTTTATTTTATCATTATCATATCATTATCTCTCTGACCTTTTAACCTCTTACACTCGACTCCAGCACTTGATCTCCGCTCCTCGGAAGCTGGCCTTTTAATTGTTCCGCTTACTCGTTTAAAATCCATGGGTGATAGGGCTTTTTCTTCGAATGCTCTGAAACTTTGGAATTCCCTGTCAACTGAGATTAGGCAAACTGAGATTAGGCACCAATCCCTTAGTGTTTTTAAATCATCCCTTAAAACATATTTGTTTAGGGTAGCTTTTACATAATTGTTCGTAATTGCCATATTATTATTAATCGAACATTTCAAAATATGTTTTTATTTGTTTGTTTTTTCTGTCATTAATGCATTGTTTGTATAATTGTACGTTTTATCATGTTTCTATTCTTGTGAAGTGCTTTGAGATGCTACTTTTAAAGGCGCTATAGAAAATAAAGTTTATTATTATTATTATTATTATTATTTTGCAAGAGATTTGTGACAGCTTGCATGTTGTGTATGAAAAAAAAATGATTTGTTAGCAATTAAAAAAAAAACTGTAATAGGTTAACTAGTGTCTTTTGCATGGTGACTATGGTAGTTCTTGGCAGCTGGAGGGTAATCTAAATGGTTTCTGGACAACTGTTAGGTGATTGCTAGGATTCAAATCTTTAGATAATTTGTATAAAAACATCAAAGCAAATCAACAAGTTCCTCCTGTGAAGGCCTCATGGACACCTCAACAAACTCGTCTCTATACCGGCGAGATGACTCCGACCTCCAACCAGATGGAACTGGATAAATATTGTGAAAGTTCTGATCCAATCTGACTTCTGACCTATAATACTGCCTGAATCATAATCATACACTTTTCGTTCATTGTCCAGAGAAGAACTGGCCCCCTGACTGAGCCTGGGTTCTCCCAAGGTTTTTTTCTCCATTCTGTCACTGATGGAGTTTTGGTTCCTTGCCACTGTCGCCTTTTTCGCCTTTCTTCGCCTTTGTCGATATTGGCTTTTGGCTTGCTTAGTTGGGGACATTTAATTTTATATTTAACAATATTATTACAACATTATTTTCCTGTTATCTCTGTAAAGCTGCTTTGAAACAATCTGTATTGTAGAAAGCACTATATAAATAAAGGTGACTTGACTTGACTTGACTCTTGATTAATTTACTGTCATGTTGCATAACAATGTCTTAATTCTTTCAATTCAGTTGACACATTCTGAAACAGTTCAAACTGTTAAGTGTAGACAACAGTCTAGTTCCACTCTGCTATTTTTACTCCCACTTACAATGGAAAATGTATGTGTATTATTGCCCTCATGTGACCCTGTCTTCATTCAGATATGTTTTCAGGGTAAACCAGACATGCATATTTGATTTTACATGGATGCTCCAGTCTGACGCTCGCCTGATTCAATCACATCTAATGAAATGTACTCTTGCGCTGACTTTGATCCTCCCTCTCTCTCTTTCTCTTTTTCTCTTTCCATCTTGTCTGCATGTCCAATCCTTTATATTTTAAGGACCCAGACGCCTTGACTCTGATATGCTGAAATTGATTCACGGGATGCTCCTGTTGTGCCATCGTGGTGTCTTGGTAGGTTCAGGGAAGTAGTTTAGGCTGGCAGTTTAGGCTAGGGAAGAAAGCTCCACTCTTAACCTTTAGCACCACATTGCTGTAAAGAGCTCTGAGATTTTTTTTCTAGCTCTGTTGGTTGTTTGAACCAATCCTGACATTTGTCTTGGAATTGGAAGAATCATGTTTGCAAAGATAATGTGCAATATAGAGATTACATAAACCTCCATGTCATTTTGAAAAAGCTAACCATGTGTAAAGTCAAAGACACAACATCTAGAGAAATGTTTTTGAAAGTTGAACTTAAACTTGAGAGCTAGCTACGTTTTTAGAGCCCGAGACTCTGCAAATGATGCGAGACGCAAACTCAACTTTCAAACACATGAATCCAGCATGTGTTTACATTAAAAAAACAATGCAAAAGTAGCGCAGTGGAATAGAAAAACGCGTTATGTTTGAAAAACTAATGGAATTAAAATCATTTTGATTTCAAGGCCACACTCTCTTGGACTTTACACATCTTTTATATATTAAGCATGCACTTTATACTAGAACCATCCTGTATTAAGCCCATGCTAATTAAATAATTGATGAGTAAAGTGCCCAATGCACCCAATGATTGGGGAATTTATATTCTTGGGTTTCTGATGGAACAACAAAGAAAGGGTCTCAACAGATAAAAGACAGACATAACTGCATATAAAGCAATGCATCTGCACTCATAGATACATTCTGGAGGAAACAATTGTCCAAAAATCTTTACACAACATTACACAAATTTTCATATGCAAACAATAAAGTGATATAAATATTTAATATGTGTTCAGCTTTATGTAAAGCCATGTGCTAAAGAGAAATGAATTGAGTATTTCAAAAAAATCTCTGACATGTGAAAATGTAGTGCGGTTTTTGTCTTCATTGCTATTTACATTTTTATATGTATCAATATATAGCCATACTTGGTTTATGCATTATATAAGCACTAGTTTCCCATATATGGAAATGTATTACGTAATATATTGCATCAAAGTCTTCCTGTATATCCCCATACATGTTTTTAAGGGTGACGGCTTATGGCTCACCTCTTCCAGGAATTGCACCTGCAAGCTGGCAGCAATACACATTCACTGATTATCAGAAATAATGTATTTGAGATTTCCTCACTTGGACATTTTGCATAATTCAGCCCAGCCAGAGTGTAACCTTTATCAGTAGCCGCTTTTCCACTGTCGGTGCGAGGCAGGACTTTCAACGGGACGTGCTGGTTGATTGTGATAGCCTATATGATTTGTCTGATTTCTTCAAGCGGTCGTATTTACCATGTATACTATGGTAATAGTGCGCTTAGTCTTTTGCATCGCCTATAAATCTTTCTGCCTTAAGGTGATGATACACTGGGCAACTTTTTGAGCAATGTTGCTGGGCAATGTTGCAGTAAACGGCAACCAGATGAGACACAGGGCCCACGACCGATCTAAATTATCCAGATAAAAATGTATTGCCCATTTTCAATGGGAAAGTGCCCTAGCAACAATCTCTAGGCAAGATTGCCCAGCAACATTGCTCAAAAAGTTGCCCTGTGTATCATCACCTTTATAAGGTGATCAGAATCCACATCGGATCACAAACAGAAGTTATTTCAAACACTCACTGCTGTCTGAAAGTGAGTTTTGAGCTAAAATGATGTTATAAGTCTTTAATGCTGATGATAGCTGGTATTTCACGAGTTCACACTTACGAATGATCAGAGAGCTTGGGCGGAAATTGGGCCCGAACTCAGAGTACTCCCCCCGTATCTCTGGTTAGGAAGATAACCAGGCAAGTGTGAGGAGATGGGGTGGTGGAGGGATGCTGAAAACTGTCGAGGAATAAGGGAATAATAAGTCGACTGCGTATATTTATAGGCCTTACTCATGTTGATTGAGTGGACCTGTTGATTACTGATTGCTGACAGCTGGTTGGAATGACTTGATTGTTTGATCATTAGAACGTGTTTCTCCCGAACCTTGTTAATAAAACATCATATAATATCATCCGGCGCTGCCGTTTCCAGACTCAGGTAAACTCCGCCTCTGTTCGTAACCACTCTTCAGGCCTGAGTTGGCCTGCTTTGGACCAAGGTATTTAGGCGCACCAAAAAAACCTGGCCGTCGGCCCCGAGGAAGCCCCGACGAGGCCCGATCAAGCACCGGAAGTGACAGTCAAAACGCGTCTGGCCCTGGCAAGCACTAGCATGCATGTTTTGGCTCGAGAGTGGAATCACGGCTATTGGACTGCCAGGTTAATTACACACATAGATCTCTGTGTCCACTGTGCTGGGGCGTGTGGAGTTATAGATTATAAATTCATCAAAAGAAGTGCTGAAACTCACTTCTGGGAGTGAAATTTGGTAGCTCATCAGATGGCAGCCTTAAACCAGCCTAAGCCTGGCTGACAGTCCAAATGGGCCGCTGCTCCGGCAATAAAATATGTGGGGCGGGGCTTACATGAGGGGATGGGCTTCTCCAAATATTTCGACTGGACAGTTCTTTTAAGTCATACATAGCTGGCAAAGTTTAAAAACCACTAGTCAACTCTTTGTCATTTCTCAGGACACATCAGGTCCCATTTGTTTTACATAAGCAATTACCTCTAAACGTGTTTTGAGTAAGCGGATCGCAAAGCGTTTTGGACCCACTTGTATTTATTTAGCACTGTTCATGTGATTAAATTACCCTGGATGGAGATGGAGACAAACAAGGCCATAGAAACAACACCGTGAGACCTCCATGGAGTTCATCTGTTCCTGGTCTATAGTTGTTTAACAATGTTTTCGCCTTCTTCTTCTCATGCACGTGTAGGTGCATTTCCCACGTCTATCAAATCTCTGTGGAATTCTAATCTTTCCCAACTCCAAAGGACCCACACTTGAGCTGTGACCTCATTTGGATTGCCAACAATTATCCCATTAGTGTGAAGAGGTGTACCTCTACATCTAAGGCAGTACTGGGTGCAGGAGGTGGGCTGCAAAGATCAATGGTCTCTTCTTGGTTGACAGCACCCAGACAAAACCCTCTCTCAGACAGGCCAGCCCTCCTACACCTGGAAAGAGGAATCACTGCAAAAGGAATCACAGGGAAGCGGCCAACACTTCAAAGCAGAGCCGACCACCTGCGCCAAGAGCACGCCCAACCGATGCGCTGTGCAAAGAGAGACACATACCACAAGAATCACTGTGCAATGTCAAAGAGAAGCAAAATATTAACCTCTTATCACATGACAAATCTTATCTAAACAAACACTGCAGTAGGTCTTAAAGTAAAACACCTTAACATCTACACACAGAGACGATCACTCAAAGGCACCTCAAAGATCGCCAATTGCTGCGCCTGGGAACCTTGCTGTTTGAAGCCAGCTGTCACAACCTGACAGGCTGTTGTTTTAGGGGCCTTTGGTATGGCCAAGGGGCTGAGGGGAGAAAAAAGCACCAGGAATGTGTGCAAGTCAGGACCTAACAGTAAATCCTTCGTCCACTTCCTGTCCCTCGCTGCAGATGGAGGGGAAAGCGGGAAAAGCAGGATCACTAGAGGAGGGACCAGGGAGCGGCCCATCCTGCACGCAGTACTAGCATGTGGGTACTTTAGACGTCATCAGACATTTCTGGAGAAGCCTTCAATTTAACACAACAGACTTCTCAAACCCTTACAAATACTAACCCTGGTAACTAGAGTTCCCACCAAAATGCCATTAAAGTTAAAAAAATGGGGGAAAATAGCATAGAGAGACCTGAGCCATATCTAAATACCAGAATTTCATAGAGATATGAGGGTGGACTATTTTGACTTGTACTTGTAAGCAATTACCAAGCAGGGGTGTGTTTCCCGTACAACAATGTAACTCGCTGCTTATCTACCATAGTATGATGCATTGCTGAAGAAATCAACTAGCTAGTCCCAAAACCATATTGTTGCAAATTGGTCGTTCAACCACATTGGTTAATGATGTCACGCAGGTGTTGAAGTAATAACTACTTTTAATGTATTGTTTGAAATTGAATTAATGCTAGATGTTTTGCTATAAATTACAGACATGGCATCTGAGGACTGTTTCTCAGTTATTTTGCTTTATTTCCAAATTTAATCATAGGCTTGTTCTTACGTACTCGAGCCCATATGCACATGAGTACAAAATAGTGCTTTAAATCTCTTGACAAACTAAAAGATGTAAATGACATTTGTATATATTCTAAATAAAAGATACAGATTGTACTGAATGTCAGCTTGCTCATTTGGCTCATGATAAGGATTTATTGAGTCCACATGTCAGGCAAACAAGAAATTCTGCTTCTAACCACAGGTCGAGAGATCTAACAGAACTTGCAAACATAGTTGGCTAATGATGATTTTTGGGAAACACACCCCAGAACATCCTAGCAACTCTATAGAAATGTGCTAAAAACAGGCAGTTAGTTTTACAGACAGACTGGGCCACTGAAAAGGGGGCACAACTGAACCTTTTGTCCCGGACCTGGGCTTGAGGGGCACCTTAATGGATAGAGTGAGGTGGAAAGCGATCGCAATGTCAACCAAGCGGGCCCCCCCGTAACGCAATTCCAATGGGGGTCTCAACGTCATCGCACAGGTGCCTGTGATGAATGTTTTGTACCAGACTCAACTATTTCTTAATGTGGCCCTGCAGACAGGTACAACATATTTTACAGTAACAATAACTATAAACATTGGAAGTTGTGGATACCATGGTACACTAATAAGTAGCCTACACCTTAAAAAGATGCAATGAGCTCTGAATGTGATGTAGAAAATTAAAGCACATTTAACATGCCCGCAAGATTATGAGTACATAACTGGAAGCAGAAGTGAACGTTGAGTGCATGGTGTTCCCAGGACAGACTCTGACTCCTCTCTGCTGTTCAAAACACATTAACACTGACAGCTGCTTTGTGTGAGCAGACGCAGAGAGGAAACAAAGATATAAACACATAGACCCATGCCCTGTACTGCAGAGGACAATCTAAACACAACAGAGCCACCCCCCACCCCAATCCACAAGAATACACAGCCACACACCAACTCAGATATACAAACATGTAATCTAATAAGACATTGTAGCCAAAAATATCACAGTTAACACAGACTTGAAGTTTTTCTAAACACTTGGAAGGCTTACCAGCATGAGACTAAATTGAGAAATATATCAGACTATGTATGATGGAATCGTAATGGTACAATTACTGTAGAAAACGAACCCAAGCCTTACGCAAACACAAACTGAAACTTTCAGCCCGGTTTTTTGGTGTGCTCTGCAGCATTGGCACTAGTCTGTGGCTTTTCGGCTGAGTGAGCAAGTTGAATTGCCATCTGAGCTGTTGATGAGAGAGACCAATCTGATTGGCAGTTTAGCTTAGCTAACCACTGCATAAGAAAAGGAAAAGTGACAAAAGCAAACAAACATCGAAGTCAAGAGGGCACACACAGAAGGCTCTTCTAATTTTACATGTTCATCTTATCTGAGCACTCCAACATGCAAATATTTTCATAATGACATGGCCATCTGGAATGAAGAAACTGAAGACGTATTGATCAACATATTGGAAATGGTAAGCAAGCACTGCTTTGTTCCTGGTTTGTATATCCTCACTCCTAGTCCCTGTTTCCGTTTTTGAATGATAAATGTGACTTCTGCCACCTGCTAGTATAGACAGTGGCCGTTGACTAGTCTTTGCAGTGTTTTCAAGACACGTTCTGATTTTAGCCAACATATTTTGTTGATCCTAGAACAACATTCCTCTCCAAAAATGTGACAATAACACTGATGTAGAAGCACCTAGCCCTGTTTGTAAGCCTAAACTTGTCCCTCAAATCTGATTGGTTGATTGGAATATTGTTTCAGGATCAACAAAGATGATGATTCAGGAACATGTTGCACTTGGTGAAATCAGGTTCTGCGTGTTCAAGTGCACCTTTTAGGCCCAGACACCTTTTAGCTGTCAGCTTTTGTTGGTGCGAGTTCTTTGATGCCAGCTTGATGTGCCACAGCTTTTACATTGCTGTAGCAGTAACAGCTTCAGAAATCAAAGGGGCTATAGAGTTTCTAATGTCTGTGCTATTAATCTGAGCATGTTATTATTAAGCAAGAGATTTGCATGACAACAGTTTTACTTTGCTCAGCAATATCCTCATCAAACTTTTGCTTTGTCGTGACAAAATAGAAAGCCGATCATCCGAGCTTCATATGCATAGCCAGCTATAGCCATTTGTTGGTTGATTCCACTGAAATGTGTAAAGGGATGGTCACATTAGACTTTTCACTCTACTGACTTCTATTCATATTCGTGTGAATTCTGAAGACAGGAAAAACTCTTGAAAATATTTTTTTTTTTTGAATTTGTCCACTGCATACATAAGATCAAGTTTGATGAACCCTAAAGCTTGACATCATTTTAAGCTTGTTTTAGGCATGTGACCGTAGCTTAACACTGTTCTATCCAAATATTTGTCTTTATGAGTTTCACGACCAGCAGGATGACGTTGGCTCAACCATATCTTTGCCGACCAATGGCAAATGGGAGGAGTGTTCAGGAACCTATTTGGTGCTTGCACATAAATTACACATTTAAGCTTTAAATTCCTTTGAATCAAATCAATCAATACATTTATTACATTAATACCAAAACATTTTTTTAAATAACTTTAAACGTGAATGTCTGTCATTACTTTGAGACTCTTTGCAAGAAAGACCGACAGAGTGAAGGAAGTCTTGTGGTAGTATCATTGGTAACACTTTATTTTGATAGTCCACTTTAGACATTCTACTAACTATAAGTAACTTTGCATCTACATATCAACTAACTGTCATTAGAGTATTAGTAGACTGTATGCTTAATATCTGCTAACACTTTATTTTGATGGTCCCCAACAGATATTCTACTGACTATAAGTAACTTGGCAACTACAAGTCAACTTATTCTACTAATCCAAACCCTGACACCTAACCATAACCTAACAGTCTACTGACAGTCTACTACAATATTCTAATACTCTAATGAGAGTTAGCTGACATGTACTGTAGTTGCAAAGATACTTATAGTTAGTAGAATGTCTAAAGTGGACTATCAAAATAAAGTGGAACCGTATCATTTATAATATTTCCACTTGCCTACAAATCTTGAGTATTTAGAGCGCCAGACACAGCTGGATTACGTCCAGGGCCTCCACACGCTTCTCTGGCCTCTGACCAGGCCCCGGAGATCCCCCTGAGCATACTCTTCTATGGCTTCCACCCACAGCGCCTGGCAAATATATTTTGCCAAATTTGTGTCTAATCCACACTTCCATATAGAGATCCCATTACGGCTTGACTTGAGTGGCCCAGCTGTTCAAACACAGTGATTAATTAAAGGAATTCAGTTTGTAAAACAATCCAACCCCCCCATCTCATGAGAGCCCAGCTGGAAGCATTGCTGCAACTCCAGCAGTGTCCGATTGGTTGGTCTCCTCGCATTAAAGCGAACGGTCCCCGAGGTGTCCCGCATTAGCAAGACAAACACTTCAGAGCTGAGTGGGGGAAGGGGTTGCGTGGATGGGTTTGGACAGTTTTTGTGATCTGGACTGGGGCAGGTGAGCTCTCATGTTGCAGATTATGAGCCGAGGTCACTCTCGTGAGCAGTGCAGGTGTGCGCTATTCATCACACTGGGAGTCATGCTTAAAATCCCATTAGACCTGAATGCGTGCTGACCCGCTTTTATAATAGCCTGCGGCACGGCTTCTCCAAGCGCCCCAGCGCACACCGCATCCTGAAAATATTAAAAGGCCAACAGGCTGCCGCACTAAACACATGAAGAGCCGGAGATGGGGCTAATGATGTGCACAATTAAACTTGCTGTGTGCCATCTTAAGTATGCACTTGATTGTGAAATACTCCTCTGCTTCACCTACTAAAGATATTAAAGGTAGAGTTCTTTCTAGTATCCCACTTTAACATGCAGTCAATTTTAAGTAAGCTATTGGTTGATTGACTTCCTAAAAAGTGTAAAGGCTGTGGTGCTTTCCCTCTGCCTTAGTCTGTTGGGAAAACATTTTTTTTATTTTTTTTTATTCTGTTTGGCGCCACTATTGGCGCAAGGAATTACAAATGAGAGGCTCATCGATCTATAAACCATGAATCACACATCCCTGCTGAAAAATCCAGCATAAACCAGCATGGATTCCATGTTGGTCCAGGCTGGTTTATGCTGGTATAGTGCTGGTCTAGCTGGTGGACTAACATATCCATGCTGTTCTCAAGCAAACTGGAGCTGGTGAAGCTGGTTCGCCAGCATGGTTTTGCGGGGTTGAGAGTGAATAGGCCAGCTGTCTGTATGCAAGCAGTGTTTTGAGGACAAGCATTGTTTTTGCTTGCATATTCTATATTTAACACATTAATGATGTAAAGGAAAAACAATATAGGTGATTTTTTTAATTATATGATTATAACTAGTACACTAGTCAACATTTGAAGTAGATCCAAACCTTTCATCAAAGTTATACATGAATTTTGATCAATACCCATTCTTGTCTTGAGACAACTTTGATTAACTTTTTTGATCCACTTCAAATCTTTACTAATGTCATTTATTTTGCTCCCTTTGCTGAAAGTAGAACTGAAAATTGTAATTATTTCTATCATGACAGCTCTCGTAAGATTTTTAGTATGGTAATTAATATGATAATGTTAATGTATTTGGTCTTGGTGGAATAGATCTGCTATGCTGCTGCTGAATTGCTGCTGCTGTTGATTATTGCTGTTGCTGTAGATTACAAGTACAAGAAACTTTCTACTGCAAATGCATACTCCGATACGCTGCTGTGAGCATGTAAGACATACTGCTGCTGCACAAATAGCATATATCAATTACCCATAGTAGATCTATACAGGTGGAGCTGGAGGAGATGGAGGGGTTTAGACTAACTGCTTTAGTGAATGGTGTTGAGCAGCAAGCTCATTGGCTGCAGATGCGTTAATCAATGTCACCGGTAAACTGGTAAAATGTTTAAAAGAATCAAAGGAATTGCCTCCTGTTTCAAAGGACCTGTTACAGTCAGTTAAAATCAGTTAAAAAGAGCTTGTGTACATTGCAAAACAAAAACATTTAGAGATATTAAAACCAAGACAAATCACTAATCATAATCATAAGCAGTTTGTTCAATAACAGGTTATGAGAAGAGCTCCTTCAATGTGACAGTTAATAACAACTTGATAATGAAAGTTTAAAACTGAAAGTTGCTGTTTTTAAAGACTTTTAATGCTCATTTGGGAATTCACATGTGTCAAAATCCAGCTGTCAGTCACTGATTCCAAAATGTGCACATAGTAAAGGTATTTCATTGCAGTCAGGAACATTAAATATTGTTGACAGTAGTGATAGTGCCACAATTGACCTATGGCTAAGCCACGCCCCCAAACACGATGAGCCAATCACAGTGCGCATAGCTTCCAATACACTCGGACATTCTCTGCTTCCACGTCCATTGAAATGCATTGCAGTTAGTCAGTTTTCATTCGTTTTTATGTTTTTTCTTGTCATTTTAAGTTTAAAATGGTCAAACGGTGTGCATGGAGTATGCATGCAACTCCATGCAACTCCGACACTAGGTATCCCGAGAGGCTGGGCGACGGTGTTTATTTTTTACCCTTTCCCAATTAAGCCACATCTCAACCGAGATAAGTGTCTGCTCTGGATTAAGTTATGCGGTAGAGCACAACACCAACTAAACATGGATAAATTAAACAAGGATGTCTACATCTGTTCTAAGGTAACGTTAAGTCAACAACGTATTTGAACATTATTTTTAACATCTCTAATGTAACGTTAGGCTAACGTTAGCCTAACGTTAGAAAACGTTAACGTTAGCTTCTAGCTGCGTTGTACATCATGTCACTTAGCTTCATTAACGTATCTGTAAATAACCGAGATAACAAATGTAAGCAATGTTGTGCTGAATGATTCATGTAAATACTGTAGCACCAAACTAACGGAGAGGTACTCTTGGTAAAGATGGTAAAAAGGCTTGTCCTGGAAACGTATGCAACTTAGACCTGTACATATTTAATTTGATCATGAACCATTAATTACATATTAAAGCACAACATTTTAGACAACGTTCTACCAAAACAACTGGAGAACTTTGTGTTTTTTTTAGCAAAACATGTAGCCTTTTCACTCCTCTTCAACATAACCAAATATAGCGCCTGTCACCGAATGCTGACTGTTTGTCCGAGTGAGTGGAGGGGGCATGGCTTAGCCATAGGTGAATTATGTTTTGTTAGTTCCCTTTGGAAACTCGCGTTGTGTCGAGATGACGCTGTGGGAATGCTCTGCGTGATTGCGTCATGAAGCACTTGTGAAATCAGTCCAATGACGTATAGGCGGGTGACGTCATGGCAGGAAGCTATAAAGCGCACCCAGACCAAACATTGTCAGCTTCTGTGTCTTCAGCAAGCGCTCTGCGTAAAACTGACTCTGTCTATTTAATTTTTGTTTGTCCACAAGTATATTATATCTATATAATCTATTATATCTAGACAGGAGTATAATGGTGAGCAAACAGCATTTTGGATCGTGTGTTCCTCCCTGCCCTTTCTTACGGGCGATTTATGTGTTGTTTGTTTGGGAGTGGAGCATGCACGGTCAGCTCTAGTAAAAGGGGGATGACAGTGTTCATTCATAAATTCCCAACGTGTTATGCACTATCGAGAGTTTTAGCTCTGCTCCTGTTGGCTTTCTTCTCCAGGGAAGAAAGTCAATAAAGATTCTTTGGCCTGGATCGCACGTTTGCCGAGGCAGCGCGTAGATTACGGGTCTGCAATACTGATAAATGGTGTAGAATGGGATAATCAACGTGTAGATAATGGGTCCGCAATATATATATATATATATATATATATATATATATATATATATATATATATATATATTCTCTGCGCATATATATATATATATATATATATATATATATATATATATATATATATATATATATATATATATATATATATATATATACATATGCGCAGAGAACTGAGCAGACTGGAATTTCCCTTCCTTTATTTTATGATTGTGTGCAAACTAATTACGTGTTTGCAGACTATTATTTATGGTTCTTTTTGTGTTTGAGATTATAATATGAATTTAATTTGGAGAAATTAAATGAAATATTTGTCTGGCTTTGAAAGAAGATGTATGAAAATAATATATTCAACCTTTCATCCAGACCAAGTTCTCTATCTGATTGATTTCTGACTGCATTTAATTGTGATGAAATTAAATGTTAAATACTCATCTGAGTTGATGTCTGTATTAATACACTATATTCAGCCTTTCACCTAGACCGGTTCTACTTGTCTGGTTGATATTTTGCTGCATTTAATTTTTGAGAAAATTAAATATGTACTTATCCTGATCTCTGAGGAGTTAGATGTCTATATTAATATACTATTCAGCCTTTCATCCAGACCGTGTTTACATGTCTGGTTGATATTTGGCTGCATTTAATTTTTGAGAAAATAAATAATGTACCCATCTGATATTTGAGGAGTTAGATGTCGGTATTAATATACTATTCAGCCTTGTATCCAGACCGTGTTTACTTGTCTGGTTGATCATTGGCTGCATATAATTCTGAGGAAATAAATGGTGAAATATCTGGGGGGAAATGAATAACACCTCATTATACGGTGCCCATCTCCCTTCGGTGCCCTGAGGGGCCGTTCTGCCAACCCCATCACCTCGTGTGCTTTGGGGCTCAACGGTCTCCAGCGAGTTCTAATCTCAGGCGATCCCTTATCTCAGTGTCTGCCCGGAAACGTAGCGGTGCTGTGATGCTCGCCCTGTGCTGTGCTGTGGTCGCTCGAGTAATACCTAGACCAGTATTGAGAGATTGGTTCTCTTAGTATATTTTTTGGCAGCGTGAGAACTTCTGCCAAACATATCTCAACAGAAGCAGAGCATCTGCTCCTGAGCCCCCACTAAAAGGACTGTGGGTCGGGCTGGTGCTCTCAACCACAGCCTTTAAGGGGTAAGACGGATCTGAGGACCGTCATTATTTCCAAAAAGGCTGCGGGGAAAAGGTCCTGACGCCCGAGGGGTCAGGCCAACGAGGGCAGTCTCCCCTGAAGTAAAGCGGTTAATACCTCATTATACGGTGCCCGTTGCCCTTTGGTGCCCTCAGGGGAGTGTTATGCTAACCCAGCCACCTCGTGAGTTTCCGGGCGCAGCAGTCTCCGGCGAGCACATATCTCAGGGTCCACCCCGAAACGTAGTGGTCCTGGGATGCCCGCCCCCTCAGAGCAGTCAGTTTGGTCATTCCCTGCCGGTTCGCCGTTACAGGGCGTCGGACTGATTCCACAACAAAAAAACAGAAGCCAGTCTTAAGAGGCTGGTACCTCTAGCAGTATTTTGGCAGAGTGGAAGCTAATGCCAAATGTTTCTTGTTGGGTCCTGCAGACCATAGAAAAGGGTTATCAAATACAGTTCGGGTGTCGCCCACCTAGGTTTATGGGGGTCTTATCCACCGTTGTGGGCCCCGAGCAGGTTTTGGTAATGGAACAAGAAGTGAAAACCCTGCTGGAGAAAGGGGCCATTGAACATGTAACCCCCTCCAGCAGGGAAACCGGGTTATACAGTCAGAATTTCATGGTTCCAAAGAAGGATGGGGGGTTGCCTCTCATTTTGGATCTGCGAGTGCTGAACGAGTCAGTCATGCAGCTAAAATTCTAAATGTTAATCTTGAGACAAATCATGCCACATATCAGATCCGAGAACTGGTTTGTCACGATAGATCTTAAGGACGGATACTTCCATATATCCATCCTTCCATATCACAGGAAGTTCCTGAGGTTTGCTTTCAGGGGCAAAGCATACCAATATCGAGTTCTTCCATTCGGCCTAGCACTATCACCCCACTCTTTCACGAAATGCGTAGATGTAGCTCTGGCACCTGCAGGGTATTCGCATCTTGAACTACATCGACGACTGATTGATTCTGGCTCAGTCGCATCAGTTGGCGGTTCGGCATCAAAGATGTCATTCTCGCCCACATGAAAGGGTTGGGGTTACGACTAAACGCCAAAAAGAGTGTGCTTTCTCCACTACAGAGGATCACTTTTCTAGGCGTGGTTTGGGACTCAATGTCGATGCAGGCATGCCTCTCACCGGCACGCATAGAGCCCATCCTGTCGGCTGTGAAAAGAATAAAGCTTGGCCAGTCACTCACTGTGAAAATGTTTCAGAGACTCTTGTGTCTGATGGCAGCAGCATCCAACATGATACCTTTTGGCCTGTTGTACATGAGACCCTTGTAGCGGTAGCTCAGGACCAAAGGGTTTTCCCCAAGGGACAACACTTTTCGCATGATCAGGGTCACGTTGCGATGCTTACATGCACTAGTTATATGGAAGAAGCCTTGGTTCTTGTCCCAGGGTCCTGTGCTTGGGAGCTCCTTGTCATCGCGTAATGCTTACAACGGATGCTTCCCTCACGAGCTGGGGAGCGATCATGGATGGTCGCTCGGTGCCCGTGGACAATCTCACCTGGCACTTAATCACCTGGTGATGATGGCAGAGGCTCTACATCCCTGGGCACCAGATTCAGGGAGCAGACATCCTGTCGAGGCAGAGGTTGAGGCCCAGGGAAGGGAGACTCCACCCCGAGGTGGTAGAAATATCATGAATTATTCTTGATATTTCCGACGTTTCCTACATTGGCCAGAAGGGGTCTTGCTGTGGTGTTTAGTAGAGGTACACGGTCCAGGCGACTCAGGCAGACTGTCCACAATTTCCTTAACATTTTTAAACTTGCGAATTACAAATTTATCCATTTTTGCAGTTTCCACGTGCAGTAGCGGTTTCTTCATTAGGGCGACGCACCCCCACCAAATTCTAAAGGGACGGTTCTTTTCAAACACATTCGCATTCAACCACAGAATTACGCTAGCCATCACTGTCTGCCTCTGGATATAGTCCAATCAGTGTCAAGTCACGTTCTGTGGAGTATCGCCCATTTTTGTCCGACTTCAGTCTGGCCGAGAATCGTTGTTCCCATAGACTTCCATACAAAGATTTTTTTTTCGAACTGCAGGCATTGCAATGCATTCTCTATGGGTTCCAGGAGTGCTCGCACTAACGTGCTTTCATCATCATACGTAAACTTCTCTTTTGCAGCGATTGGTGGGAACAAATATACCTCTATTAATAATCTTTAAGCTGAAGAGACATCCAATAATTTCCTCAGTGCATAACTTACATTTCACGGCCATATTCTCCATCTGTAAATGTTAGAAAGTCAAGCAAATGTTTCCATTTCGCTGTCAGGAGTGGACGAGCCTTCTGCAAGCTAAACAGCTTGCGCGCCAAACAGACGGAGCGCAATAGAATAGGAGCGCAATAATTCTGACTAAAATATACATTAACACAAAAATATAAATATATTTTGCTAAAATATTTGTTGTTAAATATTTGTTGTTATTGGTGAACATATGTGAACAAGTGTGATATATGTTGAATTTCAAACCTACAAGTGTATTTTTATGATAGCAGTTTTTATTTATGTATTTATTTTTAGTTTAGTGAATTTAACTACTTCTTTAAAAATCATTATTTTGTTTTTAGATTGTAATGTTACAATGTTAAAATGTAATGTGATTTGACCCCTTTTTTGCACATAATAGATAGACTGCAAGGTTACATTTACTATGTTTGTTTTCATAGCCTGCAATATGAACATTGTTTGTTGGACAATATTGGTCAGGGTGTGAAAAAAAATGTTTTTTTTTTTAATTAAATACAGATTTTTTAAAAATTCAAATAGAAAAAAATGGAAATACTGAGTGTCACGTTTCTATGTGTTTAAGTTTCGTTTTGTGATCTGGTTTCCCCCTGTCTTTGTGATTTTTGGTTTAGTCCTGTTAGTGTTTCCCGGTCTGTTTAATTAGTAATTCCCTTCACCTGTGTTCTGTTAATTATCCCATTAGTCCCTGTTCATTTAAGCCCTGTGTTTTCCCTCAGTGTTTGTTGGTTGTTGTCGATGTATGGTTGTGTGTTCCTGAGTTCCTGTGTTTTCCTATAACCTGAGTTTGTGAATAAACCAGCTGCATTGGAATTCTATTCCCTCGTCTTCAGTATCCTGCAACAACCCTGACAGAACGACCAACCTAAAAGTAATGGAGGACGACGCGATGGATGCTTTTCTGTTTGATCAGAATGGGAGTTCTCTGGAGGAATTTGTTGAAGTTTACCTGCATCTGCATCAGGACATTTACTGGGAGGAGGAGTTCTTAAATCAGCGGTTCTGGAGAGGACTGGATGATCCACTAGCCCAGATACTGCTGCTCGAAGACTTAAATCGACCTTTTGCTGAATTTATGGACCGAGCTCTTTGGGTTTGTGGTTCTTCCCTCACAGTAACACCAGCCGACCCAGAAATAGCAGAGCCAGCCCCAGGGGTTCCTCGCTTCCCCGCTGTTCAGCCTGAGACTCCCGTGTTGCCCCGAGCCCGGAAGCTGGTTTCTAACAGTAGGGACCTGGGGGCAAAAATGGCGGATCCGGCGCTCAAATCCGTGCGATCAGCATTAAAATCAACTTTCCATCTCCGGTCTTCAGTCCCAGGTCTTAATTCCACCTCCAGCACCGAGCCCTCACCGCTGGTCCCGTCCAGCACCGAGCCCTCACCGCTGGTCCCGTCCAGCACCGAGCCCTCACCGCTGGTCCCGTCCAGCACCGAGCCCTCACCGCTGGTCCCGTCCAGCACCGAGCCCTCACCGCTGGTCCCGTCCAGCACCGAGCCCTCACCGCTGGTCCCGTCCAGCACCGAGCCCTCACCGCTGGTCCCGTCCAGCACCGAGCCCTCACCGCTGGTCCCGTCCAGCACCGAGCCCTCACCGCTGGTCCCGTCCAGCACCGAGCCCTCACCGCTGGTCCCGTCCAGCACCGAGCCCTCACCGCTGGTCCCGTCCAGCACCGAGCCTTCACCGCTGGTCCCGTCCAGCCCAGAGTTTCCTTCGCCGCTGGTCCCGTCCAGCCCAGAGTTTCCTTCGCCGCCGGTCCCGTCCAGCCCAGAGTTTCCTTCGCCGCCGGTCCCGTCCAGCCCAGTGTTTCCTTCCTGGTCCCATCCAGCTCAAAGCCCTCTTCACCACTGGTCCTGCCGAGCACAAAGCCCTCTTCCCTGTTGTTCCCGTCCAGCCCAGAGTTTCCTTCGCCGCTGGTCCCGCCCAGCTCAAAGCCCTCTTCACTGTTGATCATGCCAAGCCCAGAGTTTCCTTCGCCGATGTTCCCGTCCAGCCCAGAGTTTCCTTCGCCGCTGTTCCCGTCCAGCCCAGAGTTTCCTTCGCCGCTGTTCCCGTCCAGCCCAGAGTTTCCTTCGCCGCTGTTCCCGTCCAGCCCAGAGTTTCCTTCGCCGCTGGTCCGGTCCAGCCCAGAGTTTCCTTCGCCGCTGGTCCCGTCCAGCCCAGAGTTTCCTTCGCCGCTGGTCCCGTCCAGCCCAGAGTTTCCTTCGCCGCTGGTCCCGTCCTGCCCAGAGTTTCCTTCGCCGCTGGTCCCGTCCAGCCCAGAGTTTCCTTCGCCGCCGGTCCCGTCCAGCCCAGAGTTTCCTTCGCCGCCGGTCCCGTCCAGCCCAGTGTTTCCTTCGCCGCTGGTCCCATCCAGCTCAAAGCCCTCTTCACCACTGGTCCTGCCGAGCACAAAGCCCTCTTCCCTGTTGTTCCCGTCCAGCCCAGAGTTTCCTTCGCCGCTGGTCCCGTCCAGCCCAGAGTTTCCTTCGCCGCTGGTCCCGCCCAGCTCAAAGCCCTCTTCACTGTTGATCATGCCAAGCCCAGAGTTTCCTTCGCCGATGTTCCCGTCCAGCCCAGAGTTTCATTCGCCGCTGTTCCCGTCCAGCCCAGAGTTTCCTTCGCCGCTGTTCCCGTCCAGCCCAGAGTTTCCTTCGCCGCTGTTCCCGTCCAGCCCAGAGTTTCCTTCGCCGCTGTTCCCGTCCAGCCCAGAGTTTCCTTCGCCGCTGGTCCCGTCCAGCCCAGAGTTTCCTTCGCCGCTGGTCCCGTCCAGCCCAGAGTTTCCTTCGCCGCTGGTCCCGTCCAGCCCAGAGTTTCCTTCGCCGCTGGTCCCGTCCAGCCCAGAGTTTCCTTCGCCGCTGGTCCCGCCCAGCACAAAGCCCTCTTCCCTGTGCCAGAGCCCGCTGATCCTGCGCCAGAGCCCGCCCAGCCGGTCCCATCCACGTCTGCTGATCCAGAGACGGTTCCCGTTCCTGAGCCGGTGTCTGTTCCCGATCATGAGCCTGTCCTTCTCCCCAAGAAAATTTGGGGGGGGGGGGGGGGGGGGCTATACGCCTTCACCGTCGTCAGCCAAAGACCCACGGAGGCCTGAAAAAAGATCACCGCCATGGCCGCCCGAAGGGTCCTCACCGCCATGGCCACCAGAGGGTCCGACAGCTCCGCCCTGGACGCCCGAGGGTCCGACAGCTCCGCCCTGGACGCCCGAGGGTCCGACAGCTCCGCCCTGGACGCCCGAGGGTCCGACAGCTCCGCCCTGGACGCCCGAGGGTCCGACAGCTCCGCCCTGTACGCCCGAGGGTCCGACAGCTCCACCCTGGACGCCCGAGGGTCTGACAGCCTGCTCTGCCTGGACCATCCTGGAGTCCAGGATTCCCACCCCTTTGGATGTTATACGGCGCGAGGACGCGCCTTCGGGGAGGGGGGAGGTACTGTCACGTTTCTGTGTGTTTAAGTTCAGTTTTGTGATCTGGTTTCCCCCTGTCTTTGTGATTTTTGGTTTAGTCCTGTTAGTGTTTCCCGGTCTGTTTAATTAGTAATTCCCTTCACCTGTGTTCTGTTAATTATCCCATTAGTCCCTGTTCATTTAAGCCCTGTGTTTTCCCTCAGTGTTTGTTGGTCGTCGTCGATGTATGGTTGTGTTTTCCTATAACCTGAGTTTGTGAATAAACCAGCTGCATTGAAATTCTGTTCCCTCGTCTTCAGTATCCTGCAACAACCCTGACACTGAGATTGTACCATATTGCCATTCAGCCCAAAAATATATTTTTTTGGTGATCATATTGCCCATCCCACCTTATGGCATGCTTTAAATGCTGAATATTCCATATTTTAGCTAAGCAGTAATGATACATTATTATCACTGTTAAATGTTTATTTAACAATTAGCCTACATACAGTCCAGCATTACTAATTCAGTTTGTTTGCAAACTAAACGTTTATTGAAACTAAAAGGTGTTGAACGTTAATGTTGCTATAAAATTGATCATTCTGTAATTGTTGTTAATGCACAATTAAAAACAGTAGTCTGTGACCACGGAGGTCATGCCTGAACTTCCTGTTGGCCCTGCCCTGACCAACCTAAACATTATTTTCATGCCTGCCACCCGATCCATCTCAGGGCAGACTTGACTAATAGACTTCAGCTCCAGCATCTTTAAAGTCTGGTTATTTGCAGTTCCCCAATTAAATGTTAATTTATATTAAAATATGTTGTTGCATTTTATCATTATATCCTTGAAATCAATAAAAAAGTATAAGTATTGGCAACACTAGTCTTGAGAGTACTTAGAAAAAAAGAAATATTATAAATTAACATATTTAAAATATAATTCCTTGTCAATGAAATCTTGTAAAAGATATAGACCGACCAGCCTGTCATGTGCAAAGTCATTTTGGAGAGCAAATATAATCCAGATTTCTGTGGTTAGTGTTCTTATCTCTTAGCTCTCACTTATGATTGAGTCTGCTGCTGGCCGAATGAGACCTCAGAACATGTGTTACGTGTTCCTGCATGGAGGAGTATTTCAATATATCAGTATATAATTGATTACAAACTCACTGAGAAAAACTGAATCGATGAATGATTGGAACAGGGTAATTAACTAAAACAAAAACCATGACAAACATTCTTTACTTGAAATTAAATAAACATTACCTAAAAAAATGGTAACACTTTATCTTAGTGTCCTTGTTACATGTGTTACATATAGTTACTTTAGTAATTACTGTGAATTGTGCATAATTACATGCAGCTAACCCTAAAACTAACTGAATCCTAACTCTATAGTAAGTACATGTGGTTATATAATATTATTTTGTACTTAAATGTATAATTACACCATAACCTAAAAAAATAAATAGGCCTGTAAAAAAAACGTTTAAAAGCTGAACATTTTTAGCTAATTTTGAGCTAATTGGCAATGCAACATTTCTCGTTTTCATTTAGTTTAACTTGATGTCCTATAATAACTAAAACTAAAATAACTGAAAATTAATAAAAACTATATCAACATATTTAAAAATATATATATTTAAAAAAAAAAAAATATTTAAAATTCATATAGAAAAATAAAATAAAATAAATAAGAATTCAAAATATTAATAAAAACCATAATATAATTTCAACGATACCCAGATAACACTGTTTTGGGACAGAGAGGATTATTTACAACTCTCATGAACAAACTGAAGGTAATGTGGTTGTCGCTTCTCTTCTTGATCTTCTGTCCACACCGAGTTCAGTTATTTACAGGAGTGACAATTGCATTAATTGTACAACCCAGGCATTTACTAATAATTGATGCATTAATATTTCTAGTTAGTACCAATTGAGTTCATCTGTTGGCATTCATGTTGTAGTCACAAGATTTCAAAGTTTCACAATCACTTTGTCAATGATTCCAATTTTGTACAAACTACATGTGTCCGCTTCTTGAAATGAAAGCAGACCCTGATTGCATGTCTGAAGGAATGACAGTTATGTACTGTAGAAGAACATCAGTAAACATTTTGAACAATTATAATAGTTATCAAAAACTAAAACCGTAAAAAAAACAACATTTTGTTATACTTGAAATACAATAAACTTTAACTTTAAATTTTTTTTATATAAAAAAATATAAATCAAAATATTTCAACTATTTACCAAGGAAGTATTTCTCAATTTATTTTAGATTAACTTGATGTATTAAAATAACTAAAACTAAATCTGAAATAAAAATGAATAAAAATCACATAGACATATTTAAAAAGGCCTCAGGTAATGTATGTAACCTGGTTCATTGAGAGGGAATGAGAGGCTGCATCATGATGTTGACACTAAGGGAAAGCCAGTGTCTGAAGCACGTGTGGATCCGTGCCAATTCTTATTGGCCAACAGCGTGACCAAATTATAGATGCCTGAAAGCATGTCACCAAATTCTAATTGTCTGAAGGAAGACATTTTCAGGCATTGCAACTCATTCCCAAGGTAAGAAACCAGGGACTGCTTCACAAAATTTGGGTACAACCCTTTTTTTTTTTTCAGGGGGTTACAAAATGTCAAGTCAAGTCAAGTCATCCTCATTTATATAGCGCTTTTAACAATGTAGATTGTTTCAAAGCAGCTTTTTACAGAGACAAACCTATAATTTAAGGTAACAGAGATTGGTTTGGTTTTATAGTGGTTCTTGAATAATGTTATTTCCAGCTAAAGTTAGTTTTGATTGATTCACTTCCGTCAAAATGGTAATTTGTTATTAAATTAGGAGCCGCTAAGACGACACCGTTCTCTCGAAAAACAGACTTTAAACGCGAACCTGTGATAGACGCTGATGGCGTTCACATGCGCATTAAGAATTGATTCTATAGTTATGTGCGTTTCAATATATGTGCGCAGGTTTGTAATTCCCTACAAACCATGCCTAAACAAACTACTTGTCTTGCCTATAAATTTTGATGCAGAATTTTATTTTATTTTATCACTTCGGGTAGGTACGTGAACCGAAAATTCCACATCGCTTTATCTGTAGAGTGGTATAGGGATCCTCTATAGGGAGAGGCTAGTTGGCACTTCAGCACTGCATTGTCATCGGGTCCAGGCGAAGGTCCTTCGTCAGATCTGGAAACGGCCTGGATCTGGCAGGCTGCAGGAAAACCTCGGGTTAAACAAAGACACTAAAATTAGCATAGATGCCATTCTTCTTATGATGTAACGAGTACATCAGGATTTAAGGGAAGTGTTCCCAGTTCCGGCTGACCTAATCTATGCAGCCTAATATTGAATTATAGAAGTCGATAATGTATTATGTGAATGCTAGGTCAAAGAGATGTGTTTTTAGTCTAGCTTTGAACTGACAGACTGTGTCTGCTTCCCGGACAATGTTAGGAAGACTGTTCCAAAGTTTTGGTGCTAAATAGGAAAAGGATCTACCGCCAGCAGTCGATTTTGATATTCTAGGAATTATCAACTGGCCGGAACTTTGAGATCGCAATAGACGTGAAGGACTATAATGCGTTAAGAGCTCGCTCAAGTACTGCGGGGCTAAACCATTTAGTGCTTTGTAAGTAATCAGCAATATTTTAAAATTTATACGATGTTTAATAGGCAGCCAATGCAGTGTTGACTGATTGCAGTGTCATACTTCCTGGTTCTGGTAAGAACTCGAGCTGCTGCGCTTTGAACTAGCTGTAGTTTGTTTATTAAGCGTGCAGGGCAACCACCCAGTAGAGCATTACAATAATCTAGCCTTGAGGTCATGAATGCATGAACTACTTGTTCAGCATTTGTCAATGAGAGCATATGACGTAATTTAGATATATTTTTAAGATGGAAAAATGCGGTTTTACAGATACTAGACAAGTGACTTTTAAATGAAAGATTGGTATCAAAGAGCACACCCAGGTTCCTAACTGACGACAAAGACTTAACAGAGCAGCCATCAAGTGTTAGACAGTATTCTAGGTTATTACGTGTGGAAGTTTTTTGTCCAATAATTAGAATCTCTGTTTTTTCAGAATTTAGTAGTAGGAAATTACTAGTCATCCAATTTTTTATATCAACTATGCATTCCGTTAATTTTGTGAATTGGTAAGTTTCGTTAGGTTTTGAAGAAATATACAGCTGAGTATCATCAGCATAACAGTGAAAGCTAATTCCATGTTTCCTAATGATATCTCATAAGGGTAGCATGTACAGAGTGAACAGCAGCGGTCCTAGAACTGAGCCTTGTGGTACGCCATACTGAACTTGTGATCGATAAGACATCTCTTCATTTACTGCTACAAACTGATAATGGTCAGATAAGTATGATTTAAACCATGCTAGTGCAATTCCACTAATGCCAACATAGTTTTCTAGTCTATTTAAAAGAATGTTGTGGTCAATGGTGTCAAATGCAGCACTAAGATCAAGTAACACTAATAGAGAGATACAACCACGATCGGATGATAAGAGCAAATCATTTGTGACTCTAATGAGAGCTGTCTCAGTACTATGATAGGGTCTAAATCCGGACGGAAAATCCTCGCAGATATCATTTCTTTCGAGAAAGGAACACAGTTGTGAGGATACTGTTTTTTCTAATATCTTTGACAGAAAAGGTAGATTTGAGATCGGCCTGTAATTGACTAATTCTGTAGGATCAAGTTGCGTTTTTTTAACAAGCGGTTTAATCATAGCCAGCTTAAAGGTTTTTGGTACGTATCCTAGAGACAAAGATGAATAAATGATATTAAGAAGAGGATCTATGACATCTGGAAGCATCTCTTTCAGTAGCTTAGTCGATATAGGGTCTAACATACATGTTGTCGATTTAGATGAATTAACGAGTTTGCAAAATTCTTCCTCTCCTATAGCAACAAATGAATCAAATTTTTCCTCAGGGAGACTACAATGCACTGCCTGATGCGATATTGTAGAAGACGGTTGCATAGTTATAATTTTGTCCCTAATATTATCAATCTTATAAATGAAGAAGTTCATAAAGTCATTACTGCTGTGTTTCTTGGAAACTTCTGGGCTTGAAGCTTTCTTTTTCGTTAATTTAGCCACTTTTTCAAATAAATACCTAGGATTATGTTTATTTTCTTCTAATAGGGTTGAAAAATAAGCAGATCTAGCAGCTTTTAAAGCCTTTCTGTAAGCAATAGAGCTCTCCTTCCATGAAATCCGAAATACCTCTAGTTTTGTTTTCTTCCAGTTTCGCTCATTTTTTCTGGCTGCTCTCTTAAGGGCCCGGTGTGCTCGTTGTACCACGGCGTTGGACTATTTTCTTTAATCTTCTTTAAGTGCAACGGAGCAACTGTGTCTAAAGTGCTGGAAAAGAGAGAGTTAAAAGTTTCTGTTGCAATATCAAGTTCTTCTAAGCTATCCGGGATGCTGAGATGATGAAACTGATTAGGAAGATTATTGATAAAGTAATCTTTTGTGGCAGAAGTGATAGGTCTAACATACTTGTAACACGGAGTCGGCTTTGCAGCCTTGGCTAAATATAATTTACATGAGACTAGATAATGATCTGAGATGTCGTCGCTCTGCTGCAGAATTTCAACGGCATCAACATTGATTCCATGTGATAATATTAGATCTAGAGTATGATTACGACAATGAGTAGGCCCTGACACGTGTTGTCTAACTCCATTTGAGTTTACAATGTCTTTAAATGCCAATCCCAATGCATTTTTTTCATTATCTACATGTATATTAAAATCACCAACAATTAGTACTTTATCTGCAGTCAATACTAATTCTGATAGAAAGTCAGCAAATTCTTTGATAAAATCTTTATGGTGCCCTGGTGGCCTGTATACAGTAGCCAGCAGAATTCTCAAACGTGTTTTATCGCTTACATTATATATTTTTACATTAAGCATCAACAGTTCAAAAGAAGTATATTTAAAACTAGATTTCTTAGTGGTTTTGAAAATATTACTATAAATTACAGCAACACCTCGCCCTTTGCCTTTCGGACGAGGCTCATGTATATAACAGTAATCTTGGGGGGTGGACTTATTTAAAGTAATGTAATCGTTTGGTTTTAGCCAGGTTTCTGTCAAACACAGCACATCTAGGTTATAATCTGAAATCATATCATTAACTATGAGTGCTTTTCAAGTAAGGGATTGAATATTCAGCAACCCAAGCTTTATCGTTTGCTCATCTGTATTATATCTATTTTTTATTTGTTGAACATCAATTAAATTTTTAACCTTAGATGGGTTTGGACGTTTTTTGGATTTCCAAACTTCGGGGAACAGACACAGTCTCTATATGATGATATCTAGGTGAAAGAGCCTCTATGTGATGGGATTTATCTGACCTTGGTGACGCGAGGCCGCTAGCAGACGGTCGGTTTAGCCAGTTTGTCTGCTTCCTGGCCCGAGCCCCAGATTGTCATGTTTGAGCTCTAAGACTTTGAGCCAAATTACTAGAGAGACGAGTAGCACCATCCCAGGAGGGATGAATACCATCTCTTTTCAACAGGTTAGGTTTGCCCCAAAAACTTTTCCAATTGTCTATAAATTCTATATTATTTTGCGGACACCACTTAGACAGCCAGCCATTGAGTGAACACAATCTACTAACTATCTCATCACTCCTTCGAACAGGAAGGGGGCCAGAGCAAATTACAGTGCCTGACATCATACTTGCGAGTTCAAACACCTCTTTAATATTAATTTTGGTGATCTCCGACTGGCGGAGTCGAACATCATTAGTGCCGACATGAAAAACAATCTTAGAGAATTTATGATTAGCATTAGCCAGCACTTTTAAATTTGCTTTGATGTCAGGCGCTCTGGCTCCCGGCAAACGTGACTATGGTGATTGGTGTCTCTATTTTCACGTTCCGTGTGATCGAATCACCAATTACCAGGGCACAATCAACAGAATTCTCAGTGGTTGTCTCACTGAGCGGGGAAAATCGATTTGTAATGGTAATCGGAACGGAAGAGTGTTTTTTTGATCAGTGACTAGAGCGATCCCTCACTGTCACCCATTTGCCTTGCTGCACAGGCAATAATTCAGCCAGAACCGAATCATGTAAAGAGTTCACTATGCTAGGCGCATCCAAAATAGTATCTAAAGCTCTAGCACACTTACTATCCTAAATTAAAGTTTGGATGCGTGTCTCTAATTCTGAAATCTTCTCCGTCAGCCTGACTGTCTCCTTGCATTTATCACATATAAACCCTATATTGCCGACGGTGAAGGCTATGCTAAACATGTGGCATGAAGTGCAGGAGACAATAACAGGACAAGACATTACTCACCGTATTTGTTGACTGATTCTTACTCACCTGGGGCCTGTTTCAGAAAGGAGGTTAAGTGAAAACTCTGAGTATGTTAACCTTGAAATGAGGGAAACTCTGGGTTTTCTGTTTCAGAATGGGAGGTAAGTCAAACCTGAGAAAGCAGGGTAAGTCAAGCCCGTTTCTGAAAGAGAGGTAACTTATACTCAGAGTCAGTTACCATGGTAACTTACTCTGTGAACCTAACCTGGTCGGGAGCAGGTTTACTTCCGTAAATCCAGAGTTTATTTCGGTCTCCTCCCCTTTTTTAAAGAGGAAGCGGTGTTTAAACACCTCATTCATTCTTTCGGTACATTTATTCATTGCTGTTTTTTTCCCCAATTCTTTTAATAAGATGAAGTCTATATAACTTCTTAACTGGCAACAGAAAATACAGTAGATTAGAGTTACATCATGTAGTTCTAAACAAATTCTACAGAATTAAACTGTGGCATTCACTGAAAATCACTGAACTGTGTTCATCTGTGCACCAGAAGTTGATGGACCTTCCTCCTACTGTTCTTCCACACTCTGGGGACGGGGGAGAGATAAGAATATCAATTTATACTTAGATATAAACTTAGATTCTATAGGCTACTCCACATAAATAATGTGAAGAAATGTGAATGTGTAGATTGTTTGATGTGTAGACACATAATATTAACATTTCCTCTGTAGGCCTCTTTGTGGCAGCTTCTTCATCCCCATCGTCCTGTGAAGATGAGCATTTGGTTGAGCACATTTTATAATACTATTTGTCATAATTTCTGGTGTATTGAGTAGGCTACTTACAACTGTCTGGGGTTCTGTGGGGACAGGAGGCTCCAAAAGATCAGAATCTGTTGGGAGCAACAAAAAACCCAACCCAAAGTAAAATATATGGAAATATCAAAAACAGCCTATATAAAAAATAACACATATGTAGACCTCTTACATTTTATGAAGGCCATTGAATCTTCGGGAGTGACTGGCTCTGATGAAGTCCCTCCAGGAATTCCCTCAGCTATTGGCCTTCCAGCATTCAGGCTCAGGGCCATCTCCATCTCCTCTGCATCTCAATCTCCATCTCCTCTGCATATTCATCTCCATCTCCTCTGCATCTCCATCTCCTCTGCATCTTCATCTTCATCTCCATCTTTGCGAGCCTCTTCCTTCTTTCTGTTGGCTGAGTAGAAGTCAAATGAGAATGAACATTTAATTGTGTTAATTAGACCTATGTCAAAAATGCTGCTGCACTGCAAGACACTGGATGCTATTTAGTTATTTAATATGTCAAATGTTTGTAAAGTCAGGTAGCCTACATCCATGATATGCTCAAGCCTTACCTGATTGAATTATGTTTTTATATTTCATTTTCAGCTGCTGCCATGTTCTTTTAATGCCTGCAGGATTGCACCTACATGAAAATTAAAATTAGGTTGAATAACATACTGTTCTTCCAGTTTCACCTCTGATATTATAACAGTTGGGTAAGTTACTCTAAAATAGTTATTAATTACTAACTACAAATGACATCTTCAACAGTGTAATTAGATTAATGGAATAATTACTATCTCTAGAAAGTATTGGTCTACTTATTAATAATTACTTTATAAATCCCATATCAACCTCAACCACTTGAACAATACAAAAAGAGACAATAAACTGCACTTTTAATGCTTTCAAATTAACAATATACAATTGCATGAATTATTCTTGAATTGACCAAAGTGTGTACAGACAGGTTACATTAAAAATATACCTTTTAAAAATGTTATGTTAAATCCACTATTGTTTTATACATAATTGTTCTATAGTCTATGCATTATTTAATGCAATGACATCATATTTTACTTTATATTACAGAAGAATTAAGAGTAATCCCTTTAATTAAATTACAGTATTTAGATTACTTGGTAATTACACCCAACACTGTATAACAGTAATTAAAATGTAAACTTACGCATTGACTCAAGCAACTATTTTCTCCCAAACTAACTCTCTCGATCGCCGCTGCTGCCCTGTTGCTTAAAAAAAAAATGTTTGCGTACTGCTGGTGAGAAATATGCAGACCTCTTTTTGTCTGGCGCTGTTACCATGGTGACTCATTATATCTGCGCTCCATTGATAATGGCTTTTTATAGTTGTGGTGCACGCACTTAACTCAGAGTCAGTCAACTTAGAGTTGATTGAACTTACTCATTTCAGCTGTTCTGAAACCGAAAACTCAGAGTTTCCCATCTCAGGGTAAGTCAACTCAGAGTTCAAGTTTTAACTCAGAGTTGGTTGAACCTCCTTATTGAAACAGGCCCCTGGGCTTTTTATGAACTCAGAGGCGTGGGTGCGCGAGAGAAAAATAAATAAATAACTGAGCGCACGGGTGGCGCGTTAACAGGCTAGGGAGTTACTAGCGTGTTGTGCTAACAATAACGGAAGCTAGCGATGTCAGGTTAATCTGAGATGTTGGGTAAGCTGTATTTAGTAGTATAAACAACTAGAAATGATAGTAAATGATGGTTCAAAACAGAAAGTAATACGAAGCTAATACGAGGCTTAGACGGAGCTTACAGCCTCGAAGCAAACAAACTCACACCAGGCAGCGATGCAGACAGGAGCAATCGATCAGGATCAACAATGGGTGGAACCCCTTGCTCTTTCAGCTGAAATAGCCTCATGTGCAGGAGCAAAAAAGGTATAATGTTGGCGGCTTCTCCCATACAACTCAAAAGTCTTTAGTACTGGTGGACAGAAATTTCTTGACCAAGCTTGTACTCCTTCAAAGTGGTTAAAATAGAAACAACTCAAGCAGGAGACAACCTAGTAACCAAAACTAGATTTTTGACTAGTAACCAAAAATCCAAATCACAGTCTCTACTGCACCAATTTAATTGATATTAATACTAGTGTAGAACATTACATAGAAACTGTGTCTATTCCTCGTTTACTAAGATCAAATAATAAATCTACTGCGGGATCTAGAAAAAATCGAATTGTTATTAAAACAAAAAATCTCGCTATTAGTGAACAAAAACAATTTCTAAAGCTAGGTCTTCTAAACATTAGATCGCTCACACCTAAGGCGGTTACTGTAAATGAAATGGTCACAGATAATAATTTCGATGTTCTGTGCCTTACTGAAACCTGGCTTAAACCAAATGATTATTTCGGTCTAAATGAGTCTACTCCGCCAGGATACTGTTATAAGCATGAGCCCCGTCTGATCGGTCGTGGCGGCGGTGTTGCAACAATCTACAGAGATATCCTTAATGTTACTCAGAAAACTCGTCATAGGTTTAATTCGTTTGAAGTGCTTGTGCTAAATGTTACGCTCTTAGATGTAAGAAAAAAGTCCCTATTATCTCTAGCATTGGCTACCGTATATAGACCTCCAGGGCCTTATGCCAATTTCTTAAAAGAGTTTGCTGACTTTCTATCAGATCTTTTGGTCAACGTCGATAAAGCATTAATTGTTGGAGATAACTTGCATATTACGCACTGCTGTAATATGTCATGCTGCGCCACGTTATCGACCAGGTAGAACAATTCGTCCATCCACCATAGATCATTTCTCAAATAGCTTATCTGATCTGTCTCAGCTGCTGCTTGAACCCAAACAAACAGATGAATTAGATGAACTAACTAGCACTATGAGCACCATTCTCTCTAGAACATTGGATATTGTTGCACCCATTAGATTAAAAAAGGTCAGAGAAAAAAGTATAGCACCATGGTACAATAATACTACGTATGTTTTAAAGAGAGAAACCCGTAAATGGAAAAAAACTAATTTAGAGGTCTTTAGAATCGCGTGGAAAGACAGTATGTCACTTTATAAAAAGGCACTTAAAACGGCCAGGGCTGAGCACCTCAGCAAATTAATAGAAAACAACCGAAATAATCCAAGGTTTTTATTTAATACCGTGGCTAGACTAACAAATAAACAGACGTCGTCTGAACAAAATACCTCGTTACAGTTTAGTAGTAATGATTTCATGAACTTCTTCACCGAGAAAATTGAAAGCATCAGAATCAAAATCGTAAACGTTCGATCTTTGCTCGCGCCTTATAATTCGGCCGCAATTATCACCCCGCAAGAACAATTACAATGCTTTACAACCATAGAACAAAAAGAGTTAAATCAACTTATCACTTCATCTAAAACAACAACATGTTTATTAGATCCTATACCAACTGAACTACTGAAAGAAGTGTTACCTATAATGGAAGAGCCTCTTCTCAATATTATTAACTCATCTTTATCTTTAGGTCATGTTCCAAGAACGTTCAAGCTGGCAGTTATAAAACCTCTTATTAAGAAACCACAATTAGATCCAAATAACCTAGCAAATTACAGACCCATTTCGAATCTTCCATTTATGTCAAAAATATTAGAAAAAGTTGTGTCCGCTCAACACGGCTACCATTTCGTCTACTTAAATGGAGAAAAATCGATTATAACTTTCGGCAAACTATGGAGTGCCGCAGGGATCTGTGTTAGGCCCTTTATTATTCTCAATATATATGCTGCCACTTGGTAATATTCTAAGGAAACATGGAATTAGTTTCCATTGTTATGCTGATGACACTCAAATATATATTTCATCACGGCCAGATGAATACGCTAAATTATCCAAATTGACAGATTGTGTTAAAGATATAAAAGATTGGATGACGCGTAATTTTCTTTTATTAAATCCAGACAAGACAGAGGTAATACTTATCGGTTCTAAAAAACGTCCACAAAACCTTTCACAGCACGACTTTAACATAGTAGGATGCCCTGTTACTTTATCCGCTACAGTAAAAGACCTGGGTGTTACATTAGACTGCAACCTGTCTTTTGAAAAGCATATTTCACATGTTACAAAAACTGCCTTTTTCCACCTTAGAAACATTGCTAAGCTACGTAATATGCTATCAGTCTCTGATGCAGAAAAGTTAGTTCATGCATTCATGACCTCGAGACTAGATTACTGTAATGCTTTATTAGCCGGTTGTCCTGCATCTTCAATAAACAAGCTACAGTTAGTCCAAAATGCAGCCGCTAGAGTTCTTACTAGATCAAGAAAATATGATCATATAACACCGATTTTATCATCACTTCATTGGTTACTTATAAATTTCCGTATTAAATACAAGGTATTGCTTTTGACTTATAAAGCTCTAAATGGTTTAGCTCCAGTCTATTTAACGGATCTTCTATCGCCTTACAATCCATCGCGCTCTTTAAGATCATTAAATTCGAGGCTTCTGGTCATTCCTAGGATATCCAGATCCACCAAAGGAGGCAGAGCATTTTCACATTTAGCTCCGAAGCTCTGGAATAGCCTTCCTGATATTGATATCGTAGCTCAGACTCGCTCTCCCAATTTAAAACTAGACTGAAGACGCATCTATTTAGCCAGGCATTCATATACATTTTTTATCTTACAGTTACTGTAAATTCGGCCTCTAGTTCATAAACGCCAGAGGAGAACTGGCCCCCGACTGAGCCTGGGTTCTCCCAAGGTTTTTTTTTTCTCCATTGGGTCATCTGATGGGGTGTTAGGACACCATTAGGTCACTGGATGGAGTTTTTCGGTTCCTTGCCACTGTTGCCTTTGGCTTGCTTAGTTGGGGATATTCAAATTAATTAACCAATCATAACATTGATCAGCTCTACCAAACTTGGATGTCTTTTTTCCAGTAATAAACAAACATGGTTAAGTTGTGTTGATTGATACTGTGAAGCAGCTTTGATACAATCTGTATTGTGAAAAGCGCTATATAAATATATTTGACTTGACTTGACTTGACAACCATGCCTACATGGAGGTTGAATCGCACACACCCCTAAAAAGATTGTCCTCTGACTTTATGTTCAGTCTCAACCCCAATCTTCTTAAATCAACGATATAATTCAGTACACGGATGCCCTGGAGTTGTAGAGGAGCCAGAGCAGCATCCATGAACTTCATGAATATGCAGGGTGATAAGGCTAGGCTGAAAGGAAGAAGGCACAATTTGCCAGAACCACACTCGGGCTGACCAAAATGGAAAAACTGGCAATAAGTGAACTCCGTCCTGACGAACTCTGGCCTGAACTCCGGGGAGCAGGGCAATCAGGGGAAAAGCATACAGACATAGCCTCTACCACGCATGTACCATAGCATCCAGCCCTAACAGAGCTGGAGGTATGAAGAAGAACCATAGTAGACAGTGGGTCGATTCCTTGGAGGCAAACAGGTCTATTTCCACTTTGCCAAACCTCTGCCAAATTTGCACCACTACTTCCGGTAGGAGTCTCCATTCCCCGGGACTTAGCCCCTGCCTTGACAGGATGACTGCTCCCACATTTATTTACCCTGAAATGTAGTCTGCTCTGAGAAAAAGCAGTTTAGGACCTGTCCAGGATAAATCCCGAACTAATAAGGGAGGCATTTGTCCAATATGAGTCCCAAGGTGAGAAACCGGGGACTGGTTCAACAAGCAAGCCCGGGCCCTAGCTCCTCCTGGAGTTGAAGGGAGGGACAAAAGGCTAGTGTGGCAACCCGTGCTCCCCCTTCAAGATCACATTCCCTTAAGAGAGTCAGGCTTCTACATCTGCTATTTTCTCATTCTCAAGAAATCAAATTCTAGATCAGAAGGCTTTGAACTGTACCCTGAAGACTTACAGGTTCAAGATGCTAACACTCAAAGCTATCATGTCTCATATTCAATCTGAGAATTGGATAGTCACGATAGATCTAAGGGAACATTATACTTTAATGTTGAGATTGTGCCACAATACAGAAAGTACCTCAGGTTCTGTATTAGGTAAATAATTATCTGTAAATAAGGGTTGTACACTTACTAGAGGAAGCCTCCGGCTCCTTGCTCCAATGAGGGAGGACCTGATTGAACGCGGCTGATTGCTTTTTGGCCGTCTGGAACATGGACAGGCCTAAAACCAGGGCGTCCAGGAGAAAATAATTTTCTTTTTCTTTTGATGCCAAACAATTGCCTCTTCTTGGCAACAATAGCATGGCATATAACATGGCCAATACTGTTGCTTTCGTCAACGAAAATTATGACTAAATATTGTCGTCAGCAAACCTTTATCACGTGACGAAAACGAGACGAGATGCAATGTAAATGCTGGTCATGTGACGATGACTAATTAAATGTATAATGCAAAATTGTTGACGAATAAAAACGAGACTAAATGTGATTTACAAAATAAAAACTATGCTAAAATGTTTTCATTTTCGTTAAAGGGGAACTATGCAGTTTTTTTAGCTTAACTGAACTGCTTTGGAGTTATTGGAATGGTTATATGACTTTTTTCGGGTTGGATGGTGGCCGTCTCGCCCCCCTGGTGCCTGTGAGTGGAAAACCCACACTTGCAACTTTGGCCCGTCGAGCCGCCGGCCTCAGTGTCAGGAAGTATTGCATGATATCAGCTCTCGCGATGTAACAAATTGCTTTACGGCACTGCACACATACATGCCCCCATCCAGGATCCGGCTAGCTATAAGAACAACTATCGTCATGGCTAAGCCGGCATATAAGAAGCAGAAAGCTAGGAAAGCATTGTCGGAGGAACAGAGAAAGAGGAAGCGGCAGACTGACCGAGCGAGGAGTCAGACACGAGTAAACATCGGACCTGCGTTTTCAGAATGGCGAAAAAAACGAAGAAAGTGCGGTCGGAAGAGTCTAGAAAAAGGAAACGAGAATCTGACAGCGTGAGGAACCGGACAAGAGTCCCACTCGGTCAGGCTTTCACTGTTAAAGTTGATTCCTGTGATTATCATAAGAACAGCTGCCAATATCTCACATAATTATCAGGACATAAATAAGCCTACACATTGTAAATAGTGTAAATAGCGCAATTTGGAAACTATTATGATAAATTGCAATAATCATGTCTAACGACATCATAACGTTACGAAATAATGCGACGTACATGTAACTTTATTGATGTCATCTGGCATTTTGTAATGTTTACATTACACTCAAAAAACACAAATGAAATTATACAGTAGGGCTAGGCTATAGGCTATTTACTTGTAATTTAGCTGCAATCATGTATAAACGTTATAAGCCATCAAACGCGGTAGGCTACTTTATTATTATAAAGTGCAGAGGCCGTGAGTGCAGAGACACTCTGCATGAGTGGTATTTACGACAGTAATGTTAAATACAAGTACGTTTGACAAAAACAGGAATTCCTGCATAGTGTGCCTTTAAATAAAACTGGTATATTAGGCTGCTCTCACTTTTTAGAACTGACGCACGAACCCATTATACTGTTTTATATAGCCAATATACTTGTCTTTATGTGCGTGCACTTTGGGTATGAGCACAAAATTTGCAGGAATGAGTAAAATCATGCTCAATTCACGCAATCCCTAGCGAAAATCAAGCCCTGTAACACCAACAATATTCATCAGGAGCAAATGAAACGAGTATTTCAAAATCGAAAAATCTATATTTTTGACTACACTAGATTGCACTTAGTTTATTATTACAGATACCTTTTTAAAAGACTACAGTTGAAAAATGTATATTAAAAAATTCAACCCGAAGAAAAGTGGCTAGTAGGAGTGACTGCGTTACACGCCACTGCTGATATCCACCCACATTTGCCGGGTGTAGATGTCAAGCCCTGCTGGTAATATAGCTAGGGCATGGCAGAACACACTGCTTATATTTTTTGATGCCATTTCTTTCACACAAAAACTTTATTTTGTTTTTATTTTTAATTTTTATTTTGAACTTCTAACACAGAGACAAGACTTTCACACACATGAAAACAAACAGCTTTCTGAAGACAAATAAGCTGGTGACGTGCTTATCAGGCATCTATTTATGGTCTTGGTGACATGCTTGTGCTACGTCAGCTGACCACGCTATTAGCCAATAAGGGTTCCTATAGCATCAACGTCAGGATGCATTATTGAGATCCACTCAAAGGGAATGGTAACATTTTACTTTATGCCTTAGGCTTTATATACTGTATATAGTGCATTATAAAAGTATTTTTTATGCATTAATTATGCCTTGTAATGTATCTTTTGATGTATTGTACGATCTCATGAATAATTGTAAAGTCTCGGTTACATATGTAACCCTCGTTCCCTGAAGGAGGGAATGGAGACGTAGTCGACGTGTTGACTGATTGGGATCACGCTTAGGGAGCCTGTCATCTTCAAGTACTGTTAATACGAGCCAATGCGCCAGTTGTTTTTCGCTGAGGAGCCGAGCGGAGCCCGGAGTCAGTGGTGGCCCAGCAATAGTGGCGACGGGACTATGGGGGAGCACTGACTCCTTCAGTGAACGAGGGTTACATATGTAACCGAGACGTCCCCTTTCAGTCGCTCACGTTCGACATAGTCAGTGTTGACTTATTGGGATCCCAATTAAAACGCCACTAGTGCTCCCACCTTTCAGTGCCTAGACAAAAGCCTTCTAATCCCCCCGCATTATTTGAGGCGGAGATGGGACAGGGCTTAGGCCAGGAAAGTCACTGCTATTCCACAAGACCACTGGCAAAGCGTTCTCTTTCGTTGGAAAGGAATACGCTGAGGAAGCCACATTCTGCCCAAAGGGAGGTAACATGTGAAGAGTACACATATGGACTGGGCAGATGACCGGGCAGTACAACATATGGAGTGTGACATTGAATGTGAATGGGATGGCTCCAGCCTATGACAGGGGGAGACTCAACCAGACAGTGACGGCAGAGAAGGAACTGCCGAGGGAAGACACGGGCTCGCCCAAGGGAGCCGTACCATGGAAGAATACACATATGGGATCACTGTAAGGATCACAACATATGGACTCAGCCTAACACAGGTTCCACCAGTGCATACGAGTGATATGCCTGGCTTAAGATGTTCCGCCACGTCCGTTGCCGAAGGGTATGGAGGAACTCGACAGGGTTCGGCTAATAAGGGGAATATCCCCTTAATAATATAATAAGGGGGTAAGGGGATATCCTCCTACTAGAGCAAGAATTGCGGATGTATCCAGTCCATAGGATCCATTGGAATGGCGCAGCAAGCCGACACTCCGAACCGGGCTTACAGTGAAACTGGCTTCATGTGAAGGGAGCCCACGGGAAGCAGCGGTTCCACACTGTGGCGAGCAGGACGAGGCCGAGGGCAGTGAGAGAATGGCGCGAGGCTGGTGGCGTGATTACTAATGAGCACACCTGACTAGTATCTCTCACGGAGAAGCGGAAGCATAAAAGGAGGAGAGACGATCGTGAAGATCGAGAGAGGCCAGGCCTGGATTTTATTTAATGTTTTGTTTTATTGTGTGTGGCGGCAGTCGACTGTGAGGGACTGCCATCTTTTACTTTTTATTTTGTATTTGTTTTATTTTGTTATTAAATTGATTTAATGTTCACCGGTTCCCGCCTCCTCCTTCCCATAACATCTAAACTGCGTTACATCGGTGCCAAAACCCGGAAGGAAGGAGGAACGCGCTGTCAAAGAGCCCTCGCCGCTGTGGGGAATCCACGGGGCCATCGAGCATGGATGTGCAGAGTTCGTCGCTCGAGGTGGTGCGCTGGAGTGAGTTGCCGGGGATCGGTCGAGCTCGCAGCCGGCCGCCTGGGTGCTGGAGGGGCGGCTGCCGTCCGTGAGGGAGCGGAGGAGTTGCTGCCATTTGCCTGAGGCCAGAGCCTGCTGTTGTCCGCCTTGATGGGGACGAGCAGGGAACGGGGGACTCCTGCCATCTGCCCGAACCCGGAGGAGCCGTCAAAGTCCACCAGGCGTCGGAGGAGTATCGAGCCGTCCACCGAGGGCTATCCAGCGCCACCACCAGGCACCGCGGAGAAGATCACCCAGCTGGTGGAGGACCAGATTGCAGTGCATTGTGGGAACTGGACCAAGACTTTTTTTTCTTCCTCTCTCGTCTCTGTCGCTCCTCATGTTTCCGTCCTCCTTTCTCTCGCCTCGTCTATCCATACCCACAGGTGCCGTGGCCGCCGTGACTGGCCGGCTAGAGCGCCGTCTAGGGTGTACCCTCCGGCCTGCAAGGGGCGATGGGGGTATGTGGCGAGCAGGACGAGGCTGAGGGCCGTGAGAGAATGGCGTGAGGCCGGTGGCGTGATTACTAATGAGCGACACCTGCGGGACGCACCAATCTCATATCTCTCACGGAGGAGCGGAAGCATAAAAGGAGGAGCGACGATCGTGAAAATCGAGAGAGGGCAGGCCAGGAATTTATTCAATGTTTTGTTTTATTGTGTGTCTTTTACTTTCATTTTCTATTTGTTTTTGGTTATTACATTGATTAAATGTTCGCCGGTTCCTGCCTCCTCCTTCCCATAACATCTGAACTATGTTACAGACACATAGGCTAGTTGTCTAATGAACGTGATAGGTGTCGCCCAGCACCCAACTCTATTTAACATCTGTTCAGCGAGGCACTCTGTGTCAACGCCTAGGAGGGAGCAATACTCTCACTTAGGAGGAGCTCACCACCCAGGTGGGCACGTGAATCTGGGGAAAACTTTCTCACCAAAATGAAGGCAACCACATGTAGTGGGCAAACCTCTGCTTGGAAACGGTCTTCCCTTCTGCTGGTCTCCGTAACAGACAAGAGCTGGTCTGAGGTCCAGGCTTTGCATTCTGAGCACATAGAACCGCAATGGAGCGGACGGACAGAGAAAAGCCAGGGCTGATTCTGCCTCCTCCGGGGCAGCGCTTGCATGCTCACCACCTGGTCCCATAGGAGAGGTAGGAACCTTGGGCACATATCCAGGCCGGGGTCTCAGATTTCATGAGAGTTAGCCGGCCCGAATTCCAGGCAGGATTCGTTGACCGAAAATGCGTGCAAGTCCCTACCCTCTAGATAGAGACCAAGCAAGCACAGGAACTGTTTCTCTAAAAACAGGATTTTTAACTCATTGCCTGCAAGGCTCAAGGGAGGTCTCTGCAGTGCAGCAGCACCAGAGAGGAGTCCCAAGAGGGTAAGAGGCAGATTCAGTCCCTTGCTCCTCTCAGGAACCCGATGATCAAGTCGTGCTTCCCACGGATTTGTATCCACTGCATCATGATGTGCGTCAATACAGAGGCAACAACATATTGAGGTTGAGGAGACAGACCTCACTCCAACCCATTAGCAGGAAAGAAGCACTGAAGTGATCGAACACCTTCGGGATCTCCTCACAGAAAAGACTCATTTCAGCGAATAGGTTCCACTTTTAAGGGGGAGCATGTCTCATTTTGAGAGGGTGCTCTCACAGAAGTGATGGTCTCTACGGCATAAAAATGATTGCAGTAGTAACCAGAACCTCCGCGTCCCGATCTTGTTTAGAACGAGACCTGGAACTCTCCAAGGTCTGAACACGGGTGCCATCATGCCCCATCCCTGAGAATGTACTCAGAGGAAGGAGTCAGGAAGGGCTGTCAAGAGGAGAGGTCTGGTTGGGCCAATAAGGGGCAACTAGCAAGACCTGCTCCATCTCCTCCCTGACTTTAGCACAGTTGTGTGCAAGAAGACTCGCAGGGGAACGCATTTTTCAGAGTTTAACGCAGAGTTTCAGTGGGACCCTGTCTCACTTCTATACAGCACTAACCACCCACACACTCTTTTTCAGAGATGTGGTGGACCGAATCCATCTCCAAACTAGAAAAGAGATCCTCACCACTTTGAATGAGTTTACTCTTTTCCAGTTGACCTGAGGACCCAACTGGCTATGAGCACTTGAAGGGTAGGACTTTGTACTGATACTTCACACCTTTCGAACGCACAAACACAGGATGGCCTGTGGTGCGGAAGGATAGAGATCTGAAGTACATTAAAGTTCAAAGTTTTATTTGCCATTTGTATAGCACAAAGAAAATTGTACTCATACATAGGAATTGTAGTGCATCACTCTTAGAGTCAAAAGTGCACCGGTGCTTGCTATCCGTTTATACTATATATACACTATTTCTATGAGTTAGCCATTAGTCTAACTGCTGCTGGATAGAAGCTGTTGTAAAAGCGTGTTTTATGTGTGATGATACTGTCTGCTCTTGTGTGACTCATGCTGTAGGGTTTGTGTCTGGGCTTCAACAGTGAGTGAGCTGGATGATGAGTGTCACTAAGTATGGACTGAGCTTTCTTCTTACAGCGCTCTATGTACAGTGTGGTAATGGGTGGGAGGTTAGTCCCAATGATTATCTCTGCAGTCTTAATAACTCTTTAGAGAGACTTCTTCTCTGCCTGTGTTGCATTTCCAAACCACACAATGATGCCACATGTCAAGACACTCTTTATGAGTCCTCTATAGGCATGAGTAAGAGGGAACATCCCAAGCCCAGCCTTCTTTAAAAGCCAGATAAAATAAAGCCATTTTTGAGCTTTCTTCACTGTGGTAACAGTGTTTGTAGTCCAGCTCAAGTTAGATGTCAAATGCAGCCCAAGGAATTTGTGGCTGTCGGACCTCTCCACCACAGTACCCTTGATGGTGAGAGGCTGCAGAGGAGGGCTTTTCTTCCTGAAGTCTATGACGAGCTCTCTGGTCTTATCTACATTGAGGAACAGGTCATTTTTCCGCTCCATAGACAATGATGTCATTGACCAGCTCCCTGTACCCTGTCTCATCCCCACCCTTAATAAGGCCCACGATGGTCGTGTCATCTGCATATTTGATGACAAGTGAGCTGTCCTGAGTGGAGACACAGTCATGTGTGTACAGTGTATAGAGCTTTGGGCTGAGGCAACAGCCTTTGGGGTTGCCTGTGCTAACTGTAAGATTTTCTGATGTTATCCCTCCCATCTTTACCACCTGCGGTTTGTTTAGAAGAAAGTCCAAAATCCAATTGCAGTTAGTGGCCGGCAGTCCGAGGTCTGTTGAGTTTTGCAGGGCGGATGGTATTAAAGGCGGAGCTACAGTCTAGAAATAGCATCCTATAGTCTAGAAATAGCATCCTACATATAGTTTGTTATAGTACAGATGTTGAAGTATGTGGTGTAAAACAAAGGCTGCTGCATGTCTCTCAGGTCGAACGTGCAGACCAATCTTGGGGACGGAGCATTTGGAAATGAATTTCTGAGTAACAAATTGAACGGAGGCTTCCGAAAAAGGGCCCATCTCAATAAACACAGGACCAAGATGGTCGTGACCCACCACTCTAGGGTAAAATGAAGTACAGGCTTATAGAAGCTGGCCTTCAAATCGGCTGGAAGGACCACCAGCATCGCGTCCTTCGCCAGTAGACTGCGAAGTGCACACAAGACAGGAGCACTGCTCAACAATTAGGTGTGACCTAAAGTTATTTTAAAGTAATTAAAGTAATTTTAGGAGCATATTTGCTCAACAACTAGGTGTGATGAATATCACTGAGCTTGGGCTGAAGCCGCGCGAAAAGGAATCACAAGCCGAGTCTGGTGGTATAGTTTGGGGCCACCTGAGCCGGTTGGGAAGCATTTTTGGCTGCCACAAACCGGGCCAGAGGCCAGCTGACCACAGACATACCCGAGGTGGGGCAGCAAGGTGGAGGACAGGGACCTGGCTCGGAAGGGCCGAAGGCGGCCCGAAGCAAGGTCTGAGTGTGGTGCACAACACTTCCCTCACCCAGGGGGAGGGAGTGGATCGGTAACCAACTCCAAGAACATCCTCTTCTACCCCTGAGCGGCCCGCTCAGGAATGCTTTCGCTGTTGCTTTCCACCTGGCTTGGCAGCGCCTGGAGCGGGCTGGGCGTCCCTACTGCGGCCGGCTCCATGCTGAGGACTGGCTAGAGGCTGCTGCAGAGGCCCAGAGGGAGCGGCGGCAGGGGAACGAGAACTTACAGGCATTAGGGGGGAGACGAGGATCCCCCTTCCAAAAGACAGCGGCCGCCGGACACAGGTGCACCTGTGTCGCGACAGACCGCTCCACTGGACACAGGTGCACCTGTGTCGCAACAGACCGCTCCATTGGAGGGATAGCCTCACAACCCTTCACCACTCCTCCGACAAGGGTAGTGAGGGGGAAAAAGATATTCAGGCAGTTTCTGGCAGAGAAAGGTTCCGTCCATAACCTTTTAAGCTCTCCATGCACTTCGGGAAAGAAAGGCACTGGGGAGGTGAGCTGAGAACCAGTGCGGGCCGCCCCGAGATACCAATCCTCCGACCGAGACTGAGCGGAACACGGTGGAGGATTTCACTTGAGCCCAGCAGCCTCGGTGGCCCGTTTCAGCATAGCTGACAATTCTGGATCCGGCTCGGGCAACGTTATACTCCCAGAGGGAGATAACGCAGCTGAGTTGTCATCTCTAGAGGCCAGCTCAGCCTCCAATGCTGTTATCAACATCCTATCCTCTGGGGGGACCCCAGTTGAAACGGCTGATCGGTCCATTACAGAGGGACCAGCACGTTCAACAGGAAATTCCACCAGCTGCAATGTGATGGAGGAATGAGGAGCCCACAGGGAATGGTTACCGGGCGAGACATCCATCACTATCCTCTAATCACCCATCCCACACGGTACCCGGGGGTGGGGCATGGTAATGGGGACTCCAGCTTCATGGACGAAGGCGAGTCTCTATCTCAACACCACGACAGTCATATTCCCGCAATGGGAACATGAACCGTCCACAAAATCTGCTTCAGCGTGCTGTAAGCCAAACACGTGATGCAACAATTGTGACCGTCAGCGAGGAACAGGGAACGACTGCATCCAGAAACGCACAGGTGGAATGACATCTTGAAAAAGACGCAAATGCACCCGTATTTCTCTTTCAGGAAATAGGACCTATCACAAGTGCCGGAGCACACAGGGGAATGACCGCGGCAACACTGAACAGTGAACTGAAACAGTGAAGCACTCACTTTTTCCGCCCTCTAACCAGCCGTCAACAAACACAACATCTAGAAATTTGTTGCTGTTAAAACAGCAGTTGAGAGCTCAAAGCTCACGATCACCGCTGCACTCGCACTGTAGAAACCACCAGCACTGGGAGAGTCTTCCAGAAGAACACCGACACACTCGCTCATTGTAAACAACAGCACTCTTCAGAGACATCAAACGATTGGCTCTGAAGCGAAAGGCAACTGGTGCGTGCATCCACTTCCGTATTTATACCCGCGCTGCGGGGCGGAGTGTGAGATGCAGATCTTGCACACCAATGTGCATTTGCTCGTTTTAACAGTACTAGAAGGTGAAAGGCTCCCTAAGCGTGTTCCCAATCTTCAACTACGCCGAACATGAGGACCTGAAAGGGAACCACAGTTATAATACATTATAATACTTATCTAGTCATTGACCACACCTTTAAGTCTAATGTGTTAAAACACAACACTCAACCAATTTCAGATGGAACAAGGAATCTGCAAATATTATAATGCATTTTAACTTTGTTTACAATTATTTATGAAAAGATATTATAACATACATTATGACTACCGTTATAATGCATTATACAGATACAGTACATAAAGTGTTACCAAAATAAAAATAACACAACTAAATGACTAAAACTTTAAAAATGAAAATGTAAAATATAAAAATGTAAACTAAAATGTAAACTTAAATATAAATATAATTTAAAAAAAAAAGTATAATAATATTTCAATGATACTAAAAAGACACTGTTTTGTAAGGGAGTTTGATGGTACTGGGACTGCTGCTCTCCACATATTGCAATTACTATGGTGGTCAAAACAGAAGATAAGCCTCACACCGCAGGAATCCGTGTCATGCCTTTGTTCGCACTTCACAGAGAAACGTGTCGTACTGGAGGTGGGAAATATGATGCCCATGTTCATCTTGTATCTGTACAGATACCAAAGAGCCAAAACCATCTTAGGTTCAGACACTGTTTTCCTGCGTATGCTATGTGGATATTTGGTCTTTTCAACACTAAACTTTGATAAGATGTGAAATAATATGCGATGGATGATGATAAGAACTTGAGGAACTTCTTATCAGAAGCATGAGGGCCTCTCCGTCCTGGCCCGTATGCCACATTACAAACATGGAAGGGGGTGTAAGAGGGGCTAGGGCTGCTTGTTTCATGTTGTGCAAGGATTCCTGTCTTTGTAGTTTTGTATGAAAGCAGTCCAGAGACTGTTTTGGACACAAGCCGTAATTTCTGCTCATTTTGAGCTTCATCCTGGTGTGTGTGTATGTGTCTGTGTGTGTGTTGTACAATGACAGTGGATGAATATTCCAGGCCTCTGTCCTTGGGTGCACCTTTTACTTTGGGATGTAAGCTCATCCTAAAATGAGCTAGTTTGAGCCCAGATTTTTAAAGGTGGCCATGGGAGAGCAGATCTTCTGACAAACTGCCAGACAGCAGATCAGTCTTTATGTAGAAAACAGGTTTGGTACAGGTGAACTTCAGACTACAAGCATTTGCTCCAAAAGAAAAAACTATGATCATGCATTCAGCAAAATACTTTTTTTTGTTTTTGTTTTTTTAAGTCTCAAGACTTAATATTTTTTTACAAACAACATTGTGAAATGTTGTTTGAAATGTTACTTCATTCGTAAAGGGTTAATTCACCCAAAAATTTAATTTCTATAATAAATTACTCACCCTCATGTCGTTACAAACCCGTAAGACTTTTGTTCATCTTCGGAACACAAACAAAGATCTTTTTGAAGAAATCTGAGAGATTTCTGTCCCTCCATAGACAACTAGGCAACTACCAACTAATAAAGAGATTGTAAAACTAATAAATTAAATTTAATTGAGTGATTAAGTCCAAATGTTCTGAAGAGACTTGATTGCTTCATATGATAAACAGATTTAATTTAGGCTTTTATTCACATTTAAGCGTTGATCAGAAAACATAAACAGAAGCCCTTGACGTGCGAGAACAAACCTCATTGGTAATTGATGAAGCTTAAACGTGCTGCGTAACACAAGAATGAGCCTCATTGGTTCTTGCTGAAGCTCAAACATGCTGCGTAACATATGAGAATGAACCTCATTGGTTCTTGATGAAGCTCAAACATTCTGCATTACATATGAGAATGAACCTCATTGGTTCCTGCAGAACCTCATACGTGCTGCGTAACACAAGAATGAACCTCATTGGTCAAGTCAAGTCACCTTTATTTATATAGCGCTTTCTATAATGCAGATTGTTTCAAAGCAGCTTTACAGATATAACAGGAAAATAATGTTGTAATAATATTGTTAAATATAAAATTAAATGTCCCCAACTAAGCAAGCTAAAAGCCAATGGCGACAAAGGCAAAGAAAGGAGACAAAAGCGACAGTGGCAAGGAACCAAAACTCCATCAGGTGACAGAATGGAAAAAAAAACCTTGGGAGAACCCAGACTCAGTCAGGGGGCCAGTTCTCCTCTGGCCAACGAAAGAACAGTTTATGATTATGATTCAGGCAGCATTACAGGTCAGAAGTCAGACTGGATTGGAATATTAAATTATGCAGTTCATCTGGTTGAAGATCGGAGTCATCACGCGCGAATGGGGATGAGTTTGTTGAGGATCAGTGCCGATGGCTGTCGTATCGATGAGGCCTTCACCCGGGAGAGTCTAGTTGACACAAGCTCTGCTGACACTTCAGGGATGCGTCGTGGCCGTGTCTAGGCGTGGATCCAGCTGATTACAGTAAACCTCGTAATAAACGGAAAGACTAAAATTAGCGCAGCTAATTTATGCAGCCTAATAATCATTTAACTGATTTGAATAATAGGAATGTATAGTGTTTTATGTGTATGCCATGTTGAAGAGATGTGTTTTTAATCTACATTTAAACTGACAGAGTGTGTCTGCTTCCCGGACAATGTTAGGAAGACTGTTCCAAAGTTTAGGTGCTAAATAGGAAAAGGATCTACCACCAGCAGTCAATTTTGATATTCTAGGTATTATCAACTGGCCAGAATTTTGAGATTGCAATAGACGTGAAGGACTATAATGCATTAAGAGCTCGCTCAAGTGCTGGGGAGCTAAACCATTTAGTGCTTTGTAAGTAATCAGCGATATTTTAAAATTTATACAATGTTTAATAGGGAGCCAATGCAGTGTTGACAGAACCGGGCTAATATGGTCATACTTCCTGGTTCTGGTAAGAACTCTAGCTGCTGCGTTTTGGACCAGCTGTAGTTTGTTTATTAAGCGTGTAGGGCAACCACCCATAATAGCATAACAATAATCTAGGGCTGACTTCTAATAGTCGAGGATTCGACGATTCAATTCGGAGAGGTCTGATTCGACTATGAACCTCATAGTCGAATAGTAGGGAAGTGTTATGTAACCAATAGGGGTGTGACGGTTATTATATAACCATGAAACCGACGGTTATAGTTGAACACCGTCATTAGAACTCTATAACCGCCAAAACAGTGCCATTAAAATATTTTTTACAAACATTTTTTATCATAGAGAATGTTTAAATACTAATATCATCTTACGAGGGAAACGGAGGCGGAGTTAGTGGTGCTTCGGATGCTGAGTGCTGGAGATGATTCGGGAGAGGTCTGTGCACCTTTACCGATCAGAGCGCGCGCTGACACGGAGTAAAGACTTGTTTATACTCGACGCGTCCGCACGAGCGCAAAGGTGAGCACGGCAAAAAATGACGCGTTGGGTGCGCAAGACCGGCAAGACCCCATTTCGCTTGGCTGTGTGCAAAGCTTTTTTTGTAACAGCGCGCATGACGCCGTATCCGAGGATGAACGACTTCAAGCCGAATCTGCCCGAGCATGTAGGCTATGTCTCACCGCACCGGCACCCAGTTTGCGCGTCTAAATTGCAAAGTTCATTGCAAAGTTTTTTTGTTAAGGTTTTGTTTACTGTGTGTGATTTATTTAAAACAAAGCACGTTTTGGCACGTTGTTGTTTTTGAAGCCAATTTGTTCCTATTTTATGTGAACATTTCTGATGTTTGATATATGTGTGATATGTTTTGTTCATCTGGCTTTAAATGAATAAAAGGTATTTGTTACACACCATGTTTTTAGCTCTTTTGTTTGAAATGGAAAAAATCTAGCTGCTATCGAAAAAAAAAAAAAAAGGTTAGACTATCAGTCGACTACGGCAAAATCTAACGAATCAGATTCGACTATGAAAATCCTTAGTCGAAAACAGCCCTACAATAATCTAGCCTTGATGTCATGAATGCATGAACTAATTGTTCTGCATTTCTCATTGAGAGCATATGATGTAATTTAGATATATTTTTAAGATAGAAAAATGCGGTTTTACCGATACTAGACACGTGACTTTCAAATGAAAGATTAGTATCAAAGAGACTTAACAGAGCAGCCATCAAGTGTTAGACAGTATTCTAGGTTATCACATGAGGACGTTTTTTGTCCAATAATCAAAATCTCTGTTTCCTTATCAGTTGGTCACTCTCCACGTATGTCGTGACTGACGAATAGGAATCTCGCTAGAGAGGCATGGGAATGGGCATGGGAACATGACCACGTTGACACGCCGGTCTACTCTTCTTTCTCCGGAAAGCTTGAGTCCCCTCTGTTGTTGGCCAGCCGCTTCTTGTGTGTAAAAGCACAACTGCAGGTCTGCTCGAAACTCTGGGAGACCGTGTAGATCAGCAAGAGCTTCCGATGGGTTTCTCGCTCCTCAGCGTGTCGTGTGCCGTCAAGCTGCCGGGCTGCAGCGTGGGTTGTCACGGGAACCCAGCGCTCGCTCTGCGCTCTAGGTGCGCGGTCCCCTTGTCTATTCTCCATTGTAGCTCCACTAGTGCCCACCAGGAGAGGTCTTCTTCAGTAGAATAGCTTGGGTGATCTGAAAGCTGAGGGCTTCTCCTTCGGGGAACCAACCCTGCTGCTCTGGAAATGAGGATGATGCTGAGTTCCCACTTTAATAGTGTGTGTGTGTGTGTGTGTGTGTGTGTGTGTGCTTATGCTGAATCAAATTCAGAGCTGACAGCCATGCTTTCCCAGGTCTTCTCGGATGTGTATTGAAAACTTAGCAGTATGGAGCTATATTGGTGCCAAAACATGGAACACCAAAAGTGCCAAATTCTCTGAAAGGTGTGAGAGGTCGTCAAAGTACGCTTTCTCGATGCTCCCATCTCACAAGGTGGCCTTTTCTGCGACACTGTTGAGGACTGGCCCAGCAGTTCTCCGCAGTCAGTAGCAGACTGAAGCGCTTCCCCCGACGTAACATCAGAGTGCCTCGTGGGCCGCCCCCTCAGTCTACTCGTCGCCAAGGGTGTCATTCCCTGCAAAAAACAAAACAAAACAAAACAAAAACTCCGGCACAGCTTGTTCTACTGTGTCTACATTTGTTTATCATTTTTCTTTATCATTTGTTCTTCCGCTTTTTATTTGTTGAACATCAATTACATTTTTTACCCTTAAATGGGTTTAGGAGTTTTTTGTATGTCCTAAATCGGGGAACAGACACAGTCTCTATATGATGATATCTAGGTGAAAGAGTCTGTATGTGATGGGATTTATCTGACGTGACGTGAGACGGTCGGTGTAGCCAGTCTGTCTGTTTCCTGATCTGAGCCCCAATTCATGTTTGAGCTCTAAGACTATGTGCCATATTACTAGAGAGAAGAGCAGAACCATCCCAGGAGGAATGAATACCATCTCTTTTCAACAGGTCAGGTCTGCCCCAAAAACTTTTCCAATTGTCTATGAATTGTACATTATTTTGCGGACACCACTTAGACAGCCAGCCATTGAGTGAGCACAGTCTACTAAGAGCAAATTACAGTGCCTGACATTGTACTTGGGAGTTCACACACCACTTTAACGTCAATTTTGGTGATCTCCGACTGGCGAAGTCGAACATCATTTGTGCCGATATGCTCTGGCTCCCGGCAAACATGTGACTGTGGTGGCTGGTGTCTCTATTTTCACGTTCCATGTAATAGAATCGCCAATAACTAGGGCACATTCAACAGGATTCTCAGTGGGTGTTTCACTGAATGGGGAGAACCTGTTTAATGTTGTAATCGGAATGGAAGAGCGGTGTTTTGTCCCGCGACTACAGCGTCTCACGGTCACCCAGTTGCCCTGCTGCACGGGCTCTACAGCCGGAATCAAACAATGTACAAAGTTCAGTAAACTAGTCGCATCCAAAGCAGTATCTAAAGCCCTTGCAGTCTTACTATCCTCAAATGATGTTTTGCGAGACATAGCAACCGAGCCCCAGACTTCTTCGCGCGGCCATCGGCCTGCCGGAACAGCTACACGCTCGCATAGATGCCAAGGCCAGCCCTCGCCTCCACCGGCGAGACATCAAAATTCCTCACCGGCGTCTTCCTATCGCTCGGCCGTCCCAACAATTCCACCTATTGGGAAGTGGACAGTCATAGGATTGAGGCAAGCGCTGATCAATTCGGATGTTCAGTTCTCGCGAAGGATAAATAAAGCGGAACTGCCCTCTATGTATCCTTGCAACCAGCTAACCTCTCTCCCAAGTCCACGCCGGCCCCCAAAACGGCCAATAGGCAAAGCGAAGCCCGCAAAGCTCAGGATTCACCTCGCTCGACAACACCATCATCTCACCACACCAAATCCAGCTTGCTTCCAGCATCAGGCCACAGCGGCAGGCCTTCAGCGAGCTTGGGTCGCGCCCCAGTTTCCTCCGCTGTCAGACCACACCAGCAGGCTGCAGCGCCAGTTGCAGCCAGGCCCTCCGGCCCCCCCTCAGCATATCAGTTTGTTGCTCCCGCTGTTTCTAATCCTTTTTCTTTTCAGTTGCCTTCAGCCTCCGTTCTAGATGCTAGCGTGAGGCTGCCTCCGCTAGCAATGGAGGCACAATCATTTCAACCTTTTTTCACGACAGTTACTAACCCCTCCTCTTTTCAGTGGCCTGCAGCTCCAGCAGCTCAAACAAGCGTGAGGCTGCCTCCACTTGCAGCACAAGCCCACTGTTCTAATTTTCAACCTTCTTTTCCTTCTCATGCTTCTTTTAATCTACATCCCCATGCCCCAGAGGCCGATCCAAGTGTAAGGCTGCCTCCACGGACCAGCTCTCCAGCTCTCTCCTCCAGGCAAAACCTCAGCATTCTCTTTTATCAGCAACACAGATGCCCGCCCCATCGAACGCAGTCGCTGCGGAGCCGCCCCCAGTGCCTCACAACATCCGAGCACAGATCCTGTCAGGTGCGGATGTAGATCTTTCATCTCTTCTCTCTCTGCTACCCGTATCCGAATCAAACCACCAAATAGATTGCGGGGATTTTTCTGTCACTTTAAAAAATCCAAACCCACATTCATCACGTTTACTTTCTTTTTCCGAGTTCACTATTGCTTTCAGCCGTTTCACAGAAGTAATTTGCTCAGTCTTCCCCCATAGGCGGCGCGAATTGAGCGATTACCTTTCAAATTTTAGCTGCACTTGCGCTGTCCTATGAAGGAGGGCACTTCTACACCTACCACAAGCTCTTCTCCGCCAAGTGCTCTGTCTGGGTCGCCCAGTGGAACCAATGCCCTTACTGGGGCGCACTCGATCTAGCCTGGGAAACCCAGACGAACTTCCGGCAAATTTAGATTTGCTCTGCAAGTTAGTCTGGCGAAGAGCCCATTCAAGCTCATTTCCAATCTTTCCAAATCGAGGCACCAATCACAAACGTTGAGGCGGGCTTTACAAGATGACGATCGATCTGATTGGTTTTAAGGTCTATGCAATTGCTTACAGAGGCATTTGAGCGACGTCCGTTGGTGACGCCCCTTTGGAAATGAGCTGTGAATGAACCTTCCCCAGACCCTAACCCAGTTACGACTGAGAAGGGTCTGGTTTTAACCAGGCTACACTCGATCCAGATCTGCACAGCAGGGTTTTCCTAGGCTGCAGGAACATTTCATGCGTGGTATGCATGTCAGTAGCACATTCAACCATGACATGCCCACAAATCAACCCCTCCATTCCCCCCTGCCCAGATACAACCCCAGTTAAATCAACCAACTATGTGCCAAGACCTGCAACCAACGCAAATCCTGATGGAGGAAGAGCTCCCTCCTTTTCAAACAGCAGGCAGCTGTGCACCAACTTTAACCACGGGAAGTGTTACAGACAGCGTTGCCGGCATCTCCATGTCTGCAATTTCTGCGGCGGTGCCCATGCACGTCATGTTTGTCCAGTGTCCACTTATTCGGTGTATGCTGGCACGGAAAATCAAATTTTTCTGTACTCTTAACTTTCGGATGCAAAAGCAGCCCCAAAATTTTTGACATGTTATCAGAAGCCGTTTGCTGGATCTTGTCGAACAATTACGCAATTCCTCACTTCATTCACTTGCTAGATGATTTTCTAATCATTTCACCTCCCGACACCATCCCAGCCTCTCATATCCTCACCGTTCAAAAACATTTTTCTGAGCTCGGGATCCCCATCGCCCAGGAAAAAACCATGGGTCCCACCACATCCATTGAGTTCCTCGGCATTAACTTAAAATTCCAGGCTTCCCTGCCAAAGGTAAAAATCGACAGGATAATACTCGTCAAATTGTTCCAAACGCAAACTCCTATCCCTGCTCGGCCACTTAAACTTCGCAATGCGTATCATTCCACAAGGCCGCCCTTTCATTTTGCATCTCCTCTCACTCGCCTCTTCGGTTCACACGCTAGAGGACCTCATTTCCATATCTCAGACGTGCCGTGACGAACTCGGGTTATGGATAACTTTCCTAAAACAGTGGAACGGCCTATCTTTTTTCTATAACAATCTCATTCTTTCTCCAGTCGATATCCAATTATTCACAGATGCGGTCCCCTCAATCAGCTTTGGGGGTTTCTACCAAGGATGCTGGTTCGCGTCTCCATGGACACAACTCCAGGACACAACTCCAGGACACAACTCAGTCCTCAGCACTATTCGAGCTTTACCCTCTTGTAGTAGCAGCTTTCCTATGGGGAAAAGGATGGGCCACCAGCTGTGTTTTAGTGCATTGCGACAACAAAGCAACCGTTCAATGCATTAATAAAGGCCATTCCTATTCACCTGCTCTAATGCCACTCTTAAGATGCCTAATTTGGATCTCAGCATGCGATCAATTTATCATAATTGCTAAACATGTCCCCGGGTCAGAAAATCAAATCGCTGACTCTCTGTCTCGCTTTCTGTTTCAGAAATTCAGGACGCTGGCTCCTGAGGCGGACCAATCCCTAACTCCAGTACCTCACTATTCAGAACTAATATTCCCGTAACCCTTTCTCAGTCCAGCGAGCGTTGATCTCCCAGCGGACGTAGTATGCTTTTATGTTTCCTCTTTCTTCGTCCAGCGATCATTGGTCTCCCAGCGGACGCAGCAAGAACTCTCCTTGTAGAGCACTCATGTTTTCTCTCTCTCTGTCCAGCGAGCATTGGTCTCCCAGCAGACGTAGCATACATCTAAGTTTCCTCTTTCTCTCTCCACCGAGCATTGGTCTCCCAGCGGACGTAGTATACATCTATTTTCCTTTCTCCGTCCAGTGAGCATTGGTCTCCCAGCGGATGTAGCGTGCATCTAGGTTTCCTCTTTCTGTGTCCAGCAAGCATTGGTCTCCCAGCAGACGTAGCATGCATCTGTTTTTCTTTCTCCGTCCAGCGAGCATTGGTCTCCCAGCGGACATAGCGTGCATCTAGGTTTCCTCTTTCTCTGTCCAGCGAGCATTGGTCTCCCAGCAGACGTAGCATGCATCTGTTTTTCTTTCTCCGTCCAGCGAGCATTGGTCTCCCAGCGGACATAGCGTGCATCTAGGTTTCCTCTTTCTCTGTCCAGTGAGCATTGGTCTGCCAGCAGACGCAGCATGCATCTATGTTTCCTCTTTCTCTGTCCAGCGAGCATTGGTCTCCCAGCGGACGTAGCATGCATCTAGGCTTCCTCTTTCTCTGTCCAGCGAGCATTGGTCTGCCAGTGGACATAGCATTCATCTATGTTTCCTATTTCCCATCCAGCAGGTATTGATTTCCCAGCTGACACAGCAAGAAATCTCCCGACCGGGCTTTCAAAATTTGTCACTCCGCCATCAGCCGATAGGGCCCTCCAGCCCGACGCCGTGAGCTGCTCCCGTCGGAAGCTACATGGGCCCTCTCGGTCGGCTGTCTTTGACCTTGCTGCTCCCCGCCCATCGGTCGGCAGAGCTCACCCGTCTGCCGTGAGCTACTCCCGTCAAGTTGCGGCGTGAGCCCCCCCAAATCTTGCTGCTCCTCATTCGTCAGCCAGTAGGGCCCGTCCGCCTAGCGTAGTGAGCTGCTCCTGCCAGAGGCAACACGGGCCCTCCTGGTCAGGCATCATAAATTACGCTATTCCTCATTTGTCGGCCGGTAGGGCTCGCGTCAAGAAACGTCACGAGCCCTCCTGACTGGTTGTTCCTATTACGACTGCTCCCCATTCGTGAGCCAGCAGGCCCTCCTGGTCAAGCAACCAGGCTTATTCTCAAAACGCCAGCCCACCAAATCTCTGCGTTTTGGGGGTCTTTAGTCTGGCGGCTGTCCTTTGCTCTTTTTGCTTTTGGGGAAGTACTCTGGGTTCGGGCAAAAATTCCGAGCTCGAAGCCCTCCCCCGGACAGCACACCAAATACGCATAATCTTTACTCTGTTTAATTGATGTAAGTGTGAACTTGTGAAATGATGTTTTATTAACAAAGTTTGGGAGGAGAACGTTCAGATAATCAAACCTAATTAGACATGAGTGGAGCACACTCTGTTAATCAACCCAATCAATGAGTGAAGAGGTGTATATATACAGCAAACTTACCTCCGTTCGTTGACAGTTTAACAGCATCCCTCCACCAACCCATCTCATCACTTCTAGTCCTAAATACACTTACAACAACGGGGGGAGTACTCTGGGTTCGGGCAAAAATTCTGAGGTCGGAGCCCTCAGAGCCCTTATTTATTTTAAATAAATAAATAAATAAATATGACAGGCACGGATGGCACATTAACAGGCTAGCGAGTTACTAGCGCATTGTGCTAGTGATAACGATTTAAATGGAAGCTAGCGATGTCAGATCAATGTGTGGTGATGAGTAAGATATAATTAGCAATATAAACAACACGGAATGATAGTAAATAAAGATTCAAAACAGAAAGCAATACGGAGCTTACAGACGCAAACCACTCAGCAGCAAGGCAGACAGGAGCAATCGATCGATTGCTCCTGTCTGCAATCGAAGCAATTGATTGGTTCCTGCAGAAGGTCAAACATGCTGCGTAACACGAGAATGAACCTTATTGGTTCTTGATGAAGCTCAAACGTGCTGTGTAACATATGAGAATTAACCTCATTGGTTCTTGCAGAAACTCAAATATGCTGCTTACCATGAGAATGAACCTCATTGGTTCTTGCAGAAGCTCAAACGTGCTGCGTAACACGAGAATGAACCTCACTGGTTCTTGCAGAAGCTCAAACGAGCTACGTAACACGAAAATGAACCTCATTGGTTCTTGATGAAGCTTACACATGCTGTGTAACAAAAGAATGAACCTCATTGGTTCCTGCAGAAGCTCAAACGTGCTGCGTAACTCTAGAATGAATCTCACTGGTTCTTGATTAAGTTTAAACGTGCTATGTAACATATGAAAATTAACCTCATTGTTTCTTGCAGAAGCTCAAACATGCTTCGTAACATGAGAATGAACCTCATTGGTCCTTGCAGAAGCTCAAACGTGCTGTGTAACACAAGAATGAACCTCATTGGTTCTTGCAGAAGCTCAAACGTGTTGTGTAACATGAGAATGAACCTCATTGGTTCTTGCAGAAGCTCAAACGTGCTGCGTCACTTGAGAATGAACCTCATTGGTTTCTGCAGAAGCTCAAACTGGCTGCATAACAATAGACTGAACCTCATTGGTTCTTGATGAAGCTCAAACGTGCTGAGTAACATGAGAATGAACCTTTTTGGTTCTTGCAGAAGCTCAAACGTGCTGCGTAACATGAGTATGAACCTCATTGGTTCCTGCAGAAGCTCAAACTGTCTTCGTAACACTAGAATGAACCTCATTGGTTTTTGATGAAGCTCAAACGTGCTGAGTAACATGAGAATGAACCTTTTTGGTTCTTGCAGAAGCTCAAACGTGCTGCGTAACATGAGAACGAACCTCATTGGTTCCTGCAGAAGCTCAAACTGGCTGCGTAACACTAGAATGAACCTCATTGGTTCTTGATGAAGCTCAAACGTGCTGCGTAACATATTAGAATGAACCTGATTGATTCCTGCAGGAGCTCAAATGTGCTGCGTAACACGAGAATGAACCTCATTGGTTTTTGCAGAAGCTCAAAAGTGCTGCGTAACATGAGAATGAACCTCATTGTTTCCTGCAGAAGCTCAAACTGGCTGCGTTACATGAGAATGAACCTCACTGGTTCTTGCAGAAGCTCAAACATGCTGCGTAACACGAGAATGAACCTCATTGGTTCTTGCAGAAGCTCAAACGTGCTGTGTAACATGAGAATGAACCTCATTGGTTCTTGCAGAAGCTCAAACGTGCTGCGTAACACGAGAATTAACCTCATTGGTTCTTGCTGAAGCTCAAACATGCAGCATAACATGAGAATACACCTCATTGGTTCCTGCAGAAGCTCAAACTGGCTGCGTAACACTAGAATGAACCTCATTTACCCCTTTTCCACCAAAGCATTTTGAGAGCCGATTCGAAGCAGGTGCCCACTCACGAACCAGTTCTTTGTGTTTCGACAGACAAAGAACCGGTTCTCGGCCAGAAAAATTGGTTCCAAAGCGGCACCAACTCATTGCTGGACTAGAACTGTTCTTTTACCAAGTCATGCTTACGTCGGGGGCTGGGGGCAGGGTTATTGTGACCAACAACACAACGGGAAAGGTTGTGACCGTCATTGCTAAAACCACAGCGCTAGTAGAAAGGTACGACAACGATTGAAGAAAGATGGATTCTAAAGCGAAACAGTGGTCGGTGGAGGAGACAAACTGTTTGTTAGCGGTATGGTCCTCGGCAGAGGTACAGCACAAAATAGAAGGTGCTTCGAGAACAAAACATGTGTTCGAGGAGATCCAGAGGGAGATGGCTGCAGCGGGGTTTAACAGAACCATAGAGCAGATCAATAACAAGTTAAAAAATCTGACGTGCCAGATCACCGGGGCATAAAATTCTGCCACTGCCATGCTAGAGTCTATGGTGGATGAGATGCTGCTGCAGTGTATTGCCAACATTGACCCTTGTGTTAGATTCTTTATAATTGCAAAATACACAAGGAAGATCTGTGTTAATTGTAATGTTTTTTTGTGCACAGGCAAAAGGAAATGAGACATGAATGGGGAGCCACTGGAATATTTTGAGAGGTCTGACGAAAGGTTCCTGCAGCACTGCAAGGACATGAATGATACCTTGCTGAAGAAAATGGATGCAGACTCAACTACAATGCTTGGACTCATGGAGCGTATGGTTGCGGTGATGGAGAGGCAATCCCACTGATGAGTGCTACTGAATCAGAAAGAAACAATGTTGCTCACACTGCACTGCACACACTTTAATAATTTGGGAGTTTTTGGATTTTTTTTATTTTTATTTTTTTTTACAAATAAACGTTTTCTAAAGAAACATGTCTGCTGTAGTATGCTTAATCAATGGGTAGAATTACAATTTATGGCAGTGGTGCAGTAAGAAAATAAGAAATCACTCATTCCCTCTACAAAAGTACTGTATTAACGCAGCTCTGATTTCAGACCCTTCTTGATTACCATGTTCAGGTACCGCCTGGACAGGAGGCTGAATGTTTATAGGCCTGTCTTGATGCTCATCTGTAAAGTTATCCCCATGTTACTCACAAATGTTGTGAAGCACACAGCAGGTGAGTGTCATTTGCTTGCTCAGCTCCAGCTTGCAGTCTTTTCTTTTTAGGAGACACCTCCATCGACCTTTTAGTCTCCAAAACACATCTCCACAACTGACCATGCACTGCTCAGCCAGTAATTGTAGGTCTGTTGTTCATGTGTCTGTCTGCCAGTGTCTGAAAAGGGCTTCATGAGCCAGTTCTGCATGGGGTAAGCTGGGTCACCAATTAGATAATGTCCAACATCACACCCAGAGATGTTCATTTTGTTTTGGCCTAATAACTCCCCGTCATTTAGGACTTCCCACAAATGTGACCGTCTCAGTACTCCTACGTCGTGAACACTACCTGGACAGCCAACGCATACATCCCAGAAAAGACCTTTGCCATCAACCATTGCTTGGAGAACAATTGAATGCCATCCTTTCCGGTTGTAATAGTCTCTAGGGTACTCCTCTGGTGCTATTACAGGGATGTGACTTCCATCTATTGCTCCAACACACTGTGGTACACTCCAACGATTCTGAAAGAATGTGGCCAGTTCTACAAACTTGTCAGCGTCAGGTAATGTAATGTGCACAGGAAGCAGCACCCTGTTGACTGCGTAGCAAAAGTCCTGAACACAGTTAAACACAGTGCTGAGGCCTACCCCAAAAAGATGGCTTATGGTCCTATTTTCGCTGCCGGTGGCCAGTTTCCAGATGGCAATTGTCACTCGCTTTTGGATTGTGAGACACATACGGTAATTTGTGTTCCTTCTCCCCATGTCAGGCCTGACTCGACCACAGATGTACTCAAATAACTCCCGGGACACTCGGAAATTCTCCACAAACTGTTGAGTGGTGAAATCCTGAACGATTGTGTCCCACCAGTGGCAAGATCGTGGGTGTGCCCAGACAACAGGCGGTCTCTGTCTTGCAATGTGCCGCAATACTAACGTTGCCTGTAAAGATAAAAATAGGTGCCCCATTATTTTTTTGTTGATTTCCAATGTAATCGATAGGTAGTCTGCGCTACTGGTACATACTGTAGCTAACTTTAGGGCCATTAGAGCTAGTGGCCTTGCATTTGCTTCCAACAAGAGCTAACATCAATAATAGGAATCGAAACATGTTATATAATTACCCTTCTTCTCGAACGTAACCTCCGTCTATAGTAATCCAGACGAGCAGCACAAATATGTTCTAAACGTCTTCTTCTGACCCCAATATATGATCGCAAAGCCAGGAGAAACATTTGCGGAAAGACGATGTAGTCCGCCATTGTAATTGTTATGCTTGAAGTTGGCGCAAGCGTTTCTGGGAAAGCTAAGACGTATGGCGACGTACACAGTTCTCGTGTTCGTTCGCTGGGCTCTCTAGTCAGTGGAAAAACAAACAGGTTCTGAGAAGGTTCGCAAGTTGAACCAGCACCAGTTCCGAACCAGTTCTTTTTTGGTGGAAAAAGGGTAATTGGTTCTTGCAGAAGCTCAAACGTGCTGCATAACACATGAGAATGAACTTCATTGGTTCTTGTTGAAGCTCAAACGTGCTGCGTAACTCGATTATGAACCTCATTGGTTCTTGCTGAAGCTCAAACGTACTGCGTAACTCGAGAATGAACCTCATTGGTTCTTGCTGAAGCTCAAATGTGCTGCGTGGCAAGAGAATGAACCTCATTGGTTCGCGCACATCAAGCAAATATGCTTGAGCTTCCGTTGATGAATGTTTATGTGTGAATAATTGCTAATACAATGCTAAATCAGATATATGTATACAATGAGATTACAATGTCCAGTTAAATAGGACATTGGGTTTAATTGGTCGTTTAATTAGATACATTTTCACGTGAATAAATACATAGATCAGACCATTTTATATGTGTTCTTTAATGGTCCAGTGGTAGAACTTTTGCCAAGCATGTCAGAGGTTCTGGGTTCTGATCCGCACTAGTATATATTTTTTTCATCAGTGGTTGTATTATATCAAGCAGGGACACGTTTGTGTGCATTTTGTTTTGTGATTTCACCGGAACGAATAGAGACTCTCCGCAACGGATTGAAGCGCACATCCATGTGAAGACTGTGCGTGAGCCACGAGATAACACTGTATCCGCGCCACCGATCGCAGCGGCAACGAGCACTTTGATCACTTGATTTCAAAAACGACACATTTCAGCGCTAGATTGCCTCTTATTTAACAAACGAATGAAATAAATGCTCTGCTAGCTGGAGATGTTTTATTTATTTGTATTGGTACATCCATGCCGCGAGATGTTTTAAAAAGTGGTGGGGACAATATTGACCCTGGCAAAAAGTGGTGGGGACATGTCCCACCCGTCCCAACCGCAAATTACGCCTATGGTGTCCACACTACAAAGTGTTAATATAATCCTGAAGCAGTGCTGGAGTTTATTAGATAATTAAGTGATGATTGAGCATTAGTATGGCACACTGAAGGAAAGAGGAAAAAACATTTGAAGTCACCATCGTGGTGATCAGTGTTTCCAGTAGTTGGCCTCTTGACTCTTCATTGTTTTTCTGAACAGTGTGTTCAGAAAACAGCGTCAGGTGATGTTGGCTGTTAATTAATCATAAAGTGCCCTGATTCACTGATCACATCTGAGGTCTAATCGCTGATCAGAAAAATGTTTTGTTATTAATTAGTTTAAATATTGTGCTACTGACCATGTGATACTACTGTGACAATAAGATTTTCAGAAGAATGATGAAAACATATTTTGAGCTGAAGGTTAATAACAAAGTGCTATTCTGAAACATCAGCAATCAGCATATGAAACTCAGCAATAATGAGATGCTTCATGCCAGCATACAAAACTCAGTCATTGCTCCCATGCATTGCGATATCAATGAAATAAGCTTCTGAATTATTTTACTATTTATATTTGAAAGAAAAAAAAGTATTGTCACCATTGTTGAGGTTTGTATGATGAGTGTTGATATATCTAAGCGTGCCTCTACTTTTTCACAAGAGGTTGTTGCATTTTTGGAAGATCTCCCACATGTTGCTTCAGTGCAAGTGAACTTCGTGTCACAATGGCTTAATATTTGTTTTTATTTAATAATGCTTCAACTACATAATCATTTAATTCAGTCATTAAACTACAGGGAAAACAGTTGTTAAAACCACCTTAATGCAGTTTTTTTTCCTGCTATTAAAGGAGACAGGTTGATCATGTTGAAAAACGTCTCAGGTTACGACTGTAACCTATGTTCCCTGAGAACAGGGAACGAGACAATACGTCAACGACGTTATGGGGAACGCCTCAGGCGTGACAGGTGTCTGAAATCACTATCAAATCACGTCAATCATATTGACCGGCGACAGCCCGTGAATCATTAGCGTGAATGATTAACGTGCGACCTGGAAGTATAAAAGGGCGCCTTGCAAACATGACAAATCACCTTATCGTCTGAAGGGACTGTACGGTAGGCAAGCCCCGAGGCATGGCAGGGAGACGTATTGTCTCGTTCCCTGTTCTCAGGGAACATAGGTTACAGTCGTAACCTGAGACGTTCCCTTTCGAAGGGAACTCAACAATACGTCAACGACGTTATGGGGAACGATATACCAACTCCGCCATCCTAAGGGGAGTGCATGCCAAGTGGCAGTGACAACTGTCAGAACCAGCAACTTCAAATGAAACGCTAGAACCACTCACCCTCAGGTCACACTGGGCTGTCAGTGACAGCATTCCCTACGGTCATAGCCCAAGCTACAGCCTCACAGAAAAACCTTCATAAACATGGTTAAATGAAAGGTCTACCTGAGCCGGCTCCGGGCCTGGAACCACAGCTTCCAATTAGAAGGGGTCCCTTCTAGGGAATGTGGCTAGGGAACCTGAAGGAACCCCAGCCAGTCACTATTCAGGGGAACGTACTCACCCCGAAATGCCACCAGGACGGCCTGACCTGGCGTCAGTACATAGACACTTAGTCTGGCCAAATCCTGTCTGTCTGAAGACAGAGCCTCTGGACAACAAAGCCTTAAGTAAGGCATCCAACCTGAGGGACTGCGAAGCTGGCAGTGAACCCTCGGCCCGGATCTCAGAGACGGGATATCCCGGAGAGTATGACTCAGCATAGTGCTTTCCAACCCTTGCTAGCGAGGGGAGTTTCTCTACTCGATCCACGGATCAACCCAGTGTCTGTGTTTCAAACCACTGAGGAGGCCTGTGAAGGCCTAAGGGCTGATCTAACTGGGAGGCCTCACGAGAGGCCTACGACCGTCTGACCAGACTCAGGAAGCCGCATGCTCATAGAGACCCTCGGTGAGGGGAGCACAGGTCTGCCTGGTAGGCGAACCAGGCTGTAGGCAGAAAAAGTTCCGTGAGGGAACCAATAGCAGAGAATGAACACTTTAGCGAGCCAGGGCGCAAGCTCGCCTTCAGAAGCTGCCTATTAAGGCTAGCTGAAACTGATAGCAAGAGACCACTAGCTTCATAAACCCAGCACCACTAGGGAACGTTACAGGGAGGCCCGGAGAGGCCTACTACCTGATAGCCAACGTAAGTGGGAATTCACCTTCAGGGAAGCCCGTGAGGCCTACTACCTGATAACCACAGTAAGTGGGGTGCTCACCTTCAGGGAGGCCCAGAGAGGCCTACTACCTGAAAACCACAGTATGTGGGGTGCTCACCTTCAGAGAGGCCAGGAGAGGCCTACTACCTGAGAACCACAGTACGTGGGAACTCACCTTCAGGGAGGCCCGGTGAGGCCTGCTACCTTACAACCACAGTATGTGGGGAGCTCACGTCCAGGGAGGCCTGGTGAGGCCTACTACCCAACCGTACTCATCCAAGGAGGCCTGGAGGAGCCTACTACCTGATAATCACAGCATGTGGGAACTCACCCTCAGGGAGGCCTGGTGAGGCCTACTACCCAACCGTACTCATCCAAGGAGGCCTGGAGGAGCCTACTACCTGATAATCACAGCATGTGGGAACTCACCTCCAGGGAGGCCTGGTGAGGCCTACTACCTGACAGACAAAATATTTGGGAGCTCACATTCAGGGAGGCCCAGAGCGGCCTACTACCTGACAGCCACAATATTTGGGAGCTCACATTCAGGGAGGCCCAGAGAGGCCTACTACCTGATAGCCAACGTAAGTGGGAATTCGCCTTCAGGGCGGCCGGGTGAGGCCTACTACCTGATAACCATCTTAAGTGGGAATTCACCTTCAGGGAGGCCTGAGTGGCCTACTACCTGAAAACCACTGGTAACTTCGAGCCCTGAGTCCGGGTGATAGTATAAGGTGGCCTGCTAAGGCCAGCCAGCTGGGGACTCGCCTATCAGGGAGGCCTGGTCGGGCCTACTAGCTAATAGCAAGTCATATTCTGCCATAAAGTACACTGTTGGGAACCATACCACACAAGCATAATTTACTAATGGGATTCCAGTAGCGCTATAAGGTATGTCCCACAATGTTGGGACTCACCTCCGAGGAGGCCTGTTTAAAGGCCTACTACCCATCAGTGAGTCAACTGCCCGAACCACCAAGGCCAACCACGTAAAGTGAGCTGGCCTACAGTGCCCTCTAGGGGGCTGTCCAATCAAGGAGGCCTGCTGAGGCCTACTACCTAATGGCGCAGCCTTCGTTGGCAGAAAAGCTGTTTACACAGCGCCTACAGCATCCTGGTGCCTAATCACATTGCCCATGGCAGTGTACTCCGCAAGAAAGCTAGCACCCTCAAAACAAGGGGAGTACAACATACGCCACTCTGCCTCAACGGAGGCCCCAGTTAGTCAGGGGCCTACCATCTATGCATGGGCGTCAGCTCAGGGCAATGCTCTGGCTTCAGGGGAGCGTACTTCGACCAAAGAAGAAGTGAAGCTCACTTCATACTCGACCCGAGCCATAGTGGTGCGAGGTAGGATAAAACAGAACTGGGAGTGAAGTGCTCAGACCTACCCTGTATCACAGGGGGATACTCACACCTCACCCTGAGGTTACCACGGTGCGGGCCTGCCAGCGGCTCTAGGGGTGACAGAAATTTATCTGTGCCCAACCTAGGGGAGTGGGGCTTGAATGAAAGCCAACCACCTACAACCTAGTGCTCGAGCAGTAGCTCAGCGAGGTGAGTGAAGCCTAAACTGGCGGCCTAAATCCGTAGGCCAGTTCTGCATGGCAGGGTCGGGCAGGAAACCCAGTCTTCTTCATGAAGCGAAAGACGGCCTAACCCTGCTCAATAAAGACATAAATACCACGGAGGCCTGTTTGAGGCCTACCATGTCCTTACAAACCATCCTTTGCACCACGCTGCATTACTCTAGTCACCCCAGAATGCAGAGAAGGGGGCGGGCCTTGGCCTAACGACTCCCATGGGAGGAGGCTGTTTATACAGGGATGCTAGAAACCTACATTCACAAAGTGAAGGTTCAGAGGAAGCAATGCTAAATTTTTAGCAGAGCGCCTTTATTATCCCTGGCACAGCCTAGGCCAGCTACAGAGGCGGCCCTGGTGAGGGCCAGCCTGCAGGCATAGATCTATCTGAGGGCTCGGAGGAGCCACAGCCTTACTAAAGAATATAGTCTGTATTATTCCATACAAAGGCTGTAGATCGCTCAGCCTAATGAAAACCCAAACAGAGCTCAAGGGGCGAAATACTCAGTCGAAGTCAAACGGACCCGTGGGCCGGACATAAGATCTATCTGAAGCTCTAGCGTCAGTCAACACTCTAAGTAACAAATTCTAAGAGAGAGACCAACTACTCTACCCTGAGGTGGCTAACAGCCCGAAGGCTAACATAGTTATCGTTCTGGCCACCTAATGGGGAACTTCAGGGCCCTAATAATCCAGGAAACTTCTCTTACCTTATTACCTGATGACATGGCAAATGACATGACCCCATAGCTCTATACAGGGAACGAGGTCTGTAGAGAGATACATTTCGGAATTTTAATTCACAAAAATTTACTCTTGAAAAGACCAGTCAGCTCACCTGCGGCATGCGGAGTGAAGACTCGCCAGATAGTTCTTTATGAACCTGGGGTCCCCACTTTACATGCCTGAAAGAGGCGTTTCTACCAACCAAGCCTAGGCGGGCCATTGGAACATCGTTCTTATCACAGGCCCAGCCCCAGGCCTGATGTAATGAACGTCTGGGGAGTCAGAAGAGAGGAGAGGGCTGGATTTCTTTTTAATGAAGCCCTCCGGGGAGATTATCCATGAGCGACGCTGTATGCGCTTGTGCTGGATAACCTCCCTCAGATCCCTCTTCTTCATTGAGTAGCGTTTTCAAACAGACAGTCCCTGAAGACGATGAGATGATTTGTCATGTTTGCAAGGCGCCCTTTTATACTTCCAGGTCGCACGTTAATCATTCACGCTAATGATTCACGGGCTGTCGGCGGTCAATATGATTGACGTGATTTGATAGTGATTTCAGACACCTGTCACGCCTGAGGCGTTCCCCATAACGTCGTTGACGTATTGTTGAGTTCCCTTCGAAAGGGAACATCTTCTTTCTCAATGCACAAATGTTCTCTAAAAAGTTCATTTATATAGCCCTTTTAACAATATAGTTTGTTTCAAATCAGCTTTACAGTGATAATAGGAAATTACAGTAAAAGAGATTGTGTTGGCTTTACAGCAGCTCTAGAATAAAGTTATTGTCCAGCTAAAGTTATTTTTGATTGATTGATTTACTTCCGTTGCAAAGATCGTTAGTTATTAACTTAGGGGCCGCTAACACAATACCGTTCCAACAGTAAACACTCAACGTGTTCTGGCCCGCTCATCCGCACAAAACAGTGCCTGGTGGCTCTAGAACGCAAACCCTGACATAGATTCCAAGGTGCAAGTCTTGAAAAATGTTGAAAAAAAAGGTTATCTCTGCACAAACCTCAATAAATGCAAACACGCCAACGGCTTGCACATGCGCATCACGTGTTTAATCTATAGGTATACGCGTTGCATATCTATAGCTATAAATACAATTGCTGAAAGAGAAATTAACATTAAGTCAAAGGTCAAGAGCCCAACGTAAGTTAACACTGATCAGCATAATGGTGACTTTAAATGTATGACAGAAATACAGTCAAACTGTCATGGTTCATGGATTCAGTGACTCTCTCTCGCTATGTGTGTGCGTGTTGAGTGAATGGGCGCGGCTCATCAGCTGGCTCGTTTCCACTGATGAGCCGATCAGCGCCAGCTGTTCTGAATGAGGATGTCCTATATATTGTCTGCTCACTCGTCTTGTCTTTGTCAGATGGTTGTGGAGGTTCTCCTGGGTCTGAGCCTTGTCTCCTGTTCCAGTCCCTCATCTTCGACGTTTTCCCGAGGTTCTTCTCCACGCAGATCTACATTCCGCCCACTGAGTCCCTGCGTTACCGAGCCTGCCTGAGGATTATCTACCACTTCACTCCGAGTCTGCCTGAGGATCGTCTGCCACTTCACTCCGAGTCTGCCTGAGGATTATCTGCCACTTTACTCTGAATTGGTCTGAGAACTGTCTACTATTGATTCACTGAGCGATCCCTGTGGATGCTGCCTCTCAGATTGAGTTTCTGTTCTTCTCTTTTTGACAAATAAATACTTTCTCACTCACATCTGAATCCTTGACTATTTTCCAGCGCCGCGTAACACAAACTGGTTAGTAATAAGTGAAGCTGGTAATTCTGTTTGTGGAGAGGTTTAATCCTCTGCTGAGATCTTGAGAGATATATTGTCTTTTAACTTGATTTAATCTAAGGCTGTGGCTGGAAGTAGTTTCTGTTGTTTTTGTTTCTCTTTCCTTCAGTGATTTTGCTTGTTAACAGCAGCTGTTCGAATGTTTGAAAGAATGTTACAGGAGCATCATACTAGTGTTGTCAAAAGACCCGGTACTTTGGTACCAAGTCGGTACTAAACCATTACGGTACCAGCTTTTCTTAAGTACAGGTGGTACCGAAGTACTGGGTTAATCCGGTTCTTGATGCACTGTCTGAAAGATGCACAGTTGCGTCCTCTTCATGAAAACACTGAGACATGGTGACCGGCCGGTGGCCAGTGTTGTGCCTGAACGTGTTCATTGAACGATAGTTCATGAACTCGTTCATATTTTGGCAAACGTGAACTGAACGTACTGTATTATTGCCTGATGAACGTTACTGTGAACTCGTTCATTCTGGTGTCTCTGAAGGGCACACTCTCTCAGTTTAACTTCGTTCAATAGGGTGCCAGATTTCTATAGAGCCTTCCAGGCGAAAACCAGGCTAAAACACACCGTAAACAGGCCTTAATACGTAGCGGAAAAAACACCCAATCTGGCAACACCAGCCACCAATGTCACATCGTCGCATGCGTCATCAAAACAAAAAGCAGCAAGGAAGCGTCCTATTATCATTTCAACAAGTTTTATGACAAGGTCGTGAGGATGGGAAAAATCTTACATTTCTGTGCAAATTTTGCCCGCACGGATAAAATAATTGCTGTCTGTGGTTCTATATGGGCTGCAGCTAGAGCGGGTAAAAAAAAAGGTGCCGGTACTCTCTTGCATTGGCAAATCATGACATTTGAGATTTCTAGTGTGAAAAACAAAACTTGGAGATATTGCTGGTACAACAACAATTTCTTGTTATTTATTAACAACATAAATGTATTTTAAAAAAGTGTTGTGTGTGTGTGTGCCTATGTGTGTGTGTGAGAGAGAAAAGGGAACTCCTCCGAGTCTGCAAGTCCAAAAATACATTTATGGTGAGACATTTGTTTTATAATGTCTACATTTTATTTAATTAAATGCATTTATGGTAAGATTATTATATTTTCATGTCAATCTGTGTTCATTTTGACCACAAATTATGCGCTGTAACTTTAATTCAGCACGTGCAGCACAGCAGAAATAGACTCTGTGTGGAAAGGATCGCTGCACTGCTGTATACGCACCGCTCCTGGAACGGAGCGGCATCCGCGTGCAGTTTAAAAGCTCTAACCTGTTAACATGGGTTGGGAAAAAATACACACCACATACGCACTGCAAACGGAGTATATGTGAAACGGGCTTGACACTGACGCTTTTTCTGTCAGTGGTAGAGTACCGGCAGAGGTGGAAAGTAACGAATTACATTTACTCGCGTAATTCTTTTTTAAATCTGTAATTTTACTTTTACTTAAGTACGTTTTGTTTGAAGTATTGTACTTCGCTACTCCGTTACTGAGTAAAAAATACAAGGGAGTAAATAATACAAGGGAGAAAAAAAAAATCACACTCCGGCTGGAAACTACTGCATTGATTGAAGGGGGAGAACAAACGCGCAAAAAAGGTGACGCAGACCCAAGCGCCCTCGAATTCTTATGAAGCGATGTATATTTTGCAATGTAGAAAAAAGTGTGGTTGTCCGCGAGGATAGATATCCAATTTGCAAAAAACGTGGACACAAAGTGCGGCTGCAAAAGGAGGATACATATGACACCATTCCTCCTGCAGATAAAGGTATGTCCCGATTATATTTGATTTACGTGATGCAGAGGCAATCCCGAAATCCAGTCATGAAAATGGAATTTACATAACGCAGATGTCACATAAAACACGCAAAAATGATGGATGGATGGATGAATACATGGAAAGTAGAACTGCAATAAATCCAATCGCGACATGGTCTGTGAATATTTAAGCGCAAAAATACTGCTATAATATATAACCTGCTTGTTCTGCGTTTCTGTGTGAATTAGAGGTGGGCGGATCGATCCTGAAGTATCGATACTTCGATACTGACGTGGTATCGAAAAGGATCGATCCTCACATAAAAATATCGATCCAAATGTGTATTTTTTTACCAGTAATTTGTATTAATTTAGCACGCAATTCAGAGCGTAAAATAAGCTTGAAAGTGGAAAAATAAGCAAATGTTAGTGGGTAACTGTGTAAGATAGAACTTTTTCTCCTAGTCATCTGGATACAAGACGAAACCAATCAATCACAGAGAGCGTTCGATGCTGGTGCTTCACTGAGCTCACAGGCCCAGTGCGTTTGGGAAACGAAGCCTTGCTTAGATGACAGAGAAACAATCGGGAGTTATTTCGCAATAAACAAACCACAAGTGTACATAACGGTTCAAAATGTTGACGTCAGTAAGATTTTTTTAATGAAATTAATATTTTTATTCAACAAGGATCGATGCATTAAATTGATCAATGGGTTTTACACTGTTAAAAAAAATATATAATTCATATAAATGCTGTTCTTTCAACTTTGTTCATCAAATAATTCTGCATAAAATGTATCATGGTTTCCACAAAAATATGAAACTGTTTTCAACATTGATAATAATATGAAATGTTTCCTGAGCAGCAAATCAGCATATTAAAATGAATTATCATCATGACTGGAGTAATGATGCCGAAAATTCAGCTTTGATCACATGAATAAATTACAGTTTACTATGGCAAAGAAAACAGATAGCCTATGTATATATTTTTGATCAAATAAATGCAGAAGAGAATTAAAAATCTTACAGACCCCAAACTTTTGAACAGTAGGCTAGTGTACAATAGTACATTTACTATAATTAGGGTAGTTTTGTAAAAGTCACTGACTAATTACAGGCGAGTTGAGAGCACAAATCACAAAATATTTAGTGGTCTTGAAAACGTATTCAGATTTAGCATATTAATGATGCATTCACCTCATAAATCATGACACACTGCTCTAGCACAGGAAAGTGCATACAAGTTCAAGTGCTTGCTTTTAAAATGAAAAAGTATTGGTATCGATATCGGTGATACTGGCCCTGTATTTACTTGGTATCGGATCGATATCGAAATTTTCAGTATCGCCCACCCCTAGTGTGAATCGGTGTGAATGAGCTGCTCCGCTTTGTCTAATACTCACGTACGCGTGACGTTCATGGTGTTTTCACTTTTCAGCGTCTCACAAACAATTTGAGGACATGAATACATGAACATTTCCAGAGCTGCTCTGAAAGAACGTCTAATGAGCATTTTCATCATTTTATTTGAGAAGAACCATTGTCAAATACACTAGAAACAGGTCTTCACTACAACCCGTCAAAATAAAAGTTTGGTTTAACTAGGAGAAATTATGACAGAAATAGACTATATTACTATTGTAGGCATACAAACTTCTCGAAATAATAATAATAACAACAATAATAATACAATTTATTTAAACATTATTTAAGGAATATATTTTTTGTCCATGGTTTAATTTAGTAAATCTGTTTTTGCAGCTCTTCCCCAAAAAATAAAAGAGAACAAGTTTAAATTTTAATTTGATTACCACCGTTTTTGATAATATATTTGGATTAAATCATAAAAAGAAACATTAATTTTCTGAATAAAATACATTTCATAGGACTATATTATTCTTAAACATTTTAATAAATTATTAATGTTAAAAATAAGTTGTTAATCTAATTCATTATCAATTATTGAATTTAATTGATTAGACATGTTTTATTGAAATTTTAATAAACAAAACAAACAAATGGTTTCAAGTGTTATAATAAAAACATTTGTTCAACCCCAAAAAAACCTGTTTTCTTTCATTTAGCTGTCATTTTAACTGATGATAATAATAATAAACATAATTTAATAATACCATTTATTTAATAATCGATTAATACTGTAAACCGTGATATTTTCTGAGACGTTATCATACTGTGAAAATCTCATACCATTACATCCCTAGACGGGAGAGCCCCCCACCCCACCCCCGCGGTTAAAAAAGTAACTCAGTAACTTTTACTCTGAGTAAATTTTAAACGAGCTACTTTTTACTTTTACTTGAGTAGATTTTTAGACTGGTAATTTTACTTGTACTTAAGTAAAATTTCATTGAAGTAGTAGTACTTTTACTTGAGTAGAATATTTTAATACTTCCACCTCTGAGTACCGGCTACATGCGAGAAGTAGCGGTATGCAAGAAAAAGTGCAGGTATGCTTAAGAGTAAAATGTAGAAGTGCCGGTACTGTAGAGCACTGGCTATGGCAATCATTTTGAAAAATAATAGCTTGCAGCAACATATGGAAAAAAAACTATGAACTAGTTCAAAATTTTGAAGTATGAACTATGAACTGAACTAGTTCATTTTAAAATTTGTGAACTGAACTTTGAACTAGTTCATGTAGAAAATCCACTTGTTGACAAGAACGGAGGAAAGAGCCACATATGGAAATATTTCGGATTAGGCTAATGTCTCGTTGCCATTAGGGGCCATTCACACAAATTTTGCAAATTCGTTATTTCAAACACTGCAAGCGCTCGCTTGTTTTTCCAGGCGCGCCTCTGTTCATGGTTGCATAGCAACGACAGACGCCACGGGGGAGCCATAGATATATACACTAGATGTCGCCTTAGGTTCTAAGCATGCATCAAAACCGCCGCCATCTTGGAACAGGGGTCTTGTCATAGGAAGTAGCCAGGTAACGCTGAATTCATGGATGATGCCGGACTTTTGTGCTGCGTATATGGATGTTCACACGAACGAAATCTAAAAACCAGACAGCAAGGGACTACATTTCACAAGAATGTGAAATTTTGAATTTTTTTTTAAATTTCTCTGGACTCAATGATAAATACATGTCTGACCGTTGGAACGAACCAAAACAACTAGAAAATCGCATTCATGACGATTTATGGTGATTTTATTTCCGTTAGACCTTTTCCTACATTGACGCTGATGCATTAAGGAGGAGGGGCTCCCCTGTTCCATGATGGCGGCTCTATTGTCGCATTCGTTCCAATGAACTGCCGTAGCCAAGGCGACATCTAGTGTATATATCTATGGCGGGAGAGCAAGCGCTTGTGGAAAGAAGGAGAAAGCGGTGCAAACTGCGTTTTCCTTAATGACGAGGAAATATCAGCAAAGAATTAATTGATTTCTAGCACTTGCTTTAGCTTTACTACTAGATATATTTATTGAGAAGAGAAATAAAAAGCCGTCCTGTACAGCTATGATCAGCTGTTCGGCCGAGCTTTCGATGTTGTTACGGAAAGGCCGAAGCTGATCGGTTGGTTTTTGTCACATGACCTGTTGAGATGAGATGTTGAGATGTTTTCATCTCACCGCGTCATAGCCTACATTTGAAATAACGAATTTGTGAACGGCCCCTAAAGTGGTATCGTGTGAGGTTGTATCGGGGTAGTTTTACAAGTACGAGTACATGAGCACAGTATAGGACCCACACCCGAGTACTGACATTAACCTCTGTAAATATCTCTCTTTTCCATGAGTGATTTCATGAGGGATGTGAGTCCTGATAAAGGTCTAAGTCATCTATCAGAGCTGTGAAACTCCATGCTTTGGCGGATGGACAGCTGTCAAGATTACAAGGCTGTGTACTGATGAAAAACCATGATGAAGAGCAAGATTAAAAGAGCTCAACTTCAAAACACATGAAAACCTACTGACCGAGATGAGACAAGATCTTCCTGTAGGTGTTTTGTAATGCGATTCTCATTTCATATCCTGGAAGTTTATCAGTATCAAAATACCTCTGCAGTGATAATGTGGATCATTAGCAGGAATGAGAGAATCTCTGGAGAATCTCAGGATTGACTAAGACAGATCCGTATCTTCTCTCTTTGCTTGATTTTAGATCTACTTTTTTAGATGGCTTGCTGTCACGTAACTGGCTTCATGGTCTGCAGAAAACACTCCCATCTCAAACAGCGTTATCATCCTCAACAGTCAACAGTCAACAGGTAACGGTATCTGTTTTCATCTCTGACCGCAGTCTAACAGGACCATGTTTGTTATTGTGATGAGCATATTTCTGTTCTGGCATTCAATGCATGTGTTCTAAACTCAAGAATGGCCGTCAATAGGAGTGGAGCCAACCTTATGTGACTGTGTGTGTTTTTGTGGATGGAATCACACTGAGAGCAAGTGGATGGTCACTCAAGATTTCTCTTTACTGAACCTGGGACAGACAAAACTGGGACAAACACGACCAAAAGCTGGTTAGTACACAGTGCATCAACGTTGCTTAACCAATCAGATCAACGTTTGATCGTCAACGAGTGGATCTCTGAGCTGCTGTGAGCTCATTTACATATGAATGTACTGTAACTCGACACCCTTGCCTCATACGAGTTACAGTACATTCAAGCTATTTTAAGGCATGACAAAAAAAAAAAATTCAAGGAAAAAACTAAGGGATAAAATTATTGACTACAGGGGGATTTAAATTTAAAAGTCAATCTTTTTATGATTCATTGGTGGTATTTGTTTTTAACAAACAGGACACAATAAGTGAAACTTAATTCAGTGTTGTCTGATGTTGAAGTAGTACAGGGTTGTGTAAGCTCGCCATTCTCTCTCTTTACACAAACGATTACGTTAGTCAGCAGTCAGATCAAATCATAATGAAATTTAAAGATGATACTGTAATTCCGTATACTAACAAGAGATTCTAGTGTTGATGACTATATATTTTCCATGGAAGGGATTTTGGGCTGGTGTGAAGACCATAACTTGCAGATTAATGTAAAAAAAAAAACAGAAGAAGTCATCATAGAGCCCAGATCATTTAGGGATAGGAGCTCTGTTGTAGTTCACGGCCAGGACATTAAACAGGTTGCTTCTTACAAATACTTGGGGGTCCACATCGATAGTGAGCTTAAATGGCACACACATGTGTCGAGTTCACCAGTGCCTACACTTTTTGAGAAGACTAGGATAATTTGAGTAAGTAGCAATATAATGCTAATATTTTATATAGCGACGATAGAGTCTGTTTTACGATCTGGGTCTGGGAATCATGGGAACACAGGCTCTCAGTTCCTTACAATATATTTTTGAGCAGTGATCCAGCAGGCAAATAAGATTTTATTATTTTTTCGCATGTATTATATCCTGAGCATGCGCTGATGAACAGTGTTATGTAGGCATAATAGTATAAATGTTCATTTGTTCCACTGTCAGTTAAATTGATTGAACTCCAGCAGGGTTTGAAATAACTGCAGGTACTATTAATGGTTTGTAGGTAATCCAACTTGTTTTTATAAGATTTTTGTTTTTAAAGGGGAGAGTGTTTGTAAGTGTGATGGTTTATTAATGTTGTATGTTTTTTTTGGGTTGATGTTGCAGTAGTTGATGTTCTCATTCAAAACACATTTCTCCTAAGGGAGACAATAAATAGTACCTTGACCTTTCCATCTTTCACGAGTTCACACTTACATACAATTAGAGGGAGTAAAGTTTAATGCGTATTTGGCATGCTGTCCGGGGGGAGGGCTCCGAGCTCGGAGTTCGGCCCGAACCCAGATAACTCACCCCCGTATGTAAACGGTTAGGAGAGTGGAGAAGGGGTGGCGGAAGGATGCTACTAAACTGTCAACGAATTGAGGTGAGGCTGCTATATATTTTTTACACCTCTTATCGTTGATTGCTGAGTGCTCACCACTCATGTTAATTATCTGAGCATGCTCCTCCCGAACTTAGTTAATAAAACATCATTTAATTTGTTAGAATGTTGTGTTCTCTTACGAGAGGTTCTCTCGTATTGCGTAAGCTAGCTTACGCTACGGGTAAAGTCTTCTTTGCTCGAGATATTGAAGCCAAAAATTATCCTTAATTTTGTATTTATTGTCAACGCAGTGCAGCAGCCAGCAGACCTAGAGCAGGCCATCTTGCATGCTCATTGGCTGCCCTGCGGCAACTGCTGCAGCCTACCACTGAGCCTCACGCGTGACGTCACGTCCAATGAGGGTGCTTCGCGCCCTTACGCGTCATAGCCTGCCAAAATGGGGGTGGCTTAGCGTATAAAAGCCAGGCTCGTAGGCTGCGTCACTGATTTCATCATCTTCAGCGAAGCTCTCCGCATCGCTGGACTCTGAGAGAAGCCGCCGCCGTTGAAACCAGCGACCAGCAAGCAGAGGAAAGAGCCTGAGGAAGCCGGCTGTCTTTGCCGCCTTCAGCCTTCCGTGCCTGCTACGCGATCCGGCGACGAATATCCTTTTAATGCTATTGCTTTCAGTGTTCTTTCTAAAAGAGCGCGAGGCGTTTCTCTAAAAATGCCTCGCATTTCCTGTGGCTCGTGCAGAGCCCCGCCCAGCGCTGGAGACTGCCATGTGATCTGCGCTCTCTGCCTGGGCCCGGAACATGGGAAGCGCTTCCGCAGTCGACCCTGCGGGCTCGACTCGAGGCCTTCACTGTGAATACTGTCACCCCGGAGCTCGCCGGATTACGTTACATCCCGCCAGCTTCTCTCTCTCCTTCTCCGCCCCTCCCGGATGTGCAGCTGCCGGCACTGCCGCCGCCTCAGGGGACGAAGCTGAAGGAACGGACTTAGGTGACAGCTGTTCCATCCTGACATCGGACAGCGAGGAGTGGTCGAGTTCTCATCACTCCGCCTCCTCCTCGATCCAGGAAGGCTACAAAAGCTACTGCAGCGGCGTATTCGGCAGCCAACGAGCAGGTAATGCAACCCGCTCGCCTGCAAAATCTCAAGAGTATAACGTCTGGTTATCCGGCTCATGCCGTGGTGTCATAAGTGTAGAAAAGGTGCCCACATCTCAGCGTTCACCCCTACACGCAAGCACGTTACCCCGGTGTCTCTCACACTCACAGAGCCCACTCTCATAAAGTTGGCAAAATGCCGCTCGAGTGTTAGATGTAGAGAATGTGCACACAAATCTGTGCTCGCACCTACTCGCTGACCGCTCTGTTACACGGCAACAGCCTCACAGTGGCCATGTTATGAATGTAAGTCACGCTTACTGACAAACACTTCGCCCCAGGCTCCGCTCGCGATGAATATCGCCACGAAATGTTCCCCATTCCCAGTAATCGGGTCATCTCAAGTGGTACAGGCAGTTACAGCTGTCAGCGAGCCGCCGTTACTGAGATCAGAGAGCGCGCGTGCCCCGCTCACGCCTCCGGTACAGTTTCCCGAGCCCGCGAAGCGCGGCGAACGGAACCCGGAGCCCATTCTGCCCCTAGCTATACATGTAGAAGCATGGAAGGCTATTCCAGGTGTGTCAGACTGGGTGCTAAACACAATAAGTCAAGGCTATTCGCTTCAGTTCGCTCGCCGCCCCCCTCGCTTTCGAGCGCGGACCGGGACGAAAGTGAAAGCGGATGTAGCGCATCTACTCCGCGCAGAAATAGCCAAACTGCTGTGCAAAGGGGCCATAAAACCAGTGCCTCCTTCTCAGAGCGAGTCAGGCTTTTACAGCCGTTATTTTCTCGTACCCAAGAAGGACGGAGCTCTAAGACCTATCTTAGATCTGAGATATTTGAACAAAGCTCTCATGAGACGGCCGTTCAAAATGCTCACGACCAGACAAATCCTCGCGCAAATTCGCCCGAGGGACTGGTTTATCTCTCGATCTGAAAGATGCATACTTTCAGATCCCGATAGCCCCACGTCACAGGCCATTCTTGAGATTCGCCTTCGACGGTCGGGCATGTCAATACACCGTCCTCCCGTTCGGCCTATCCTTAGCGCCCCGTACATTTACGAAGTGCATGGATGTGGCTCTCGCCCCCTTGAGAGTGAAAGGGCTGCGAATTCTGAACTATTTGGACGATTGGCTGATTTTAGCCCAGTCAGAGATAGAACTGTTATCTCACAGAGCTGTGCTTCTCAGCCATCTAGAAAGCTTGGGTCTCACGGTCAACTGGACCAAGAGCTCATTACTGCCCAGTCAGTCAGTTTCCTTCCTAGGAATAGAACTGGACTCTGTGGCTATGATGGCCCGCTTATCAACACAGCGCGCGCGCCGTGTTCGACAGCTTGCCGCGTCTTTCCAGGAGGGCAGCATTACACCTCTGAAGACATTCCAGAGGATGCTAGGCTGTATGGCATCAGCTGCGGCTGTGCTTCAGCTGGGCCTGCTGCGCATGCGCCCGCTACAACGCTGGCTGAACACACAAGTGCCTCACCGGGCTTGGGTTTCAGGCCACAGACGAATCAGAGTGACTCAGAGCTGCGTTTCGGCTCTGCAGCCCTGGTTAGCGGCAGACTGGTACCAGCGGGGAGTGACAATGGGGGCTGTTCCACACCGATTGGTCATCTCGATGGATGCCTCCAACCTAGGTTGGGGCGCCGTTTTCGAGGGCAGACCGGCCTTTGGCCTGTGGTAAGACCAAGAGAAACGCTTCCATATAAACTGTCTGGAAATGATAGCGGTCGAGAACGCGCTCAAACGCTTCCTCCCGTTCATACAGGACCACCATGTACTGGTCCGCTCGGACAACATGTCTGTGGTGTCCTACATAAACCGTCAGGGCGGAGTCAGATCCAGAAACCTCTGCCATCTGACGGAACGCCTTCTTATATGGTCTCAGGGCTGCCTGCGCTCGCTGAGAGCATGTGCCAGGCCACTTGAACGACGGTCCAGACAAACTGTCCAGGAACTACGTTCCCCCAGGGGAATGGTCCCTGCACCCCCAAACAGTCCAGTTACTGTGGCGCCTCTTCACCAAACCGAAAGTCGACCTGTTTGCGTCAAAAGACAACGCTCATTGGCCGCTGTTCATTTCAAAGAACGAGGATGTGCCGGCCCAAATCTGGCCTAGCCTCCCACTTTATGCATTCCCTCCGGTCTCTCTGTTACCACAGGTAATCTAGAGAATCAGGGAAACGCGCCACTCGGTGCTCCTTATAGCCCCGCGCTGGGAGAATCAAACCTGGTTCCCGGAGCTGATGCGGCTGTCCCACACAGCCCCTTGGCCGATTCCGGTGAGGAGAGATCTCCTCTCTCAAGCCCGCGGCTCAATCTGGCATCCCCATCCAGAGCGCTGGTCTCTGCACGTATGGTTAATCAACGGATACCCGCTGTACTGCCAGAAGGAGTGATGAACACGATTACGCAATCCAGAGCTCCCTCTACGAGGCGGCTTTACGCGTCTAAATGGTCGGTGTTCTCCAAATGGTCTGCTAATAGAGATCTAGACCCACGAATGTGTGGGGTCCCGGGGTTGCTTAGCTTCCTTCAAGAGCTGTTGGATGAGGGCAGGTCCCCATCCACGCTTAAAGTCTATGTGGCGGCCATCGCAGCGTTCGCTGAGTCAACGCGCGGCCAGTCAATAGGAAGAAACGAGCTCGTCATTCGCATCCTTAGAGGAGCTAGACGGATGAATCCCCCGCGACCCCCGTCGGTTCCCATGTGGGATCTTTCACTGGTCCTAGAGGCCCTGAAAGCTTTCCCCTTTGAACCATTAAACTCCGTTGACCTAAAGTACCTCTCGCTCAAAACCGTTTTTCTGACAGCTCTGTCGTCAGTTAAACGTGTGGGGGATTTACACGCGCTATCTGTTAGCGCAGCGTGTCTTGAGTTCGGGCCAAATGACTCTAAAGTCATCCTCAAGCCAAGACATGGTTATGTCCCTAAAGTGTTGGGCACCCCCTTCAGAGCGCAGGTCATTTATCTTTCGGCTCTGCCAGCATCCGATAGTGAGGGTGATGTGAATCTCCTCTGGCCCGTCAGGGCGCTGAGGGTTTACATTACGCGCTCCGCCTCTTTCAGGCGTTCGGAACAGCTCTTTGTCTCGTTCGGTGGGCGCACCAGGGGTCTCGCCGCCTCGAAACAGAGCCTGTCCAGATTGATAGTGGAAGCTATCACATCTGCTTATACATCTAAAGGTCTGCAATGCCCCTTGGGCATCAGGGCGCATTCCACCAGAGAAGTGGCCTCGTCGTGGGCTTGGTCCAGCGGAATTTCCATTCATGACATTTGTGAGGCGGCAGGCTGGGCCTCTCCGTCCACATTTGTTAGGTTTTATAACCTGGAAGTTTCCGCCTTTCAGGCTAGACTTCTGTCAGTGTGAGCAGTGTGTTTGTCCTGCCCAGATTATCATGCGCAGACTTCTCTCACGCGACGTTAGCTCTCCTGGTTGAGCTGCACTATATGGTGAATAGTTATATGGACCGGCGACGCCGCTCTCTATACCCTGTATGTGCTTATAACATGTGCTGGCCCGCTTTGCCGGCCACCTGTTCCCACTTATCTATGTTCCCCGGGAATCCCTGGGACTCATGAAGTGGAGGCTGGGCGCGCACGGCGTTGACAATGGGTTCCCGTAGCGTAAGCTAGCTTACGCAATATGAGAGAACCTTTCGTAAGAGAACGATACTCGGTTACTATCGTAACCTCGGTTCTCTCTAGAAGAGGGAACGAGTATTGCGTAACCTGACCGTGCAAGCGCCACCAGCGTTTTTCGCTTCAGCTGATGAAACCAGTGACGCAGCCTACGAGCCTGGCTTTTATACGCTAAGCCACCCCCATTTTGGCAGGCTATGACGCGTAAGGGCACGAAGCACCCTCATTGGACGTGACGTCACGCGCGAGGCTCAGTGGTAGGCTGCAGCAGTTGCCGCAGGGCAGCCAATGAGCACGCAAGATGGCCTGCTCTAGGTCTGCTGGCTGCTGCACTGCGTTGATAATAAATACAAAATTAAGGATAATTTTTGGCTTCAATATCTCGAGCAAAGATGACTTTACCCGTAGCGTAAGCTAGCTTACGCAATACTCGTTCCCTCTTCTAGAGAGAACCGAGGTTACGTTAGTAACCGAGTATCGTTTTCATGATCATTTCAGAATCATAAAACAGTTTTACGTAGTAAATATGAGAAACTGTCAGGTACTTCATAAATCTAATAAGACAGATCATATGGGTAAAATGTAAAGGAAATGAAACATTAATGTGAAAGAAAATGTTATTCAAATTAATAGATTGGAAGTTAATTCAAAAAATGGATGATCAAAGTTGCCTCATGAATGCTGAAAATGTTAAAATGTGTTTTATATATAACACACCTCTAACATAACACACATAACATGATACTATAAAGGCATTTAAGGAACATCATTTGTTTGGCTCAGTGTATCAACATCTGGTTTGTATCAGCAATGTATACATTAAAGTAATATTTCCTTTCAGGACATTTTGAGGTGGCCTCATAAACCTTTTAATGAGACTGTATTATGCCCTTTTACAAAGTCTTGATATTGTTTTTGGGCCCTACTAGAACTAGTTTTCATGCTTGAATGTAATTTTTTTTTCATATTCTCCATTATTGCAGCTCCTCTGTTCTCAGGTAGCAACATGTTTGATATTTTAACTTTTTTTAAGGCTAAATGATGTATTTTAAACATAATTAATTAGATTATATAAAGCACATGTTTGTATTTGTACTTAATAAGGAATTTATCATTCGTAATGTGTTTTTTTAAAATGTCAATTTTTTTTTAATGTTTTACAAATGTTTTTCTTACTTATGTGAACGTTTAGGAAATATAATATTTGATAATTTTGCAAATATTATGGAAACGTTACTTTTGAATGTTCTCTGAATGTTCTAAAACAAATAATAACATTTAAAAAAACGCTAGATGAATGATGTATACATCATTATTTGGTCCTAACTTCTTGAGTTCATTTGAGTACAGCTTTGAACAAACATTCTATTAATGTTACTGGAATAATGTTTTTGTTTTATAGCTTTGAGAGAACCTTGCCAGAATGCTAGCCAAAGTCCTGAAAATGTTCTCTGTTAGCTGGAATTTTTATATTTTTATGTGTTCATTTTTATTTTAGTTAAAGGTTTAGTAATTGGTTGGGTGTCTTGTAATTTTATTAGTTATTTTTTTTAATACGTCTATGTAATTTTTTATTAATTTCATTTTTATTATTCAATTTAGTAGTTCTACCAGAAAGACTCGGGAGATATATTGTGTAACAAGCATTAATTTATTGACAGCCCAGCAAGCAATTATAAAGTTCTTTGGCTTAGGCCCCGTCCGTAGTTCATAATCCAAGGGTTGCAGATCTGCATTTCCTGCCTGAAGCAAAGGCAGGGGCGCTGCCGACCCCCCGGGGGTTATGGACAGGACCATCCTGGTGGTGGTGGGGATGGTGGAGGAAGTTGTCGCGTCAGTATCTGCGAACTCAAACATGTGTAAGTACCGATCTTTTATATGCGAGGATAAGGACATGATTGGATAGATGTGAAGGCAATAATGACGTAGTAATTAAGTCTTCCTGGCAGAACTTTATGCTAAAGCTTTCATATTTTTCCCTACGCACCTGACTTAAGTTTACCCGGGGCGTCTCCAGTCAACAGAGGTGGAAAGTCCAGGTTCAGAAAGTAAAAGTCCTCCTCAGTAGTTTGTTCCAATCACCTGGATTTGCTAATTAGCAGTTTTTCAGCCAGTAGTTAGAACTAATTAGTGTGATCAGCTGGCTGAGTTCATGGGTGGAATAAACTTATGGCAGGACTTTTACTTTCGGACCCCTGGACTTTCCACCTCTGCCAGTCAACACCCAATCGTCTACAGTCGACACTTAATAATATTGTTGTGCTTTCTCGTGTTTGGTTGGATACAGTGTCCGTGGAGGCGTGAAGAGAAGCACACAACAAAGAGAGTCCGTTTCAGGAACTTTACTTTACTTATCAAGACACAACTTTACATCAATGGGGGTTTTATGCTCTTGCCCAGCGTGGGTGGTTTTATATACAACCATCTGCACCGGAGCCTGTGAGCATACTGACACTAAATGTAAACAAGCAGTGAACTAATCCCTACGTAATGACGTAGCCACATCTGATTGGCTAATAAGAACACATTATGTAATACACATGTGAAATAACTGTACCAAACAATGTATTTACTTAACTAACACTATAACACCATTTATACTCTAACACTGTGTCTCCAGTCGACAACTGGCTTCGAGTCGGTGAACGTCTTGACCCCTATAAACGCTAGCACTTGGGAATAAGATCTCTAGTTCTTCATATGCATAATTCAGAAACCCATTCTGTTACTAGGTACACGCAAACCATGATTTCTTGATTTCTTATTTTATTTTAGTTTGCGCCTCTTGCGTGTTCAGTAGATTTTGGGACAGGTGGAGTGATTGAGGGTTGTTGAGGGTTGTAGTGTGCACCTGTGTCTGGCAGGAGTGTGTTTGAGATACCTCAGACACCTGCTGCCTCTCCAGCACCGGCCTGCTGCTTCACTCCTCATGTGTCTCTGTGCTGGAAGAGCATGTGCACAATTGGTCAAGATTTTGTGTGCTTGTTCATGTGTTTGTGAATAAAAGCCTCCGGACATCATAAGAGGATAAACAGAAAAACATAACATTGTTTCGAAGCCACAATATGACTTGAATGATCTGATTATATAATGTTTTTGGACCCTGTTTACACCTGTATTTTGTGCAGACCATTTGCCATATGTGATCAGATGACACAAAACATGCCAATAGCAGGTGTAAACGCGGCAGTCCCCTCAAACACACACAGATAGAAGAAGAAACAGCGTGCCGGTCGGTCCAGTACAGGAATGTTTATATCACCCTCTGTCTAAAATTTAGCTCTCTTATTCCTCACATTCAGAGAAACATGGATGTGTGGAGCAGGAATGCAGATTGGATCCACTTCATCTCACTGTCCGGAGTGAATTATGAATGTATGATGAAACTCATACATAGCCAATGTAAGCAGAACCGTGTTGAGAAACGCTGTCAAACAGTTGAGATGGGCAGTCAAAACTGCAGCTGTGGGTAACATTTTAGCACTGGCTTTCTCTGGATGGGCTGTTTGTCTTTTTTTCCCCATGAGCCCTCTCACGTAACACCCCCTCCCACCCAGGTCAGTGCTTGTAAGAGTTGCATTACCTGCGTCCTAATGCACTCCAGACAGACACACTTCCTAATGACTTGCTCTGCTCCGAGCCTTTCCGGGCAAGACTGTGGCCACAAGCCACCTCACACATGGTAACCAGACACACACACACACACACACACACAGGTTCAGCCCGATGGCGCAAACTCACAGCAGTCTAAAGCATCCAGAAACTATTGCGGTAAATCAGAACGGGTGATAATCCTGAGAGAGCCGGTGCCCCTCGCCAGTGTCTGGTCTTCATTAAGCCACATTTCTCTCCACCCTCCTTCTAATTCTGCTCAGCATTATGGAGAAGAGAAACACAGCGCAGTGACCTTCAAATAAACCTACAGGCGAAAACAATAAGACATGTCAGGAATTTCCCTCATCATATCCTGCTAATCTGTAGTAGTTCAATCACAATGTTCCATACCTGTACACTCTCTTCCATATTTTTAGTTTTTAGTGATCACACGTCAAGCTCCAAAAAGGACAAAAGCAACTTGTTTGCTATAACAATAGCTATAATTTCAGTTGGATCCTCAAACAAAGCTCTCGTATGGTTTCACTTAGAACCTTTGTGAAAAAGATATACACTTTAGCATACTTTTTAAATAGAGTACTTATCATGTAATTAATACACTTTAAAATAATATACTTAAGCGCGAACCGAAAGTAATGTTTTACGTAATTGCATCCCATTAAACAAGGAACGTTCTTAGATTTTTGGCTAACGTTCTGGCAAGGTTCTCTCAAAATTATGAGCAAACATTCTTTCAGTAACATTAATATAACGTTCAAAGCTATCTGTTCTTTAACCCCTTAACTGCCACAACCCTTTTTCGCATTGACATGAAAATGCACTTTCCAAACTTAAATGGTTGTAATTCAAGAATGTAGTGACATATAGACCTAAGGTTGATCTTGTTTAAATATTGTCCTATTGGCTGACCTAGGTCAAAGACTCAAAAGGCAGTACTGAGAAAGCTAAGAAAGAGTTATAAACTCAGTCTCACTGGCCCGCAAAGCTCAACTGAGTGGAGGCCTCAATACAATGACTTTTATAATGAGAGAAGGACTAGCAACACACCACACTAAGGTCAGTAGCCAAGGAGACACCCAGAGAGCCTATCAACTTAGTATACTACCCTACCGTTTTTATTTTTTAGCCGAGCTCTAGGAGCAGTGGCTTCAGTATGACAACTCTCTAAATCGGGAGGAGACCTAACATTGGCCCACACTCAGGATATCTTGCAAGGAGGCTCACAGAGAGCCTGCGACTCGCAAATCCTATCCTAGTGGAGCTCTGGGGAGTGCAGGCCTCTATAAAATAGCTCTCTCTAGCGTGAGGATGCCTATCAATGCTTGCAGTAGCCAACGAGGCTCACGGAGAGCGGATGACTCGCAAATGCTGCCCTAGCAGAGCCCAAGGGAGCAGAGGCCTCAGTAAGATAACTCTCTCTCAAGCGAGAGGAGGCCTACCAATGCTTGCAGTAGCCAAGGAGGCTCACAGAGAGCCTAACAACTTAGCCTTGTGGCTGAGCTCATAGGACGAATGCACTTTGTCCTACGCCTGTCAAGGAAGCTACATTACAGAGCTAGCAGCCTGTCACAATAACATCTCATTATTATGTGTAACGACTATGATACAACTAATAGAATGACTCTCTATAGCGAGAGGAGGCCTAACAAAGCTCTAGCTTAGAGCTTAGCCCCAGACGGAGCTCATAGGACGAAGGCCTTATGATAACGACTCTCTCTCTCTCTCTCTCTCTCTCTCTCTCTCTCTCTCTCTCTCTCTCTCTCTCTCTCTCTCTCTCTCTCTCTAGAGATAGAGAGAAGAGGCCTAACTACATCCAACATCAGTCAGGGAGGCCTAGCAACTTGAAACTAATATAACAGATGGAGCTCAGGGGAGTGAAAAAATAATGGTTAAAAGTACTCCCAACCCAGATGCACCAGAGGGGGCTAAGAAAAGAGCCTAAAACTCAGGGCTACTGCCCAAATCTGGCTCCGAGAACCGAGGCCTCAATATGCTGACTCTCGAAGATGAGAGGAGGCCAAACTAAGTTCTATACTCAGGGCAGCTCCAAGAAGGCTCAAAGATAGCCTACAACTCTGAATTGTATAAAAGGGCAATTGTGTGGGAGTGGAGGCCTAAATGTACAATTCTTTTAGAAAAGAGAAGGCCTAGCAACACTTTATCTGAAGAGCAGCCGAGGAGGCTCAATAGAGTCTAATAAGCCTAACGACTTGACAATACTGCCAACTAAAAAGCAGGGGCCTCACAGGAAGATTCTCATAACGAGAAGAACAAACAACTCTCCAGGCCTAAGCATTGGCTAAGGAGGCTCAGAGAGCCCAAAACAGCTTCCTGAGGAGACTCTATGCAGCCTAATCAACTTGTCCCGTATGCAGGTGAAGCTAAAAAGTGCGGAGGCTAAAATAACTATATATATGTGAGAGGAGGCCCATGGCGCTTCCTGGAGGCAGTGTCCAAGGAGGCTCAAAAACCTGAAAACTCAGCTGGAGCTCTGGCCTCAACATGACAACTCTCTAAAGCGAGAGGAGGCCTAGCAACATCCTATTCTCAGATCAGCTTACCAAGGAGGCTTACAGAAAGCCAACTACTCAATGACACTATCTGAGCGGAGCTCAGCATAGCTCGGATGCCTCAGCATAACGACTCAAGTGAGAGGAGACCCAAAATACTTCCATAAAATAAACAGTCAAGGAGGCTCACAAAGAGCCTAACTACATGTCAGCGCTATCAGAGCAGAACCACGAGGTAGCAAAAACCTAAGCAAAAACACAACTCATAGCGAGAGGGCATAACATGCTCCATAGAAAGCCGTAACTTAGGAGGTTCATTGAGAGCCTACTACTTAGTATACTATCCGGTAACGGCATTCTATTCTCAGAACAGCTTACCAAGGAACTTCGCAAAGCCTAACAACTTGGACTTGCTATTTAGACAGAGCTCTAGGAAGCGGAGGCCTGAGAATAATGACTTTCTATAATGAGAGGAGGCCTATCAATGCTCCACTATTGTAAAGGCCAGTCAAGGAAGCTCACAGCACACTCGGGCACTCAACAGAGCAACCCGAAAAATGGAGCGCAGCTGGAAGAAAACAAAACTAGAGGTTTTTCACATTTCGTGAAAAGACAGTACTATTGCACAATGAAAGGCCTTACAAACTGGTAGATCTGCTTATTTTTCGACCCTATTAGAAGAAAACAAAAACAACTCTAGGTATTTATTTGATACAGTAGCTAAATTAACAAGAAATTAAGCTTCAACCCCAGACGTTTCCAAACAGCACAGCAATAATGACTTTATGAACTTCTTTACTTGCGAGATTGATAATATTAGAGAGAATATTCAAACCATGCAACAGTCTACTACAGTATCACATCAGACGGCGCATTGTAGTGTCCCTGAGGAAAAATTCCATTCAGAGCTGCTGTATCGATAAATGAACTAAGCATACGCTTACACGACAAAGATGTACTAAAAATGGAAATGTTTTTTTCCTCTGTACAGATGACAATGATATCAAAAGGATTCCCATTCACACAGATCTGCAGAAACGACTAAAAACGCTGTATTATGCATGCCAGACAAGTACTTGGCAACGGCACTTTGTAAAGAAAGACTACGTGTCCACGCACATACGCATTCAAATGCACATGCCTATAGACTTACCACATAATACGCATGTACATGCCGTCACTGTTTTCACAGATTCACGTTTTTGAAGTTTACGTGCATGAAGATGATAACGGCATCGTTTTCAAAATTCGTTTTCAAAAACTTGTACTTTGAAACCGGTTTCAAAGTTTGCATTCTCAGGCCACCAAAATGCTGTTGTCATGTAAATGAACAGCCAGAATACATTTAAAGTTTTTTGTTTTCAGTTGAAAAAGGTGTCGTAAATAGGCCCCTAAATAAATGAATAACTAATGACTTTTACAACAGAAATTGATCAACACTGAACTTACTTAAACAGGACAATGACTTTCTTCTAGATCTGCTGTACAGCCAAAACAATCTTTGTTGCATTAATTTCCTGTTATCACTGTAATGCTGCTTTGAAACAATCTGTTTGGTGAAAAGCGCTTTATAAATAAAGGTGACTTGATGTTACGCCCCGTCTAGGGTAAAGGACGCAACATAAAAAAAAGGAAACGATACGGTTTCTTTGAAGGGGAAAGCCAATGGAACAATATTTATTGGATTTTAACAGGGTTAGAATACAATTGGGGACTTTAGCTCAGGAGCCGACAGCCCAAAAAATCAAACAAAAAGAGTAATATCTATGTACCTCTTACTGCCCTAATACACAAAAGAAAAGAAAAGAAAATACAATTACTTCCCCGACTCCCTAATCCAAAACAGGCAATAAAGATCAAACAAAAAAAAAGTGGCGTCGGTCTCCCTACCTCCCAATTCCAAAACACAAGTGTATATATATATATATATATATATATATATATATATATATATATATATATATATATATATATATATATAGGTAAAAGAGCAAACAAAACAGTGCAGGGGTAATCTGGAATCTTAGTCGTTAAACAGGCGGTAGCTTTATCACAAATGGCAATTCACAAGAAACAAACAAACTCTTCTCTCTTAAACAATTTCTCCAAAAACACACACCAGAGTAAACAGTCATACTAAGTAACAAAGTCAGGCAAGACAAGTGTAGCGTGTGAGCACAAGGCTAATGGAAGGAGTAGCGAAGGAGGCTTTCGTCCAGGTGCAGCCGATCAATCAGGGCGTGGCACCAATCAGTCTGCAGGAACCAATCCTGTCTTCTTCCTGGAAAACAACAAACACCTCCCACAACAGCATAAAACACATAAACAGACCAAAAGGGACATAACACTTGACTTGACAGCTTGGGTGTGAGTGTGTGCAGTAGAACAAAAATCAAAGTATCGTCAAGTTATGTTTACCAAAAGGCTTTTTTTACTCATAAAATGAAAAAGTCCATTATAAAACCCCATAGGAAAATCTCGAAGGAAATATTTTTCACAGGCGAATATAGTGCACAAGTCGTATGGAATATTGTTTTGAAACTTTTGTAATTTTTAGCAGTTTTCCTCTTGTGTCATGATGTGTGTAAGTGTATTATACAGTACTTACCAAAAAGACTCTATGCAAATACACAAATTGCATGTCAATTCTCACATTGCAAGTGTGCAGTAGCTACTGCTGTACAAACTTATTGTGCGTTCTTGAATTACTGGACTGGTTACAAATCTCGTGCCATTCAGTGGCGGAGCCAGAGGGCTAGTTGGGGTGGCAATTGCCACCCCAGACGAAGTCCTTGCCACCCCTGTTGCCACCCCGCTGAAAACATTACACTGTTTGATTTTTACGAACATTTCCCAAATCTCAATGCATCTTACGCAGCAGCGCACAAGCGTGCAGCGCGTGCTGTTGCTGCTACACTTTTCATCGGTTAAGCTGACACGCAGCTCCTCCTTCGTGCTCCAAACGGCTCCAAAACAAAACATAACGCGGCAGCACACACAGGATCGATGAAGAGCGTTTTGCTGGTATGTAGGCCTACGGCTTTTATTGGTATTAAATTAAACAAAGTACTGTTTTGACGGGAAGTATGGGAGACGTTGCACTGTAGTGCTTAGCATTAATACTTAAATGAGCATTACTAGTAGTCTCCTGAAACTGACTGACTGTCACGCCTGCGTGAAGATGCTTAAAACATGTGGTTAGCAAATGTTCAGCAACAATCACAAACATTAGGTAGGCTTATTCATATTGGCACGTGTAATGCAGCATATTGAACTAATCTTAATAAAACCACCGTGGAGATAGTAGATGTGACTGTAGAGATGTACAGACCTACTGAAGTAAGTTTGTGTAGACATACAATTTATTAGCACTTAACATAACACAGTGTTTCCCCTACCATTATATAAGGGGGACGCCCCGCCTTCCTAACGGCTCGCCCCGCCCCCCTTGAAGGTCAATTAAATTTGATTTTATTTTCTTTATAGTCAGATTACAATTTGTTATTTTATTAAACAAACTAACTAGCCCTTAAGTAATATGTTAGTTATCTTATTTCCACGATGGCATGTCTTTTCTGTCTGTGTTTGCGCGTTTACAATTATCCAATGAGTGCGCACACGCGCACACTCACACACAAAACAAACACTTGTGCGAGTGCGAGCGGTAATGCACTCACTTTGTGTTGTGCGCGTTGCGGGAGAGTAAAACGATTCGCGGACTCCCGCAAACTAGAAATATATGAATAAAACATATAAAAACTAATACATTTTTATTCATCTGTTGCAGAAAAGCAACAAGAACAACTAAAACAAAATAGAAACGATTTACAGGCCAGAGTTTCTTTTTATAACATGTTTGCAGCGTTGAGCGATGTAGCCAATCACAGACATATGTGTTGATTTCTTGAACGCAATGGCCAATCAGAAGCATTTAAGATAGACTCCACTCACCGCTCAAAACTGACTTTTTTTCAGAGCTGAATTCTGTATGCTGGCAAATCCTCTAATTATAACAAACAAAGTGTATATAATATGAAAGATTCATTGTGCAGTCAGCTTTATTGATAATAACAGAGATGTGTGAGATCGCGATGAACTGATGGCAGCGTTTTAGGAATTATTAAGGGAGCGCACTTTGCGCGCATTCAGTCATGCCAAACATGCACGCAGTATCTGCTTGCTTTTATGTTATAACACAAACGGTGGTTTTTGTGTTAATGCTTTAATCATTTTTATTTTTTTATTATAATTTTAAATAATTTATAAAATACAGTTAATATATTCACTGCAGCCATTAAAAGAAACAAATGAACACCGTGACTCCTTTAAGTGTTTGTGTCTGTCAATTTTCCCCAACCAACCAACCCAAACAACCTATATACATTTTGTGGAAAATAATAAATTTTTAGTGTAATTGAACACTTTGTATATTGACCCCCCCAAAATAATACCTTGCCACCCCTGTTTTAAAAGTCTAGCTCCGCCACTGGTGCCATTGAACCCAATGTGTTATTATTCAAGTAAATACATGGCGATAGTTTAAAGAACTTTGCTCAGAGAGATTCTCTGAAAAAATGTGTGATGTGTTTGTTCAAAAAATGAAACATGACTCCTCCCTACTGATCATGTCTTTCCAGTACTGCGGCACGTCACGTGAAACTACATGAATTCACAGGATCCGTTTTCCCAACCCTGACTTGTTGGAAAAATGTACTTGTGGCAACATTTCTGGAAAATTATATTATGTTGCTTGCATGTTTCGCGACACTCTCAAAGTGAAATGTCCAGTGAGTGGTGCTAAGAGCATGATCAGTTTTTTCCCCCGAATCAGATGAATGTGAATCTGGCAACATTTTATTGTTAGTTGTTGTACGTATCACGGCAGTTCACTCTCAGAAAAAAAGGTACAAAAGCTGTCACTGTGGCTGTACCTTTTCAAAAAGTACACCTTTGTACAATCCCAAATCAGAAAAGGTTGGGACATTTTGTAAAATGCAATAAAATCAAGAATCTGTGATTTGTTCATTCTATTTAACCATTTTTTAACTGACAAAAGTACAAAGAAATGTTTTCCAATGTTTTTTTTTTGTTTTTTTTTTTTTGTAAATATGAACAAATTTTGATTTTGAAGGCTGCAACACACCCCAAAAAAGTTGGGACAGAGACCAAATAAAAGTGAAAAGATTATCCAAATTAGATTATCCAACTATATTGAAACAGTCCACAATGAGCAGGTGAATTGGTAATAGTTGAGGGTATCATGTTTGGGTGTAAAAGTGCTTCTCAGTCTTTTTAAGCAAAGATGGGTCATGGCTCATCACTTTGTGCCAAATATCTGGAGAGAATTGTCAAACAATTAAAAAATCAAATTTCTCAATGCAAGATTGCAAAGCATTTATGCCTTTCATCATATTCCATACATAATATTGTCACAAGATTCAGGGAATCCAGAGAAATCTCAGTCTGTGTAGGGTAAGGCAGTAGACCTCTGTTGAATCTGCGTGACCTTTGAGGCCTCAGATGGCATTGCACAAGATACCATCATGCTAATCCATTAAATACAGCCACAGGTGCTCAGGAGTAATTTGGAAAACCGTTTTCACTGAACACAGTGAACGCTGCATCAAGAAATGCCTCTTGAATCTCTGTTACGCAAGGAGAAACCTTTACATCAGTTCTATGTGGAGATGCCGGCGAGTTCTCTGGGCCTGAGCTCATCTCAGATGGTCTAGAAGAAAGTGGAAATGTGTGCTGTGGTCAGATGAGTCCATGTTTCAGCTTGTTTTTGGGAGAAAATGGACATCGAGTTCTCAGTCCCAAAGACGAAAGGGACCAACCAGACTTTCACCAGCGACAGATGCAAAAGCAAACATCTGTGTTGATGTTGAGGTGCATCATTGCAAACGGTATGGGTAACTTGCATTATTGTGAAGGTACCATTGACATGTAAGCATATATTTGGATTGTACAGAGACATAAACTGCCATCAAGATGACATCTTTCCTGGGAAGCAAGACAATGCCAGGCCTCATTCTGCACATGCTAAAACTGAGTGGTTTCTAGACACTCTGCACCATAGAAGGGATGTGCCTGCCTTTTTACTGCAGTCCAGATATGTCTCTTATGGAAAATGTCTGACCCATCATGAAAAGAAGAATCAGGCAATGATGACCACAGACTGTTGAGCGGCTGTCTTGTATCAGACAAGATTGGGAAAATATTCCACTAGCAAAACTCCAACAATTAGTATCCTCAACTCCCAAATGATTAAAAAGTGTAATTAAAAGGAAAGGTGAAGTGACACAGTGGTAAACATGTCTCTGTCCCAACTTTTTTGGAGTGTGTTGCAGCCATCAAAATCAAAATTTGTTCATATTTACAAAATACAATTATGTTGGTCAGTGAAAACATTGGAAAACGTTTATTTGTACTTTTGTCAGCTAATAAAAGGTTAAATAGAATGAACAAATCACAGATTCTTGATTTTATTGCATTTTACAAAATGTCCCAACTTTTTCTGATTTGGGGTTGTACCTAAAGAGTGCATATTTGTCCCTAAAATGTACATATTGGTACCAAAAGTGTACATATTAGTACCTAAATGGTACATATTAGAATCCTTTTGAACGGTACTGTCCCAGTGACAGCTTTTGTACTTTTTTTTCTGAGAGTGTTGAATGGCGCTAAAGGGTTAATGCTCTACTGTGTAAATGTACCATCTACACTAAACCCTACCCTTGCCCTAACCCTAACCGATTGTGTTAACAAAAGCAAACATGAGATAAAAATGCATTTACTCTAGCAACTATGCCATTTTAGCTTGCTTTTTTTACAAGACTTTCAGCTCTTTTCTTCTGACTTGTGTTACAAGTGCAATGCTGTACCAGCTGGGATACCGAGCAAGTTTACGATGTCAGGAAAGCCATACATATTCAGCTGGTTAAATGATGCAAAAACATCAAAATGTATTAGTTGAGTGTTTTGAGATCATAACATAATATTGTGCAAGGAACCGCATGAAAATGATCTTTATTATTGATAATCTTCCCCTGTGATCATAATTTGTGAGAAAATGAATAAAAGTTGTCGCTGTTTTGCCACATCTAGTGTTCATTTCAGCTGAAAACTGCAGTGAATTGTATGTATTTGTAAGTGTTTGGAGATTTGCACAAATGTAGGTAGACACATTTTTCAATGAGCCTATGTTGCGTTTTCCGTTGACATGTATTCTCAGAGTCGTCTCTAATACACTTTTTATTTATAAAATCTGAAAATGTAAAGCATGGCTGCACAGTGTTATGAATGGCACTCTGACACGTTTCAGAATCTAATGGCATGTGAAATTAGTGTTAAGTTTCTTTCAAGTGACTAACGTCAGTGCTGGATAATATTGGTCTCTATATGGAGCGAAGTGTCAGCGTTGAGTTTTTGTTGAACACTAAATTATTCACATAATTTTAAATTCTAAGCATCAGCCCCATTTTTATCTCAACAACTAAAATTAGTTGGCAAGTTTTCTGTTTCTGTATGAAATCTGATTTCATAACTGGCCATTTTTTGCAGGTTCCTTATAAAGTAAGCATTTTGACATCAAAAACACAAAATTTAACAAACTGAAACTTTATGAAACATTGCAATGCTAAACATTTACATGTTCATTTCTTAATTAATTAAGTCCACTTGAACTTCTTAATTCCTCTATATCCTGGTGATCAATGGTCTCATACACTATGAAGCCCCTGTATAGCCTGTCTATTTTACAACAAATTCTATTCTATAAATTATTTGGTTTGTAAGAACGAGTATTTCCTTCTACCACCAGATGGTGCAAAGATCTGCCCATCTCCAACTGTTACTAATGCCACAAAAGCTGTTCTGTTTATATTAGATTGAACTTTCACACATACATGATTTCTCATTCCTTGCAGAGTTTCAAACATGTTGCCGTTTTTTAATGCGTGTGGTTTTTAATGGTGCTCAAAGGCCTGGTTGCGTCAGTCACGTGTTCATCACAGCTGTCTTTCCTTAAACACGTCCCAACTGATGTTTGAAAGCAGTAGAGCGCTCCTCCCTGCTTTGATTTTTTTCTTGTGTAAAATATTTCACATTTGTTTCATATTTGGCTCGCTCCCACACCAAAGTGAACATCTGCTCGCGGCCCTGTGGAGGGATTGGGCTGACCTTTAGTTTGAGCTGTACTGTAACAACATGGAAAGTATACCACTGAACACTTATACTGAAAATTTATGTACTCCCTCATGCCATTCCAAACCTGTGTGCTTTCTTCTGGAAAATAAACGGGCATTCGGGAGAATTCCCCGGTGGGCTACTCATAAATTGGGCAGTAGCTTCCAATTAAGACATAAAAGCAGTTTCACACGGGACGTGGAAAACATAACCCAGCAAACACAGAACGTTGGCACAACGTACCCAACCTTCTAACAACGTTTTAACAACATGGCCAAAAGGTTGCTATAACTACGTTGTGTGGTGAAGGTTGTTGCAGCGTTGTCACAACGTTGACATTAAACCTCCATTCAGGGCCAATTCTACGTTGTTACAATGTTGCGAGCACGTAGACAGAACAGAAATGCAACGTGCCACAGATGTTGCCACAACGTAAATGTGTTTGCTGGGAAGTGTCTAGTTCATTTTCGAGAGACACGCGGAAAGCGACAAATTGTACATCTTAACTTTGTATTTAAAGCAGTGCATCAGTTTTACGCTGTGCATTATAAAAGTGTTGTGTCACTTGGCAGAGAGCTCGCATGCGCTCTCTCTCTCTCCCTCTCTCTCTCTCTCTCTCTCTCTCTCTCTCTCTCTCTCTCACACACACACACACACACACAGACAGAGAGAGAGAGAGAGAGTACAGATAGTAGTTGTGGTGGGTGGGTTTGTGGGCTGAAAATGGGCCCCACTCCGGCCCTGGTTCACAGTGCTTCATTCGTGCATATACGCATCAAATAAGCATGATAAAAGTATCATAAAGTCCTTTTAACTTAAATGCCAGATCTTCTGAAGCCAAATGACAGCTTGAGCCCTATTTGGACAGCAGTAATTGTTTCTCATGTAGATTCCTGTAAAAATATATTTGCATGCACCTCACTGATTAAACAAATGCATTGTTTTATGCACAGTGGAGGAGAAAGTTCTGTGATCCTACGAACACGCGGTCAGTCACAGGATTGTCAAAATATCACAGCTGTAAACAAAATGTCACATGCTTGGAATATGAATAAATTCATATTTTATGTAATCCAATTTATTATTTTATATTTAAAAATAGGAAAATTGATGCGCTTGTAGTTGAAATGGTTTTCTGTCATGCATTTTAGCTCTGAAATTAGCAGAAATAAGTTAAAGGAAACTCTTATTTACTTGAGGTAAACATTTGACTTGTTCATCAATATGGTTGTGATAATTTATATACATGTATATATAAATATTTTAAAACATTTTTGCACACAATAATAATAGCCCATTTCAAAAGTTTCATTTATGTGTTTTTTTTTCTTCTTCTCTTTTTTCTTCTTACAGCGCCTATTCACTGTAGTGGAATAGTGACGTAATATTCTTCTTCTAAACAGTTACCAGCATTTCAAGCTCAATGGTTAGTGCTTGGCAGTGGTCAAAAATAACATTTTACATAACAACTTGATCCCTTCTTGTAAACTCAGAGATGTGGATTCAGACAGCAGTTATATTACCACACACACTCTGTGTTTGTCAAAAAAAACAGTAGCTAATTTGGCTGGGAATTTTTATGCGGGTGATGGAAGAAAACACTGACATTGATAGGGAATAAATAGTTTATATTTTGGTGTGAATTATTGACTAGAATATCTCAATTTTGACTGTCAATTATGATGTTTTGTCTCATAATTTCAACTTTATCTCATTTTGGCTATCTTATCATTTTGACTTTTTATGCCATGATTATGATTTTTTATTAAATAATTTACTTAATATGTCATATTTTTGACCTTTTTGATCTTTTGTCATAATTACCTTTTGTATCATAATTTCAACTTATCTTATCATTATGACATGTAAAGTCTTTATTTCACAATTATGACTTTTTATCTTAGATTTATAACAAAACAGGAGAATAATATGGGCTTGGAACAACAAGAGAGGGAGTAAATAGTTAGAATTTTTGTGTGAATTATTGACTTTGGATGCCATTTATTTAATTTTGACCATCTTATAATTACGACTTTTTATGTTATGATTATGACTTATCACATAATTGACTATCTATCTCAGTATGTCATGATTTTGACTTTTATCTCAATTATACAATAAAAAAGATTGAACAATATGGGGTTGGAAAAACCTAAGGAGAGGTAAATAGTAAGTATTTTTGTGTGAATTCTTCCTTCTTTTAGGGCGCTGGTCAACAAGCTCTGTATCGACAGTGGCTGGCAGTGTAAAAGCTGTGTTATTTAGCATGATTTGGGTGTGTTTTTCTTGGCCAGGTAACTGTAGCGCAGCAGGAGCAGCGAGCTGTCAGACACATCACAGCACCTCCCAGTCTCGTCCAGCATCCCGGCTCAGTCCGTATCCCTATAACCTCCCCTGACACTTCAAAGACAGAGTCACCGTAGGGCCTCGGGAATCATGGGAGACAAAGGAAGCAATTAAGCGATAAAGATCACTCTGAGATATGACATTTCATCCCAGGCGGATCCGGTGGTCACACTCCTTTCAGAGAAGAATACTAGCAGAAAAAAGGAAAAGGGTGGGAATTGCCCCCTCCTCCTCCGACTGCCCTTCCCGTCTGTCTACAAACATGAGAAAAACTTGACTGCGGTGTGCTTCGAACCCTTCTCTAACAAAACCACTTTTAACCCCTGCTCAAGGATGGAGCAATGAGGTGACACCAACTCCAAGAAGAGAAACTGTGTACAAATGACAAATGCACCGAGTCTATATGTGAAGCTCATTTTCCTTTTGTTTTCTTAAAGCATCATTTGAAAATCAAAGAAAGTCAAATAAATAAGCATTCTATTGTGGCTCTAATTGCCCTGGGATTGAGTTACGGATCTCGTTTCGCATCTGCGCTTTCAAACGGCAGCGTTCAAAGCCTCGTTCACCTGTCTGTGAGGAGAAAAAACATCCACTGAGGATCTCTGAGAAGCGTACTGATTTAAGGCTTTATCAACCACGCATTAATAGAACCTCAATGCTAAAACAGACCTAATATATGATCACTTGATTGTGTGCTTTGAAAGGAATAGTTCACCCAAAAGTTCATAGTAAAGACAGCCGTTCAGCTTCTAAACTATCATTCAAACGTTTCTGGTCAGTGACATTTTTTTGGTTGTTTTTGAAAGAAATCCATTCTTTTATTCAGCAAGTACACATTAAATCATGGAAGCCCATTTCCACCACATAAGGAAAAAAATCATGCTTTGGTAAATGATAATTATGAGATTTAAAGGTAGAAATAGAAGTTTTTATAAGTTGAAAAATAATAATAATTATGGCATTTTTTCCTCATAATTATGACTTTTTGTTTTATAATTTTGACTTTATATCTCAATTTTGACATCTTTTTTTACCTCATAATTATGACTTAGTATGTCATAATTTTGACTTTTTATGATAGATTTTATGGTAACACTTTACAATAAGATTTCATTTGTTAACATGACTTAATGTGATAACTAATATTAACTAACAATTATCAATACATTTGTTACAGTATTTATTAATCTTTGTTAACATTAGTTAACCTTAACGAAACCATCAAGTGTTTCCTTTGTTCCCTTTCGTTGTCACTCCGAGTTACGTCGGATGACGACGAAATGGGGTTTCGCTTAGAAAGCCTATCAACTTCGAGTATTACAAAACGAGCCAATGGCAAAGAAATGGCATGGGTCTGCGGAATTTGCATGACGTAACTCCACCCCACCTCGTGGGTATAAAAGGAGGAAGTCCGCAACAGCAGTTTATGTTTTCGCTTCGGAGCCAAGTGTATTCTTCTCTCCACAAGCCAACTCTGAATTATCAGCTTCACGAACGAGTGCCTCGAGTGTTGGTGTGACGGCGATCTCCGGCGAGTGCGTGCTTCCTGCTTATCTCTGCAGTGGTTCATCAGAGAGCGCGTGCTTCCCCGGGCGCTTCAACACTTGAGTTTTCTCTCTAAAAGAGCGCACGCGGCACGTCTTTTTAAAGACGGCTCGCCCGTGCATTTAAAAAAAAAAAAAAAAAACGAATGGTTGCGGCAGCTTGGTATCGGACTCTGATGGGCACGAGCGTTGTCTGGTATGTTTGGGCTTGATCATACTAGAGCAGCGCTCGTGGATGACTCATGTTCTCTCTGTGGGAACATGATCATCGCGTCATATAGGTCGAGACTCTGTGAACTCGCAAGAGTGAGAGTCCCCTCATCCACCCCCCGATCTTCGGCTGGTGGCCAGGGTGACCTGAGGGGTTGGTCTGGAACAAGGCGCCGACTCCGTGTCCGTGACCCCAGCCTCCCCTCAACGGCGGTGCCCGCTAGTGAATAGGTGATTCCCACGAGTCTACCCTCTGGTGGCCCGTGTGTTTCATTTAAAGCTACAGAGGATGATACTATGTTTGTAGCAGCTTCACAAGGTGGGTTTGATTCTCTGCGAAGTGACGACTCGTCACAGCTGCCACCCTCTGGTGTGCATACGGCTGTGCCTGAGTCTGATCCAGAGATGACGGCCATGCTTTCCTGGGACGATTGGTTTTTGGGTAAGGCCGCCGACCCTCGTCCACGGCAAACCCCAATACCTTCCCTCCCGGACGTGCATGATGAGATCTCGAAGTCCCAGAAGACCCCCTGGTTTTCTCGGGACCGCTCGCTGATCTCATCCGCCTTTCCCCCCTCGATGGGGCCGCTGTCACGGGTACACTGGGGTTCCCCCGGCTGAACGCTCTGTTGCGATGCTATGTGTCCTCAGAGTGCTTCTTCTCGGCGCAATCCTAAGCACCCGTCCGTGGTCTATGGTTTTCGTCTACATTTGTGGCGAGACCCTATAGCACCACGGGACTGGCAGCCGCCTCTCTGCAGGCCATGGCCATTCTGCTGGTCCTCGACCCAGATGCTCATGGACTTGCACGAGGGCGGGACTGACCCAGGGCTCTTCACTGAGTCGCGCGCCGCCACTGACCTTGCTCTCCGAGCGACGAAAGTGGCCGTACGCTCCCTGGGTCAGGTGATGCCCACCATTCTGTGGCTGAACCTGTCTGATGTGCTGAATGTCGCGCGGCCCCGTCTGTCCGACGTTCCCATATCCCAGGTCGGCCTCTTCGGCGGTGCGGTTGAGAACTTCGCCCAACAGCTCTCAACCGCCCATGTGCAGACTGACGTGATTCTGTCCTGATGGCCCGCCGTCCGCTCAGATCCCTCGGTCTGCCCACTGCCGAAGGCGCCCCCCCCCGCGGCTCCCACCCCGCCCGTTTAAAGAGACGGGCCGGCTCTGGAAGCCGCGGGCGGACGCCACAGCCCTCTCCAGCCCCGCCCCCCGCTACGTGCCGGGTTAAGCGGCGCTCCTGAGACGGGCTCCACAGAGATGGGACTCAGTTCTTCCAGGAGTTGGTAGCAGGACCACTCCTTTCCCCGGTGGAGGGCCGGGGAAAAATCCTTATTCTCCTAAGAACTGACTCTCCCGTCTCTGGGAAGACAGAGTTCTCGGACGACACAGAGCGCCGCCCACAAGCCGTGCTCTCCTCGTCCCCCTCTGTCCCAGAGGTGCTTGACACGGCGTGCCGTCCACGGACCGCTTCGCCCCTGTCCCCCTCTGTCGCCAGACCCCTGCCAGAGCAGGCCCCCGCGGGACGACCAGCATGGTCCTCCCCTGGCCCCCTCTGTCAGGGCGCGGTTGCTAACTGTGCCCCCACACCGGGCCGCTATGCCGTCCACGTCTGGGCCAGTTACTCCGCTTCGCTGCCCCTCCGGGGGGACGCCTGTCGTCCGCTTGATCCCGCTGGTTCAGTTCCTGGGAGCCTGGTTAGAGCTTCCCCGTCTGTCCCGCTGGATCGCGCGCACCATCAGGCTCGGCTATGCGATTCAGTTCGCACGGTCTCCTCCTCGCTTCAGGGGAGTCCGCTCCACTTTGGTCGGTGGCAATGCCCCTATCATGAGAGCAGAGATTGCCACCCTGCTGGCGAAGGGTGCAATCGAGACTGTCCCTCCAGCCGAGATGAGGTCCGGGTTCTACAGCCCCTACTTCATTGTCCCCAAGAAAACCGGTGGGTTACGGCCAATCCTGGACTTGCGCGTGCTGAACCGCTCCCTTCACAGGCTGCCGTTCAAGATGCTCTCCGCCAAACGCGTTCTCGAATGCGTGCGGCCCCAGGATTGGTTTGCAGCGATCGACCTGAAGGACGCCTACTTTCATGTCTCCATTCTTCCTCGACACAGACCGTTCCTACGGTTTGCTTTCGAGGGGCAGGCATACCAGTACGCGGTTCTCCCTTTCGGGCTAGCCCTGTCTCCTCGCACCTTCACGAAGGTCGTCGAGGCTGCCCTTGTTCCCCTTCGGGAACACGGGGTTCGCATCCTGAGTTATATCGACGACTGGCTGATCCTAGCTCACTCTCGAGATCAGGTTTGCGAACACAGGGACCTAGTGCTCCGGCACCTAGCTCGTCTGGGCCTTCGGGTCAACTGGGAGAAGAGCAAACTTTGCCCCGTGCAGAGGATCTCTTTTCTCGGTATGGACATCGACTCGGTCGCCATGTCCGCGCAGCTTACGAGCGAGCGCGCGCAGTCACTGCTGACTTGCCTGAGACATCTCAGGAACAAGAATGCGGTTCCACTGAAACATTTTCAGAGGCTCCTGGGGCATATGGCATCTGCAGCCGCGGTCACGCCGCTCGGATTGCTTCATATGAGACCGCTTCAGCTTTGGCTTCGCGACCAAGTCCCGAGGTGGGCATGGCATCAAGGCACGCTCCGGGTACCAGTTACTCCGACCTGCCGTCAGTTCCTCACCCCGTGGTCGAACCTCAGTTTTCTCAGGGCGGGTGTCCCCCTGGAACGAGCTTCCCGGCATGTTGTTGTCTCCACGGATGCCTCCACCACGGGCTGGGGCGCCATGTGCAATGGACATGCTGCTGCGGGCTCCTGGACAGGACCCCAGCGGCTATGGCATGTCAATTGCCTCGAGTTGTTGGCAGTACGCCTTGCCCTGCACCGCTTCCGGGCGTTGCTCAGGGGTCAACACGTACTAGTCCGCTCAGACAATACCGCTACTGTAGCGTACATCAACCATCAAGGTGGTCTACGCTCCCGCCGTATGTCACAACTCGCCCGCCACCTCCTTCTATGGAGTCAGAAGCATCTGAGGTCGCTTCGAGCCATCTTCATTCCCGGAGCCCTGAACTGTGCAGCCGATGAGCTCTCACGGCTTCAGCCCCTCCCTGGAGAATGGCGACTCCATCCCCAGTCGGTTCAGCTGATTTGGGACCAGTTCGGGGACGCACAGATAGATCTGTTTGCCTCTCACGACTCGACCCATTGCGCCCTGTATTTTTCCCTGACCGAGGGCACGCTCGGCACGGATGCACTGGTGCACAGCTGGCCGCCGGGCCGCAAATATGCGTTTCCCCCAGTGAGCCTTCTTGCGCAGACCTTGCGCAAGGTCAGGGAGGACGAGGAGCAGGTCATTTTGGTCGCGCCGTATTGGCCCGGCCGGACCTGGTTCCCCGAAGTTGCACTCCTCGCGACAGCACCTCCCTGGCCCATTCCTCTGAGGAAGGACCTTCTTTCTCAGGGACGGGGCACCCTGTGGCACCCTCGCCCCGATCTCTGGAGCCTCCACGTGTGGCTCCTGGACGGCTCGAGGTAGGTTTGAGTACCCTTCCACCAGCGGTGGCGGCTACCATCACTTCCGCTAGAGCGTCGTCCACGAGACACGTCTACGCGTTGAAGTGGAACCTCTTCATCGACTGGTGCTCTTCTCACCGAGAAGACCCCAGGAGATGCTCGATCAGCGTTGTGCTTTCCTTCCTTCAGCAAGGGTTGGAGCGAAGGCTGTCTCCCTCCACCCTTAAGGTCTATGTTGCCGCCATTGCCGCACACCATGACCTAGTCGAAGGTAAGTCGGTAGGGAAGCACGACCTGGTCATCAGGTTCCTGAGAGGAGCGAGGAGACTAAATCCTCCTCGTCCTCCTCTCGTTCCCTCTTGGGACCTCTCAGTGGTTCTAACTGCCCTGAAGAGTGCTCCCTTTGAGCCCCTGCAATCAGTTGAGCTTAAGTTCCTGTCAATGAAGACAGCGCTCCTGGTTGCACTGGCCTCCATCAAGAGGGTAGGGGACCTGCACGCATTCTCCGTCGACGAAGCGTGCCTGGAATTCGGTCCGGCTTTCTCTCACGTGATCCTGAGACCCCGGCCCGGATATGTGCCCAAGGTTCCTACCACTCCCTTTCGGGACCAGGTGGTGAACCTGCAAGCGCTGCCCCCGGAGGAGGCAGACCCAGCCTTGGCACTGCTCTGTCCAGTACGCGCTCTTCGCGCCTATGTAGACAGGACGCGGTGTTTCAGGACCTCAGACCAGCTCTTTGTCTGTTATGGTGGGAAGCTGAAGGGAAAGGCTCTCTCCAAGCAAAGGTTGTCTCACTGGATAGTGGACGCCATTGCCTTGGCTTACCAGCAGCAAGGTCGACCGTGCCCCCTTGGTGTGACGGCCCACTCCACCCGGAGTGTGGCATCCTCTTGGGCTCTAGCGCATGGCGCCTCGCTAACAGACATCTGCAGAGCTGCAGGCTGGGCGACACCTAACACATTCGCCAGATTCTATAATCTCCGAGTGGAGCCAGTGTCCTCTCATGTACTCGCTTCAACTAGCTAGTACCGGACCCGCTCAGGTGTCTTCGCTTGCTCGCCATTCCACTCCACGGACTGGATACGTGCGATATTCTCCTCAGGTGAGCTTCCCCGAAAGCCCTGAGTTCCTCCAGCACTCCTGACGTCGGCGCCAGTGTCTATTGCCTGTCTATTCGTCCAGTCTATGACAGGGATCTCGATTTACGCAGGGCACTGGAAGACAGCTGAGAAGGTGGCGTGATTAGACTGGTAACCCCATTTCGTCGTCATCCGACGTAACTCGGAGTGACAACGAAAGGGAACGTCTCGGTTACGTATGTAACCCTCGTTCCCTGAGTAGGGAACGGAGACGTTACGTCTGCCTGCCACTTTCCGCTGTACCGCGGGGATCGCCTGAGCTCAGTCTTGGCTCCTCAGCGAAGAAACATAAACTGCTGTTGCGGACTTCCTCCTTTTATACCCACGAGGTGGGGTGGAGTTACGTCATGCAAATTCCGCAGACCCATGACATTTCTTTGCCATTGGCTCGTTTTGTAATACTCGAAGTTGATAGGCTTTCTAAGCGAAACCCCATTTCGTCGTCATCCGACGTAACGTCTCCGTTCCCTACTCAGGGAACGAGGGTTACATACGTAACCGAGACGTTTTCCCTTATGTGGTGGAAATTGGTTTACATATTAACTTGAATAAAAGTGACAGTAAAGACTTATATATACAAATAATTGCTTTTCGTTCTGACTTTATATTCTTCAAAGAATCCTGAAAAATTCATAGTTTCCACAAAAATATTAAGTAGCACAACTTCGTTACAGTTCTTGAGTACTGTACTTTGGGGGTGGGGGTGAATATTTTAGTGAATGTAAGTGAGCTATGCTCATTTTCTGATTATAAATTGTAATTTTGGCAGCTCCTGAAATTGGTCAAACCATTGATATTACTGAGCAGTTGAAGTAAATAGAAAACTCGGCTCATAACAAGGACGCAGTTATTGTATGGCAAAGAAAGAACAATGTAAGTAAATAAAATGCATGCACACAAATGCATGTAAAAGTGTAGTTTGTTACTATAGCAACAGTGGGCTCCTGACACATTTTCAGTATAACGGAAAAATAAATAGCATTTTATTTAACAAATTAACCTGTACCCCACTTAATTTTTTTTACTGGCACCTTTCTATTCGCACTGTTTTAATCCATAATTTATTTGATCGGGCCTCTCACTTATCCTTTTTTGCTTTTGACCTTCTTAAAAAAACATTCAAATGATCTTACGTGGAATTACATTTCAAAATTAGCAATAAAACAATTGCTATTGGGCAACAGGGAAAGCTAGTATGTTTGCTTAGCAAAGCGTCAAACTAGATTAATATCATGTTTTGCTCCAAAGTAGAGCATATTATTTTTTGTGATACTTTATGGTGCTTTTTGATTTTTGACAGATGTGGTCGCTATGATCTGTCATTGTGTGGGGGGGAAATCCACTTTGATGTTGCAGTGAGAAACATCCGACAGGTTTGAAACAACACAAGGGTGAGTAAATAGACAGAAATGTCCATTAGTCAAAATGCCAAATGCCTAAAAACAAGGACTATTTTTGACTGCTGGTTGTTGAGTGTCTTAAGCGCCACGGGCAGGGACTTCAAACATGAGTGAAGCACACCTGTTTGAAGGGTTAAGAGGGATGATGGGAAATAAGTAGAGACCAGTGGACAGTCACCAGCAGGGATATCCGAGGGACATCTTTTCATTAGATGTACCTAATGAAACTGCACAACAACAGGGAAGAGATCCCCACCGCTGTGACACGCTACCGGCTCCGAAATTACACTGAAAACAAAAGGGCCTTTACATCTTCACATCAAAGTGTTTCCACTGAAAGAGAAATGACAGGTCGTTTAGAGCAATCAGAAACAAAGTGCAAGGTAGCATAACGTGATCACTGCCACAAGATCAATCTTTTCAGATCATTAATGTTTTATATACACATTACATGTCAAAAGTATGTGAACAGCGCTTCTAATTAGTTTGTCTGAGTTTTCCAGACAAACCCACTGCTGACAGGTGCATAAAGCAGACAATGGAGCAGCTTTTCCCTGCATTCGAGATCTGAGAATGTCCCCAAGAAAAAATGGGGTTTTAAACCATAAGAAAGGATATTAATTTATGGGGTCTCTTTAATATCTCAATAATCTTTCTCCTTGACATGAGACCAAATTGAGACTTATTTGGTCAGTTTCTCCAGACAATCGGACTCAAACAATCTCATATGCGTCTCAAAGATCTCGCTTTTCTCATCAAATTGTCTCTCTGAATAATTCACTGAACACCGGAGAAACTTATAGCAGAAAACACAGAACCTGTTCGGCATTGACCCTCTTGAATTTGTCAAAAAAGTAAAATCTGGCATTCATGTACTAACTTATGGAATGTACAAATATGCTAACAACAGTCTTAATAAAGCTGGTATTTGTCACGGATTGAGTTCTGTCTGTGTTTCTAGATTAGTTTTCCCTGTGTTCAGTTCAAGTTTCCCTCTGCCTGTATTCCTGTCACCTGTTAATTCATTATCTTGTTAGTCATGTCAGCTGTGTCTTGTTTCTTTGATTAAGTCCCTGTGTATTTAGGCCCTGTGTTTTGTCTTGTTCAGTGGTCTGTTGTTGTGTGATGCTAAGTTGTTGCGTTCCTGTTTGTTCCGTTCGTGGTTATTCCGTTCCTGTTTATTCCTGAGTGTTTTGTTTCTTTATGTTCTTGAAAATAAAATGATACTGCTGCAATTAGATCCTCACTTTATCTTTGCAACCCAGTTGTGAGTGACAATATTAAATGAACATTCTGGGTTTAATGCAAGTTAAGATATGTGTAGCAACATTAAAGTGTGGCTTTAATGTTGATTACAGAGAAAATAATTTACATTCATCCCTTATTTTTTCACTTACAGTTATACTAACACACCTACATTGAAAGTAAACAGGAGCAGGCAATAAACATTAAAGTACATGCTGTAAAATCACTTACTAATTCAATATGTTTCCAATCTTTTTTTTAGCTTTAGATGTTCCTTTGAGTTTTAGCAGTGGTCATTCAGTTCCCTCATTCGCTATCTGACACATGTATGCTCTGTTTTGGTTTTGTTTCCATTCTGTTCCCTCTGTTCCTTTGCCTGTGTTCGCTGACTATGTTTCTTAACTATAGTCACACCTGTTTCTATCTCCCTATTATATATACCCTTAGTTTCCTCATTTCCTTTGTCCAATATTGTTTGCCCGTCAATGTTTAGTGGTTGTGTTTACTATAATCTCCAACGATCTCCAGTGTTTTGCTTTTGTGAATAAGAATAAAGAATATTCTGTATACTACTTCGTCATGTGCGTCTCTACAACAGCCAAAACACTACAGAATATCGGACGCTCAAAGCTGGTAAGAGATAATGGACTTACCAGCAGTCCAGCTGCTCTGCATGGAGCAGGGACAGCAATCCCTCGGATACCTCGGAGCGGATACCAAAGCCCAACGTAGATGGAGAGCTTAAACGAGCAGCGATGTACGAGCCAGAGCCTGACAGGAGGACCGAGGCATCCATCGCCACGGAGCCCGAGCCCAGCAAAATGTCTGACCAGGTGCGTGAGCCAGCTACATCGTCCGTCCCAGTGGGGTTTCTTGCGGAGTTCAAGGGCATCGAGGGAAGCCCTGCTCACACCCCCACTGCTGTGGATGTGTTGTGCCTGGCCTCTGGGAATTTTCTTTATTTGAAAGAGGATAATTTTCTGTTTCTCCTGTCCCCGCTGGTCCTGTCCAGCACAAAGTCTCCTGTGCCCCTGCTGTTCCTGTCCAGCATGAAGTCTCCTGTGCCCCTGCTGGTCTTGTCCAGCACAATGTCTCCTGTGTCCCTGCTGGTCCTGTCCAGCACAAAGTCTCCTGTGCCCCTGCTGGTCTTGTCCGGCACAAAGTCTCCTGTGCCCCTGCTGGTCCTGTCCAGCACAAAGTCTCCTGTGCCCCCGCTGGTCCTGTCCAGCACAATGTCTCCTGTGCCCCTGCTGGTCCTGTCCAGCACAAAGTCTCCTGTGCCCCCGCTGGTCCTGTCCAGCACAATGTCTCCTGTGCCCCTGCTGGTCTTGTCCGGCACAAAGTCTCCTGTGCCCCTGCTGGTCCTGTCCAGCACAAAGTCTCCTGTGCCCCTGCTGGTCCTGTCCAGCACAATGTCTCCTGTGTCCCTGCTGGTCCTGTCCAGCACAAAGTCTCCTGTGCCCCTGCTGGTCTTGTCCGGCACAAAGTCTCCTGTGCCCCTGCTGGTCCTGTCCAGCACAAAGTCTCCTGTGTCCCTGCTGGTCCTGTCCAGCACAATGTCTCCTGTGTCCCTGCTGGTCCTGTCCAGCACAAAGTCTCCTGTGCCCCTGCTGGTCTTGTCCGGCACAAAGTCTCCTGTGCCCCTGCTGGTCCTGTCCAGCACAAAGTCTCCTGTGCCCCCGCTGGTCCTGTCCAGCACAAAGTCTTCTGTGCCCCTGCTGGTCCTGTCCAGCATGAAATCTCCTGTGCCCCTGCTGGTCCTGTCCAGCACAAAATCTCCAGTGCCCCTGCTGGTACCGTCCAAGTCAAGTCAAGTCAAGTCACCTTCATTTATAAAGCACTTATAACAGTATGGATTGTTTCAAAGCAGCTTTACAGTGACAATATAAATTACTGTAACAGATTGTTTAGGCTTTACCACAGCTCTAAGATAAAGTTATTGTCTAGCTAAAGTTAGTTTTGATTGATTCACTTCCGTTGCGAAGATCATAAGTTATTAACTTAGGGGCCGCCAACACGACACCGTTCTAACAGAAAAACCCTTAACACGCTCCGGCCGCCCATCCGCACAAAACAGTGCCTGGTGTCTTGAGAACGCACTTTCTGAAACAGTGTTCGAAGGTGCAAATGGTTATCTGTTATCTCTGCGCAAACATCAAAAAGGCAAACCCGCGAAAACGCAGACGGCGCGCACATGCGCATCACGTGTTCAGTCGATAGGAATGTGCGTTTGGATATATTTGTGCGCAGGCGTGTAGTCCTTCTTCACAAATCAACCCTCAACAAACTACTTGTCTGGCCTTAAAAATGTATAATACAGAAAGTTTTGTCGCGTCTGTGTAGCCACGCGAACCCGAACTATCCCGACAACGTTTTATCTGTACAGAGGTTAAGTAAGTAAGTAATTTTAATTTATAAAGCACATTTACATTTAGGAGGCCTTCAGAGGGGAGAGACTAGTTGACATTTCAGGACTGCGTTGTCGTCGTGTCCAGGTGCTGGTCCTTCATGAGATCTGGATACGGCCTGGATCTAGCGGACTGCTGTAAACCTTGGGATAAACAGAGAGACTAATATTAGCGTAGACGCCATCCTTCTTATGATGTACCAAGTACATTAGGATTTATGGGAAGTGTTCCCGGTTCCGGCTGATCTAAACTATGCAGCCTAACATTGAATTATAGAAGTCTATAATGTGTTATGTGTATGCTAGGCCAAAGAGATGTGTTTTTAGTCTAGATTTGAACTGACAGAGTGTGTCTGCTTCCCGGACAATGTTAGGAAGATTGTTCCAAAGTTTTGGTGCTAAATAGGAAAAGGATCTACCGCCAGCAGTCATTACCGCCAGCAGTCATTACACTCCCATTACTGATATTCTAGGTATTATCAACTGGCCAGAATTTTGAGATCGCAATAGACTTGACGGACTATAATGCATTAAAAGCTCGCTAAAGTACTGGGGAGCTAAACAATTTAGTGCTTTGTAAGTAATCAGCAATATTTTAAAATGTATATGATGTTTAATAGGGAGCCAATGCAGCGTTGACAGAACCAGGCTAATATGGTCATACTTCCTGGTTCTGGTAAGAACTCTAGCTGCTGCGTTTTGGACCAGCTGTATTTTGTTTATTAAGCGTGCAGGGCAACCACCCATAATAGCATTACAATAATCTAGCCTTGATGTCATGAACGCATTAACTAATTGTTCTGCATTTTTCATTGAGAGCATATGATGTAATTTAGTTATATTTTTAAGATGAAAAAATGTGATTTTACAGATACTAGACACGTGACTTTCAAATGAAAGATTGGTATCAAACTGAAAGAGCACACCCAGGTTTCTAACCGACTGCAAAGACTTGACAGAGCAGCCGTCAAGTGTTAGACAGTATTCTAGGTTATTACGTGAGGAAGTTTTTTGTCCAATAATTAGAATCTCTGTTTTTTCAGAATTAAGTAGTAGGAAATTGCTAGTCATCCAGTTTTTTTTTTTTATATCTGCTATGTATTCTGTTAATTTTGTGAATTGGAAAACTTTTGTTGTTTTTTTTTCGGGGGGGGGGGGGGGGGGTTCTTTATGCCACATGTATGCTCTGTTTTGGTTTTGGTTTTATTTTGTTTATCCCTGTGTTTCTTTGTCTTTGTTTGCTTTCATTAGTTCCTAAGGTTCTTATAGTCACACCTGTTTCTATTCTTGCTAATTATCTCCCTGCTATATATACCCTTAGGTTGTACTCACACTAGGCGCGGTTGCCTTGTACCGAGCCCTGGCACTATTGTCCCTCCTCCCCACTCCCCCGCTGGCCCTAATTCACATTGCACTTAAGTTTCCTTGCCGGAGCATGCTTACGTCATTTACCATGTAACTTTTTGTTTTGATGAAAACAGGAAGAAAACCGCTTTCGCTAATAGACTGCCTAATAGATTTATAATTTATGCCATGCAGCAATTTTCACTTGATTCACTTGATTTATCCAAGTACTAAAAGAAGATGTTTGCTGTTGTAATGATGACAGTAGCGCGCACAAAAGTAGCTGTTCCGTGCTCCGGCGCAGTTAGCGATCACTCTACATGTACATGCGTACCATGCCCGATCCAAACTGAACCGTGCTCTGGCCCACCTCTTCCAAGCGAGCCAGAGACGGTTAAACGAAGCGATCACACCTGTCAAATGAACCAGACTTGGGGGGTCAAACATGCTCGGGCATGGTTCAGATCGCCTAGTGTGAGTACACCCTAAGTTTCCTCAGTTACTTTGTCCGATATTGTTTGCCCATCAATTAGGGGTGTCGCAATATACCGGTATTGACGATAATCAATAATTGACGCAGTATTGCACCCGCAGACACCTATCAAACAAGAAGAAGACGCAGCACGCGCCCGCGGCCGCTATTCTGAGAAGAACCATGTCGCCTGAGCGAGAGAGTGAAACACTGTCTACACCCGAAAAAAGTAAGCTCGCCAGTATGGGAGTTTTTTGGCTTCAAAGAAAACAGCACCTTAGACAGCCCAATCTGCAGAATGTGTCGGGCTATGGTCAGTGCTATGGTAAGGGCTTTTTACCCATCTCCGTGTCCATCACCCTGCGGATTACGCCATTTTACAGAGAGTAAGTTGTGATTTATTTTACTAGTGATGGAATGGGAAATGTGACATTAACCTGTTAACAGCGGGTTTCTGTGTTCATATATTTAAATAAAGGGTGATTATTAAGTACCTCGTTTTCTTTACTCGTCTTATTTTTGTATGTTGTTTCAAATCTGCATGACTTCATTGGTGCCGGTGCATCAATAGGTTTAAGAGCTTAAAATATGGGTAACGTTACGCAAGTTAACAGGTTAAAGTATCAGTGTAGATGTTAATATTAATTCATCATACTGTTGAACTTGACAGTATTTTCTCTCTTGTTATTTCATAGGGAGCTTCAAAGAAGACAGAAAAAGACAGAGACAGAGTCTCAGGTCAGCTGACGATTTTTGAGTCTGTGGAAAGGAAAAAAAAATTTATATAGATTGAGAACGCAAGAAGTAAAAATGCATGTGCCTTGTGTTTATCAGTATTCCTTATGTTTGTTGGGTAAAAAAAGAAAAACTAAATAAACAAAGTAAAAATTAATTTGACTGATAACTTTTTCCCCCAAGGTCTCTATAGATATCGCGATATATCGATATTGTGAATTCTTTTGGCCACAATAACCGTGGTGTGAAAAATCTAACATCGTGACAGCCCTATCGTCAATGTTCCTACATATATAATGTTTTCGTGCTAACGTTTTGAGAACATTATTAAATACCAGATATCTTTGAATGAATGTTTTATTAATGTTACTGGAAGAACGTTTGTTCATAATTTAAAGAGAACCTTGACAGAACGTTAGCCAAAGTTCTGATAGTATTCCCTGTTAGCTGGATTGTCAGTTGAATTAGTTGACTCAGACCCCAGAGCAAAAGACCAGGCTGAGGCTGTGTGACATGAATAACCCTGCAGTTGCAAAGATTCAAAGCAGCCGCTTCTAGTGTATCACCCAGTTGGCTCCCACTCCACACACTTGGGGCCGCGTATGAATACGGCACAGTGAGCGGGGGAGTGAAACAAGAGGATCTGACCTCCACCTGCACTGACATCAGCCGTTACTAACCAACTGATCCTCGCATCAAAACAAGCCACACATCCACTGCTTAGTAAGAGGTGCTGCAAAGGTGCATGATGAAACAAGTCTGAGCTGAGGACCGCACAGACAGAAACCTCTCGCTCAACAACACACATTCAATCTACTGACGGACAGCACTTTATCTACACTAATAACTTCTAAACCAATCCTCCAACAAGAGGAGAAACTTGCACTCAGATGTGCTATTGTCTGTAGTGATACTGATGATGTTGTGAATCGAAAACGTTTTGTCTTTGCACTGAGAACATTGCTTTTTTTTGCCTATGAATAAAAGCATTTTGTAAGAATTTTTCTACAATTATTACTTGGTTAAAATTTTTGCCACCCGCACTAAAGTGTTATTTGGCACAGGCGTTTCATGGCTCTTTTGCCAATCTTTTACAAAAAATGTTACTTTCAAAGACTGCACCAGAGTTGTTGTTTGTTTTGTGTAAACTGTATCAGGTGACTGTAGGCATCTTTCTGAGATTTTGGTGTGATTATGAGCGATGTTATCTTGATGGAGGGGGGCCAGTTGATGTGCATCTGCTCCAAGAAACCTTGGAAAAGCTCGGCCTCTGCCCTAAGCCACTTCAAAATGAAATTCCTACCTTCCCTCATCTGACAAACCTGTGTCTGATATAGTCTTCAAAGGAAAAGTGGCAAGCCTCTACCTCCAGGCTGAGGTAATTTGACTAAAGCTTTTGCAAAGAGAGAAGACAAATGTTCTGGGCTTTTTTCCTCTTCAAAGATTAGATACGATGCTGCTTCTTTTACACTGTAATCGCTGTAAATGAGTAATCTCATGAAACATTCAAATGCATGAAAACCATGCAAACCGACTTATTGCAGTGTGCGGTGTATGGTTTGAGCACTGACAAGCTGACCTTCCGCTTCTGCAACCTCTAAAGCAATGCTGGCACGATCATGTGTTTGTTTTTTGAAACCTGACGCACAGCACGAGGACTCAACTTCTTTGATTGACCCTTGCGAGGCTGGTTCCAAGTGGAACCCATCTTGGAAAACCTCTGTATGACCCTGGCCAATGTACTGTAACTCAGTTTCAGGGTGTAACCAATCTTCTTATAGCCAAGGCCATCTTTGTGGAGAGCAACAATTCTAATTCTCAAATCCTTAGAGAGTTTTTTGCCATGAGGTGCCATGTTGAACCTCCAGTGGTCCCTATGAGACAATTGCACTCAAAGCACAAATTTTAACTGCTCTAATACAAGATACACAAATTTTTATGGTCCTGTCAAGCAGACAAAAACATGAACATGATGAATAGGACATGTGGCTTTGCATGGTTAAACGACGTACAGCTATATTCACTTAGGGTGTACTCACTTTTGTTGCCAGCTATTTTGACAATAATGGCTGTATGTTAAGTTATTTATATATACAAGCAGCACATTGACTACTCTAAAATATATCCAAGTTTAATTTCTACAGTAAGATATACTAAAATGTTTGCTGAAATGTGAAGGTGTACTCACTTTTGTGAGATACTGTATATATATATATATATATATATATATATATATATATATATATATATATATATATATATATATATATATATAATAAAATTAAAAATAAAATAAAAATAAGGACATCGACATATCTTTCAAAAATGTTTACAAACATTCTATTAGGATTTCGTTAATTTTGGTAACAATTATGTGAGTGAAATCTTGTTAATTACATAAGTAGTGAATCACATAGGGAAACAACTGGAAACGTTACTGACAAAAGAACATTTATATTTTTTTTAGATTTATTAAGCAATTAATTCCTGACAAGATTGTTTTGACTGGTGTACTAACAACCACATGTTTTCAGAAACCAAAGTAAATGTTTTTTTTTGTTGATTTTTTTTTTACAGCAGTCAGGCTATTCCATCATGATTTCTTAATGAATTCTAATAGAAATGTCCAGTATAATGATTAGGCCTACGATGTCCACTGAAACTTTAGAATAAAAGGATCCTACTGGCATTTCACTTTATCCTTATATATATATATATATATATATATATATATATATATATATATATATATATATATATATATATATATATATATATAAATGTATATATATGTGTGTGTGTGTGTATATATATATATATATATATATATATATATATATATATATATATATATATATAATTTTTTTTTTTTTTAGACCCCATTATTGAAAAGAAATATGACGGAAATCTTTAACAGTATTTTTGACACGTGTTTATTTTCGCGCCAGCTGTAAGTGGCATCAGAGGATCTTGTCAATTTAAGCCTTAAAGCAGAAAAGCATTTAACAAAAGGGTGAAAGATGATCGGACAATGATGCTTATTGACAGTTCAAAGGGCTTCCGTTGGAGTGCTGGAATATACAGGCAGTAAATGAGTGATTAGAGCCTGACAGGCGTCTGTATTCAGTCTGCTGATGGAGACACGCCGTCTCACCTTTGATTTGCGCTCGCGTCGCGTCGCCAGATCCACGCAAGTGTCACTCCCATTGAGACTCAGCGGTGCGCGTGCGTCACACAGTCTAGCCGCTATTGTGCTGGTCAGACGGGCTGGTGCTGCAGAGGCACCTGAAGGATGACTCTTTTTTTTTTATTTTTTTTTTTATTATACTTTCATTTCCATTATTATGCTTCAACAACACAAACAAACAAGATACATTACCATATCTCTGAATATAACCGCGAATGTTCAGCCTTAAGTTGAGCATAGCTACCAAAACAGAAAAATCACAATAAAACAAACAAATATTTAAATAAAAATAAATAACCTACAAAATAAAATAAAATGAAAAATACATCAAATGGGGGCTTTTTATATACATTTTTACTTATCCAAAAGAAATCGACTGGCAACATGCTGATATTGTTATTATTTATAAAATCAGGTCGTCGTGTTAACAGTTTCGTTTAGGTATGATCTTTGCAGTGTCGTCTACTAATCACATTTCCATCTTAGCTTTCTGCCGTGCAGGCCTTTGTCTAGTCATATAAACTGCATATTGATTATTAGCCTATTAATAATACAATTTTGTTGGTATGCAAACCTTGTCTTCTCTTAATCTAGACTAAAATGCCTTCCACTTCCTGATTGACAGCTCAAATCCCATTGAACCCTTTGATTCCCTCTTCAGTGCTGATGAAGCCAGTCAACTTGTTGTCGAACAATGTCACACAAATGCTCGTCCGGATTACATTTCACCCCAAGATGAAAGGTGAAAATTAACTTTTTGCACTGAAGCATTATTTTCATGGGAAGTGATCATTCTGATCAGTTAATCATTACTGTAACAGTATTTTTTTATTGTAGGCCTACTATGGTAAAAAATAATAATTTACTTGGTAACATTTTATTTTTTAGTTCACATACTTACATTACTACATTTACTTACTATAGTAATAACAGTAAATAAATTTTGCATAATTACAAGTAACTAACCCTAAACCAAGCCCTAACCGTAACTCTATAGTTGCAGTTAATTAATATTACTCAGTACTTATCTGAGGAAGTACAATGTAACTATACATCCCCATAAAATAAAGTGTAACCATCTTTTTCCCCCATTAAAATAATAAGTGTGGCATAAAATGTGCTTAATTGTCATTAACAGGGTTCTTAAAATGTTCTTGACAGATTTTTTGAGTTTTCAGATGGATATCTTTGTTTCTTAAATCAAAATAATTAACACAAATTAATATTACTATAATGAAACTTTATAGAACTCTCTCATGACATATTTGATAAAACAGATAATTGTTTACATATTTGGATGTTGGTCTATAGAAACACACACACACACACACACACACACACACACACACACACACACACACACACACTAGGCTATCCATAACAAATGACATGTATTATATGCAATAAATGATTACTTTTCCACTAAAGTTTACTAAAAAGAGCAATAAAAAAATCATCTTTTGGAAATTGATCTTAATTGATGAATAATGTATCGTAAATAAATAAATGTTCTTCCTTAAAATACAGATTGCATAAGTCAGGACACCCCTATGTTAAATTCCCATAGAGAAAGGCAGATTTTTATTTTTAAAGGCCAGTTATTTCATGGATCCAGGATACTATGCATCCTGATAAAGTTCCCTTGGCCTTGGGAATTAAAAAAGCCCCACATCATCACATTCCCTTCACCATACCTAGAGATTGGCATGGTTTTATTTCAGTTAGGCTAATAGCTGGTAGAAAAGATGAGAGATGAAAGATGATCTTATGGAAAGTACCCCATGCCAATCTCTAGGTATGGTGAAGGGAATGTGATGATGTGGGGCTTTTTTAATTCCAAAGGCCAAGGGAACTTTATCAGGATGCATAGTATCCTGGATCCATGAAATAACTGGCCTTTAAAAATAAAAATCTGCCTGCCTCTATGGGAATTTAACATAGGGGTGTCCTGACTTATGCAACATGCATTTTAAGGAAGAACATTTATTTATTTACGATACATTATTCATTCACAAAAAATTGGTGTCCTTAAAGGTTGGATTTTTCTTCATTTTTTAAATTAAGGCATTAAAATCAATTTCCAAAAGATGATTTTTTATTCCTCTTTTTAGTCAACTTCAGCACAGGTGTGTTCACTTATGCTAGGCACTGTATAAACCGTTTGTGATTATAAGCGTAATTGAACCATGCAAATGTTAGGTTTGAAATGCTAAAATGCAAGCAATGCCGTTTCAGCATTAGACAGTTCATGAGTTCACACAATATGTTTGAAGATGACTGGCATAGATACACAAGGTTTTAAAACAGCATATACAGGTCCTTCTAAAAAAATTAGCATATTGTGATAAAGTTCATTATTTTCCATAATGTAATGATAAAAATTTAACTTTCATATATTTTAGATTCATTGCACACCAACTGAAATATGTCAGGTCTTTTATTGTTTTAATACTGATGATTTTGGCATACAGCTCATGAAAACCCAAAATTCCTATCTCAAAAAATTAGCATATCATGAAAAGGTTCTCTAAACGAGCTATTAACCTAATCATCTGAATCAACTAATTAACTCTAAACACCTGCAAAAGATTCTAGAGGCTTTTAAAAACTCCCAGCCTGTTTCATTACTCAAAACCGCAATCATGGGTAAGACTGCCGACCTGACTGCTGTCCAGAAGGCCATCATTGACACCCTCAAGCAAGAGGGTAAGACACAGAAAGAAATTTCTGAACAAATAGGCTGTTCCCAGAGTGCTGTATCAAGGCACCTCAGTGGGAAGTCTGTGGGATGGAAAAAGTGTGGCAAAAAACGCTGCACAGCGAGAAGAGGTGACCCGGACCCTGAGGAAGATTGTGGAGAAGGACCGATTCCAGACCTTGGGGGACCTGCGGAAGCAGTGGACTGAGTCTGGAGTAGAAACATCCAGAGCCACCGTGCACAGGCGTGTGCAGGAAATGGGCTACAGGTGCCGCATTCCCCAGGTCAAGCCACTTTTGAACCAGAAACAGCGGCAGAAGCGCCTGACCTGGGCTACAGAGAAGCAGCACTGGACTGTTTGCTCATTTGAAAGCAAATTTTGCATGTCATTCGGAAATAAAGGTGCCAGAGTCTGGAGGAAGACTGGGGAGAAGGAAATGCCAAAATGCCTGAAGTCCAGTGTCAAGTACCCACAGTCAGTGATGGTCTGGGGTGCCATGTCAGCTGCTGGTCCACTGTGTTTTATCAAGGGCAGGGTCAATGCAGCTAGCTATCAGGAGATTTTGGAGCACTTCATGATTCCATCTGCTGAAAAGCTTTATGGAGATGAAGATTTCATTTTTCAGCACGACCTGGCACCTGCTCACAGTGCCAAAACCACTGGTAAATGGTTTACCGACCATGGTATTACTGTGCTCAATTGGCCTGCCAACTCTCCTGACCTGAACCCCATAGAGAATCTGTGGGATATTGTGAAGAAAAAGTTGAGAGATGCAAGACCCAACACTCTGGATGAGCTTAAGGCCGCTATCGAAGCATCCTGGGCCTCCATAACACCTCAGCAGTGCCACAGGCTGATTGCCTCCATGCCACGCCGCATTGAAGCAGTCATTTCTGCAAAAGGATTCCCGACCAAGTATTGACTGCATAACTGAACATAATTATTTGAAGGTTGACTTTTTTTTTGTATTAAAAACACTTATTTTATTGGTCGGATGAAATATGCTAATTTTTTTAGATAGGAATTTTGGGTTTTCATGAGCTGTATGCCAAAATCATCAGTATTAAAACAATAAAAGACCTGAAATATTTCAGTTGGTGTGCAATGAATCTAAAATACATGAACGTTTAATTTTTATCATTACATTATGGAAAATAATTAACTTTATCACAATATGCAATTTTTTTGAGAAGAACCTGTATATGGCTGCCTTCCAGTGTGTGTGAGAAGCCAATATCATCCTTTAGTTCTTGAACCTTTGAAACAGAACAGCAGACTACTTTTTGATTAATCTCACATTGTTGTTGGAATGTTTCACAATTTATTTAACAACAAAGTTATTTTGGGAACATGTAAATCACATGCTGATGCAAAACATTAACTCACATCAATACATATCTGATTCCTTTTACTGATATAGAAGAAAATCAGTTTTCCTAGGATTTCACACAGTGCTCTATTTTAAGTACACAAACGATGCGTTCTGATCAAAAAGGGGGTTTTTGTTGGCTACACATTTCTATTTTCGTGAATGTATATTGTATTAAAGAAATAAATACTAGCAGTAAATAAACTTTTAGTGGCTTCTAATTCTTCTAGCACATAGAAAAACCCTTATACAGTCTGATATACATTATGGAAAGCTGTAGGCTACAGCTGAATTATAATTAAAATATGGACACTTTTAAAAACATTTTTTTTTTTTACTTATGTTGATATAAATATATATTTATATATACTTTTTGTCAAAATATATGATCGATCAGACAAAGAATGAGACAAACAGACATCTCAACACAGAAGTTATAAATAAGTGTCCACATACGGGTTTAAATGTGTCCCGTGTCTCAGCGGCATCCGCATCCCTCGACCACCATCTCCTGATAGTTCTTCAGCACCACTCGGTCCGTCTCATCAAGGTACAGCATAGAAATCGCACTGAGCTCGGTGGGAACACAGCAGGCTTTGGGAATGTTGGTGTTCACCGAGTTAACCAGCGTCTGTACGATAGCGTGATTGGTGGAGTTCAGGTGATCGGCCAAGGGAAACGGACACTCGCCGTGACAGTAGTACGCCTGGTATCCCGGTGGAGCCACGATCCAGTCGTTCCAGCCCACGTCGCTAAAGTCCACGTAAAGCGCGTGTCTCCGACAGTTGCGGTTGCGCTTTCGGCCTCTTTGCTTGGGGCTTCGTTTTGCTCGCCGCGTTAGCGGATGACTTTTTCCATCGTGCCCGAACGTGACTAGCAGTGGGCGGAGCTGGTCCCAGTCTTCATCCGGTATGGGATGCAGGGAACGGCTCACGCGTACGTGGCGTCCCTGGTGACGCCGGCTCGGGTTCAGGTGCACGAGCTCCACGGCGAGCCCGTGGTTTGAGCGTTTATCACGGGTCCAGCGCAGCACGGCGGGACTCACGTCGAAACTCTCCCACCGGGACGTGTTGTAGCGCACTAGCCGCGTGTCCAGGAGCTGCGTGATGAGTGTCCCGGCCAGCGGAGGCTTCAGCACCTCGTATATGTTTATCCGCTGGAGACCCTCGTCTCCCGTGTGTGCAGGATCTGAGCTTGCATCATCTATTTGTTGCCTGTAGATACGAAGCTCTGCGGTGGAAATGAGTTCCTCCTCTGGGATGCTGCTGAGATTGAAGATGAAGCGAAGCGGAGTCTCCTGAGACCCGTCTGACTGCAACTCTTCCATGTGCTCTAGAGGAGAGACACCAGAGAACAGGTCAAGATCAAACGCAAATGACCCTAGAAACCCTATTAAATCCACTGCATCGTGTTTCATATGCACATTTCAAAGGCCTCGAAATGATCAAAACTTAGAGAAAAACTAAGGTTTAATCATTTTTTAGAAAAAATTCTGATTGATAGTTTAGACTCTTTTATCAAGTAAAAGTATTTTATTATAATTGTACAAATGTCCTCCTTCAGCTCGAGCTTCACGTGTCAAATCTGACCTGATTTATCAAGGAAACGCAAGAATAACTTTGATATTGTTAGTATAATATTTCACTGAAGCGGCTTCAGTTTACTGATTATCATACATAATTTATAGAAAAATCATGCCTATCAAATATGATCAACAGGCTTTTGTTTGCTTTCTGTCAATCATCATTGTATTGCATTATATGTTTTAAAACATTTTGATAAAAAAAACTAAGCATTTAAATATCAGCTTACTAAGAGAAAGACATCAATGTTTCTTTATTGAATAGACGGCTAGAAACTCCGGAGTCTCCACTGAAAACATCATTCAGAGGAAGAAGAAACTGGCAAGAGACTCACAGAACATAAAATAAAGGAAGCTGAGTAATTTGGATTTTCAGATTTAATAATAATATAGAAATTAAAAACGTAATATTGTTGTCAAGTTTGTCTTGTTGCTAGGCCAACCTATTTATTTCTTCTCAGCAGAAGCTTTCAAGATTGTTCTTAAATATTTAAAATAATTTAATATTCAAATATTCACTTAATTGGTATTGGTCTGTAAGATAATGACAGACGAACTCTTTATTATCCCATCCATCAGGGGTGTACAATCCTGTTCCCGGAGATCTGCCTTCCTGCAAAGTTCAGACCAACTTTGCTCCGACAAACTAATTTTCCAGTTTCCCTGAGGATCTTAATTAGCTGGTTCAGGTGTGTTTGATCAGGGCTGGAACTGAACTTTGTAGGAAGGCAGATCTCCAGGAACAGGATTTGAAATGCCTTCACACTGTCAGTCCAAATCCGATTATTTGTGTGTCCGATTGGAATCTGATCTAAATTATTGCCGGTCCACACTGTGTATCGCAACTGTTCGGATCTGATTTGCGTGTCCCGTGGCGCTCGTTCGTTTACTGGAATATCTGCATTGGTTTCTAGGCATACGCCAAAAACAACATCAACAGCAGCAACATGGAGGGGTTTGCAATACAGATGCTGTCTTATTTACAACATGACAATGTGTATCGACGTTCAACATGTTTCCTAAAAAAACATCTGACATGTTTACATTTTATGTGGTGTCGCATAAACCAAGCGTAATCCAATCAGAGTGGTCGGACTGAAATTGATATCCAGAAATGCGATTTGAATAGGATTTCAAACCCCTTATGAATGTAGCTCGAAACGGATTCGTAAAATCGCATTTCATGTGATTTTTTGCTGTTCACACTTGCACATGATCGGATTTCAATCCGGATTTAGACTGACAGTCTGAACGAGGCTTAATTGTCATCCAGCTATTTTTTAAATAATTTTCTTCAATAGTAATCAACAGACATTCAAAATAACACTTCCACATAGAAAAAAATAAATAAAACAAACACCTTTGTTTAAATAGTATTTTCAATTGACAGTGTTGTTGAAGTGCAGAACACATACTGGCTATAGCTTTACTGACAGCAGCAATTATTAATTTTTTAACTTTTTTAATGTTTTTTTTTTTTTGCACAACAGAAAAAATGGTGCATATTTTAAAAAGGCATCATAATAAACTTTAAGGTCTTTTGAAGTTGACCTTATTTATAGTAAGTAAACTAAATAAACAATTGACTAACACAATCTATATATATTGAACTATATCAAGTAATTTTGGTTGGTGTCTAAGGATAGTATATTTATTAAGTATGGTCTTCATAATAAATATTTTTTTACTTTGTATGAATGTTTTGTCTTTGGGAAAATAAATATTTGGATTGATATTAAATCAAATAAATTAAAGGTGTAATCTGTAAATATATAATAAGAAAAAAACCTTTAGAACATTTAGATGTAACAATTTAAAGTTGGTCCAAAGTATAATTTTTTTAAGTGCCAGAATGTGTTTGAAACTTTCACTGTTGAACACACTCCTTTATTTCAGTGTTAATGAACTCTGATTCATTTACACTGAAAAAAGGTAAATCATCTTAATTAACTGGTTTTATTCAAGAAAAAATTATGATTTAACATCACTGAATCAACCTTTATACATCAATTTATACCAGCAAAAATCATTTTTATGGGTTAAATCAGGAATACAATTGACTTAAGGTAACAGCTGCAGGTTACCACATTTACAGTGAAAGAAAGAAGGTTATAAAAAACATAAAATAACAAGAATAGACTGTTTAAGCATGCGATGGCCTTCTGTCACCCTGAATTTGAACGTTTTTATTCTAGGAATCCTGTCTGCCTAACAGACCACATGGTTGGCAACATGAGTTTATTTAGAAATCTGTAGAGTATACCATTAAAAATAATTACATGTTGAGGAAAGTCCCTCAACAGGATCCACATGAAAAAGTATAAACTTTTTAAAATTCTTTTTAAATGCTGGGTTGAGTTTAACCTATCCCAATGTTCTCAGAACTTAGTTATGAACAAACGTTCGTCCAGTAACATTAATAGAATGTTCGTTCAAAGTTATCTAGTCTATAATAATGTTATCAAAATGTATGCACAAAAATGTTTACACATCTGTCATTTCTGAAATATTTTAGTTAGATGTTTTTAAATGTATCGGAGTATTCAGAGAGCATTCAAAACTTAAGTTCTCATGATGTTTGCAAAATGATAAAACGCAAAGTCCTCTTAATGTTCAAGTAACATTTAAAAAACTGGAACTTTTTGAACGTTCAAAACTGAATGGAAACATTAGCAAAGCGTTTTTAGAACATATTTTTGTCAACTGGGCAAGTACAATACATACAATACAATATACTTTATTGTCCCCTTAGGGGAATTTGTCTTGGGCTCAGTGTATGCTGCATTTCCAAATTACAGACTAAATAAATAAATCAATCACATGTATCTCACTTAAACAATCCATACAGTGGAGCAGAACATGTAGACGGGTGTTTCATTGCACAGCTAAAAAGGCCACTGTTATTGCACATAAACCATAAGACCAGCAATAAATTGTCAAAATCTCTGTTGTTTTACCTTCATGATGGAATCCTCTCACAGTGTTTGCCCGACTGGTGGACCGTTCGGGATAATGAAAGCTGAGGTCGTGGGCTCCAGCCTCGTCCGCCTCCCCTGACTGCAGTCGATACAGGTCCAGCAGGTACTGGGGCACGACAGTCGAGGTGCTGGGTCGCGGTCGCCTCTGAAGCCCAAACATGTGCAGGAGCGTGGCTTCAAAGTCCCGCAGCAGTTCATGACTCTGACCCAGGTGATGAGCCGACACTTTCTTCTTCCCTTCCTCAGGTATTAGACTAGCATAGCTGCTCTCTCCCAGTAGGACTTGGCATAATAAAATAACCATCAGCATTCGATTACCAGGAATCATGATGTCTCTGGTGGGCATTTGAACAAGGAAAAAGAAAAGCAAAACTTCAGTGAAAGATGTTTGCCTCTTCTTTGTCACATTCAATGATGAAACAGCATAACAAAAACACAAAATCATTTAGCTCAGAAACATACTTTATGCAAGTATTCAAAGGCTGAGTTTCGAGTCTCGATGAACACGCTTAGTGTGACCTCCATACTCAAGGGGGCGACAAAGTTTCCTTCAAATAACTACGTGTTTTTTTATTCAAGTAGCTTGTTATGAATCTTTTGACTTAATTTACCGTTGTTCAAACAATTTCCCCACAAAGTGACTTACATGGTTACATACGATATTAACCGTTATTCTTTTTTGACCACAAAATCTTGCAAATGTGACCGCATCTTTCCACTCACTTTAACTAACTTACTGAGCAATATTCATTTCAAACTGTTGCTCCACCATGACACTAGTTGAACTAAACAAAATCATGATATTCTGAAATGCACATTTCAGAATGCAACAAAATTACTTACATTGAAAAAAACTTTGGTGTAAGATTTACTTGAAAAAACACAGAAGTTACTAGTAAATTTCACAAGTAATTACAAAGAATTGGCAAGTAACACATTGAATTAAATGTAAAATTTGGGTCTAGAAAGACTTAAATAGTATATTCGTAAAACTACTCCAATAAAAGTACTAAAAAGTACTCCAATAGTCTTTCGATTCATGTCCTTGTACAAAGTATGTTTTGGACCTTATTCATAACTTGTTTATAATTTAATAGTTTACAACTATATCATGAAATGAGCTGAGAAATTTAAGGGATCATTTAACAAACAATGAAATATAATTCTGTCATCATTTACTCACCCTCATGTTATCATTTCTTCAGAGAAAACATATTCAAGGTGATTCAAACAACTTTGGACCCCATTAAGGTTCCAAAAAGGAGTTTTCGCAGCAAAACCATATAAGAACCATTTTTGATTCCCCAAAGAACCATTTTTTCTTAGTCTGAAAAATGTTTTAATATTCTAAATAACCTTTTTCCAATAAAGTAGAAAAACTGTTAAAGGTTCTTCATGGAACCATCAATGCTTATGCTTAGTTTATGGACAAAAAAAAAAAACACAAAAGTCATACAAGTTTGGAATGATGTAAGGGTGAGTAAATGATGTCAGAATATTCTTTTTTTGTGTGAACTATCCCTTTAAGGGTCAAACCAAACAGCAGTTTGGTAATCACAACTGATGTCAAACAAAGATGGCAGCCTACAATTTTCAAGTGCACAAACCGCAAGATAAAACAGCTTAAAGCAAAACTCCTGATTGACCACTGTTTTTTGTAAAGAATGACTAAGCCTTTTAATTTGCAGCAAAAATGTAACAACCCCGTCACACAATCAAGACTGGATAGGCGTGGTCCACTTACCGACAGAAAATAAAGCATGGGAAAACAGTCCATGTTTGTTGAGAGGTGATACAGGACGAGTTCCTCAAGCGAATGTTACGTCGTCCTGCAAGGCTGTTTAAGAACTGCGGTGAGATCCTTTTCCTGAAAGACAAGGGTATTTTTGTAAATAGGGTAAACATTTCAGAATAAGCATGGCATGATTCCAAGGCAAGAGTAGGCTATATTTTCACTAAGAGCAAAATGCAAGTTTAGGCTAGACACCTTTAAGCAACTAAAATGCTGCCTGTGCAACACGTTATCTTCGCTCATTTACAAGACTACCAGGTGTGAACACCTGAAAGGATGGCAATTCCAATTTACATACAAATAGAGGTTCGTCTGTCAACAAAGGGATCTCAGAACTGCCTCTTTTATTGATGGTCTTCTTACAAGTCCCTCTTAAAGAGTCTTTAAAAATCCCCCAACACAGACTGGGCATGCAAGCGGCACCGTCCTGGTTTGTTAACCCGTAACATCCAAATACGTGCCAAAAGCAGAGTGCGTTTAATAGATATCTTGGTTGCAACCGTGCGACTCCACAAATGTGATTTTCAACGAATTATCTGAGTACAGAGTAAATGCACTAATAACAATCACAAGTGCTTGGGAAAGGTCTCAGAAAACAACGTCATCACTGAAACCTTACCACAGCTGAACTCAATAGTTTTATTTGGTCATTTCTTGGACTTAGTTCTACTGGACCAAGTCCAACCATTACAGCAGGAATGATGCATTTTAACAAGAACACCGTGTGTGTGTGTGTGTGTGTGTGTGTGTGTGTGTGTGTGTGGGGTCACGAGTGTTATTTCTCTCTCCCCGTCTTCATGATCAAGCAGCAGTTATGATACTAGTGCTTGTCATTCTAGAGTGATGTACCTTTAAAAAGATTCATAATGTCTGCAGTTTTAACAACAATGCCATTCAAACAGTTCATTATGTCGAGAGCAAACCATAAAAATGAGCGTAACTAAAAGACTTTGATCAGCCATGCCAGAAAACATGTAACAAAGCACAAACAATTGGTTTCTTCAGACCACCTACTCTTGTTTAAACGCCTACAGATACTGCCCTAAATATTTACAGAATCCCTTTTTGATGTGTTTGAAGATGGAGAGCAATGCATGTGCTTTTGCACAGTGTGGGTTTATAGACCTTTAATTTGGCAGAGTCGTGTAAAGCTCACAGTACTCGACTTTGCTCTACCCTAACCCTGCTTAATGAGATTAGGTTATGCACATGGTTCTTCAGATGTGTGGGAAAGGGTATGGGGGAGTAACAGACAATATTGAGCAGCCAATGTTAGGATTTAACCTCTGACAAGTTTTATTAAGAAATCAAATCTTGGAAGCCTGAGTTGCATCATGTGAATTTAGAAAACAAGACAGCTTAATTGCAGCTAATGCAAAGTAGCGTATAGCCTTCTGTGCTGTCAAAGTTCATAGGGCATGTACAGGTCCTTATCAAAAAATTAGCATATTGTGATAAAGTTAATTATTTTCCATAATGTAATGATAAACATTAAACTTTCATATATTTTAGATTCATTGCACACCAACTGAAATATTTCAGGTCTTTTATTGTTTTAATACTGATGATTTTGGCATACAGCTCATGAAAACCCAAAATTCCCATCTCAAAAAATTAGCATATCATGAAAAGGTTCTCTAAACAAGCTATTAACCTAATCAACTAATTAACTCTAAAAACCTGCAAAAGATTCCTGAGGCTTTTAAAAACTCCCAGCCTGTTTCATTACTCAAAACCGCAATCATGGGTAAGACTGCCGACCTAACTGCTGTCCAGAAGGCCATCATTGACACCCTCAAACAAGAGCGTAAGACACAGAAAGAAATTTCTGAACAAATAGGCTGTTCCCAGAGTGCTGTATCAAGGCACCTCAGTGGGAAGTCTGTGGGAAGGAAAAAGTGTGGCAAAAACGCTGCACAACGAGAAGAGGTGACCGGACCCTGAGGAAGATTGTGGAGAAGGACCGATTCCAGACCTTGGGGGACCTGCGGAAGCAGTGGACTGAGTCTGGAGTAGAAACATCCAGAGCCACCGTGCACAGCCGTGTGCAGGAAATGGGCTACAGGTGCCGCATTCCCCAGGTCAAGCCACTTTTGAACCAGAAACAGCGGCAGAAGCGCCTGACCTGGGCTACAGAGAAGCAGCACTGGAGTACCCACAGTCAGTGATGGTCTGGGGTGCCATGTCAGCTGCTGGTGTTGGTCCACTGTGTTTTATCAAGGGCAGGGTCAATGCAGCTAGCTATCAGGAGATTTTGGAGCACTTCATGCTTTCATCTGCTGTAAAGCTTTATGGAGATGAAGATTTCATTTTTCAGCACGACCTGGCACCTGCTCACAGTGCCAAAACCACTGCTAAATGGTTTACTGACCATGGTATTACTGTGCTCAATTGGCCTGCCAACTCTCCTGATCTGAACCCCATAGAGAATCAGTGGGATATTGTGAAGAGAAAGTTAAGAGACGCAAGACCCAACACTCTGGATGAGCTTAAGGCCGCTATCGAAGCATCCTGGGCCTCCATAACACCTCAGCAGTGCCACAGGCTGATTGCCTCCATGCCACGCCGCAATTTCTTTCTGTGTCTTACCCTCTTGCTTGAGGGTGTCAATGATGGCCTTCTGGACAGCAGTCAGGTCGGCAGTCTTACCCATGATTGCGGTTTTGAGTAATGAAACAGGCTGGGAGTTTTTAAAAGCCTCAGGAATCTTTTGCAGGTTTTAGTTAATTTTTTAGTAACTTTTGCAAGTTAATTAGTTGATTCAGATGATTAGGTTAATAGCTCGTTTAGAGAACCTTCTCATGATATGCAAATTTTTGGAGATAGGAATTTTGGGTTTTCATGAGCTGTATGCCAAAATCATCAGTATTAAAACAATAAAAGACCTGAAATATTTCAGTTGGTGTGCAATGAATCTAAAATATATGAAAGTTTAATTTTTATCATTACATTATGGAAAATAATGAACTTTATCACAATATGCTATTTTTTTTAGAAGAACCTGTACATACATAATCTTATTGTTTGATCCTAAACTCATTTTTATGAAAACAAAAGAATAAAATTAAAATATGCATTAAAATGAATGACGATATTAAAGTTAAGAAAACAACTAATCTAATTGTGTCGTTGTCTCTCCCACATTAAAATACACTAAAAATTACAATGTACACATCTGTTCACCAATAACAAGGATTTTAATGGCTTTGCAATATAAGCAGCATAATAACAAAGTATGCAAGTGCAGTATTATAGTACTAGCACATTCAACAAGAAGCCCTTTCTTGGCCTAAAAAAGGTTCAAGAACCTTGCTCTGTCTAGACGACAACATCTGTTGATCTGTAATCAGTAGTGGACTGTCTCTTGCAACAGTTTACTTTTAATGTCAAGTATTTGGTATGAAAAGGTATTTAGAGTATCATATTTTTTCTTTTGCTTTCCACCTCCTTGAACTAAAGACAAAGATCCCTGCCAAATGGCTCATGGTAGTTGTGTCTCTTTATGTCATAATGTACCTCATAAAACCTTTCAGATGTGTTCTTCTGCTTGACTGAGTGCCACCACTCTTCACTAGAACTAATTTAAGACAAAGTACAAGTCTTCAAAAGATTTGTGGAGGTCAAATTTACTAGTGCATTCTTACACTGGAGACTGTTTTCACTTAACTTTTAAAATTAAGAATACAACTATTTTCTTTAATACTAACTTGAGATCAAAAACAACAACATAAATACTGCATAAGCCTTGAGTAAGGAATGTGTTTGAATTGGATTCTTCACTGAAACCAGTGTCACAGTGATTTGGAAAATTTAGATTCTAGAATTTTTTTGTAGATTCCAGAAGTAATCTTGAAATGTTGCTGCTTTCCCAGCTATCAGAGCTTTGGCTAACATTCTGGCAAGGTTCACTCAATGTTATGAACAGACATTCTTCCAGTAATGTTCAAACTTATCTGGTCTTTAATAATATTCTCAATGCATTAGCACAAAAATATTATTTTATACATTGTTTAAACGTTTTTTTCTAAAAACGTTTTAGTTGGATGTGCATGTAACATTTTGTACATAAATGTCACTACTTTTTTAGAATGTTCAGAGAACATTCCAAAGTAACGTTCCAATAATGCTTGCAAAATTCTAAAATGTAATTTCCCCCTAACATTCGTATAACAAAGAAAAAACATTAGACGTTTTCATAATGGGAACATTAGCAAACCGTTACATTTTTGTTAGCTATGACCAACTGTTAAGAGTTGACAACATAGGCCTACAGCAATTAAAATTGTAGTATCATGGTATTAGCCACCACCGTAAAACATAAATTAAACATAACATATATTTTCTATTTGAATTAAATGCCATATATATTCCAACCATCCAGCCCAGTGTGTGTGCGGTCAGGTGTTTGCACGCGTTGGTGGTAAACTTGCAAAAACATTTACCATAAATACCCCAGAGTGACTGAGCAACATATTGACATATTTAATGCAGTGTAACATTCCCAATACACCTAGTACAATTCGTTATCGTGTACGCGACAATCAAGAAAGGATTTCCATATAGCTACACACAAAATGTCCAAAAAGCGTATTGAACGTGCACTTGGGTTCTAAATAACCACGTATACCTCAGATAGAGTCATACATCACTTCTTATTTTGACCATATCTTAATGAATGCTGACTTAATACGGCATGCCAACTTACCATTGGTAGAGATGCGCACGTTATTCCTGAAGAGAAGACGTAAAACGGAGTTCGCCTCACATAACAAAAGTCCAAGGCTGAAGGGAATGTTTAGGTCATTAGTTCCGCGTCACGTAGAAGAAGCCAGCTGAAGAAGTCCAGTGGATCTGTAGCTCCAGGAATATGCGAGAACGGAGAACATCACCGACTGATCCCGCATCCAGTTCTCCTGGCAGTTTTTATGTGACCGCCCAATGAAGTTCCTTTTCCTCCTCCCCTACTCTCTCAACCCACCGCACTTCACCCAACACCTCAGATAAACCCCAGAGAACGCAAACACACGAGATCTATTTCCTTCTGTAAGTTACATTCATGCACTGTGGATAATACTGCTATATCTGCTGGAGTATAAGCGCATGCAATCTATTCATTTTCTTTTCCCGAGATGTCACCGCATGGGTTCACCACACTTGCATTGAGACTGAAAGAGCGTGTATGTTTATATTCCCGGGACCCTGGAATAGACATTTGTCCACTGTAGACAACATTATATTTTAGTAGCCTAAATTTCTCTGACAGCATACATGTCACAGTTTTAAAAGAGCACATTCAGGGCTTTCCAAAGATACCAAATGTTTGGAGGTTTCAACATGACAACTCCATTCTGCTTGGTCTTTAAAATGCCTGACATTAATATAGTGATTACAATTAGCACTCTTATGGAAATATGATAATATTTTATAATTATAATTTAAATCTGAATAATCTTAATTTTTTTGTCATAAATCAACTTCTCAGGGAAATGTTATGGGGTTTCTAATCAAAATATGACTTTGTTACAAAACACGGCATTGATTTCATACATGTCCACTGTAGAGACACCAGGACTTACAGCATGTTTATCAGGCATTTTCGGAGACACAACAAATGAAATTATATACAAAATTCCTATGAAATATTAGATATTATTATGAAAATGTCACCAATTATTACTCCAATTATTACACTTCTTATTTCATTAAATGTTGCCCCAAGAACACATTAATGTGCAATTAGATACGATATGTATAGCTACATTAATTTGAATGGCACAACACATTTATGGCCCACATTAATTAAAATGGTATATCAATTCAATACGTTATATTTTTCATAACATAGTTGAGAATCATCTTTATACAAAGTTTGGTTAAAAAAATTCCTAAAACCTAAAAATTGATTGGTAAATGAAAAAAAATCGTTTTATTTTTTAAACAACTGAGTAATGGTGTCAACTACAGTGGACATAGCATAACATATGAATAAAATATAATACATTTTTTTTTTTTTTTCGATTAGTTTCTTATGCTCTAAACAATGTAATGACATGAAACAAAATACTAAATTCAAAAAACTTTTTTTCTCTGGGTATTAGCAGGATATAAATTGTTGTTCAAAAGTTCTAAGATCAGTTTGTTGGCTTAATACATGTTTTTATATAGGGCGAAAAATAAAAAAATGTGTTAATGGAAAACAGGATTTCTTTGTCTACTCCCCTTACAAAGTGAAAATTAAAAGGATGTTGATTGAGATAAAGTCATAATATTGAAAATGTTCAAACCTAATAGCATGTTTACACCATTCCAGCGATAAGCATAATCTGAAATGTGTGATCACTGTCATTTAACCCTTATAGTTGCAGTGAGACCAGTAAATGTTTCCTTATAATGTCTCCGTTTGACCTCCTGCCCTTATGATATTTCATTAACCCCCACTGTGTGAAGAAGCACTCGCAGACACCGTCATTACCATATTATTTACCTGTCTGGCTCTAGTGCTAGTCACAAAGCAATAAAGTGCCACCGTCCCTCCCTCAAACCCACCTTCTGGTTCTTAAGTGAAGGAAATGTCATCTTATACTCTTTTGGATGTTATTCTTTGCTAGTAATTCAAAACGGAACCTGTTTACTTTCTTAATACACATTCCTGGTCTTATCTCTACAAGATTCGTCTGAGCTTGTCTTCGTAATCTTTATTCAGAACCTCTGAAATCACTTCCATTTTTAGTGGACATCCCTAAGTGCTCTCTCTCTCTCTCTCTCTCTCTCTCTCTCTCTCTCTTTTAACGCATTTGTCCATTTTGTCACAGAAAGGCACTTTTGATGACCAAATCAATCCAAACTTATCCCACTATTTTTATTTTTCTGCATCAAATATCCTGTTTCCCATCTAGACACAAATAAAATGGGTTACGCATTCTATTCCATGTTTACTTTTATTTTTATTTTTGTACAATTATACAAAGATTCTCCCCTTAAACAAACACTATTTCTTGTTGTAAGCCGCACTTTGACAACAGTTGGTGTTTTACAGTCAGATGTTGATTTAAAGGAATATTCCAGGTTCGATACAAGTTCAATTTAATTGACAGCACTTGTGGCAAAATGTTGATACCACAGTAATTCAGTCCAACTTGTCTCTCTTTCTCTTTACTTTTCACTCCAAGAGAAATCTGTAAAAATAATACTGTATTTATCAGTTTGTAGCAGTAAATGAAGAGATGTCTAATCGATCAAAAGTTCAGTATGGCGTACCACAAAGCTCAGTACTAGGACCGTTGCTGTTCACTCTGTACATGCTACCCAGGAAGCATGGCATTCAGTTATGCTGATACTCAGCTCTATATTTCTTCACGCCCTGACAAAACCTACAAATTTAGAAAATTAACGGAATGCATAGCTGATATAAAAAACTGGATGACTAGTCATTTCCTTCTACTTAATTCTGAAAAAACAGAGATTCTAATTATTGGACAAAAAACTTCCTCACGTAATAACCTAGAATACTGTTTAACACTTGATGGCTGCTCTGTCAAGTCCTCGTCGTCGGTTAGGAACCTGGGTGTGCTCTTTGATACCAATCTTTCATTTGAAAGTCACGTGTCTAGTATCTGTAAAACCGCATTTTTCCATCTTAAAGGGGACATATGCTTTTAAATCATTCCTTTTTACATATAAATCATACATTTGTGGTGTATATAAAGCGGAACTGCAATGCTTGGGTCTGAATTCCTCATTATTATAGGTCCACAGGCCCCTTTTCTACCCCTTTTCTGATGTGCGTCTGAGAGCAACTCGTTTTGGTGCGGTCTCTTTAAATGCAAATGAGACACTTCATACCCCGCCCACTCTCCAGGTTGCAGAGGTGACACTCGTTTCAACTCCACCCCGTTCGGCCATTTTTGTAGTTTGATAGCAGAGATATGATTATCTAGCGGCACAGAAACCTTTTATTCACACGTTATTAACAAAATGTCAACAACGGAAGACTTGTCCATCAAGCCTTACATGTTCGAGCCAGAGCCGGACCCGGAGCGAGATGAAAATGAAGACGACGAACCTGCAGAACAACGTCTTCATATGGATGCATCGCAATGGTATGTTACTGTATTTACAGTAACTTCTCCATCCATGCCCACTACTACAATACTGCATGTTTTACAACGACTATTTAACACTCACAAAACAAAATATAAGTTATATTATAAACAATTAAAGAAAAGCACGTTATTATTGCACATAAAAACGTTATTTACAGCTTACCGAAGTGCTCTGTTCGTCGTGTCCAAAGATAGAAGGAATTGACCCCTCAATCAGACGAAGTCTATCGGCAAATCCTTCTTTATACTGGCGGAGGTTGCTGAAGTAGTTATCCTTGAAGTGCTTCGTGCACACAAAAATGACTTTACCCACAGATGTGTGTACATTTCCATGAAAAATAAAACTCAACCAGGCACTTCGAAGAGGTTCTGATGCTGGGAGACGGTGTAATGAAGCGTGTGGGTTACTACATCCAACAACGAACATTTTGACTTACCCTCTCGTAACTTCTGCATCCTTGAGCTTGTACTACAAAATCGCAGCGAGAAATAAAAATGGCGGATTGCTCGAAGTGTTGGGCCGGGAGTCGATGTCCTTATTTGGCAGTTCCGCTGCAAATACTGTGACGTAATTGTTCAAAAAACGTCATAGAGAATAGAAAAATCGGAACAGGTTGCAAAATATGACCAAAACAGAATATAAAGATATCAACGAAGCACCTGAAGAGACTAATTTCAACTTTTCTGTACTTATAAATACTCCAAATATACAACAAAATGCATTTACGGGCTAAAAAAGTGGATTTAGCTTGATATGTACCCTTTAAAAATATATCTAAATTATGTCATATGCTCTCAATGACAAATGCGGAACAGTTAGTTCATGCACTCATGACATCAAGACTAGATTATTGTAATGCTATTATGGGTGGTTGCCCTGCACGCTTAACAAACAACTACAGCTGGTCCAAAACGCAGCAGCTAGAGTTTTTACCAGAACCAGGAAGTATGACCATATTAGCCCGGTTCTGTCAAAACTACATTGGCTTCCTATTAAACATCGTATAAATTTTAAAATATTGCTGATTACTTACAAAGCACTAAATGGTTTAGCTCCGCAGTACTTGAGCGAGCTCTGAATGCATTATAGTCCGTTACATCTATTGCGATCTCAAAATTCCGTCCAGTTTATAATACCTAGAATATCAAAATTGACTGCTGGCGGTAGATCATTTTCCTATTTAGCACCAAAACTTTGGAACATTCTTCCTAACATTGTCTCCTTCCCTTTACCTCTGTAAAGATAAAACTCTGTCGGGATAATTCCGGTTCACGGGGCTATGCGTAATCGATTAAAAAAATTCTGTATTATACATTTTTCAAGGCTTGTACCTTGGAGCCTATTTCATGATTTGCGTTATTGAGCCACCAGGCATTGTTTTGTGCAAATGAGCGGCCGGATCGCATTAAGGGTTTTCTGTTAGAACGGTGTCGTGTTAGCGGCCCCCAAGTTAATAACTAATGATCGTTGCGAAGGAAGTGAATCAATCAAAACTAACTTTAGCTGGACAATAACTTTATTCTAGAGCTGCTGTAAAGCTCAAATTATCTCTGTTACTTTAATTTCCTATTATCACTGTAAAGCTGCTTTGAAACAATCTATATTGTTAAAAGCGCTATATAAATGAAGGTGACTTGACTTGACTTAATATGAAGGATTTTTCCATATTAATTGTACATGGGTGTTTTATCCGTATTTTGAATTATGCATTGAATTGAGATGTTTTAGAGGTAATATTCGTAAACTAGTCCTGGCAGAAAATTACCATTACCTTATCAATTTTTCTAGCGATTTATTTTTTCTTACAGCATAAGTTACAGTGAGGCAATTACATCAGAAGTGACAGATGTCACAGGCAGCTACACAATGTCATGATTTAAATAAAACAACATCTGTATTGCAAACCCCTCCATGTAGTGGTTGTTGTTGTTGTTTTTGTCGTATTCCTACCAACGCAACGTCATTGCCATAGAAACCTATTCTGGAAAATGAAAGAGCGGCATGGACACACAAATCGGATCTGTACAGTTGCGATACATAATGTGGACAGCCAATCATTTTATATCAGATTCCAATCGGATACACAAATAATCAGATTTGGACTGACAGTCTGAACGTAGCCAAGTCCTCCATAAACTGGCCGCATTCACTTCCATTCTAGATTTGTCTCATTACATAGACTTGTGCTTTTTTGAAGTAAAGAAGGACGAGATGAAATTCTAGTGTGTTCGTGTGAATGAACATAATACCACAAATGCTGTCAACTAAGCTTAACTATTAATGAACCCAGAATGTTCCTCTAATATCAGTTTGAAAGAAAAGATGCACAAAAGGCATTGGGAAGGCTTTCAGCACTCGGTAGTGTGTGTTTATGTGTTTGTTAGTGTGTAACTGAGGTATGAGAAATGCTGTGAGAATTGGATGGGAAGATTTAGTTGTAATGGTACTGCGGTCAGCAGAACAGGGCTGGTTAATGACACTCACCTATAACAGCAGCTCATAATCAAAGACTTCAAACACAGACCCCTGCTTAGTTTCAGAGCTCAGCTTTTCTCTCATCTTCTCCTGGTCAGGATACGAGCTGGAAGGCAGTTGCTAGTGCAGACACGCACGCGGATGATTGATCAAATAGCACTTTCACTCGGCCAGCTTCTCTATAATGAAGCAGATACATCCCAGCATACTGGTCAAAACCTCACCAATGCAACACACTTCTTTAAAAGTTTTCAAGTTGCAAGGCATGTTTTTTGGCTGAAAAGTGGCCAGACTTGGACAAACTATGTATGTGGCCTACCTGGTATGGAAAAAGAGGTAAACATCAGCTAGTATTGTGAGATGTCTGTTGCACAACATCCAAGATGACAAACAATGCAAACATTTTGACTGCAAGAAAAATTAGGACCTACCAAATATATGGATATCATTTCCTTGTGCAATATAGAGCACAACAGTGAGCGTGAACCATTTTTTTTACCATGGTACTTTTTTTTCTAGACAACTGAAAAATATCGCAGTTCTAAGCCTTTAACAGATGATTAAAATGCCAAAAAAAGGAAAAAGGTGCAAAAAAGGTTATTTATTAAAAAATATTTTTTTATTGAATGTATTAAATGTGGTGGAATTAATTAGTTTTCTGTATGTAGCATTCAACAATGATTATGAAATTGTGGCAATCAAATAATGGTTATTATAATATCACAATGTTTTGAGATTCTATTTTTCTTTTAAATATATGATTGTATATAGTTTTTTTTTTTCTTTCAAAATTTTAATTCAGAAATTCTTTAATTTAAGGCCTTCAATTTGCTTTGTGTTCTGGCCTTCTAAGCAGTCACATCTTTGTGACTGTCAAAAATCCATAAAGCCAGATGTGTGTCTCTCTCCATCAAACACAAACACTTATCTCTCTTCCTCTGGGACAGCTGGGCAGAACATGTGTGGATGGACTTATCAGAGTTGCTTGCTGAAGTGTGTTGGAACCCAGACCTTTTTTTAGTTTGCTTTGTAAGTGTTGGAAGACACTCTTGCCAGAACATTGTCCAGACCCTTTTTGGCGTGCTGCAGTGCCTGTTGGACCATCGGAGGTCACAAAGGCGAAATTTTTCAAAAGATTTAAAAGCTTTTTTTTTTTTTTTATCAGAAGATGTTACCGGCACTTGAGAACGTTCCTTTAATCTAAGAGGATGCATTGACACTCGCAAGCAATCATCACGGTTGTTGCTATAACCTAGAGGTATGTGAACAAGTTGAATGAAGAGCAATATTATTTAAACTTTTGTTAATATTCAAATGCTTAATTTGACTATATGTTTCCTTGTAAAAAAAAAAAAAAAAACATTTAGCACAAGAAATTATGCATGTACATGTCATCCAAACTAAAGGCAAAAGTGTTCTTATTGTACAGTAGCAGGCTAATAAAGCAATAATTGAGGAAACAGTTACAGCGATTGTACCAGATTTGACCAAACCTCCCCATATCAGGGATAATTCTCAAAACTTTGGCTAATGATTTGGCAATGTTTTCTTGAAGTTATGAACAAATATTCTTCCACTTACATTAATAGAATGTTCGTTCAAAATTATCTGGGCTTTAAGGGGCCATTCACACAGAACAACCATAATCGCACAGGAAAATTTCACTTTTACAAGGTGGCGATTTCATATGAATTCATTTGATCTGAATCATACAATAATGTATGATTATTAGAAAAAAAGCATAAAGGCCCCCCTAGTGAAAAAAAGTATACAATAAAGTATACTTTTTTTCACTAGGGGGGCCTTTATGCTTTTTTAGTACATTGCAAATAGTACATTGCAAATATACTAACAAAAATGGTACTATCTTTAAATATATTAAAAGTATATTAGCATCATCCTTTTACTTATTTTCACAATACAACTTTTAACACATTTTAAAATAATTGTACTTTAGTATATTTTCGAATAATATATTTTAGAAAAATATACTTGAAGTGAAAATTCAGTTTATTTTTTAAAATTGTATTTATTTGCACTTTATTAAAAATATATTTTAGGTATATTATAACTGTGTGCTGGAAATGATCATTGTAACAATGCAGTGAAAGTATACTTTCAAAATACATTATAGTATACAATAGTATTTTTTACAAAGTATAGCTAAGTTTTACTTGTCTAAAAATTTAAATTTGTTACATTTACATTAAATACATCACACCACGGTAGCCTCGTGGGCAAGTGCACCAACATGTGCTTCAGGAGACCCGAGTTCGAGTCTTGACTTGTGGACCTTTCCTGATCCCGTCTCTCCCACCTCACTTCCTGTCTAGCTACTGTCCTATCCTAATAAAAGGCAAAAATTCTAAAAATATATAAATACACTTATGGTATATTGCTTGTATGTTTTGAAGACACTCGTAATGTACTTGTAACACAAATAAAGTACACTTTAATATCACTAATCAAGCATGTAATTAGTCCTTACACAGGCATATACTTAAAGTATACTACTAAGTATACTTGAAGTTAGTCCAATTTAGTACACAAAAGTACACTAAATACACTTAAAGTTATGCTTTACTACAATTTAATTACAACTAAAATATACTTAGTAAAAAATGAGTTGTTTCAAAATAGCACACTTCAAGTTACCTAATCATTAACACACTTAAAGTATACTAAATTAGTCTGGCTGCAAGTATACTTAGCATATTTCTTTTTCACCAGGTCCACCCCAACCCCAGCCCGAAACACTGAGGCGTAAGCAGATCATACGATTGAGATCATATGAATTTATATAAATTAGCCACCAAATTGCCAAAATGTTATGATGAATTGGCATGAGATTGTATTGCAAAGAATGCATTTTTGTGGTCAAATGCGACACGGCCGTGGAACAATGAAAAAAAAAAAAGCAAGATCTAAAGAAGCGTTTTTTGAAAGTTGTAATTTTAACCGTGCAATGGTCAAACACGTTAGTCTACCACATTTACATAGAAAAACAATGGAAAAGACTCAGACTGAAATGACCAGGAAACAAGGTAAAACTCAAACAAGGCGTTTATTTGGGCAGGAACAATCAATAAACCAGTAAGTGGTGATACTTGAGATTGTGGATGGTGCGAATAGCAGTTTGTGATTAACTGAGTCATTTACTTACAGATCTGGATGAGCACACACACACACACACACACACACACAATGGAAACACGGAGATGACTGGAGAACAACTTGAGGTACTTGCAGATCTGGAGATAACTGAGAAGACTGAAGACTGACTTGGATGAGGTAACAGGAATAGCGATTGTGGCAAACAGGACATAAGGCAGGTAAGTTGCAAGTAAGTAGTGGCATTAGACGAGACCAGACAATAGCCGCGTTTCCATTACCCTTCAAATTGCGCAAATTGAAATTGTGAATTAAAAATATGCCCAATGGAAACACGTCAATTTATCACGAAAAAGTTTTTACGCTCGCATGAGGTGGTTTTTCAAGCAATTTCAAGCGAAACTGCAATGGAAACAGTTTTTGCGCATTTAGTCACCTGACGTAGATGACGCGGTATGTTTGGACAGAATACGAGACAGAGTTCTTTATTAAATTCATAAAAGACAAAATAATTACAGGAATACTGGATTCTAAACCTCAAAGAAATGCCACAATCAAGACCTCGAAGCAGATGTGAGGGAGAAACACCCAGAAACAACTCATATGTGCCGCTCTCAAGTATAAGGGTCTTTCCTTGCCATTAATGATTGGATAACACGCGTCTCCTTTGATTATTAATAATGGCCAGTGCAGTGGCTGAGATATAGGCTACATAAACCTACCAACGTTCGTTGCCATGATTTTTGGAATGACCGAGTTTTAGTTGCATAACATCGGTTAATGGAAACGCCGTCATTTTGCATTAGTTTTTTGTCGACATTTAGAAAAAAATCTCAAAAGTTTTGCGCAAATCTGTAATGGAAACGAGCCTAATGACTCATTGTCACGGTAAGTGGCTGATATTAAGATTGCGATGAAGGAAATCCTCAAATAGATCTTTAAAGCTGCAGTCCGCAGTTTTTCCTCTTTGTTGCCATCTCTGTTCGAAATCTGCAATTGCAGTTATTCGGGGAATGATCAGCTTGCGTGGGTTGTGCCTCGGCACGGCACAGCGCGGATGAATCCAATGTTTGAGGAGAATGTGCGGCTGTCAGTCGCCGCACCGGTGTGGATACTGGCATTCACAATCACAGATTATACTTTTGGAAGTATGACCAACATAACAATTTTCACCGGAAAATGTCATCTGAACAAGTAACATCCATTTTTGTTCTGACCAACTAAGGGAAAAAAGCATTGCAGTAAATCGCGCTGATTAAATCTAACGATCGCTTATCATATCACGTCAAACCGTGCAAATTATACTTTGTTCTCAAATTGTTAATGTCCAAAGTCTTTTGCATTTTACAACGGGTAAATCTCCAGTTGTCACTGGTGATTGTCGTTTGAACCTTTCTGGAATTGCCATCAAATTGATAAGTTTAATTATATCAAGTGCTGTGAGAAAAGGCTATACATCTCCACCTCCAACATCCTCACAAACATAGCCTACTAGCCGAGACTCCTTCTTTATGTGTACAGATGTGACGTAATTAGAGATGCTCCGATCAGCATTTTTGGGGCCGATCACCGATTCCCGATCACCAAAATCATGATCTGCCGATTGCCGATCACTGCCGATCACAGAATGACAGGGGAATGGGAATCTTTTATCTATAATCTAGCAGAGTTTGCACCATTTGTAGAAATGAAACTAACTATGAATTAACTGTATTGAAAAAAAAAAAAACAGTAGAAATAGGCTACAGTCAAGATCTTGAAGAATCACCAAGTGTTTATTTAATTGTATTTAGAAAATGAGATAACTTAAGGCTACTGTCGGCCATCTCTCCCAAATAAGGCAGAGTAACAAAATTATTCCAAACAAAGAGTGTATTAACTCTTAATACACTGACTACATTTAATAATTGGCAGCAAAATGTAAAACTTGTTACACCAAAACTGGCGACTGCCACAAAGGACAAAACTATGGCAAGTTTTTTTTCTGTTATTATTATGAACGTCTGAGTATTTCCAACTATGACAAAAAATATAAAATATTTTAGATTACTATAAGCCGTCATTTAAATAAGGCATAAGAAAAGCATAATGACCTATTTAAAACAAAGAGGTAGTTGGCCTAAGACTGAAAGACTAATGATAAGTGATAGCATAGGCGTAACATTCGTGCCGCGAGATGTTTCAAAAGTGGTGGGGACAATATCGACCTTTGCAAAAAGTGGTGGGACATGTCGATATTGACATGTCGATATTTGGCTAATGATTTGGCAATGTTTTCTTGAAGTTATGAACAAATATTCTTCCACTTACATTAATAGAATGTTCGTTCAAAGTTATCTGGGCTTTAAGGGGGTCGATATTGTCCCCACCACTTTTGAAACATCTCGCGGCACGAATGTACCAATACAGATAAATAAAATATCTCCAGTTAACTAGCAGAGCATTCATTTCGTTCATTTGTTAAATAAGAGGCGATCTAGAGCTGAAATGTGTTTTTTTTATTTTTTTTATCAAATGATCAAAGTGCTCGTTGCCGCTGCGATCAGTGGCGCGGATACTGTGTTCTCTTGTGGCTCGCGCACAGTCTTCACTCGGACGCGCGCTTCAATCCGTTGTGGAGACTCTCTATTCGTTCTGGTGAAATTACAAAACAAAATATACACAAACATGTCCCCGCCTGATATACAACAACTGATAAACATAATCGGTTTTGATGAGAAGAAAAAACGCTATACGAGTGCGGATTAGAACCCAGGACCTCTGACACGCTAGGCAAAAGTTCTGCCACTAGACCATTAGAATATACACTTTAAATAATGAAATCTATGTATTTATTCTTGCTGTTAGCAACACACAAACACAAACACAAACACACACACACACACACACACACACACACACACACAGCAAGCAAGCTCCGCTCTGCTCTTGTGTGCCCGGCGCATGCAGGTGAAAAAAAGTCACGCGAGTAATTTACGTCACGTGATCGGCGCTTTTGGGGTTCGGCGATCAAGCTATTTTTAGCCAATATTGGCCGATCATGATCGGCAGCCAATCAATCGGAGCATCACTAAATGTAATGACGCAAAGACATGCTTGAATTTCCCTCGGAAATCCACCAGCACTGGAATTAAAAACATTATTACAAGCTTACCGTTTTGAATTGAGTTAGGCAAGCAGAGAGTTTTGAACACTGGCTGGTTATGTACTTGCTTAAATTTATTTTGGATAATGTTTTTACCCCAAAAAGTTAAGGCTGCTTTAATTTAATCAACACAAACAGGAGAATAACTAGGAGAAAAACACAACCATTACATAATAAACATTAAACAATGCAAGACAGGGAAAAAAAACTGAAACAGAGGGTTTTTATACACTGAAAACTGAGGAGCTAATAAACAAGGCACAACTGAACTGAAGACTCTAATCAATCTAAACCTAGGGGACAAACAGGCATGGATCAGACTGAGGAGGAGATGATCTAATTAACAAACTAACTGCAAACAGAAGACCATGGAAACAGAACATACACCACCTTACACTGATAGTGTGTGTGCTCTATTTATAGTGTGATGAGGTCGGATGAGTGTCAGTTGTGCGTGATTGAGTGCCAGGAAGGATGATGGGAAATGTAGTCCTTGATCAGTAGCTACTCTTGTGAATGTGACAGCCGGATGATTGAGGGATGGCCTGTCGTGATCGTGTCAGTTTGCAAAATGCAAAATGTTTCCTTGTAATGTTTGCATTACCAAGATTCTTTTTATTTTATTTATTTTTTATTGATGTTTTTCATAAATTAAAGTTGCTCTATGCAATTGCTTTTGACTGTACTAAAGCATCAAAATACCATTATATGTTTGCAAATATTTAGGAAAAATGCTAAGTTCACATGGCCTACTTGTTTCTCCGAAAAACAATGATACAGCCAGTTATTCCACATTGAAATGTGCGTTCTGTGTCAGAATGTCTGTTTTTGTTTTAGACTTTTATGATCCAACTCACTGCCAATTTACCCAATAGTATTTTGACACCCCGGGTTGCCAGTTGGCGGAAAACACATTGTATTACAGCCGTGGAAGCCAGTAAACAAACTGGGTGAGAGATCGCAGATTCTACCAGACCTAAAAAGCCTCAGTATCCATATAAAATTTTCTTACCAGGGGCATATTAAAAAGCAGATAAACCAACTCATCAACTTACATTATAAGCCTCGTTGTCTTCCATTGTCAATTGCGCTCGCTCCTGTTGCATGTTCTCAATCTGGCAACCCGCGTGAGCATAGAGTCTGAGGAGGCGGCGGGAGAAACAACTCTCTCCAATATTTTTTAATTGGAACTGCAGTACCCTTATCAACATTTTACAGCTCATTCAATCAGAATTTAGAGTCTATTTTGTAATAAAAGATCACTCACATAAACATTCTGCATCTTGAACTCCAGATCCTTGAACTCTTTGAACAAACTCCAGAACAACAAGCATTACAAGCCAAGAAGAAAAAAAAAACCAACATCGCCGAACCTTTTAAGGAAGGTCAGGCACTTCCTTGCACCCATGTTTGTCTGCTCTACCTTTCTTTCTTTTCCCTCAGCATATTTATTTTTACTGCACATCCATATCCTTAAGCCCTCTTAACATTTCAGACCATCGAGAAGCTCTTAAGTGGATGAGCGAGTGTTAACTGTGTCTTTTCAAACCTTGACATTTAATACTCAATATAAATCTCTCCAGAGACCTGTTATTTTTTCAAGAATGTAATTACATACTTTCAAATAAAACTTGAAAGGGCCAACGAGTTTTAAAACACAGTGTGTGCTCTCTGGACGGCGGGAAGGAATTCCAAGCAGTTGGAATATGCTAACATCTCAGTGTGTGTGAACCACGGGCCCTTGGCAGGACAACATAGCAGTCGTTGCTTTAGACCTTGCTAGACACACAAAATAAAGAGACAATTAATCCACGACGGATTCAAGTAGCCTTTACGCTGACTAACAAGAAAATGCTGCTTGAATGTTTACAGCTGAAGATTTACAACAGCTGCTATTTATGCACTTTAAACCACCCAAAAATGATAGTTGCCACACAAAACATAACACAACAGAGAATGCAATGATAAATCTTGGCAAAACTTTACTTAAAGCCTTTAAATATAATGCATTATAAAAATATTTGTAATGCATTAATTATGCCTTGTACTGCATTGTATGGTCTCTTATCTATTAGTTGTTACACTTTTAGAAAGTATAATTAATTGAAACACATGACAAACAAGCAGTTGACAAACAATTTCAGGTGGAACAAGAATCTGCAAATATTATAATGCATTTTAACTTTGTTTTACAATCATTTATGAAAAGAGCATTATAATGTAAATTATCAATGCCTTTATAATGCATTATACATGAAGGCTTTAAGTAAAGTGTTTCCAATTAGTTTTAGATGATATTTGCATTTGGTTTAGGACTATTAGAAGGATACTCCATGGCACTCTGTAAGTAAATAATTATGCAAAGCAATCACCTGATGTCTGTTGAACAAGCAGCTCTTGATTAATGGTGATAATATGCAATGCTATTAAATACACATAATACAATTGCTTAATAGATTTTATGCCCCTTTCACCAAGAAATGTAATACTATTGTTTATGGTGTCAACCCTGTGTACCTGTGCCATTTGATATATTTTAGACAACAAAATAGTTTCCTTTCCAAAAAACAACACAACATGCAATTTCAGAACTTTATTTGCATTCATGAGATGTGTGTGTTTAATTTCAGTATGTGCAATAACAGCAGTTTAAAGCTCACAGAATTTCCATGCTATAATTTCTCAGTGGGACACAATGTGTTTTATGTGAAGGACTATGGGAAAAAAACTAACCAGCAAGACCTGAAGCCTTTAGGTCAAACACCAGAAACATAATTAAAAAAGGAGGACAGCTCCTTAAAGCAAGTCCCTCCCAGGTTTCTTTTCAGCTAGTATGTTATTACCAGACTGAGTGCTGCTTAAACTCTGGGAGTGGTCAGAAAACTTGGCAGGGCTTGAGGCAACATAGTTCTTTGAGTGTGCTTTTGGGTCTTGTTGGGGTGTACTAGTTCAGTAATAGAAAAATACAGTTTTACCACAACAAGGTTGTGTGGCATGCAAAATGCAGATTTAACAAATCGAGTTGCAGAATTGTGATTTGAACTAAAAATGTAAAAATTCATACTGCTGCACAAATGCTCTATGTGTAGTTAATAATTCTGAAACTCATTTACTCATTATTAATTGCTCATAAACATGTTATCAGACCCACAACAAATGTGCTATTTCCAGAAGCATTATATTATATTATATTAAATGCCACATTATGCCTCTTTACTTAGTCTTGGGGCCCTATTTTAACAATCTAAGCGCATGGTCTAAAGTGCACGGCACAAGTGCACTTAGGGCGTCCGAATCCACTTTTGCTAGTTTAACGATGGGAAAAAGGGTCTAAAAGGGTTGTCCTTATTCACTTAATGAGTAATGGAGTCTCATCTCCCATTCCCTTTAAAAGCCAGTTGCGTTCGCAGTTGGATTCGGTGGAATTTGCAAGCGGAAAAACTGAACGCTTCTCCAGAGAGAGAGAGAGAGAGTGTGTGTGTGTGTGTGTGTGTGTGTGTGTGTGTGTGTGTGAGGTTAAAGCGAGACCATCAACGGGACAAGCCGGATTCCACAATATCTTTATGTACACCTATATTAATCTTTTACATTGAAATCCTTTTATTTTTAATATTTGGCATGTTTGTGTGTAATAAGCAGAGTGTACGTGCGTTGTGGACCCGCCCATAGGCTCACATTACTAACGCTCTCTTATATCTTATAAATAACCAAAAAAAAATAATAATAAAATACTGCACCATTGACTTTAGACCAGGTTTCAGTCTATTTCAGTTCCTCAAAATAGCAACACGCCAACAATGCGCCCGATCACATATCGTTTTCAGACCAGCAGCCCATGGGCATACAGATGGGCGCAAATTCATTTGCTATTTAAACAACGTGGCGCAGGACGTGAAAATGAAAATGCGTCGGGCTGAAACTAGCGAAAAACACTTGCATCGCGCCTGGCTCCGCATTGCACCGGGTGTATGATAGGGCCCTTGATGTTGTTTTTGGGCTCTACTAGAATATGTTTTCATGCTTGAATGTTGATTATTTTCCCCGTATTCATCATTGTTGCAGTTCCTCTCTTCCCACTCTGTCAGTATCGCTCTGTTTAGTTCCTGTCCAAAGCTCCTCCTTCTGAAAACGCACTGTGCTCTGATTGGTCAGCTGGATACGTGTGTTGTGATTGGTCAAGCGTTTCGAGTGTGTTTGGGAAATGTCCCGCCCCTTACCATAACCACCAGTTTCAACACACTACTAACTCAACCAGGCCCCGCCCCTTTATTCTGCCTATGGATTATTTAAATCAGGAATAGATAGTATGTGTATGACGTCACCGTCGGCCGGAGTGACTGCAGTTACACCCACTGAGTGGCAAAAAAGAGTGAATTGAATTGAATTAAAAATAACTAAAATGGGAAAAAGTAATTGACTTTACAACTAGATTTGACAATAAATCTGAGTCATATTTTTACAGACTGCTGAAAGCTACAGAACAGAGAAACAAATTTATCGCTGCAGTTCATAGAAACAAATGGACTCCAGGCAGCGAAAGGTGGATTTGCAGTTATCTTGTGTCAATATGCTGAATTTAGTGGTAAAATCATTCCCTATATGTTGTATTAACAACTTATCGATTAAATACTTACTATTGTATAGTCTGCATAATTAGATGTTTTTAAATAAACACTGACAAACAACTATACAAGTTCTATGGCTGGACGATATAATGATTTATATAACATTGATATAGCCTAAGTGATCACATGGATTTAGATCTACCAATGTTGTATTTATATAAAGCATTCACAGACAAATTTGCCGTTAATTTCTTTTTGTACATTTTTATGTATTTTCTGGCATCTAAATCAGGCTTATTAATATCAGGAAACACGATTCCTGGCTGCATGTAGCTACTGTATATATATCTGTGGATCACTGGATCTTTGGTAAGTTGTAAGGAACACTATATCGAGTTCAACCTTTAGTTTAAACTGATAATTATTTGTTTTACTCGTGTTTTCACAGTTTCCCCTATTAAATCCAGTCATGCAGCAGCTCTTCTGCCACTCAGTGCGGCTGAGGGAGTGTGTTCCTGCGGGAAAGTGGTGTCAATGCAAACCCTCTATATTGTGACGTATTCGTTCCCGGAAGAAACTCAAGACTACAATGGAGGCGTTTCAGAGAGTTCAGAAACAGATATAGAGTCTCTGATATAGAGAATAACTGGAACTTTGCAGAGCTTTTTCATGCTCAAACAGCAACATATGATTGTTACTACTAAAGTAGTAACTACTATAGTAACTACTATTTACTACTATAGTAGTAATAAAAACTACTATAGTTTTTATTAATATTTAAATAAAATATTTATTTTTTATATTTCATGTTTTCATTTTAGTTAACGTTTTAGTAGTTCTGTGTGCATTTTTGTCATTTTTAATGTATTATCATCATAATTTTATTTCAGTTTTAGTTATATTAGTCGCCTACATCAAATTAAACTAAATGAAAAAAAAAATTTCCTTGACAACTAGCTGAAAGTAGGCTAAGTTTAAGGTTATTATATTTTATTTTATTTATGGATAGTAATTGTATTTTATATTTGTTTCAAGTAACAATTTTTTTATGGTTTTAGTTTTGGTTAACTGTTTAATTAATTACATGAATTGGAAGTTGGCATTAAAGGTGATATCATGAAAATCTGACTGTAAGTGCTATAATCGGGTCCCCGGTGCATCTACCAAACCAGAAAACATGAAAAGTGAAACCCAGTAACTTTGTTTTGTTAAGCGTTTCTCTGCAAGCATGTCAAAAAATAAACCGATCAGATTTCGCTCCCATTCTGATGTAGGAAGAGGATCTTATAATATTACCGGTGTTGTGTCGAATTTCGACCCCCGCCAAATTATTACCCCCCTAGTATTGGTAGGTTTAGGATTAGGTGTGGGGAGGGGTTAGAAATAAGGTTGGGGTTAGGATTAGGCAATCAGGTACTGACTTCAACGAGGGGGGTAATAATTTGGCAGGGGGTCGCACAACACCTGAGTATCCGAAGCTTGTGTAAACGGATCGGCCCTCTTCTGAACTGAGGCAGAGAAAAAGCTAATTTGCATGTAAAGGGACACACACAAAAACAGAGCAAAAAGGGTAAAATTTGACAAGCTATATTAAATGATCTGGGGGGTATTTTAAACTGTACAGACACATTCTGACGACACCATATATTTGTAATACATCTTGTTAAAAGGGGCATAACGTCACCTTTAATATTCCCATTACTAACCATTTTGCATCCAACAACTTTCTCCTGGACGACCAACCAAAGTTTTTCTTTCAAGCTTTGCATTTTGGGTTATGAGGGCATTTTCTGAATGATTTTTTCAATGGTTTCTACCTGGTTAAGCCTCACTTATTTTATGTACTTATGTAGACAAGGCTGAAAATCCTCCATATCAGGGCAGTAAGACTGTGTTGAAGTGTCGGCCCTTGACTGTTGGCCTGCAGCAGGTTTAGCATGGCCTGGCATCACCTCCTTTCTCTTATGTGAGTTACAGCACTGGTAATGATCTGCAGGAACACATACAACAGGGGAAACTGACCTGCAGTTCACAGTCTAAAACACGGCGTGATTAAATATGACAGTGGATGCATGAATCAAGGCCACGGTGATCTCTCACCTTTAATGTGTGTAAGTACTATCATTAGAACATCACAGCCCACCAATGCACGTAACTTCAATTATGAGATGGAATACATCTGTGGCATTATAATACTGAATATGTAAAACATTACAGTAATAAGCATGGTCTCTTATAACAGAGGTCTTTTGATGGTGGTTTTATTAAATTACACTTTAGTGACGACTGCAGATATTAGAGTAGGCATGTCAGTCTGTACAATTAATTGTAGTAAATTATCAAATTACACAGTAAATAGTATTGTAAATAAATTAATAAAGTGATTTCTAAGCTGACCTAATATAACTTAAAAGTCCCACTGTGGTGAAAATCCAGCTTTTAATGTTGTTTATGTCTATGTGGTGTTTTTTATATGCTTTAAAACAAACCATGTGTAAATTCATAAGTCGACACCATTGCTGAGTATTTTCTCCTTAAAACTGCAGTGGACTAAAGACAGTCTCAAAAACACGGTTTGAAATCGCTGGTATTTCTGACGTCACAAACTACCTTGTAACCAATCAGATCAACGTGTGATCGTCAACGAGTGGATCTCTGAGCTGCTGTGAGTGAGTGGAGGCGGGGCTCATTTGCATATTCATAGAACCACATATACTAAATGAGGAAAGGGTGTCGAGTTACATTCATGCTATTTTAAGGCATGAAAAAAATGTTTCAAGGAAAACCGTTTAAATATATAATTTCATTGACCAAAGATGAGTTTTGAGGGATAAAATTATTGACTTCAGAGGGACTTTAATATAATACTAAACATATGTAATATTAATAAAGATCAGAAGAGGAGCTTCATTTTCTGGAAGATATAATGAACTAATTAACACCCCAGCTCATTCCCTCCTGACCTCTGCCCACCAACAACTCAACGATTTTCCCACACAGGAGAAAAAACACTCAAGAAGTGCTAACATGAGGCCAGACTGTTGGCATGGCAACAGAACAAACAGAAATGTGATTGAAACTTGCTTCAAGGCCAGTTTTGTTGCATTACTGCATTGGTTTCCCTGCTGGCATTCAGCCTGATCAGCTGGAAGCTGGAAAAGGCGGTAAAATAATGCAATAAGCCTGGGAACGCCTCAGATTCTCCTTCCACCGATATTCCACACAGTGTTTCTCTCAGCAGGGCTTGAGCTGTTAGCAGCCAGTTGAAGAACAACACTCTTTTATTTACAACACATGGAGTTTTGCTCATGCATCCTGCTAGTACTGAATATTTGCCAGGTTCAGTCTCAAGGTGACCAGACACCTATTTCTGAGTCCCGACCTGGAGCGTGCCTTCTAATTATCTTTCATCCCATATTCACTGTTGGGAGCAAAGCCAAGGCACACCTAGTTACGGACTACTAACTACAGACTCGCTACAAACAACAACCTCCACTTCAGTCGTCGTGGACATGTTAAAGGGAGAGTTCACCCAAAAATTACAATTCTGTCATCAATTAATGTCGTTCCAAACATGCGTGATTGTTTTTCCCCCTGTGGAACACAAAAGATATTTTGAAGAATGCTGATAATCAAACAGTTTCGTTTTCCATTGACTTTCATCATATTATTTGTACATAATGAATGTCAATGGGAACATAAGCTGTTTTATTTTTAACACTCTTCAAAATATATTCTTTTGTGTTATACAGGGGGGAAAAAACATTAATACATGTTTGGAACGTGTGACAGAATTTTCATTTTTGGGTGAACTATCCCTTTAATCTTCAGTGTTTCCTACAGAATTCTGTTTTTGCAGCAACCCATAACTGGTCATAAATATATAATAACAATTCATATTTTATTATGTGACATATTTAAAAAAAATGTGATGCTGTGCGCACAAGGTTGTGGGTTTGACATAGCAATCACATTCCCCTTACTCTAAACCTAAACATCAACAATAAATAGCTTTATTTCATCTATAGTTGCCAAGGCAACATTTCTCATTTTGGTTTGGTTTGCAGTTCTAAAATAACTGAAATAAAATCAAAATGAAATCAAATTCAAAATATTAACAAAAAATATAACAGTATATGAATGATATACTATGATATAAATAACACATGGTCTTCTGGCTGGTTAGCTGGTATCTTTTTATTCTTACCATTCAAAATAGTTGAGGACGACTAATTTTTTTGCAAAACACATGTCAAACAAATTCAGGTTCACACTGAATATTTGGTGTTTGCTTGTTTGCCTTTGAATGAGGTATTGGTATGTTTTGTTAAAAAATCTAAACAAACCAGATAATTTAGAGCTATACGTTGAGCTGATAAATGCATACACAAACACTATGACATTTAATCATACAGCAATAACACATCCTCTTCATACAGCAGTCCCATACTGTTGCTAAACTGAGCTAAACTGATCCAGGCCGTTCCCCATTTCATGGAAGGACAGCGATATGTTGCAGCTGAGGATGCAGAGATCTGTCAGCATAAATTTTACTGATATCACCTCCACCGGAGGCCTATAATGCTGATTTATTATAGATACAGCTCCCTTGTGTTTACCGCACACATTCTTCTGCCTGCAACATCTTTCAAAGTGAGCACATGCAGGTGCTGAGGCCCGTCTCAGCCGGAAACACTCGAGAACAGAGAGGCATTTTGGGTCTGTAAGATTTTGTAATGTTTTTGAAAGTCTCTCCCAGGCTGCATTTTATTTAGTCAAAATTCCAGTACAAACTGTAATATTGTGAAATATTATTACACTTTGATATTATTGTTTTATATGTAAATATATAGTAAACTGTATTTTTTTCCTGTGATGAAAGCGTCTTCAGTTCACTCCCGTCTTCAGTGTCACATGATCCTTCAGAAATCATTCTAATATGATGATTTGATGCTCAAGAAACATTTCGAATCATTATCAATGTTGAAAACACAATTGATATTTTCGTAGAAAGTCAGGATTCTTCGATGAATACACAGGTCAAAAGAACAGCATTTATTTGAAATAGAAATCCTTTGTAACTTTATAAATGTCTTTACTTTCAATTTTGATCAATTTAATGCATCCTCTCTGAAGGAAAGTTTTCATTTTTTATCTTATTTACCCCAAACTTTTGTATCATGATGTCCACAAAAATATTAAGCATTAAAAACAGTTTTCAACATTGACAATAATAAGAAATGTTTTTAAGCAGCAAATCACCATGAATAATGAGAATGATTTCTGAAGGATCATGTGACACTGATGACTGCAGTAATGATAAAAGTCTCTGTTACGGCTAGAAGGGAACAAGACGCTGCATCAGAAGTTGACGCTATGGGAACGCCTCTGCGTGATTGCGTCTTGAAGCACATGTGAAATACTTTGGGATGGCGGGACATCAGCCCATAGCGTGTGACGGCACACCTGGACCAAACAATTTCAGGTTCTGATTGGCCAAAGCAAGTCAATTACATGCCTTCAGGAAGTATTGCAGGGCGACACAGCATCTTGTTCCCTTCTCAGGTAACTGAGATGTTCCCTTTCAAGGGAACTCCACTGTGCAGCAGAAGTTGATGCTATGGGAACATCAATACCTACTACCAGTGTTGTGCCTGAACGCGTTCATTGAACCATTGAATTATCTGCCACTTTACTCTGAATTGGTCTGAGAACTGTCTACTATTGATTCACTGAGCGATCCCTGTGGATGCTGCCTGTCAGATTGAGTTTCTGTTCTTCTCTTTTTGACAAATAAATACTTTCTCACTCACATCTGAATCCTTGACTATTTTCCAGCGCCGCGTAACACAAACTGGTTAGTAATAAGTGAAGCTGGTAATTCTGTTTGTGGAGAGGTTTAATCCTCTGCTGAGATCTTGAGAGATATATTGTCTTTTAACTTGATTTAATCTAAGGCTGTGGCTGGAAGTAGTTTCTGTTGTTTTTGTTTCTCTTTCCTTCAATGATTTTGCTTGTTAACAGCAGCTGTTCGAATGTTTGAAAGAATGTTACAGGAGCATCATACTAGTGTTGTCAAAAGACCCGGTACTTTGGTACCAAGTCGGTACTAAACCATTACGGTACCAGCTTTTCTTAAGTACAGGTGGTACCGAAGTACTGGGTTAATCCGGTTCTTGATGCACTGTCTGAAAGATGCACAGTTGCGTCCTCTTCATGAAAACACTGAGACATGGTGACCGGCCGGTGGCCAGTGTTGTGCCTGAACGTGTTCATTGAACGATAGTTCATGAACTCGTTCATATTTTGGGCGAACGTGAACTGAACGTACTGTATTACTGCCTGATGAACGTTACTGTGAACTCGGTCACTCTGGTGTCTATGAACGGCACGCTCTCTCAGTTTAACTTCATTCAATACGGTGCTAGATTTCTATAGAGCGAAAACCCGGATAAAACACACCGTAAGCAGGCCTTAATATGTAGTGGAAAAAACACCCAATCTGGCAACACCAGCCACCAGTGTCGCACCGCCGCATGCGTCATCAAAACAAAAAGCATCAAGGAGGCGTTGTCTGATCATTTAAACGAGTTTTATAACAAGGTCGGTGAGGATGGGAAAAATCTTACATTTCTGTGCAAACTTTGCCCGCCAATAAAATAAGTGGTGTCTGTGGTTCTATATGGGCTGTGGCAATAATTTTGAAAAATAATAGCTCACAGCATCATATGGAAAAAAAGAACTATGAACTAGTTCAAAATTTTGAAGTATGAACTATGAACTGAACTAGTTCATTTTAAAATTTGTGAACTAAACTTTGAACTAGTTCATGTAGAAAGTGAACTTTCCCAACACTGCCTACTACAATATACTGACTAGTGCCTGTCCAAGTGTGAATCATAGTGAGCAGGAATATAGGATATAAGCACCTGAGATCCCGATGTGGAGTCTATGGCCTTGTCCACACTAATACGTTTTCATTTGAAAATGCATATTTTTCTCTCTCGGTGCCTGTTATGTGCTATTCACTTTTACACTGTTGCTAAAATATGTTACTTTGCACAATCTTCATAACACAGTCCTGCAATGATGACAGAATTCACTCACATTTGCTTTCCTGCAGTAAAACATGAGAGCAGTCATGTTTTAGACCAAACATATAGTGGTGAGTGAGAGCGACCTGGACGCTTCAGTGAATGCTGACATATTTTGCTAAATAATATGATCCTGTCAGAAGAATTGCGCGATAACTTTATTATTTATTTTTCCGTCTGTATCATGTCAGTGAGCTTTTGTGAGGTTTTACGCATGCGCAGTAAAGGTAAATTTAGTGTTCAGTGTGAGAAACTTTTGGAAAATGCCTGAAAACACTAGTGTGGACGGAGAGCGTTTTTAAACGAAAACGCCGTTTTCAAATGTATCCGGATTAATGTAGACGTAGCCGAAGCTCAGCTTATAGAACCTCACAAATGTAAGCGGAGAGGACCAGCCCACCACATCACACACTTTTTGAAGGGACATCCATGACAATAAGGCTTTGGTAGCTGCCATACTCTTCATTGAATGTGCTTTGACAGCCATAGGCGAAGGATGACCGCACGTCTTGTAGGCAAGAAAGATATGACCATTTAAAGTGCATTTCTATATTAATCTAATAAAAAAAAGAGAAACAAGGAAATCCTGCACACTATCAAGACTTTTGACTTTTTTTTGGTCTTCTCTCCTACGCACCAATATATTACCTGCAATGGGTTTCCATGGTCGAGCAGCTTCCATGCTAGCCTCACATCACCAAATACAATGCCAAGCATTGGATGAAGTGGTGTAAAGCACGTGGCCACTGGACTCTAGAGTAGTACAAATGTGTTCTGTTGAGTGGTGAATCACACTACTCTGTTTACCAGTCTAATGTGCCAGTCTGGGTTTGGATTGCATTGCCAGGGGAATGTTACCTGCCTGGATGAGAGTGATTTGTGGGTGGGACATGTACCCACCACTTTTTGCCAGGCTCGATATTGTCCCCAACACATTTTGAAACATATCATAAATATAATTTGAGAAAAAGTAATAAATTTGTCTGTAACAATTTTAGAGTATTTAAAAAGAAAGTTGATTCAAAGAATCTTTTTCTTTTCCAGTGTGGGAAAAAAATTGCTGTTTTAGAAAGAATACAAACTATATATCTCATAAGATTAAGGACTATAGAATTATTATAGAAAACAATTGAGAATATGGCTGGGTCAAAATCACCTCAAAATAAATTTGTTTATATTTTGTGACAGGTAGCTGAAAAAAATGATTTCATTTATTATTCATTAATGTCATAGAACATAAAAAAAACATATATTATTACATCAATAATACATATTATATATTGCATTTTTAAATGATTTATACGCTGTCATGATCCCAGTCTGTGTTCCCCTGTCTTGGTTTTATGGTTATGGACTCTTGTTTTGAAGTGTGCTCTGTTTCCCATTGTTTCTATTTTTACTTCCTTGTTCAGTGTACTATGCCACCCTGTTTGTTGTCATAGTTACCCTCATTAATTGTCATAGTGATTAATCAGTTTCAGGTGTGTCTTGTTATCTTGTGTATATATTCCCCTGTGTTTCAGTCTTGGTTTGTTGGTTGTTGTCTTTGCATGTTCTTTAAAGCTGTTACGCTCCTGCCCTTTGGATTATGTTTCTGTTTCAATTCTCTGTTTGGCTTATCTTTGTGTTGTTTTCAATAAATATTGCTGCAACTGGATTGTCACCTCACCTTGCGATGGCAGTGTATGTTTGTTGTCTTTATTTAAGATCATAAAAAATCATTATTCTTAGTTTTACAGACTAGGCTTAAGTTTAGTCTCAGACTAAAATGCATGTTTGAGCTGTTTTAACTGAAAGCAACTTACAGTGACATATCTTACATCAGTGCCATTGTTTCATCTAAAGATGCATCAGTAATGGTTTTTTTTTTTTTTTAAGGAATGTTTATAAAAGCTACTTACAGTAAATGTCCTAATTGAACTAAAACCTAATCCTGGCTTAATCTAAGCCCTGTCTGTGAAACTAGGCCTATAAATATTACAGCTTTTTTTAATTTCTTTAATATGGACTATTACTGTAATGACAATTAAGGAAAAGCACTATTTAGAATAATGTGAATTACATCTTATATATATAAACAGTAAGAAATTCTCTTCAGGCAGAGTTTAATTAAAACAAAATGAATTTCTTTTTTTGGGACTCAGGCCTTTTTGTGACATTCATCCATGTCTACTTCCTTACAAGACACTTTTGTCCATCTCAGCATGTAATTTAGGGTATGTCGACGGTATATTATAATCCCTGATAGGAGTTAGTTGGATGGAAGGTGCTACAGATAGAGAAAAGAGGTAGAAAGAAAGTGGAGGTATTTCAAGTTTTCTCAATGTGTTATACTTCCTCCAAAGTGCATGGTGTCAATGGCAGCTTTTCAGCAAGATGGATAACAACACTATGGATGAGCTTTTATCAGTCTCCCAGGAACCAAACACAAAAGATACCAGCCATTATACGGACAACCAGAAGGCGCCTGGGGATGTGTGCATTTATCTAGATCTGCTGGAAAATGAAAGTGCTGGCTGTGCTTTGTCCAAGCATACAGTTGAGCAGAAAACCAGACCTTAAAAAAAGAGATAATCTTAAGGCTAATATATGCAAGCTAAAAGCAACAAAACTTTAATTTTGACTTCATAGGAACACAGCACAAAACCTCTTACCTTTACTTTACAAATTTACTTGATGCATTTCCCTTCTGCTTTATCTTGTGTATTAATCCAGCTTACAGAATAGTTGTAACAATGTTCATATTTTTATAACTTTATATCAGGTGTCTTACTTATTGTGTTGATGTAATATTGCAAAACAGTTTTGCTGCTATTGAGGTGGGCTACGGGTAAAAACATACATGTACACAATAAATGCATTGTATTAAATGATACATTTAAATATTAATACACAGTAGTTAAAAAACTTAAAGTGTAACTTTAACGATTTCAACACGCTTTTTATTGTTACGCTGTTGGTAGTATATGTAAATAAACAATTAAATAAAAAATAAAAAACATGACACGCATGCATATTTTCTTTTTCCCAAACCACTTAAATTCTAAAGATTTCATTGGGCATGTCAATCTGTCATGGAACAGAAGAATGCAGACAAAGGTAAAATCCAAGTAGAGTTTATTGAAACACACATGGGATGAAAACAATTGAGTAACTGGGACGATGATCGTTGTAGTGAAACTGGCATTGTTCTTATCTGATTGCAGAAGAAGATGACAGGTAACTGGAAGGCTGGCTGGTTTAAAGAGGAGATGATCACTTAAGACTGAGGAAGACAGAAGACTGGACAGCTCAAGATGATAACACAGAGGTGAGTATTCTATTTGCAGGAGAGTATTCTATTCGCAGGTGAGTATTCTATTCACATGTGAGTGTTCACAGGTGAGTATTCTATTCACATGCGAGTATTCACAGGTGTGCATCCTATTCACAGGTAAGTATACACAGGTGAGTATTCACAGGTGTGTATTCTATTCACAGGTGAGTATTTTATTTACAGGTGAGTATTCACAGGTGAGTAGTTAGGTAGGTAATTATTCTATTCATAGATGAGTATTCTATTCACAGGTGAGTATCCACCGGTGAGTATTCACAGGTGAGTAGTCGGGTAGGTGTGTATCCTATTCACGGGTGAGTATTCACTGGTGAGTATTTTATTTACAGGTGAGTGTTCTATTCACAGGTGCGTATTCTATTCACAGGTGAGTATTCACAGGTCAGTATTCTATTTACAGGTGCGTATTCTATTCACAGGTGAGTAGTCAGGTAGGTAAGTATTCTATTTACAGGTAAGTATTCACATGTGAGTATTCTATTCACAGGTGAGTATCCACAGGTGAGTATTCATAGGTGAGTACTCAGGTAGGTGAGTATTCTATTCACGGGTGAGTAGTCGGGTAGGTGAGTATTCACAGGTAAGTAGTCGGATAGGTGAGTATTCTATTCACAGGTAAGTATTCACAGGTGAGTATTCTATTCACAGGTGAATATTCATAGGCGAGTAGTCGGATAGGTGAGTATTCTGTTCACAGGTGAGTATTCACAGGTGAGTAGTCGGGTAGGTGTTCAGGGTTAAACAACGAGACCAGTCCAAGATGTGTGTTTGGTGCTGACTTTTATGGAGGAACTGGTGAGGCCGATGGCAGACAGGTGTGGTGATTGTTGAGTGTGTGTACAGGTTGTAGCCAGAGAGGATGATGGGAAACGTAGTGTGCTGAGGTGACTGGTCTGTTGACTGAGGAGTGTGACACAATCACAGTGCTGATTTCCTACAATGCTACAACAAATACTAACCCCTAACCCTACCCCCCACCTTCGGCTGTCTATAACTGAACTCTGAGCAACGGATCCTTTGCCCCAAGAAATGGTGTTTAATTTACAAACTTTTATTTTTAAATGTAAGTCAATGACATTGGGTGGAAGTGAATGTCTTTGTGTGTGGAGGCTCTGTCCCTTTTGGAGAAACCCCTAACTTTTGGAGTTCATGCTCCATTTTGGTTTGGAGATATCTATTCTACAGCTATATCTATTTGGATTGATAGAGGGTTAAAATTGTCAAGTTGATCTCTTGATAAAGTAGTTTAGTTCTTTTCTGCAAGCAAAAAAAAAAAAACATGATCAAAAACAGATACTGGCCATATGTGTGTGGCCATATAAAGTGTCTTCACGTCGAGCTTGATCACGTCCAACATGGACAACTTATGTGCTATAAATCTTGCAACATGCTTAAAGACAAGCAGAACATTAGCTAAAAGTAATATTTCCTCATTCTGACTCCATATTTGTCTGTATTTAATGAGATTAATAGTACATTTCTGTAGATATTGAATTATTTTACAAATTACAAACAATAGGCAGAGGATGTTTGCTTGTTACTTTTGTGTTCAGATATGTGTTATTGAAAACACATATTTGGGTTTTCAATAAAACATTATTTGTTCTATGTTAAGTCAGCTTCATTCATGGTGAACTGCCACTGAGGAAGCCCGCATCCTCCTCTTTTCTAAAACACATTCCCATTCCCTTTTTGTTTATGCAACATTGTTAACTTGATATTGAAGAATTCTAAGTATATAAAAGTTGGTCACGATTAACGAGCCAAGATGCTATACCGTATATGAGAAAAATGACTATGTGATGAATACGGCAATGTTGTGTGAATTAAAGAGTTGCAATGTTTGTATATGTTAGAGATATGTTGTTTTAAACTTATACGTTCAGTGAATAGAGCCCCTTTTTTACCAGTTAGCTTGAGTTGACGGTTGTAACTTTTTTGTTTTGTTTAGTTATTTCCACCAAAAAAATATTTTTTTTCAGCCATTAGAGACGATAGAAGTATTATTAATCTGAGTAAATATGTTGAAATGTCTGACTCTTAAAATTTTTTTTTAAATGTATATTTCTTCTATTCTATTGCACTTTACTGTTACATGAGTGAAAGAGTAGCCTATTCAAAAATCCATGACTCTGACATGATGTTTATACATTGCCTTTTTTTGTTCAGTTGTTGAAGAAGAGTAGTTCAAAATTATAAGACAACATATGTTTTGTCTTGCAATGTTCAAAATAAGTCTAACAATTTTTATGAAGTTATTCAAGATTCAATTCATTGTTTTAAATTAAGTTTAATGTAATTTAAGTCGAATTACTTAAACATCCAAGTTGATTGTACTCAAAAATTTGTGGCAGCAACTTTTTTTGCAGTGTCATTTTTGTTATGTTTCTGTAACAAGTTATTGTAAAAAAAATATATATATATATAAATATATTCATGGTGAACTGCCATTGAGGAATCCTGCATCTGCCTCTATCCTTCTCTTATTATTTCTCTCCTTTCAGGAGTACTATAAAATGCGTATCCTAGTGCTAGTAAAAGCTGATTGAGTCTTTCAGCATTGTGTTTGCTCAGATGAGGAATTTTTTCCACTTAAAACCTTTTTTTATTTTGGTTTATAATACACATTAATTTTCATTCTAAAAAAGCAATAAAATCACAAGAAAACACATACGATTTATATATTTATGCAAGGATCCAGCTTCTAGGTACAACACAATAGTATACAAAGAAAGTATTGATACTTTACAATCTGCCCATCTCTAACAAAAAGAGCATATTTGTGTTGTTTCTTAAGAGAAAGCTCTTTGATAATAGGTTTGACTATGCTAAAGTAGAGGCAGCTGTCCAGATTCCTGAGGAGATGTATAATCATCCTATGATGTGTATAATTATATCGTGGATGTCAAAAAACAGAAGTGGCCAAGAGAGCAGCGAGTAGTGACAAGACGCATTTACATGTTTTTTTTCTTTTCTTTTTGCCCTTTAAAGGGGTAAAATCGGAAGAAGCCTAATCTCTCTTGCTCTTTTAAGTTCCTGCCGATCTAAAAAGCGCTTATCGAAACTGAACTTTTTAAATAGTTAGGGCTGTGCAACCTGGTGATGTCACACACAAGAATGCATCAGCATGAGCAGCCATATTTACAAGTAAATGACACCTATTGCATGATCAGTAACTTGGCCCATCCCAGTCAGGGTGAGGTAAGACATTATTACTTGTTTCTCATTGTAAATAAAGCATTATTATCATTTATCATCATAAATAACACACTACTACTCATTTATCATTACAAGAATCATTAGTGACAGAGGTGTAAAGAGTATTATTCATACTATTTTCATCTCATTGTATTAACAGTATTCAATAATAACAATATATTTAGTGTATAAGATTATATTCATAAAAATGTATAAAATGGATACTGCTTTATTGGGACATTACTTCACTGTAAAAAAATATATGATCAATAAGTTATGACAACATATGTTTTTGCATTGTTTTAACTCATCAAAATAAGTTAAGCAACTCAACTTCAACTTCAACTGTTATACAAGATTCAACTAATTGTTTAAGTCAGTTTAATATAATTGAAGTTGAAATGACTTAAACATCCAAGTTGATTGTACTTAAAAATTTAACGAAGGAACGTTTTTTTCGGGGGCGGAAGGCAGAGTTAGTCTAAATATCATCTGCCAACAAGGCGGGCTATTTGCACTTAAAGGAACACTCCACCGTTTTTTGAAATAGGGCTTGTTCACCGTCTCCCCTACATTAAGATAGGTGGGCAAAAGCATTTTTGTCTCAGTGCATGTCTTAGTTTGGCAGCGCCGACGCTAGCTTAGCTTAGCATAATGAATGGAATCCTATGTTGTCAGGTAGCATGTCATGAGTAAAAGTGATAAAAAAACTTAAAAAAAAACTACCTAATTACTTATTGTGGCCTGCGTATTCACAATGAGTACGAATAGCAATTCAGATTAAGACTAGGCGATTTCCTAGTCAGATATTGACTTGGGACTAGGGTGAATCGCAGGCGAAGCACTGCTACTTGGGCGCAGTCATATCACGCAACACCTGAAATCCCCCAACTTCTGTCAACATACCAGCGTGAATATTAGCTGGCTATTTTCCCGACTGTAGACATAGTGAATGGCGAAGGACATGGGGGATTTTGTGCGAGACGAAGAGGGTGACTTCTCAGACAGTCAAGATCCAGAACCATACCTCTACGAACCAGAGTTTTCAGACGAGGAGCTGCGTGCAATGGAAATTGACCGACAGAAGGAGGAGGTTGTGATCGCTCAACAGCCTGAGGACGTGAGGATGAGAGCCAATTTTTTCACAGGTAACGATAACAGCAAATTTTTTTTTTCAATCATGTTGTTCATGCTAAACAGGTTGAACTCAACATGAGGTTATAATAGATGAGGTAATTTGAAACATGCTCTATATACAGCTTCTCAGCTTCTATCTTACAACTGAATAAAGACACAGATTCACGTAAGGAAGAGTAATAAAAGACAACTTACATGTGCACTTTTTTCTGCCTGTACTTTAAAAAAGGATGGGACGGCCGTATCCTTCAGACGTAGTACCGTCTTTCTGGTCCTATATAGCATTTTTCCAACATAGTCCTCCGGTGCAAAATGCTCTTCGCAAACACGATACTGGCTAATTTTGTTGTGAGGTGTTGAAGTACAGATATCCAGAGCAGCTAGCCATCGATTTCTCAGTTCCACATTCGGTGGAATTCTGTGAAACATTACATTTGTGTATGTCCTTTGCTCGTTCTCACAACCTTTTGCTATGCAGGTAATTACCATGTTTGCTGTAACTTCTCAAACTAAACACAATCCAAAAGCGAAGATGCAAAAAAAAAACTTGGTGCAGGTCAGGCCACGCCGGTATGTTGACGGAAGTTGGGGGATTTAATTAGTTGTTGTTTTTTTTTAACACTTTTACTCATGACATGCTACCTGACAACATAGGATTCCATTCATTATGCTAAGGTAAGCTAGCGTCGGCGCTGCCAAACTAAGACAATTCCTGCACTGAGAAAATGCTTTTGCCCACGTATCTTCATGTAGGGTGACGGTGAATAAGCCTTATTTCAAAAAACGGTGGAGTGTTCCTTTAAGGCCCCAATATTCTCACGGCAAAGTTCTTCATCATTCTTCGTTTAGGGGTAAAACAAAATACGTGAGCAGCGATATAGCTGTTATCGAACATCTAACACCGCCCACACTGCTGAGACCAGCGGTTAGATGAATATGTAAATATGTGTGGCACGCTTTCCTCTCAATAAAATACACACACAACAAAATTTTGAAAACTGCAAGCATTTTATTAACGCATTAGAAAAGCATCTGATTACAGCAACGAGGTTATGTTTGCACAAGCTCTACGGCACTCCAGTGAAGTCAGGTCATGTTTATATATATATTACTTAATACAATAGATGGCTTAAAATCAAGCAGCTTTACCGTATTAAATATGAAAAACAGTGTCAGTGTCTCGTTTCATCTGAAGTACAACTGCATTTTTCTACTATAAAGCAGCTCTCCAGTGTGTTCATGTTTTCACTCACGGACATCTGACCTCGACCGATTGAACAGGAGAAATAAACCAGAAAAGATTTTCACATGAAAGAACACGTGGCGCACCTACCTATTACATAATCGCCATGAACCAATGGTAGTACAGTACAATGGTAGGTTTTTAGCAGCCGGAGTGAACGAACTTCGTTTCTGCCTTTCGTTTCAGTCCGTTCTTCGATTTCACTTGAAGTATATCAGGGTATTTTGTGTAAATAGACACTCCAAACATGGTTACTCATTTACCATAAAGCATTATTGCTAATTTATCATTATGAATAAAGCATTACTACTCATTTATCATTATAAGTAAAACATTACAGATTTTTTATCATTATAAATAAAGCACTATTACTTATTTACCATTATAAAATACTTTAACCTAACCTCAAACACTGTATTTTCTAGTCCTGGAATAGTGTGGTTTGTGTTGTCAACATGTCGAGAAGATGACAAGTAAGCAAATCCACTTTGCATGCCCTTCTAGAGAATGAGAACTGAGGGTTGAATTTATATACGGTAGAACCGACCACATCATTAATGTTTGTATTACTGTGTATCAAGTGCTGGGGAAGAGCTGAAATTCAGATAAGGTAATGGGCGTTGCGTTTCCAACACAGGCTGTAGGTGGTAGACCAGTCTACAGACTGAGCATCTGACAAATCAGAGCAGAGTAGACCAATCACAACAGACTGGGCCATCTGACCAATCAGAGCAGAGTAGACCAATTACAACAGACTGGGCCATCTTACCAATCAGAGCAAAGTAGACCAATCGCAACAGACTGGGCCATCTGACCAATCAGAGCAGAGTATACCAATCACGATAGACTGAGCCGTTAGACATATTAGAGCAGAGGAGAGTAGACCAATCACAAAGACTGGGCCGTTAGACCAATTAGAGCAGAGTAGACCAGTCACACAGACTGGGCCGTCAGACCAATCAGAGCAGAGCAGACCAATCACGATAGACTGGGCCGTTAAACCAGTTAGAGCAGAGTAGACCAATCACAAGAGACTGAGCATCTGACCAATCAAAGCAGAGTAGACCAATCACAACAGACTGGGCCATCTGACAAATCAGAGCAAGGTAGACCAATCAGAACATACTGGGCCCTCTGACTAATCATAGCAGAGTAAACCAATCACAACAGACAGGGCCATCTGACCAATCAGAGCGGAGTGGACCAATCACAACAGACTGGGCCGTCTGACCAATCAGAGCAAAGTAGACCAATCACAACAGACTGGGCCATCTGACCAATCAGAGCAGAGTAGACCAATCACAACAAACTGAACTATCTGACCAATCAGAGCAGAGTAGACCAATCACAACAGACTGGGCCATCTGACCAATCAGAGCAGAGTAGACCAATCACAACAGACTGAGCCATATGACCAATCAGAGCAGAGTAGATCAATCACAACAAACTGAACTATCTGACCAATCAGAGCAGAGTAGACCAATTACAACAGACTTGGCCATCTGACTAATCAGAGCAGAGTAGACCAATCACAACAGACTGAGCCATCTGAACAATCAGAGCATAGTAAACCAATCACAACAGACTGAGCCTTCTGACCAATCAGAGCAGAGTAGATCAATCACAACAGACTGGGCCATCTGACCAATCAGAGCATAGTAAACCAATCACAACAGACTGAGCCTTCTGACCAATCAGAGCAGAGTAGATCAATCACAACAGGCTGGGTCATGTGAACAATCAGAGCAGAGTAGACCAATAACAACAGACTGGGCCATCTGACCAATCAGAGCAGAGTAGACCAATCACAAAAGACTGGGCCATCTGACCAATCAGAGCAGAGTAGACCAATCATAAAGACTGGGCCATCTGACCAATCAGAGCACAGTAGACCAATCACAACAGACTGGGCCATCTGACATATCAGAGCAGAGTAGACCAATCACAACAGACTGGGCCATTTGACCAATCAGAGCAGAGTAGACCAATCACAAATGACTAGGCCGTCTGATCAATCAGAGCAGAGTAGACCAATCACTACAGACTGGGCCGTTTCACCAATTCACCTGCTAATTGTGGACTGTTTCAAAAAAGTTTAACTTGGATATTCTATAATCTTTTCACTTTTATTTTGCCTCTGTCCCAGCTTTTTTGTAGTGTGTTGCAGCCATCAAAATGTGTTCATATTTACAAAATACAATTATGTTGGTAAGTGAAAACGTTGGAAAACTTTTCTTTGTACTTTTGTCGTTAAGTTAAAAAAAGTTTGAAGACAACAAACAAATCACAGATTGTGGATTTTATTGCATTTTACAAAATGTCCCAACTTTTATAGAAATAAGGTTTGTATTGTGCATGACGTTTGATTGAACTGAAACACATCTCCCCGGCTCCAGAGCTTGGATGAAAACTTCAGTTTTCAGCCTCAAAATGGACATAAAAATCATTCAGCTGACCTCGCAGATGTTGCAGGTGTCTGGTTATATTTCGTCTGACCAATCAGAGCAGAGTAGACCAATCACAACAGACTGGGCCATGTAACCAATCAGAGCAGATTAGACCAATCACAAAGACTGGACCATCTGACCAATCAGAGCAGAGTAGACTAATCACAACAGACCTTGCCATCTGACCGATCAGAGCAATGAAGACCGATCACAACAGACTGGGCCATCTGACCAATCAGAACAGAGTAGACCAATCACAACAGACTGGGCCATCTGACCAATAGGAAACAGAGTAGACCAATCACAACAGACTGGGCCGTCTGACCAATCAGTAACAGAGTAGACCAATCACAACAGTCTGGGCCATCTGCCCAATCACAGCAGAGTAGATCAATCACAACAAACTGGGCCGTCTGACCAATCAGAAACAGAATAGACTATTCTCAACAGTCTGGGCTGTCTGACCAATCATAGCAGAGTAGACCAATCACAATAGAATGGGCCGTCTGATCAATCAAAAACATAGTAGACCAATCACAACTGTCTGGGGTGTCTGACCAATCAGAGCAGAGTAGACCAATCACAACAGACTGGGCAGTCTAACCAATCAGAACAGAGTAGACCAATCATAAAGACTGGGCTGTCTGATTAATCAGAGCAGAGTAGACCAAACACAACAGACTGGGACGTTTGACCAATTCACCTGCTAATTGTGGACTGTTTTAAAAAAGTTTAACTTGGATATTCTATTATCTTTTCAGTTTTATTTTGCCTCTATCCCAATTTTTTTTTTTTTTTTTTTTTGTGGTGTGTTGCAGCCATCAAAATCAAAATGTGTTAATATTTACAAAATACAATTATGTTGGTAAGTGAAAACATTGGAAAACTTTCTTTGTACTTTTGTCGTTAAAAAAAGTTTGAAGACAACTAACAAATCACAGATTGTGGATTTTATTGCCTTTTACAAAATGTCCCAACTTTTATGGAATTGAGGTTTGTATTGTGCATGACCTTTGATTGAACTGAAACACATCTCCCCGGCTCCAGAGCTTGGATGAAAACGTCAGTTTTCAGCCTCAAAATGGACATTAAAATCATTGAGCTGACCTCGCAGATGTTGCAGGTGTCTGGTTATATTTCGTCTGACCAATCAGAACAGAGTAGACCAATCACATCAGACTGGGCCATCTGACCAATAGGAAACAGAGTAGACCAATCACAACAGACTGGGCCATCTGACCAATCAGAGCAAGTAGACCAATCACAACAGACTGGGCCATCTGACCAATCAGTAACAGAGTAGACCAATCACAACAAACTGGGCCATCTGACCAATCAGAGCAAAGTAGACCAATCACAACAGATTGGGCCATCTGACCAATCAGTAACAGAGTAGACTAATCACAACAGTCTGGGCCATCTGTCCAATCACAGTAGAGTAGACCAATCACAACAGACTGGGCCGTCTGACCAATCAGAAACAGAGTAGACTAATCACAACAGTCAGGGTTGTGATTCAATCACAGTCTGACCAATCAGAGCAGAGTAGACCAATCACAACAGACTGGGCCGTCTGATTAATCAGAGCAGACCAATCACAAAGACTGGGCCATCTGACCAATCAGAGCAGAGTATACCAATCACAACAGACTGGGCCATCTGACCAATCAGAGCAGTGTAGACCAATCACAACAGACTGGGCTATTTGACCAATCAGAGCAGAGTAGACCAATCACAACAGACTGGGCCGTCTGACCAATCAGAACAGAGTAGACCAATCACAACAGACTGGGCCATTTGACCAATCAGAGCAGAGTAGACCAATCACAAATGACTGGGCCATCTGACCAATCAGAGCAGAGTAGACCAATCACAATGACTGGGCCGTCTGAACAATTCACTTGGTAATTGTGGAATGTTTCAAAAATGTTTAACTTGTATATCCTATATCTTTTCACTTTTATTTTGCCTCTGTGCCAACTTTTTTTGTAGTCTGTTGCAGCCGTCAAAATCAAAATGTTTTTATATTTACAAACTACAATTATGTTGGTAAGTGAAAACATTGGAAAACTTTTAAGAGACTTAAAAATAAGAATTAACAAATCACAGATTGGGATTTTATTGCATTTTACAAAATGTCCCAACTTTTATGGAAATGAGGTTTGTACTGTGCATGACCTTGAGAAAACTGAAACACATCTCCCCGGCTCCAATCATGTTTAAGTGTGATAATCAATGTCAAAATGGACATTAAAATCATTGAGATGACCTCACAGATGTTGCAGGTGTCTGGTTGTATTACACTGATTTATGATTGACTTCAGCCTCTGCTATGACCTAGTAGTGTATTGTTTGATTTCGTTATGAAATATTAAATGTGAGATATTTTTTAGGTTAAGGTTTCTCCCATCCCAGCTATTATACAGATACAGAGACTATGTTTAAGTCATTCCTAGGTTGAAAAGTGTAAACACTTTTGAAAAGGACCTCACGTGGAAATGTAGGAAAGTGGGTTGTATTGAGACTATTATTGTAAACATTTGTGAAATTACTTAAGATCTTTTCTCTGGATTCTGTGTGAATCCATTCAACCTGAAGACATTTCCTCAAACTCACATTGTCTTGATGAAATAGAGAGGCATATTGTGGTGGTTGATGTTTAGAAAATTCAGGGTATAAACCTAATTTTTGATCTCATCTTATTTCAAGCTTTGCTGAGGTTTTCAGTGTTGCTAAAGAACACTGCTATGCATTTGATAGGGTTCTTGTTAGTTGCAATTGTGTTGCTAGGTGGTTGTTAAAGGCCCCGATATAGATATAGCGAATTCAAAGAACAAACTAGTCTGATGTCATTTTGAACAAAACCAGGCCAAAACAAAGTTCGTTTAGAGTTCATTGCGGAATTTTGAAACAGCTTGTCACAGTGAACTTTCTGGAAAAGTTTGCTCTGGCTGGTATCACCTTTGACTGGTCAGTAGCGATTACGCAATAGGTGGGTGTGGGTCTGAGGTCCCGTCTTTTGACCAGGAAATCATTTATTTCTTCTGTTAAGGCTGTCAAGGTCCGACATGAGTAAAAATATGAACATACTGGAGAGCTGCATTATTAGCAAAACTACAAAGTTCTGTCATAAAACTCTAGATGGCGCTGGCTGATAGGTTCGTAACTCAATCTGCTTGCAATCACATAATTCTCTATAGGGCAAAGCTCATTGTTTCCTGCTGTATCAGAAGCCAATGAGCTCGCTGCTCAACCTTCAAATATTGGTCAGGTTTCGCTGCATCAGTTTGCAGTGCACTTTCAGAAACCCTCCACCTTCCCCAGCTCCACCTGTATAGATCTGCTATGGGATAATTCATGTATGCTATATTGTACAGTAGCAGCATGTCTTACTTGCTCACAGCAGTGTGTCATGTATGTATTGACAATAGCAAGTCCAGTACTTGCTCTGTAGCAACAACAACAGCAACAGCAGCAGCAGTGTAGCAGATTTATATCGCCAAGACCAAACCCATCAACACTGTCATACTATTACCATGTCAAACATTCAGAGAGTTGTCATGACAGATATTTAACTTGTAATTCTAATCCAAAAGCAACACTGACACCATTTTCATGTTTAATACCGTAAAGCTGATTATTTTAAAGCAATCTATTGTATAAAGTGCTTTACAAATGCACATTAAATTTTATTAAGAGGAAAGGGCACAGCATATTCATCAAAACGCTGCTCATTAGCATCTGAATGTTTGCTAATGGTAAAATGCAGAAAAAGGTATTTCGAACTTCTTTTTACCCCTAAGTGAAGAACAAAAAATAATTTTGCTGTATTTCAGGTCCTTTAGGGGTTTTGGGTGATTGCTTACTGACCCAAGTCAGTTGCTGTTGTGCTTAGGGTTAGGCTTGTTAACTAGCAAGCAACCCTTACTTAGTCTATCAGCATAATCAGAAAAACCATGGTGGTTGGCATGTGAAGTTTTGCCAAGATCAGCAGTAAATCAACATTAACTCGCCGGAACCAACAAGGGAATCCTTGTCTAAGCTGGTCATTTCAGCAAAAGAGACATAACCAAGAGAGGTGGAAGTTGAGCGCATGGCCAGCTTCAGTTCCTGAGTGTCCATAACTCTGAGGACCTTTCCTGGACCCTCAACACCTCCATCCTGATCAAAAAGGCGCAGCAGTTCCTTTACTTCCTCAGGAAATTAAGGAAAGCTCATTTATCCTCCCAGATTCTGCTTAACTTCTATCACTGCAACATTGAAAGCATCTTAACAAACAGCATCACAGCATGCTATAGCAACTGCACTGTGTCAGATTAGAAGGCCCTCCAGCAAGTTGTAAAAACTGCCCAGTATATCACTGGTGTCTAGCTATCCTCCATCAAAGACATGTATCACAAACTCTGCCTACATTGAGTGAGAAATATCTCCCACCCCAACCCTAATCTTTTCACTCTACTACCATCTGGTGAATGCTACAGGTGTATTTGCAGTCGCACTTATAGACTCTGGGACAGTTTTTTCCATTTGCACTTCTGCGTATGTAAATCAAGGAGGTGTGCTCATAACAACTCATGTTGGTCCATCAATCACAAGAGCGATACTGTTGTTAATATCCCTATAGACTAACTGTACCTCCTAAAATTGTTTGTATCCTTCTAAAAAGATCAAACTATTAAAAATGCATGGCTGATGTTTTTTTTAACAACGTGCCTGAACAATTGAATGAGAATGTTTTCGTTTGTTCATCTTATTTCACAACATACAATTGTTTTAATATTATTGTCAACCTATTACCAGTTTTTCTAAATATCATGCATTGAAAGTTACAGCAGTGCCAAGTATTTTCTCCTCTGAGGCAGTCGTTCTGGTTGCATTGATTAATTTTAATCTATTACAAGTCTGGCTGACTGCGAGACATTCATTTACCACTCTGATTGCACTCACTCTGCACTATTACTTCACGCTCACTCTTGCTCATATACAAGATAAATCATCACCACTGATGTGTTTTGTTGAACTAATGACATCATCATCAGTTAAAACACATGCACATGTAACTTTACTTCTTGAACAAGTGTGGACCCGAGTTTGAGATGCTTTCACATTCACCTGAATCATGCATTTCATTGCGATCAAAGTCAGACCACCTCAGGAAGTCTTAGGTTCGGTACCGTGGTGTGCTCCCCACTACACATGACAGCTTTCACATTACCAATTTTTTATGTTTTGAATTAAACTGCAAGAGTAAAAAACACAACTTTAAATGAAGTGTTTGTGACAGTAGGGCTTTTCAAACTGGAACCGCGGATTATCTTCGTTCTAAACCATGCTTTTATCCCCAGGTAGAGGAACGCTTTACACTTGTAATGTAGAAGTGGGGTTAGCATTGCTTTTTAACCGGGTTATGAAAACCTGCTCCAGAGCAGGATTAGCACCACTTTTGTGCTGTTAACCCCACATTGCAGGACCAAACTTGAGCAGTGTGAAATTATGCGGTGTTAGAATGTTACGACTAGATGCTTAGCTATCGACAACCAATCACGTGCATCATATTCACATGGTTTGGACAGTCATAATAACACCACGTTGCATAAACAGTATTTTCAGCTTTTGAGGGGGGAAATGAAAACTTGTCCATTGGAGCGAAGAGGTGACCATTTCATTGTTATCTTTATAGTCTGAAAAGTTCATTCAGGAAAATTTGATAATCTGCAATATATAATATAAAGATGTGCAACGCTAAGAACCTTTGTAAACAGGCTGCGTGCTACACTACATCCATCCAATCAATGACATTGTTACTGATTTGCATGACAAATATACAAATAAGAATGTTAACCCGGGGATTGAGGAATGTACATTGTGTGTAGGAATAAATGTTATCCCTGGGTAAAGTATGAGCAATGTGAAACATGAAACAAGATAAAGCTTGATTATGATTCCGTTTACCTGGGGTTTAGAATGATTCAGGGTTAACTACTTTAAGTGTGATAAGCCCTAGAGAATGAACATTATTATTTATGAATATTTGAACTTTTTTGATGCAAAAAAAACTTCATTAGCTAACCTCCAGTAGCATAAAGATCTGAAAAGGCATTCTATGACCCCTTTAAGCTAAAAGAAAGTTAGCTTATAGAACACCTGCTGTAAAAGCAGGTCTGTCTTGCTTAAATTTGCAGTCAAGGAAATGTGACTCAAACTGTTGCAAGGATAAGCTTTATTGCAGAACCTCAGTTGGCCAAAGAAGGGTTGAGGGTGGAAGGCCACAGGGATGCTGGGAGGAGAATGCAAGGAATGTCCATTGCTGTTTACAGCCCGGGACGCTTCACACATGCAGGTCAGGGGGCTGTCATCTGTCTTCCACTCTCTTACGCTCAGCTTCTCGTCCCCCCTCATTACACGAGGGTCAAGCTCAGAGGTGACCTAATTAAAAGCTCATTACATCACAGACAATATCCATTAGCATGCCAGGTCAAGCTGTTAATCCATTAGTGTTGCAGAGGCTGCCTGTCCAAGCCTCACATTTTAAAAGCCCCCTCTTTCCCAAAGTATACACTTGCTTGCACACAGAATCTCTACTTAATATTATCTGCATCCAAATAGAAGATGATTTTGGACTCAGACAGTCCTCAGATAATCATTGTGTGGATTTAAGGAGGGATACAGAGTGTCCACACTCAATGGATCTGTTCCAAAACTTAGTGAGCTGCCTACCTAGATGGCATATTAAGGCATCATACATGTTTAAAAAATAAACGTTGTTTATAGCATCAGTTGGTTTAATGAAGAACTTTTCATCCATTGCATAAAATGTTCTTTATAGTTCAAATAGGTTCATCAGATTATTAATATATTCATCACACAAAAAAGTGGTTATTTTAAGAATTGCACACTGAAAGGTTTTTTGGGGAATCCAAAAAGGTTATTTTATGGTATCACTCACTTTTATTATTAAGAGTGTAGGCGTGCATCCAATGCAACAGCTATTGCAAAAAAAAAGGCATCATTGCATTTATCCTTTGTGAAGAAGGCAATTTAAACATTTAAAAATGAAAAAAAAATAATAATAATTGTTCCCACTTTATATTAAGTGGCGTTAAGTACTGTGTATTACATTGAAACTAATAATTTGATACAATGGATTTATTGTGTACATACATGTTTTTACGTTATACTTATATTTTAAAAATAGCTGCATGTAATTACAGCTGTAGTTAATGTATGTAATTACATTTTAATTACACTGTTGACCCTTCCCTTACACCTAAACCCACCCTTAAACCTACCCATACCACCACACCTGACCCTAACCTTACCCGTATCACACCTCAATAGCAGCAAAAGTGGTTTACAATACAACATTTACACAATAAGTACATTGTACATATTTTTCAATGTAAGTACATAATACTTAAAGCCACTTAATATAAAGTGGGACCAACAAAAGTAAATAAATAAACTGGTGATTTCGCAATACCAACCCAGACAGCAACAGATCCGTCAGTGTCAGCCCAGATCCGGCCCACGTCTGGTACTCATACCAAATGTCTGTTTACAAATGGCTTTTGGATCTGGGCCTATACTATGTTGCTGTCTGGGAAGAGACAAAATAGGAAAATTAAAAATGGCCAAGCAACTAACTTTACCATTTTTGGACCACCTGAGATGGATTGACCATTATATTATTATTAAATTTGAGCTCCTGGGGTGACAAAACAAGATTGGTTAAGCACCTAAAAAACAAAAACATCTGTGCACATATTAATGCAGTCTACTTTTGAAAGCTTTCCACATGATGCCAGAAGACAGTGTGGATTTCATGCATTATATAGTATCTCCACCTTCACATAGGCTTCTCCTGTCCCTTGAATCTCCTGTAGCGTCTATTGAAGTTCTGTTCAAACAACGACCCATGCACCTGCGAGCTGAATGCATGTATTTATCCGTTCACTGGGGACTAAGCCATACAGAAGCACTCTGCTATCTCTTTGAACCTGCTTCCCCTGGTGGCTTCCTAACTATACAGCACTCAATGCTTTGTAAGTGACTCCAGCAGTGGGGGCAGACTGAACAGAATAGAAAGTTAACCGAGGAGAAGAAATGGTAAAACAAACAAAAAAGACCTAAGAAAATGTCTTTGATGCATGAGGGGTGCACAGGGGGATCAAAGACCTTCACATTGACCAACGGCTTTTGTCTTTTAGACACTTCATTGAGCTCATGTCTGGACTCCAATGTAAGTCACTACCGTATTCAGAATAGGGAAGCTCGTTCCCTCAATGGGACACTAGATTGCCACCAATTCCTCTAAAAAAACTTCCACTGTCAACGGCCACTCATGTGCCTTCCTCTCCTGCACGGTTCCAGGGTTTCAAGTGAAGGGGAGTGACATCTAATTCTTTACTTGTCAGTTTCCCCACAAAGAAAGCGAGAGAGTCAATGGTAGATTAATGGAGAGAAGATGTTGTACACTGTTGTACCTCCTTTAGAGAAACTGACCATTATAAAGACAGTATTAACAGTAAAGGCTGGAATGCAGTAAACGACTTTGGTACAGATTTTTCCCCAAGATTTGCAGTTCAGTCAGCACTAGTTGCCAAAAGCCAGAGCCAATTTACAGATTTTGTGCAGCCAGAGTTGACCAATTTTAAATAAAACTGCATACTGTATGATGGTCACAGATTTTTTTTTTTTTTTTTTTACTTCAGGTTGTGGTCACATTTACAGTTGCTCATGAAATTTCATTGGTGGAATCCAGTCATTTCAATAATGAATCTGTGCGTTTATGAGTTTTCCATGATGGTGACAGCGTTTTCCACAAAGATTTTGCTCATGATCAAGTCACGTGAATTTGACAAAAAGCTGCATGGTTTTAAAGTGACTTCTGTCTTATACATCGGTACACTATTGACAATGGACCTTTCTGATGGGAAATTTCACTGAAATATCACTAATGTGAACGCATTAACTGAGAAAATGTCCTGGTTGTGTATGCAACCCACTGTTCCCTGAAGGAGGGAACGGAGGACGTAGTCGACGTCGACTGAATGGGGATCACGCTAGGGAGCCAATCGTCTTCGAGTACTATTGAAGGAGCCAATGTAATTGGTGTGCGTGATTTACATCACACACTCTGCCAGACGTTCCGCCACGTCCGATGTCGGAGGGGTGCGGAGGAACTCAACAGGATTCGGAAAGGGGAACTCACTGGAGTAGAAATGGCGCACATATCCAGTCCGTAGGAGGGGAATGGCGCAGCAAGCCGACACTTTGAACCGGGCTCAGAGTGAAACTGGCTTCATGAGAAGGGAGCCCACGGGAAGCAGCGGTTCAAGTATAGGTGTCGCCCAGCCCCCAACTCTATAATATCTGTCAGCGAAGCACTCAGTGTCAACGCCTAGGCGGAGCACACACTCATTTAAGAGGAGCTCAACACCTAAGTGGACATGAGCATCTCGGAATTTTCACCAAGATGAAGGCAGCCATCATTCAGTGGGCCAACTTCACTTGGAAACAGCCTTCCCTCTCTGCTGATTCCCTAACAGATAAGAGCTGGTGTGAGGTTCTAAGGCTTGCGTTCTGTGCATGTAACCCGCAATGAAGCAGAAGGACAGAGAAAGCCAGGGCTGGGTCTGCCTTCTCCGGGGCAGCGCTTGCAGGCTCACCACCTAGTCCCATTTAAGGGAGAGGTAGGAACCTTGTTCATATCATATCCAGGCCGGGTTCTCAGTTTGTGAGAGTTAGCCGGCTCGAATTCCAGGCACAACTCATTGACCGAAAGCGAGCAAGTCTCTACCCTCTAGTAGAGACCAGGCGAGCAGGAGAACTGTTTAAAAACAGAATTTTTAACTCACTGCCTGCAGTGGCTCAGGGGCGGTCTCTGAGCAGTAGCACTAGAGATAAGGCCCAAGAGGATAAAGAGGGGTGCAAGGCAATTCCCTTGTTCCCTCAGGAACCTGACGATAAGACGTGCTTCCCAAGCTTCTGCATCATGATGTGCGTCAAGAAAACAGAGGCAACATCATTTTGAGGGTGGAGGAAACAGCCTACTCCAACCCATCTTGCAGGAAAGAGAGCACTGAATGACCGAACGCTCTCAGGATCTCCTCACGGAGAGAAGACTCACTCAACAAATAGGTTCCACTTTCTTTGGCGTAAGCAAACTCCTATTTTAAGGGGTGCTCGCAGAAGTGATGGTAACTACCACATGTTCCTGTGGTAGCTACCTGAACCTCCGTGTCCAGTTAGGACCGGCCTGGAATCTCTCCAGGGGTCTGAATGGGGGCGACATCATGCCTCGTCCCTGAAATGTATTCAGGGGAAGTCAGGAGGGCTGTTGAGGGGAGCTAGGTCTGGTTGGGCCAACAAGGGGCAACTGTCAAGACCAGCTCCACTCCTGACCTAGCTCAATAGGTGCAAGCGGCATGCGCACACAAGACAGGAGCACTGCTCAACACTACATGTGAAGATCACTGAGCTTCAGGAGCAATTCTGCTCAACACCTGAGTGTGAAAAAAATTCACTGAGCTCCAGGAGCATCTCTGATCAACACCTGAGTGTGATGAATTTCACTGAGCTTCAGGAGCATTTCTGCTCAACATGTGAGTGTGATAAAAATCACTGAACTTGAGCAGGCACCAAACGACAATGAATCGTATAACCGCTTTTTTAGAAGGCTCACTGGGGAACGCATTTCTGCGGAGCCCAGGGCCAGCTGAGCCAGTGTCTGTCTAAGGGTTGACCGCTCAGACAGAAATAACACAACTGGCAGAGGGAGGACTCCGTATAGGCAAACAGATGTAACTGTGTGGCCCCGAAGTGGTCCCTGCCCAGCTGGACCGCCAGGGGATGGATTCTCCACTCTCCCTGGCCATTTCTGTCGTGAGGCTTGTTGGCGGCACGATTGAGCAGGCCGGAAGAACTAGTTGAATGAAGCGACCTCAGAAGCTTCTGACTCCAAGGAGGAGGTGATGGGCGAGTTGTGACATGCGCGGGAAGCTTAGCGCAATGGTCGCAATGTTTAGACCAGTACCAGCTTGCTGAGCAGCGGTGGCTCAAAGCGAGGTGAACTGCAACAACTCGAGGCACGAATGCCAATGCAGTCGGAGGTCACCCAGGCCTCCGTTAAAGCATGCCCTTTGTAAATAAAAGGTCTGATCACGGACTGAGGGTTTGGCGGCAGGCCGGGGTGATCTGTTGTCACACAGGGCGTGCCGCTCTGCCATGGTCACCTCGGGACTCGATCGTAAAGCTAGTGCTGAAGCAGTCTTCATATGGAGGAAGTCAAGCGGCTGCGTCTGCCATATCTCCCAGGAGCCTCTGAAAGTTATTTCAGTGGGACCCTTTCTCACTTCTATATAGCACCAGCCGAACATACTCTTTTCTTGAAGAGACGTGTTGGACCAAGCCCTTCTCCAAACTGAAAAAGAGATACTCAACCCGTGGGCGAGAATACTCTCTTCCAGTTGACCTGAGGAACCAACTGGCTATGGAGCAGTAGGACCTTGTACTGATACTTCGCACCTTCGAACGCAATAACACAGAATGCTCTATGGAGCGGAGGGATCGAGATCTGAAGTACTGTCCTTCAGGTCGAACACTGCAGGCCAACCTTGGGGTTGGAGCATTTGGAAATGCATCTGTGTTAGCAACTTGAACGGAGGCTTTCAAAAAAACGTTTCAATTGACACAGGTGCAAAATGGCCAAAATAGGGTACAATGAATACGGGTTTATAGAAACCGGTCTTCATATCGGCTGGAGGAAGAGGCTACATCGCGTCCTTCACCAGTAGGACTGCGACGTGCGCACACAGGACAGGAGCAATGCTCAACACGTAGGTGTGATGAATATCACTAATCTTTGCTGCCCTAGTGGGGTAGCGAAGTGGAGGACAGGGACCCGGCTCGGAAGGCCTGGAGGCGGCCCGAAGCAGGGTCTGAGTGTGGTGCACGACCCTCACCTGTCTCCACAAGATGGCCAGGGATGCGTGAGAAGGCAGATGACCGGGTCCTCGAACCGCACCCAGCTGCCGTGCTGGCAAACAAAAAGGGGCTGAGGGGTGCAAGGCTTTACAGGGTTGCACACCGCCAGACTTGCCCTTTTGGGACCCAGGAACAGAGGAACTTTCTCTTTCTTTGAAGTGTGGGTACCGCTTGCTCCAATTCTTTTGGGAGCCAGCGGAGGAACAGACACACACACAAATGAAAGACTCCAACCGGCCCTCACCCGGGGGGAGAGAGTGGATCAATGACCAACTCCAAGAGCATCCTCCTGCATGCCTGGCGGCCCGCTCCGGAATGCTTTCGCTGTTGCTTGCCACCTGGCTTGGCAGTGCCTGGAGCGGGCTGGGCGTCCCTACTGTGGCCGGCTCCATGCTGAGGCCTGGCTGGAGGCTGCTGCGGAGGCCCAGCGGGAGCAGCAGCAGGGGAATGGAGGAACTGCCACCGGCGATGGGGTGGAGGCAGCAGGATGTGCCGGATAGCCTCCTTCTGCGCTTGGGTGGCAGAGAACTGTTGGACGCAGTTCTCCACCATGTCGCCAACCAGCCCAACCTGGAAAATTGGGGAGACCAGAAACCGAACCTTGTCTGCATCCGCCATATCAAATAGGGCGGACCCAGTGATGGTGCTCCTGGACCACTAAGGTGGACATCGCCAGACCGATCGCGCATGCCACGATACTCATGCCCCGGAGGGCGAGGTCGGATGCAGTGCGGTGCTCACCTATGAGCGCACGGTCTGGGCTACCCTCGTGCATGTCCATGGGTGCTGTGGCCTGACAGACCTGTAGCAGCGCCATGGCACGCAAGAGGAGGCGTCTTGCCCATAGGCTTTGTAAACTCTGCCCGTCAGAACGGACAAGAACTCACAGGCCTTAGGGGGGGATGAGGATCCCTCCAAAAGGCAGCGGCCGCCAGACACAGGTGCACCTGTGTCGTGACAGACCGCTCCACTGGAGGGAAAGCCTTGCAACCCTTCACCGCTCCTCCATCAAGGGTAGTGAGGGGGAAAAGCTATTCAGACAGTTTCTGGCAGAGAAAGGTGCTGTCCACAGCCTGATTAGCTCTCCATGCACTTCGGGAAAGAAAAGCACTGGGGCAGCGAGCTGAGAACCAGCGCGGCCCGCCCCGAGATACCAATCCTCCAACCGAGACTGAACAGGACACGGCAGAGTTCCACTCGAGCCCGGCAGCCTCGGCGGCCTGTTTCAGCATAGCTGACATTTCTGGATCTGGCTCGGGCAATGTTACACCCCCAGAGGGAGATAACACAGCCGAGTCGTCATCTCCAGAGGCCAGCTCACCCTCCGATGCTGCTATCGACATCTTATCCTCTGGGGGAACCCCAATTGAAACAGCTGATCGGTCCATTACAGAGGGACCAGCACGCTCAACAGGAATTCCATCGGCTGTGGTGTGATGGAGGAGTGAGGAGCCCACAGGGAATGGTTGCCGGGCGAGACATCCATCACTACCCTCCTATCACCCATCCCACACGGCACCCGGGGGTGGGGCATGGTAATGGGGACTCGCGCTTCGCTGACGAAGGCGGGTCTCGATCTCAACACCGCGACAGTCATATTCCCGCAATGAGAACATGAGCCGTCCACAAAAGCTGCCTCACCGTGCTGAACATATAAATATATATATATATACATATTTATATACACATAAATATATAGCTCAAACACATGATGCAACAATTGTGACCGTCAGAGAGGAAAAGGGAACGACCGCATCCAAAAACGTACAGGTGGAAAGACATGTGTTGCTCTTTCAGGAAATAGGACCCATCACCAGTGCCAGAGCACACAGGGGAATGACCGTGGCAACACTGATCAGTGAACTGAAACAGTGAAGCACTCACTTTTCCGCCCTCTAACCAGCCGTCAACACATACAAACCCCTTAGAAATTTGTTGCTGTTAAAACAGCAGTTGAGAGCTCAAAGCTCGCAATCACCGCTGCACTCGCGCTGTAGAAACCACCAGCACTGGGAGAGTCTTCCTGAAGAACACGACACACTCGCTCGTTGTAAACAATAGCACTCTTCAGAGACATCAAACGTTCGGCTCCGAAGCGAAAGGCAACTTGTGCGTGCATCCACTTCCGTATTTATACCTGCGCCACGGGGGGCTGAGTGTGTGATGTAAATCACGCACGCCAATTACATTGGCTCGTTCAATAGTACTCGAAGACGACTGGCTCCCTAGCGTGATCCCGATGCAGTCGACATCGACTACGTCTACGAAAGGGAACTGTTAATTGTTTTGCTTGAAAATGCATATATTTGACAATAAGATTTAATTGGTCATCAACAATTGCTTCAGTTTTTGTAAAATCAAACCTACACTGTCAGCACTTCCAGCGGCTGATGCATATGATGTGACAGGAATTAGCATCATAAAGACGAAAAGAAATTGCACATTATTAAAATATTGTTGGGATTAGTTAAGAAAAGTTGGGAAACTTTAAGTGTTTGAGGGTTGGGGGTGGTTAGGGAATAGAACTAGAGATGGGGGTTTAAATATGTTGGGAACGGACGCACACAAATTGTCCAGCTTTCATTAGTGTGGTGAGTGAAGACTCCGCAGAGGGCTTGATTCCCAAGACTCTCAGATAACAAGTGGCTTCTCACACTGGGGCTTTCTGTTTCCTCCAAATAAAACCAAAAAGAGAAAAAAAGAGCGAGATGGAGAGTGAGTTACCACAGAGGGGGGAAAAATGGGAGAGTGATTCCAGCAGCCAACTGTTATCTGCCTGACGTTCAGTCAGTGTAGAGTTATTTTGGTTTATTTATCCCAAGAGCAATGAATGGCTGCCGACAAGATATTTCTGATAGATGTGATAAGGTTTTCCATCCTTTAAACATGCCCTCTTAGCTTAAAGTTAACCTCACTTCTAAAAGCCATTAGTGACAGACATAAAGCTGAGGGGGAACATGGAGGTCTTCACTGAAACATTAATCAGCACACAAGTTATTCTAGACATCTCCAAAAGCAAACAGGAAAATGAAAAAGTCCTGAGTGGAATTTCAGGAATACGCAAGAGTGACACCTTTGTTTCAACTAGAAGGTCAATCATCTTTAGCTTTAGCATGTTAACCACGAGAACACTGATTTCTATGGTTGGGTCAAATTCAGAATTTAAGAATTAGCTCCCTTCCCTGAAGTGTAAATTTGAATTGAACTGGACACAATGATTATTTGCTATTTGGAATGACAGAAATAGGAATTTTAATTATTAGATATTCAAAAGAATTCAGCACATGATTTCATTAACCCAAGTCTTGTAGATGGGCATGCATAAATTAAGTTAAGTTAAGTAAATAATAACCAGGTATGTTTGTAACCCCTAAAATTATGTTGCAGGTCAGTTTGACCCATTAAAATTTTTGAGTTGTTGAAAAAAATGTTTGACTCAAATTTCTTTACAGGTGTTATCATGAAAGTTAGAAAAAGGTGCAGCACTCAGTCTTAAATAAATTTAACCTTAACAGTTAAAAAAACAAAAAAAACATGTGATGTTTCAGCCACCATCGACTAGCATTTTTTTACAGGTGTTATCAACCAGTTAGTCCAGATACTCTTCTGTTTTTAGCGTATGAAGTGAAAGTTTTCATATTTCTATGCCCAACCATCTGGCCAGCTAGTGATGAGAAGCAGAGATGATGGCTGGTATACAACACTGGCAGTACTCAAGTTTCTGATATCTTTTTGGAGCCTTTGATGTGCATTGCTCCCACCCCTGGCTTCCCTCTCTCAGGAAATTGCATTCTGTCTGTTTCCACAGCAGATAAATGATCTAAGAATGGGGCTGCACACTGTCACCAGCCAATCCTGTGTAACACCACGGCCTGTGTCGCGTTAACTGCGTGTGGCTTCATCTGCTGCTGGCCAGGTAATGAGCAAACATATTGCATGCATTTCCCAATCTTAATCTTGAAAATGGCAGTTCCTATTAAGAGACTACAGAGATTGTTGGACGTTAAACATCATCACGGCGAACAGGTAAACTCATCCATTCACTAGTTGCTACCACAGCCTAATTGTGTTTATTCTCTTGCAAACTATTCTGACTCAAACTTTCAGTAAAAAAAAAAAAAAAAATTACATAAAGACTGGAAGCTTAATGGTGATGACTTTAAAGTCATGTGACCGTGATGTATTCCGCTTATAGCCTAAGTTTAGCTTTTGACTTCTACTGATTGAATCTTCACAATTCATAAAGGTTGTGTTAATTTCTGAAGATTATCATGATGAACAAATCATGTAAGGATCATAAACTTTTGTTGGTCACAGAGCTTATTTACTGCAATAATCCAAAAACCAATGGAAAAATATTATTGTGTTATATGAAAGGGAACCAGGGTGAAGCTAATTTAAGGTTTGTCTACAATAATACACCATCATTGCATCGCTGTATTCACCAACTTCCAGGATGGATTCAAGACAACTTCAAATTGTAGTATCAAATTATCAATAAAAGGTTCAGTTTTAATTTTCATTAGGTGTTGATGCATTAGTTATCATGAATTAATATTGCACAATCATTTTCACAGCATTATTCATTTAAGTTAATATTAATGATTAAAGTCCACCATGTAGTAAATAATTGTATCCCTTAAAACTCATCTTTAATCAACAAAATTACCCAAAAAATAACTTCTCTTGACACTTCATTGATTCATAGTTGATATGCTAAAGCCCGCCGACACGTACGTGATTGGTTACAAGGTAGTTTGTGATGTCAGAAACACCAGCGATTTCAAACCGTGTTTTTGAGACTGTCTTTGGTTCACTGCAGTTTTAAGGAGAAAATACTCCGCAATGGTGTTGTCTTATGAATTTACACATGGTTTGTCTTAAAGCATATGAAAAACAACATTAAAAGGTTGATTTTCACCACAGGGGGACTTTAAGTAAATGTTATTTAACCATAGTTAACATATGAAACTTGAAATATATTGCAAAATGTATTAGTACATATCTAGAAGTTAGCACAAACCAAATTTAATAAATTATGTAAATGTATTCATGGTTATTTCATGTTGGCTACTGCATTAGAAAAATGGAATACTTCACCCAAAAAATCCTTTACTCATGTTGTTCCAAACCTGCATGCTTAAAATGTAAAAGTTTTTTATTACCCACCATATTGCTTTGACCAGATCCTAAATTTATATTATATTAACTTCCTTGTCTTCATTTCACACACTTCTTCTTAATTTGCATCCACAGTTCCATGAAGGATTTTCAACATCCATGGAAAGTCTTCATTGCACAAAAGCTTCTGAACAGTGGAAAAAATGTTCTTCAGATACTTAAAATGTTCTTCACACTAAGAAAAAATAGCTCTTTTAAGAACTGTTTACTGAAAGGTTCTTTTGAGAACCAAAAATGGTTCCTTTATGGCATAACTGCGAAATTCCCCTTTGGGAATCTTTATTTTTAAGAGTGCACCTCCTCAGAGTCATAATGCAATGGGTCAAAGGTCTTTCCAACTAAAAAATAGCAGCCTTGGCTGTCAACATTAGCATGCACTGCCCACATTACGGCTCTGGAAAATGTTGCGTCTGCATTCTGAATCATTCTGTTTGATGACAGACAAGAGCAAGGCTAGGCTACTTCAACCCTCCGTCCCATTCCAGACGACTCCCTGCATCTCACAAGGCCTCTGACCGACGGGCCGTGAAGGTTTTCGTTTCATTCAAGTACCGTGTTACCCTCCATTCACAACATCATAGAAAAAAACACACTTGAGTATTTCAGAGCAGGAAGTTTCCTGCGGGGAGAAAGTTTGGTTTCAGGTCAGTGTGCTTTAGTCAGAGAGGAGGTGCACAGGGGGAGGTGGTGGAAACTTGAAGGCAGTGGGAGTGCTAGGCAGCTGGTCGGAAAAGGAAAAGCCGGTGGGCCATTGGGATCTTGAAGGTGGGGGTGGGCGATAGTGCCGTTGGGTCCTTGGAGGAAACATTAGCAAAGCGTGGAGGAAAAGCTGCCAAATTAACTTCTCACCCTTTCAATCACACCCCAGAGAATTCCTGTCCCACTTCACCTCTGCCAGTCTGGTTGGTTTTTCAGCCTCTCTTCCCATTCCAAGTTAAGACATTGAACGACCCCTGAACGCCTTCGCTCCCCAACAACCCAGAACACTCAGTAATGTTAACACACCAACAAGCCAATGAGGTCGTATGGCCTCTTTCTGCCCTTTACTTGTAATTTTTTCTTTTGTGTGCCTTACGAGCAGAACTTAGTGAGGCTCCCCCTCGTGTGCCTTTTGAAGGAGTGGAATAAATGTCTCAATTGTATCAGTGACACTTGTTCTAAATGCTACATTTATGTTTAGCCCGATTTAAAGGCTAAGTCTTTTTTGCTTGAGGTATTTTTATTCTTTGCCCTTAATAACATTCGCTAAAATGAAAACCATATTGGACCAATTGCTGTATATAAAAATAAATAAAAAATAAACTTTTTTTATGAGTGTTACTAATTTATTAGGCTCTTGCAACATCTGGAATTAATGCATTGACCTCAAGATTTACCTTCCACCTGTCAATCCAGAGATGCTCCTATAAATGACAACAGACTATTGTTTATTTATTTATTTTCCAGAATAAGGAACCTGTGGTTACAGAAACCTTTGCACATGTCTTTTGAATGTATTTCTAAGGCAAGTTTAACCATGTAGACCAGGGGTTCTCAAAGTCTACATTCAAAGGTCCAAATCTGAATTTTCATCAATGTCAAAGGTCTGGAACAATTTGTTAATACAAAACTTGTTTTTAATAAACATGTGCATAACATGCATAGCAAATCAACACATTTTTTTTTAAATAAAGTGACTTTTGCATTAATAACAAGTGCAAAAGTGGCTAAACAATTAGTTTGTCAGTATTGTATCAGCATTCTTTTAGGAACAAAACACAACAAGAGGTAGGCCAAAATAGTAACATGGTGCAAAATTTGTCTGTATTTTGTGGATATTGCCGTTCAGAATGTCTGTGTTTTGTTTCATAGTGGCATTATTTATTTTCCACTCTTCACAACTCCAACTGTCTCGTTACAAATCAAACAGAACGGCTTTGTGCTGGATTGGGGCAAAATGAACCAGCCTGATCTCATGAAATGCGCCTCTATAGCACACATTGTGTTTATCGTGCAATTGATTGCAAGTCATACCCACGTACCCCACACCACTAATCCTACCCAAGGGGTTTACAGTGCATATCATATGCACGTAAAAACTAATTTTCACATATAAATTGCTTGATAAACACAATATGTGCTAAAGATACGCATCTAATGAGAACGGGTTGCATACCTCTCTGTCCAATCATCTTTGAAAACTCGATTTTCTTCGTCAACTTTTTATTTCCTGGAAACTGACATCCTCACCTATCCTAACGCTCACTGCGGTGAAGTGTCGCCCGATTACGTCAAACTTCATGCGGTCACTGGATGTCAAAAATGTCATTGAGGAAAACTTTAAATATCTCGCCTTCGCTTTCATTTCAGACCATCTCCAAAAAGACATAAACAAAAAACCATGCATTATCAACGTAGGAAATCCACACTTTTAATCCCTTACACACAATTAGTACTCTTGAAATACGAAATGGAGGCGGGTCCAGATTGAATTCCCTATGGGTCCGGATCCGGACTTTGAGAGGTGCTGATTTAGACTAAATTAGGGATGGTGTATTGTTGTAGGCCAAAACCGGGAAATGAGTTTGCATATTATCTGAAGTAAAGTTCAGACTGTTTAACACTGATTGATCGATTACATGAGAGATGATACATTTCAGTAAGTATATATCTATATCTTACAACATACCTTCTGATGTTCATTCATGTTTATTTCGTGCTGTAACTAGTAGCTTAAGATGAAGAGACAATCCGTTCATGTGCCAAAACGGTATTGCTTGAATTTCATAATAAAATTTACAGAATTCAAAAGCTGAGACTGTGTTTCATATCAAAAGTAGCCTAACAAAGATCAAAGCTTATAGTAAAATATTGGATGGTAGCAGTGTTGGGTAAGTTACTCAAAAAAAGTAATCCACTACAAATTACTACTTTAAAATTGTAATTTGATTACATTACTGATTACTGCATGTAAAAAGTAATCAGATTACTAATTACTTTACTTTCAAGTTACTTTGAAAACCTATTAAAACTACAAGAATACACTAAAGTGAAACTCTGTAAAGTTCTTTCCGTAATTTAATATTGCAGACATCCCAAGTGTCCTGGAAGTTCCGGGAGTCTCCCGCATATTGATAGCGGCTCCCTGATGCCCGCAAATTAGTTCAAATCTCCCGGAATCTAGAGCGAGCGAGCAAGAGCGTGAATGCAAGATAGAAGAGACTGTGCTCCAAACCGTATAGTGCGTGCACGGCGGAGAGGGAGAGCGAGAGACCTTGCGTGTGTGCCTCATTAACTGACGCAGCCGGCCAAACGTGATTAGAAATGCACTTTACTAAATATTTTTTTCTTAACAATACATTGTAACGCAAGTAACTTAATTTTATTGACATCAGTAACTGTAATCAAATTACATACATTTGAAATGTAATGAGTTACATTACTGCGTTATCACGAAAAGTAATTAGAATACAGTAACGCGTTATACCCAACTCTGGATGTGAGGCACTTGTTTTGTTCATTCATCAACTGAAAACACCATAGACCAAAAAGGATCGATTCTTGGGATTTAAGAATCGATATTGGTTCATCAAAATGAGAAACGCTTAATGTTGAGCCAAGGCAGATCTTGAGGGCAGTGAGTGTAGATTAACAGCTGACAGTTCATGGGAAATGCCTGAGCTGGCTTATCCGTGCATATAGAGAACTAACATGCAATTCTGTTTGTGCCCATAGTGGATAGTATTTTATTTTAACAAGGTTCAAATTTAGCATGCACCTTTGATGAGTGAATGAAACAGAATGACTCACCAGAAACTTAATGAGCGATTGCACCATTAATTGATTTAAATTGAACTAATGTGAGCAAATGTAATAAAAGACTTATAAAATGTCTACACTGTAAAAAGTGACCTTTAAGGAGGTATTTCTACCTGATTTTACCTTTAAATTCTCATTTTGTTGTTGTAACCTACTTCAATCAGTTTGATGTAACATGAAACAAGGGAATTCTGTTTTAACTTAACTGAGTTACATTGACCCAACATACAATTTCCAATTAAGCTCTTGCTCCTTGCTGATTGAAGCAAATTTTGCTTCAATGAGAAATTGTGATTTGTGGTTATTAAACACAATAAGTTGCATCAAAGTAAATATCACAATTGACAGCGCTACTCTTCAGCACAATGATAACCACAACATTCAATAACAGAAACACATATAACACAATAACATGTTAAACACATAAAATAACACTTAATACCTGAATTTACTCTTCTAATGCAAAGCATGCTACGAACTACAGATCGTGAGGTTTAAGACAGATTGTAGAGACTATTGGTGGCAAAGGCTCTGTGATCCACTTAGGCTGACCATGCTGAGTAGTCACGAGTATTTCTTGTGTTTAGGTTTAAAAGCCAGTTGCGCTCGCGCCAGGGCGGATTCGCTATTTACATGGCGGGATTTGAAAGCAGAAAAACTCAACGCTTCTCCAGAGAGAGAGTGTGTGTGTGTGTGTGTGTGTGTGTGTGTTAAAGCGAGAAAGCAGACCAACTATGGGATAAGCCAGATTCCACCATATCTTTATGTACACAATAATGATCTTTTACATTTTGCAATCCATTAATTTTTAATATTTGGCATGTTTGTGTGCTGCTGTGTGTGTAATAAGCAGAGTGTACGCGCATTGTGGACTCGCTAATAGGCGCACATTACTAATGCACTCTTTAAAGGGGTCATATAATGCCATTTTTGTACAAGTTAATATGAATCTTTAGGGTCAAAATAAAAACTTTGTAATATACTTTTATTAAAAATTCTCATTAGTATTTTAAGAAAACACAAATTTTACCTGCTCAAAAACAGCTCTGTTTTCAGCACGCCGTTTCAGTGCATATGCCTTTAAATGATAATGAGCTTTGCTCACTCCGCCCCCTCTGTTTTGTGCGTACAGTTTTTAATAACACAATAACCATAACGCGTTGTTCATTATAAACGTGGGATTATTAATTATATTGAGAACGTCGTAACATTACATAGAATACATGCCGTAATGCACCCTGAGTGTAAACATTAGCCACATTCATCGTGAAGCGTGCACGCGGTTTGCAAAGATTAATATTTAAAGGTTAATGAAACGTTACACTCACTTCTTCTGGAGGTGCAGCAGGAACACGTATAGTTGGTACCGATTCCTTTTTCAGGAGCAGCTTCTTAGCAAAACCATACTGACCCTCCTCGTTTATAAAGCAGTCTGGTGTGAAATGATTCGCGCAAACATGAACGCATTGACGTTGATCGTGGGGAATATTCCCATCGTAAACAAACTCAGCCACTGCGTCTTCAGCGGTTCGGATTTAGGAACATCAAAATGACTGTTGTGTTCGTTATTACATCCAAGAACAGAACACCACAATCGCAAGACGCCATTCTGCTCCAGTGTAAACAATGACAGACTATGAGGACAGCTCGCTCAGGGCGGGGCTGTGTTGAAACGCTGCTGTCAATCAACAATCGTGGGAGGGGCGTCCGTTTTATCTACGTCACAAAAACGAACGGCTCAATTTGAGGCAGGGGAAAACATATAAGGAGATTAAAACAAAAACACTGGATGGATTTTTATCATTATATGATGGTTGTGTACAGGCACTGTCAACACACATTTCAGTACAATCAACTTGTAAAAGTGCATGTACCATTATATGACCCCTTTAAATAACAAATATATATATATATATATATATATATATGTACAGGTCCTTCTCAAAAAATTAGCATATTGTGATAAAGTTCATTATTTTCCATAATGTAATGATAAAAAATTTAACTTTCATATATTTTAGATTCATTGCACACCAACTGAAATATTTCAGGTCTTTTATTGTTTTAATACTGATGATTTTGGCATACAGCTCATGAAAACCCAAAATTCCTGTCTCAAAAAATTTGCATATTTAATCCGACCAATAAAAGAATAGTTTTTAATACAAAAAAAGTCAACCTTCAAATAATTATGTTCAGTTATGCACTCAATACTTGGTCGGGAATCCTTTTGCAGAAATGACTGCTTCAATGCGGCGTGGCATGGAGGCAATCAGCCTGTGTTACTGCTGAGGTGTTATGGAGGCCCAGGATGCTTCGATAGCGGCCTTAAGCTCATCCAGAGTGTTGGGTCTTGCGTCTCTCAACTTTCTCTTCACAATATCCCACAGATTCTCTATGGGGTTCAGGTCAGGAGAGTTGGCAGGCCAATTGAGCACAGTAATACCATGGTCAGTAAACCATTTACCAGTGGTTTTGGCACTGTGAGCAGGTGCCAGGTCGTGCTGAAAAATGAAATCAGATGGAAGCATGAAGTGCTCCAAAATCTCCTGATAGCTAGCTGCATTGACCCTGCCCTTGATAAAACACAGTGGACCAACACCAGCAGCTGACATGGCACCCCAGACCATCACTGACTGTGGGTACTTGACACTGGACTTCAGGCATTTTGGCATTTCCTTCTCCCCAGTCTTCCTCCAGACTCTGGCACCTTGATTTCCGAATGACATGCAAAATTTGCTTTCATCCGAAAAAAGTAATTTGGACCACTGAGTAACAGTCCAGTGCTGCTTCTCTGTAACCCAGGTCAGGCGCTTCTGCCGCTGTTTCTGGTTCAAAAGGGGCTTGACCTGGGGAATGCGGCACCTGTAGCCCATTTCCTGCACACGCCTGTGCACGGTGGCTCTGGATGTTTCTTCTCCAGACTCAGTCCACTGCTTCCGCAGGTCCCCCAAGGTCTGGAATCGGTCCTTCTCCACAATCTTCCTCAGGGTCCGGTCACCTCTTCTCGTTGTGCAGCGTTTTTTGCCACACTTTCACTTCCCACAGACTTCCCACTGAGGTGCCTTGATACAGCACTCTGGGAACAGCCTATTTGTTCAGAAATTTCTTTCTGTGGCTTACCCTCTTGCTTGAGGGTGTCAATGATGGCCTTCTGGACAGCAGTCAGGTCGGCAGTCTTACCCATGATTGCGGTTTTGAGTAATGAAACAGGCTGGGAGTTATTAAAAGCCTCAGGAATCTTTTGCAGGTGTTTAGAGTTAATTAGTTGATTCAGATGATTAGGTTAATAGCTTGTTTAGAGAACCTTTTCATGATATGCAAATTTTTTGAGATAGGAATTTTGGGTTTTCATGAGCTGTATGCCAAAATCATCAGTATTAAAACAATAAAAGACCTGAAATATTTCAGTTGGTGTGCAATGAATCTAAAATATATGAAAGTTTAATTTTTATCATTACATTATGGAAAATAATGAACTTTATCACAATATGCTAATTTTTTAGAAGGACCTGTATATATATATATATATATATATATATATATATATATATATATATAAAAAATGTTTTAGTCAGTTCAACTTAGAAAATGTTAGACTGAGCCATTGACCAACTGAAACCTGGTCAAAAGTCAATGGAGCAGTATATATATATACTGCTCCATTGACTTTTGACCAGGTTTCAGTTGGTCAATGGCTCAGTCTAACATTTTCTAAGTTGAACTGACTAAAACATTTTTTCAGTGTGTACACTAAATATGTTTTACATGGACCAAAATTATTATTCCACTTAAAATGCATGTAAAACACCTCAAAAAGGAAAACTCAAATGTTTTAAAATATGCTTACCGTGTTTCCATTCAACAATGATACTCAAAAGACAGCCCTGCTAATGTTTGTTGGAAACCAAGTGATACACATAATATCAAATATAAAACAACGACAGAATAAAAATTGAAAAGTGATTGATTACAAATTTGTACAATTTGCTGTCATTCATAAATGATGCAGGCCCATAGACAGTTAATAACTAGTTTGCACAAACCCCACCCAGTGATAAAAAAATAAAAAAACCTACATCAAAATGTATGTAAAATACGTTTATTTCATACTAAGTTTACTACAAATTCATTGACAAATTTAGCGACATATCGCTTGAGACTTACTGGTATATATATTAAACTTTATTTGGAGTACTTTATTATTGCACAATGCACATTTCTTAATATTACACTTTAAATGTGTTTAATATCACTATTAGTAAGGATAGTATGATCTCTGTATAATATTAGTCTTTAAATGCAAGATATTTAAAGTGTACCTAAAGTATACTTGCAAAAGTTTCACTTTAGCACAATTAAATACACTTAAGTAGCCATATCTTAAAACGGACCTCAGCACTATTTATGAATAACTAAAGTAGCCTACATTAAGTACAAAATTAGTTGTTTCAATTTAGCAGACTTTTAGTATATCAATTTAGTGTAAAAGTACAATTACAGGGTATTTGTATTGATTGTAAATGTATTTATAGTATACTTAGCATAAAATAAAAATATTTCAAATACATTTTAGGATATATATTTTTCACTAGGGCAAATAAACAAGAGCAAAAGTTTATTGTGAGAAGAACAAGGGCGCTCTTCCCATTACAGAACGCTTTCCTTTGTTTGGCTTTATTAATACCAATATATTACTCAAAGAAGCAATGGTGCATTAAAGCCAGAGAATGTACCCTAGGAATAATAAATGGCAACATTGTGAGGGTCTAAACATTGTCGTTCATCCCCAGCTGTTTCCTTGCTCATCGTGCTGTGAGATAACATGAAACACTCACGCAACAGCTTCATTTCACAGACATCTGTCATCCATTAAGGACAACACACTCAGCCTTTAAGGGGCAGAGTCTGATCTCTGTTGTGTGTGGTTGGTTGTGTGTGTGTGTGTGTGTGTGTGTGTGTGAGTGAGAGAGAGAGAGAGAGAGAGAGAGAGAGAGAGAGAGAGAGAGAGAGAGAGAGAGAGAGAGAGAGAGAATGGAAGGGGTTAGGCTGAAACTAGATAGGTTTTCTTTAAAACGACAGACATTTCTAATGGACAAATTATGCTGCCAAAGACCTTAACAAGAAAGTATCAACATCTCTAACTAATAATATTTTATGGACAATTCCGATTTTTTTTTTAACGAGCAAATGGGTCGATTCCGATATAGGTTGAGCAAATTTATTTGTTGTTTATTTGTGATTTGAGGTTATTAAACACATTGGGCCCTATCATTGGGCCCTATCTCATACAATTGACTTTGTACACCGATGCATGTATCATTCCTATTTTGTACCCGACGCACAGCGGATTTTTCCCTCCACAGATGCACATGGTAAATTAGGGAATGAACTTGCGCTCCCGGGGGCGGTTCAGCGAAAAGAGGAGGCGTGATCTGGCGCAAACGTTCCCTAGTGCTATTTTGCAGTTTCAGAAAACAATTCCGCCACAGACCAGGAGAAACCTAGTCTAAAGTCAGTGGCGCGTTATTTAGATGCTATTTAAAGGGCGCATGCTTGGCCATAAGCGTGTGCACAACGTGCATACACTTTGCTTCTCTCATTTACACAGACGCAGCAGTTCCCATTTTTGCAAACCATACATAATTACAAGGAAAGATATTACCACACGAGGGAAATCATTGTGATGTCCATGAAGATGTGAAAAAATAGGCATAAATCTAGCTGACACATTTACCCAAATTATTATACACGTTTAACCGAAGCTAATTTGGGTGGGTTTCTCCCATCCCATACAATGCCACTTCTCTGTCTCTGTAACGTCGGTCTCCCCGGCTGTGAACTGCTCCTGGCGTGCGCCAGGCAAATCCGCCATCATAATAGCAGTCCGCCATGGAACAAGCGCACCTGCTTTAAAAGGGAATTTGAGATGACGCTCTGATTGGTTCATTTCACGTTACGCCCAAACCACACCTATGAGTAATGTAGCTACTTCAGACCAACCCATTTTAGATTTGCGTCGGGCGCAAGAGTCATTTATCCCGGTGGTATAATAGCAACATGCCCGAGATCTGTCCACAAAGTTACTTGCGTTTTGCGTTTGATACTTGCGTTTCAGATCGTTAAAATAGGGCCCATTATGTTGTATCAAAGTGAAAATCTCAATTGACATTATAAAAAAAAAACTTTTTTTTTTTTTTGCCACTTGTTCAGTTTAATTAATTAAAATAAGCTAAAGTGTCACGATCTCAGCCTGTTTTTCCCTGTCTTGTGTGAGGACTTTTGTGTTATTTCCTTTCTTGTGCCTTGTTTTGTAGTTCTTTGTAGTTTTTCATGTTGATTAGTCTCCCCAGGTGTGTCTTGTTAGATCCCTTGGTTACACTCGTGTGTTCCCATGACAATCAACCTTACCTTACCTTGTTAGCCTGTGTATAATTTGCCCTTGTGTTTCTCTTGTGGTTTGTCAGTCATTGTTTGCTGTAACATGCTCCTGTCCTGAGTTTCTTTGTTTGCCCTGAATCTTCATCTTAGTGCGTTTATATACAGCGACTGTGACAGAAGACCGGACCATTAAAACGTGAGCTTATGGATCTTGCGTCCATAAACGCCCCACGGAAGGGCAACACACTGAGAGGTGCGCCTGTTTTTATTTTTCAAAACGGCCAAAACCTGAAGTACTACGTAGAGGAGTTATTCAACACTTGCCACCATGCCAGCTGCGATGACGTCTGCCTGATGGAGGGACTTCGGTGTGGACTGGACAACGACATTCGCTTCGTCATGCCCCAGGGTGATCTTTGTTGGACCCTTAAGGACTACATCAGTTTTGCGCTGTGGGTAAACTTATCCACACTTACAGTGGACGAAGCGGATGTTAACTGTAACGTCCAGCCTCACCTCGCAGCCTAACCCAGAGCCCAGCTCCTCACCACCCCGATCTACGGATTTTATGCCAGAGCCCCCCGCAGACTGGATTCCTTTTGTCTGCTGCAACTTGTACACGAGGAAGGGAGGACCAGCACACACCATCGCCCTGAAGCCTAAGCGCCTCAAAGTGTATGGCCAGGGCTGTAAGCCAACGTCACCGTTCATCGCTGTGGGAGTCCTCGTGGAATACGAGGGTATGGATGCGATTCCCGCCCACCCTCTCACAACTGAGAGAGAGTACCAACTGGACTTAATAGACTATTTTGGTGAGTGTGGAGAGATAGATTCCCTGTTTCCCTTGATCCATTCACTATGCATTTCATCTTCTTCACTCTTGTTAACCCCACACAGCCTCCCTCCCCCACCACCTCTTGAAACAGCCATCAGGACTGCATTGTTTTTGTTGAGTTTTGTTCTGTTGTCCCATCTGCCCTTCAGTCCTCAGCCTCTCCTGCCATCCATTCGTCAGTGTTACCCATCAGTCCCGCTGCGTAACCACCAACTCCTCTCAGTGGCGTGGGCACTTTGCGGACCTGCCGGGAGCCACTTCCTCGTGGGCATCATGAGCCTACAGACTTGGAGTGTGCTGGTGACCGGTGACCCCAGTTCAACCTCTGGCCTCCGGTTCCCTACCTTCACCTTGGGGGGTCATTGCTTTGCCTCCATCGCGGCCACCCTGGTCATTGGCGTCCATCGCTCCCTCTGGCTCTCCGGCCCCGCCTTGGGCTTCCCTAACCTCTGCTGCACTTCCGTCGATCCAAGTTGACACTGTGGCTCCTCCATCCTTCAACTCCACCGTGGGCTGTCGTCCTGGTCGGGCTCTAGGTCTGCACCATCTGGCCTCACAGCACATCTCCTCTCACCATCCCTGCGTCATCTCCTCGTTCTCCTCCTAAGCCGCCTCCTTCTCCTCTCTAAAGCTGTTCGTTATGTAACAGTTATTCTGTTATCTCTGTGTTTAGTTTCATTTTCATAGACTTTTAGTTTGCATTCATCAGTTCCTATTTCCCTGTGTTCAGTTTTCCCGCTACTCCTTGTTTGTCATGGTAACAAATATTATTTTCCATCACATTCCAGCTGTGTTGCCGTTGATTACCTCGTTTGCCTGTGTATTTAAGTTCCTGTGTTTTCAGTTCAATTTGTCCGGTCTTGTCTGTGTTATGCTGAAGCTACCCAATGTTTGAATTGTGTAATGAATTAAAGACTTTTCGAATCTTCATCTTCATGCATTTATATACAGCAACTGTGACGGACTTTATCAGTAATCTTAAATCATTTTTTTATTTTTTATTATTTACTTGTTTACAGAATAAAATAACAAGACAAGCTTCAAACCCCCTACCCACCCACCCCAATCACTCGCCCATACATTCATACTACAATCACAACCACAATCATTCACACATTCATAGTGTTGTGACAGGAAAGCAAACTATAATCATTTATTTCTTAAACAAAACCAGTAATTGTAGATGTTACCACATCAAGAAGAACTGACAAAAAAAAATTGTAGAACACTCACCAAAGATGGGCAATTTTGTGTGAATTTGTCCGTTCAAGTACAAAAAGATGTGAAAGAGATTCAGTATTCAGAATTGAGTTATCAAATTCAATGTGATAAATATTTAAATTTTAATGAACAAATGCATCTGTTCAGACCAACATGAACATTCCCATACCGTCAATGCAATATATCTTTTTTTTCACTGAGTTTGATTTGATTTATTATACAAAAAAACTAGTGAAATACGCTCATTTGTCAAGGATAACGCAATAAAGTTAAAAACTTATTTCCATTACTGTCCTTGATGTAAAGCGATTTTTTCCCCCATCAAACTGCTTTTGACCAAATGACCAAACTGATGTGGTTACATAAAACTTTGACTTAGTTATGAACAGACTATTCTGCTAAGACTCCAGAACAGGCTCTCTAATCTCTGTACTATGTATGTGGTGTAGTTTGTTGAACACCATAGTGAATACAAAAATCTGAAATGAAATTGGACAGCACTGCTTTGTGTACTGAAAAACTGGGGTAAACCGATGCATTTCTGCTTTTCTACTGTCACCTACTGTCAGATAGTGAATTTGCATTTTTCTGAAGCATGTCTGCTATTTTATTTTTTTGCATTCTTCTTAACAGGAGAGAAACACATGCGAAAATCAGACTACATTTTTGTACCGAACATTTGTGTGGATGTAAAAAGATGAGTAAAGAGCATCTGTTGCAGAAATCATCTCAGCTTACGAGACTGTCATGGAGTTCGCTACAGGAACGCTCCTGTTGCCTGAAGCTCGTGTGTTACATAGCATAGTGGGTATTTTGTTCCCATAGCGTCTACTTCATGATGCAGTGTAGAGTTCCACTTACGAAAGGGCGCGTCTCAGGTTATGACTGTAACCATGGTTCCCTAAGAAGGGGAATGAGACAGTGGCTACGTTTACATGCAGCCAAATAATCCGTTAGTAATCAGATTTCTGGCTCAATTGGACTGAAAATCCTTCATTTAAACACATTAATCGATCCGACTGAGCTCGATCCGAATGATCCGGATTAAAAGGGGTGGTTTATTCTTTTCTAATCCGATCAAGAGAACATGTAAACGCTTGATTGGATTGAAAACCGAAACTGAAAGGACTGCGCATGTGCAATGACGTAGAAATAGCATAATGACGTATGACGCACAGAACGAGCTGTTGTTCCTTTTGAATAAAGTGTCATATAAATGAGTGTCCTGTCATTCTAAAAATCTCCTTTGACTGCATCGTTTCAGACTCTCATCCACAGACGACTGGTTTTGGGCATTTTTGCAGCGTGATAAATATAAGCAGCACGGCACAACGGTTCATATGCTCATTGTCTACAAATTATTACCAGAAATGGATAAATATTATGTCTGCTGTTTAAAACAAAATAAAGAACTAATGTAGGAGAATAGTTATTATGTGCAAACAGCGGGAAACTCTGTATAGGTATTTGTGAAGTGTGCGCATGTCAAAAAATCTATTCCGATTTGAAGCTTGTGCCATATAAACACGCACATCAACCAGATCATGTTTAGTGTTCATGTAAACACTACATTCAGATTCATCAATCAGAATGAATTCAGTTCAATTTAAACTAAAGTTGTGCATGTAAACATATGTCCCTGTGTCACGTTGCCACACTATCGGCATGCCTGTATGTCACGCTCAGAAGTGAATAGAAAATGCAATTGAGAGAAATGATGGTTTATTGGAAATTGTCAACAGAGAAGTGTGAGATGAGTGAAGTAATCGGATCAGTCTATGTGGTAGCGTAGGTGGCAGATGAACAACCCGGTCCTCCAAGGAAGGAAATGAAGCAAACAGGAATCCTCCGGGAAACGATGATTTCCCGGAGAACAGAACAGGTGAGTAACTCCAGCAGGAAACAAGTATGACACAAAACAAGTAGACCACAACCAGTACCGGAAAACATCCAACAACGATCTAACAAACACAACGAAAGACCATGAGCATAAATAGGCACCGCTGATCAGCTCCAGCTGGCGGTGATGATAATCAGTGGATGATCAGCGACCACGCCCACACACACACGAACACACACAAACACAGCGCAAGAAAGAGTCAGTGAATTCATGAACCGTGACAGTACCCCTCCCCCTAGGAGCATCTCCTGGCGCTCCCAGGAGAACTTACCCGTTGATTGTAATCATCAATAAGGGACTGATCCAGAATGTCTCTAGCCAGAACCCAACTTCTCTCCTCCGGACCGTAACCTTCCCAGTCCACCAAATACTAAAATCCGCGTCCCCTCCGTCTAGAGAATACGATTGACCAAATACATAGGTTCCCCATCTACGAGTCGCGGCGGTGGGGGAACCGGGACCGGCGGATTAATGTGCGAATGAAACACGGGTTTTAATTTTGAGAAATTAAAAACGTGATGAATTCTCCTGTACACAGGAGGAAGTTTGAGTCGGACAGGATTTTGGTGACAGTAAACGGGCCTATGAATTTGGGAGCTAACTTGTTAGAAATGGAGCGGAGCGGACTGTTCTTGGTTGAAAGCCACACCTTTTGACCAATGACGTATACGGGAGGCCTTGACCAGTGGCGATCGGCCTTAGCCTTAGTGCTTGCCCCCACATGGAGCAGAGTCTCACGGGCTCTGTTCCATGTGCGGTGACACCTCTGGACGAAGGCGTGAGTGGGGGGAACCGCGGCTTCGGATTCCAGACTAGGAAAAATTAGTGGCTGGTAACCTAAGCCACACTCAAACGGAGAGATGCCCGTGGATGACACTGGTAACGAGTTATGTGCGTACTCAACCATTGAAAGTTGCTGGCTCCAGGAGGAAGGATTCTTAGACACCAAACATCACAACACTCTCTCAAAATCTTGGTTGGCTCTCTCGGTTTGGCCATTGCTTTGGGGATGGTAACCCAAAGACAGATTGACAGTCGCTCTCGGTAATCTACAAAACTCCTGCCAAAATTTGGACACAAATTGAGGTCCCGTGTCAGACACCACGTCCATTTGGAGGCCATGTAAGCTAAAGACTGTCTCCTTGGCAGAGGGTGATTTGGGAAAGGGAATAAAATGATCCGCCTTCGAGAACCGGTCCACTACGGTCAAAACAAACGTCTTGCCCTGGGAGGGTGGTGATAAAATCCAGCGCTATGTGGGACCAGGGTCTCGAAGGGACAGAGAGCGGTTGAAGTAACCCATCAGGGGGTCGATTGGAAGTCTTACCAGTGACACAAATCGAGCAAGCCAAAACAAAATTCCGAAGGTCGCGAGCTATCAATGGCCACCAGAATCGTTGCTTGACCAAAAAATTGATGCGGTTTACTCCTGGATGACACGCCATGTTGGAACAATGACCCTATTGAATAGCGTCGGATCGTAACCCCTCCGGCACAAACAACCGACTCGGTGGACCACCGGGCGGAGGCGTTACCCCTTATAAGGCCGTCTTGACCTTCGATTCGACCTACCATGTGAGTGTGGAGATAACTAGTGTCTCAGGTAAAATACACTCGGGAGTAGACGGGCATTCGGATCGATCAAAAACACGAGATAAAGAATCGGGTTTGATGATCTTGGAATCCGGGCGGTACGAGAGGGAAAATTTGAAACAAACGAAAAAAGTCAGCACCGAGCATGGCTGGAGTTGAGTCTTTTGGCAGATCTAATATATTCCAGGTTCTTGTGGTCCAAACGACAAAAGGTACCCCCGACTTTTCTAACCAATGATGCCATTCTTCCAACGCTAACTTGACTGCCAACAACTCTCTGTTACCAATGTCATAGTTACGTTCGGCAGGTGATAAACGATGGGACAAAAATGCGCAAGGGTGCATTTTGTCGTCTGTGGAATAGCGTCAGGATAGAATTGCACCTACCCCCACCTCTGATGCGTCGACCTCCATTACGAACTGACGGGAAGGATCAGGGGCAATCAGGATGGGAGCTGAAACGAAGCGGCTCTTCAGTTTAACTAATACAGCTTCGGCTGTATCGGGCCACCTGAACGTCGTTCTGGGGGAGGTCAAGGCAGTCAGAGGAGGGGCTAGTTGGCTGAAGTTACGAATGAACCGTCGATAGAAGTTGGCAAACCCCAGAAACCTCTGTAGGGCCTTAGATGAATCTGGACTTGGCCAATCTACCACAGCCTTAACCTTGTCAGGGTCCATACGCACTCCCTCAGACGAGATGATGTAACCTAGGAAAGGAACAGACTGTGCGTGAAAAGCGCATTTCTCCGCGTTGACAAAAAGCCCAATCTCTAGCAACCTCTGAAGCACTCGTCTGACGTGCTGAACGTGTTCCTGGAGAGAAGAAGAAAAAATCAATATGTCATCCAGGTGGACATACATGAACTGGTCTACTATATCTCTCAGCATGTCATTGACCAGTGCCTGGAAACCTGCTGGGAAGTTGGACAGCCCGAACGCCATAACCAAATATTCAAAATGGCCCCTGGGGGTGTTAAATGCTATTTAGTTTAGTTTAGTTTATACTTTATTAGTCCCATCACTGGGAAATTTGTCTTGGACAACGTGCAAAGTCCGTACATACAAACAACATACATTAAAAGCGAATAGAAATAAATAAAGTTATAAAAAACACTGTGACAGTCGATACATAAAAACAACATACATTAAAAATAGAGAATAAGTGAAGGTAAATACATGTGGAACACAATGGCAATTCACAGTGTTTTATCTCTATTTAACACTTTGAATGCAGTAGGAACAAAGGAATTTTTTAGTTGATTAGACCTACACATCAAGACCCTATACCTCCTTCCTGATGGTAATAATTTAAAATGGGCATTCAAGATATGAGTAACGTCTCCAGGAATTTTCTTAACATGGTTTAAAATTCAAGCATCAAACAGCTCTTGTGGTGATAATCTCACCTCACCCCCTATAATTTTAAAGGCGATGTGCACCAAACGTCCTAGCCTCGATTTTAATTGGACAGACAAGTTACCATACCATACAGTGATACCATATCTAATCAAGCTCTCGAAAAAAGACTGATAAAACAAGTACATAATTCTCTGATTCACGCTTTTAACCTGTGTATAAAGTATAATCTCTGCAGTAACCTGGAACAAAGATTGTTGACATGAAGAGACCAGCATTGTGAATTATCTATATAGACTCCCAAGTACTTATATGAAGGAACCTGTGCAATTATATTACCATGTATCATTACCGGGCTATGATCCCCTTCACTTCAAGGATCGAAAATCATCTCCACCGTTAGAGATGCGCGGATGGGCTATTATTTCATCCGCAACCGCATCACAAAACTCATCATCCGTCCGCCATCCATCCGCATCAACGTTTTTGACCAATTTTCAAAACCGCACCCGCCTGCCATCCGCTGATTGGGTGATACAAAGCGCTGCTGATGACAGCCGCGAGACTAGAAACCGCCCGCCACCCGCCCGAATTTAATTAAAATAAATTAACCGCCCGATCCGCGGAGTCCGCGGCTATAACCGCCAACCGCGCATCTCTATCCACCGTCTGAGTTCCATTAAGTATCAGCGAGTTATTATCACACCAGCCAATCTGTCCACCGCGGAGAAATAATGTGAAGTATTGTCTTTCCTATTTAATAGACTTAAGATTGCTGTCATCAGAAAATTTGATAAGAAAAGTACTATCTTGACTTGCTACGCAATCATTGGTGTATAATGTAAATAAAATTGGTGAACAAACACAATCCTGCGGGACTCCCGTGTTCGTAGTTTTAACTTCAGAATATGAGTTGTTGACTCTCACCTGTTGTGTACGGTTGTTCAGAAAGGAATAGAGCCACTTAATAAAGTATGGATTTACCTTAAGCTCATTTAACTTTGTGGTCAACAACATGGGATTCAAGGTATTAAACGCTGAACTAAAGTCAATAAAAAGTAAACAGGCATATGCTTGAATGTCTTCTAAATGACTAATAACCAAATGAGAGATGAAATTTAGGGCATCTTCAGTACCTTGCCTCTCCCTATATGCGAGAATATATGAGAATAAATGCTAGAGAATCAGAAATGTATTACAGAAAGAGAGTATAACTTGCCCTGCAGCCCGGGACTTACTGAACACTTCCTTCAGGTCGAGGTACTCCACGGGCACGTTTGACAAATTCACCGACTCTTCCTGCAAAACAGGACTGGACACCGACGAACAAGCAGACACTAAACAAGACGCATAACATTGATTACTCCAGGCAGAAACAGAATTATGACCCCAGTCAACCCTGGGATTGTGCTGTATGAGCCAGGGATGACCGAGGACAATGGGAATGTGAGATGAATCCAAAAGTAGAAATGAAAGTTCCTTAGTGTGGTTGCCTGATGTGATGAGTGTCAGTCGTCCAGTAGTGAGTGTTACAGTGGGAAGTTCTTGACCGTTGAGTGCGTTGGCAGAAATCTTATTAGTGAGTGGTATGATGGGAATCTGAAGCTTACGTGCTAAAGACCATAAAGTCCATAAAGTTTCCCTCCACTCCAGAGTCCAGCAGGGCTTGACAATGGTGAGACCGGGTTGCCCATTGCAGTCTCACCGGGAGGAGGGTAGAGGAGGTCTTGTGATTGGAGATCCCGCCTGACAGTAGCCTCCGCCTTACTGCCGAGCCCGATCTTTTACAGGGCAGTTGTTGAGATAATTGCCAGTCCCTCCGCAGTAGAGACATAGTCCCAGAGATCTCCGTCTCTCTCTCTCCTCCCGGGAGAGCCAAGCTCTACCCACCTGCATGGGTTCGTGATCGAAGACGGGGCTGACCGTATCACCTCCGCTGGCCTGAGGAAGTCCAAAAAATCCAGGAACCACTGTCGTATGGGTTAGCTGCTCCAAGCGATGAAAGCGAGCGTCCACTCGCAGAGCCAGCTCAATAAGTCCATTAAGATCCTTCGGAAGGTCCAGGGTATAAATCTCCTTTTGGATATGGTCAGCCAGCCCATGCACTCTGCAGCGAGGGTGTGGAACTCTATCGAATAATCCGTGACCGATCGGTTCTCCTGGCGAAGATCAGCGAGTTGCCGCGCCGCCTCTCTTCCTGTGACCGCCCTATCGAACACCCACTTCATCTCCTACGAGAGTGACTGGAACGAGGAACAGCACTGATGTTGGTTCTCCCACACAGCCGTTCCCCACAGAGCCGCACACCCTGACAGTAGCGTGAACAAAGCCACCTTAGACTGTTCAGTGCCGAACGTCTGAGGTTGAAGAGCAAAAAACATAAAACACTTAGTCAAGAAAGCTCTGCAAAAATTTGACTCACCCGAATTAGACTCTGGGGTTGGTACGCGTGGCTCCCGTTGATGACTGGGTGTAGGAGAAGTAAGGGGAACCAGTGGCGGGGGTGGCACAGTGGGAGTCGCTAGGTGTTGGATCTGCTGGGTGAGCTCGGACACCTGCGCTACTTAGGCTTGCACATCGCGACCAGTCACGGCTAAGTTCTCCTCCTGCTGATCCATCCGGGTGATGTTGTGAGATAAGTACTCAGCAAGCTCTGGTGTTCTCGCTTCATCCATATTGTTCAGATTGTTATGTCACGCTCGGAAATTAACTGAAGATGCAATTGCGAGAAATTATGGTTTATTGGAAATTGTCAGAGAAGTGTGAGATGAGTGAAGTGATCGGATCAACAACCCAGTCCTCCGAGGAAGGAAATGAAGCAAACAGGAATCCTCCGGGAAACGGCAGGCGAACAGAACAGGTGAGTAACTCCAGCAGGAAACAAGTAGGACATGAAGACAAGTAGACCACAACCAGAACCGGGAAACATCCAACAAAGATCTGAAAAACACAAGACGAAAGACTATACCATAAATAGGCGCCGCTGATCTGCTCCAGCTGGTGCTGATGATAATCAACGGCTGATCAGCCCACACACACACGAACAAACACAAACACAGCGCAAGAAAGAGTCAGTGAATTCATGAACCGTGACACTGTACGTCTTCCTGTACGTTCTTTCTAGGCGCCTTTATATACTCTGCCGGCGTGCCTATGATGTCTCCTGACAGTGGTAGCCAATCAAAATTGGCATATAAATTGCTTCAGACACTCACCATATTTATTGATTTTATGCATTCTTCTTAACAGAAAAAAAAAATTGCTTGCGGAAATCGGACTGTATTTTTGTACGGAACAATCAAAATCAAATCAAAATTGACATGGGCATGTAAGATGTGTGCTTCAAACACTCACAATATTGATTGATTTTATGCATTCTTTTTAACAGAAAAAAAAAATCGCATCTGAAAATCATAATTGCCTTGTAACATGCATGCTTCAGACACCGGCTCACGAAGAGCGTTCCCTTAGAGTTCCACTTTGAAAGGGAACTGCATGTGCCTGGTATACAGTATTTATTTAGGCAGCACATACAGCATAGGACAACATTTTAAATGTTTGAGGAATATTTTATGCAAACAGCTAATCACAGGTTATACCTGTACTTCAAGGACTTTGTTAAAGGTGCAATGTGTAATATTTCTGAGGATCTACTGACAGAAATGCAATATAAGATCCATAACTATGTTTTCAGTGGTGTATAAAGACCTTGCATAATGAACCGTTATGTTTTTATTACCTTAGAATGAGACATTTATATCTCCATAACCGCGGGCACCCCCTTCTATGGAGGTCGACATATCGTGTCATCATGTTTCTACCGTAGCCGACAGCGAACAAACAGCGCTACAGAGCGCGTTTCGTCACTACCTTGAAAAAGAACTTTTCAGTGGTGTATAAAGAACTTACTTAATGAACCGTTATATTTGTATTACCTTAGAATGAGCAGTTTCTATCTATATACACCGCGGATCCCCTTACATTGAAATGCGCCAACAGGTTTCTACAGTAGCCCTAAACCAGTGGTTCTCAAAGTGGGGTCCAAGACCCGTTGCCAGGGGGTCCGCGAAGTAATTTTAGAGCCCTATGAACGGAATCGCGGAATCCAGTCAGACCATCGGGGAAATTCTTGGCAGAGCGCACATTCTCTCTCTTTCTCTCCCCCCACAAACATGCGCGCATATCCAGAGAGAAGAGTGAATCCACGAATATACAGTAGCCTAGCCTAGTTGTAAAATCAAAGTTAAGAGGCTAGGTTTAAATTTTTCAGTTCTTTTTTATCCGTCAGTTTATTTAAAATGTTTTAAATTAATATTGTTTAAGACGTTTAGTAGCTTGCCTATGCCATTTGTAATGGAAGCCCGTTTCCGCCACTGAATACAAAAAAGAAATGAAAAGGTAATTGTGACTTTAAAGTCAGAATTGTGAGATTAAAAAGTCACAATTAGCCTACCTTTTTTTATAGTTTTATATGGCGGACAAGGGCTTTCATTCTCTTTGGTAGGCGGCATAGGCCTACATGAGTAAAAATGTATGAGCCTTTTGCCTTTACACAAGAGCGTCATCTCCAGAGCTACTATGAGTCATTTTGAGAACGTTTCAGCATTTAATTTAATACAAAAATAGGGGCGGTTCTAAGGTCAGTGGATATTCGGGGCTTTAGCCCAAACTAAAATTGGGTATTTTTATTTAAATTAATGAATTGATTATAAAAGCGATTTAAGGGAATAAAGAAAAAGAAAGGCTTATTGTATTAATGAAATAATTACAGTTGTCAAATATTAAATCTTTATTTACTTACATTTTACCAGGCATTCGTTCACTGTTAACATCCTTCTGTGAACGGCTAAGCCCCGCCTTCTTTAATCATTTTGACATTGATGAGCTAGACCGCTGAACTTTTAGTCATCCAACAAACAGAGCGGTGCGTAATGGAGTGCATCAGAGCAGCATCAAGAATATCAAATACATTGCAGTGAATCTCTTATTTGCATCTTAAGGTTATTGCCAATAATAATGACAGGTTTGCGAAAAGTGTAGAACTCGGTGAGCTCGCGCAAAACAAACAAGGGGGTAATCCATCAGCCGGAAACTGAAGCCTCGCGGGAGCCGCCATTGTAGCAGAACTTCACCTGCTGTTAGCATTCCATTGACTCCCATTCATTTTGGCTTTATATCTGAGGCGTCCAAAGACTTTATTTGTCCATTATTTATTTCTAAAGAAACACGACAATGTATAAAAGGCTCCATTACTTTGTATCTTACGTTATGGCCCCGTAGAAGCCGTTTTTGTAAAAATAGGCTAACAATTGCGTCATAACCACGCGACTTTCTGTCGCACAATAGAGATATTACCGTATAGACAGGAGGAGACGCTCGCAGGCAATCTTTTACTGTCTATGAGGCAATCAGGGGGACATGGAGCATAAAGTCAAGGGAGCAGCCCATAGATAGAGAGTCCATAAAAGCAACGGGACAAAATATTTCAACAACGTTTTTGAGGAATTAGGTGATTCAGATTTGTCTTGGCACAGCTACTAGAAGATTTACAACTGTCAAACTGTCGTCAAGCTCAGTTTGAGCCTGCGCAGTCGCTCAGCCATCAGGCAGGAAGTGCAATAATCGGGCTTCAGTCTTCTCCGTTGAAATCAATGGGGTCGATGTGTCTATTTCTTTTACTGTCTATGAAAACACATCTTCAGCACAGCGACTCGTTTAAACGCCTCGGATTGGCCGATGCGTTCAATACACATGTCTGTGATTGGCTACAATTCTCAACGCTGCAAAAACACGTTGTAAGTACCTTTAATGCAAAGGGAAAAATATAAATAAAACTGTAATATGCACTTTTCATGATTAGGTAATCACGGCAGCTGTAATCTTATTCACATTTGTTTTTCTGATTAATTGTTTTGCTCTATGAGAAAGACAAGGTAGCAAAATATTCGGGGCTTTACTAAAAACATTCCGCCCCTGGGCCTACATAAATAATAACAATACAAAACTTTTATTCACTACAACCCGCCAAAATAAAATTTTGGTTTCACTTAATTACTAGGATGTGTTCTGCAACAGTGTTAATTCTGTTATGATTTGTTGATTGTTCTGCCATTGATATAAGGTGCAATGAGTTAATTATTTTAAAGTTGATGCATGTAAAGTAACATTACATAATTTAAATGTTATTTTAAATGGATGGTTCACCCAAAAAAATGAAAAGTGTGTCATCATTTGCTCACCCTCAAGTTGTTCCAAACCTGAATGAGTTTCTTTCTCCTGCTGATAACAAAAGAAGATATTTTGAAGAATGTGGTTACCCAAACAGTTTCTGGTACTTTTTTTAAAAAACATAATGGAAGTCAATGGGGTCCATCAACTGTTTGGTTACCGACATTCTTCAAAATATCTTCTTTTGTGTTCAGCAGGAGAAAGAAACTCATTCAGGTTAGGAAAAACTTGAGGGTGAGTAAATTATGACAGAATTTTCATTTTGGGTGAACTATTATTTTAATGTAAAATGTTAATGTTTTAATTTTAATCTAGGGAATTTTAATGTTTGGTTTTATTAGAACAAGTCTGTGGTTGCTGTCTTGCTGTTGATTTTATGAAAGCTTTTAAGATAAATTACTGCATTATTATTGCAATTTGAATAAAAGACCCACTGTTTACAAGTATATAAGTGGTATTAACATGATTTAAACTGACGTGTTTCTGTTCTATAAAACAGGTCTTAAGTTTTTAGGGTGAAAAAGATTACAATGCAATTAATTCCAATGGCATTTAAGAGTACAAATAGTTTTAAGCATATTAATCACAGACAGTTATTGTTATGAGGGGGTCCTTGGAAATTTTTCTCCGCTCTAAGGGGTCCCTGGTCCCAAAAAGTTTGAGAACCCCTGCCCTAAACGGACAAACGCGTTTCGTTACTATGTTGCTCTTCGTGCAAGGAAGCAAGCTTAGTTCCGCGAATAAAACACTGACACAATGATGAACAAGTAACAATAATATTCGCAATAACATATAGTTTTACTGAACAATTAAGTAATCATAATTTCTTAATTTATCCTTGTAAAGAAACCTCATTGCTGAACTGGCTACTCTCTGCTATCTTTCTGTTCATTTGAAGGCCATAAATGCTGTGTTATAAGTTGTAATGTGATTTAGGTGGTTTGTATTGTTGTTGCTAATGATTTGATAAGATATTGTGTCTGTAAATAGTTGTTTCACTAAAAAAAGAATGAATTTTTACATTACAAATCTTTAAATGCTGTTTTCTCAAAATTAGTTTTTTGTCATTCTCCAGTTGAAACTTCTCAGCCTGTGTAGCACCTATGTACACCAAACTTTCCAGTTATACACTTAGCAGTATTCTGATGATATTTTCAGTAGGGATTTGTTTATAAATCATTCCTGGCCTGATTTATGTGACATTTTAATAAAAAAAATATGGCGAGAATTGATTTTTTTAAGGCTATGGACAGTATATTTTGATTTTCTAGGTAATGAAAGCATATATCCTTAAATCCCTCTGAAATTCTTTTTTCATCTTGTGTGTAAACAAAATAAAAAAATAATTTTGCACCTGGCTTTATCATATGGTCAGATCTATCTACCGAAAATATATGCAAAACTGTGCATATTTAATGAGATAATGCCTAATTTGCATAATTAAACATACAAATTTCAAAAACTTCTAATACATTTTTTTTATATACTTGTGTAAGTAATCAACTGAGAAAGTTTCATGGTGATATATATTATTTAAAAAATGTACCCTATTCACCTGTAGTGTCTCGCCTTAAGCGTGAAAGGGTTAATATATGTATAATAAATTACGGTGGCTTATCTTTTTATTACGCTGTTACCTGTGCAGTTGCATATGGAGTGTTTAGGGAGCACTGCATTTAAAAGTCTGTTGTTCCAAAGCGAGGTGTGTATTGATTGTTCATTGATGGTATAAAGTTAAGCCCCCTTAACAATTTCACATGCCCACTCAATCATTTCATCCTGCAGCCGGGCCTGAATATACCATCATACATATGCACATACAACATTGTTTTGAATGCTCGATAAGTTCTGTCACAAAATATACGTCATAAAAGACATGTTTTTATTATCTTTAGTTTCAGTGTAAGCGAACCAGGTCTAAATGTATAATTTTCTTTTTTTGTCCGGAACAAATGAACCACGAGAACCGAACTACAAGTACAAATCTAAAGTAGCCTAAATTAAAGGTTTATTTTTACGTTTCTGTCAATCTGAGGTGTTGTTGCCACAATACATTGCTATGGGTTGCGTCACCTGCATCAAGTTGTGTGTATTATGCTTCGGACGAGGGTCTAAAAGTGTGTGTGGACGGCAGGCATAACTGTAGCAAAAGTTATGCGTGTTAAAATTAAAATGCACTAGTGTAAACATAGAACTCCACAGTCTGCTCGGAAACTGATGTTCCCTTTCGTTGTCACTCCGAGTTACGTCGGATGACGACGAATGGGGTTTCGCTTAGAAAGCCTATCAGCTTCGAGTATTACAAAACGAGCCTATGGCAAAGAAATGCCATGGGTCTGCGGAATTTGCATGACGTAACTCCGCCCCACCTCGTGGGTATAAAAGGAGGAAGTCCGCAACAGCAGTTTATGTTTTCGCTTCGGAGCCAAGTTTATTCTTCTCTCCACAAGCCATCTCTGAATTGTCAGCTTCACGAACGAGTGCCTCGAGTGTTGGTGTGACGGCGATCTACGGCGAGAGCGTGCTTCCTGCTGATCTGCTGCAGTGATTTGCCAGTCGGCGCGTTTCTCCCCGGGTGCTTCAACACTTGAGTTTTCTCACTAAAAGAGCTTACACGCGGCACGTCTTTTTAAAGATGCCTCGCCGTGTACTTCTGGTTGCGGCAGATTGGTATCGGACTCTGATGGGCACGAGCGTTGCATAGTATGTTTGGGCATTGATCATGCTAGAGCAGCGCTCGTGGATGACTCATGTTTTCTCTGTGGGAACATGACCATCGCGTCATTACGGTCGAGACTCGGTGAACTCGCAAGAGTGAGAGTCCCCTCATCCACCCCCCGCCCTGCGGCTGGTGGCCAGGGTGACCTGAGGGTGACGGTCTGGAACAAGGCGCCGACTATGTGTCCGCGACCCCAGCCCCCCTCTTCAATGACGGTGCCCGCTAGTGAACTGCCGATTCCCGCGGGTCTACCCTCTGGTGGCCCGCGTGTTTCGGTTGAAGCTACAGAGGATGATGTCATGTCTGTTGCTGCATCACAAGGTGGGTTTGATTCTTCTGGAAGTGAGGGCTCGTCACAGCTGCCACCTTCCGGTGTGCATACGGCTGTGCTCGAGTCTGATCCGGAGATGACGGCCATGCTTTCCCGGGCAGCCGCGAGCATCGGGCTTGAGTGGAGGCCTCCACCCTGTCCTGAGTGCTCGCGGCTGGACGATTGGTTTTTGGGTAAGGCCGCCGACCCTCGTCCTCGGCAAACCCCAATACCTTTCTTCCCGGATGTGCATGATGAGATCTCGAAGTCCTGGAAGACCCCGTTGTCTTCCCGTGACCGCTCGTTGGTCTCATCCGCCTTTCCTCCCCTCGATGATGCAGCCGCCCGTGGGTACACTGGGCTCCCCCCGGTTGAACGCTCTGTTGCCATGCAACTATGTCCTCAGAGTGCTTCTTCTCGTGGCGAGCCTAAGCACCCATCCAAAGCCTGTAGATTTTCGTCGACCTTGGTGGCGAAGTCTTACAGAGCGGCGGGACAGGCGGCTGCGTCACTGCATGCTATGGCCACTCTGCAGGTCTACCAGGCCCAGATGCTCAGAGACATGCACGAGGGTAGGACAGACCCAGGGCTCTTCAATGAGCTGCGCGCCGCGACCGACCTTGCTCTCCGGGCGACGAAGGTTACCGCGCGCTCCCTGGGTCTGGTGATGTCCACAGCCGTGGTCCAGGAGAGACATCTCTGGCTGAACCTGGCTGACATGCGGGACGCGGAGCGGACCCGTCTGCTTAACGCCCCCTTGTCCCAGGCCGGCCTCTTCGGCGGTGCGGTTGAAGACTTTGCCCAACAGTTTTCAACCGCCCAGAAACAGACCGAGGCCATAAAACACATTCTGCCCCGCCGGCCAGCTGCTGCCTCCACCCAGCCGGCCGGGCAGACGCCTCGTCCTGTTTCCCGCCGAGGGCGCCCTCCTGCGGCTCCCGCCCCTCCCGCCCGGCCCACGCAGCAGCCTCCACCCCGGGCCGGTCGCGGAGGAAGCCGTAAGAAGGCGCCACAGCCCTCTCCCGCCCCACCCCCCACTAAACGCCGGGCCAAGCGGCGCTCCTGAGACGGGCTGCTCAGGGAAGATGGTCGTTTTTCAGGAGATGGTAGCAGGACCACTCCTTCCCCCGGTGGAGGGCCGGGGGAGAATCTTTTGTTCTCCGCTCCCCGCTGCTCACCCACGGGTGGGCAGCACCCTAAAGTGGTTAAAGACAGAAACGACCCTCTCTTCCCTGAGCTCACAGAGTTCTCGGGCGACACAGAGCGCCGCCCACAAGCCGTGCTCTCCTCGCCCCCCTCTGTCCCAGAGGCGGTTGACAAGGCGTGCCGTCCACGGACCGCTTCGCCCCTGTCCCCCTCTGTCGCCAGACCCCTGGCAGAGCAGGCCCCCGTGGGACGACCAGCCTGGTCCTCCCCTGGCCCCCTCTGTCAGGGCGCGGTTGCTAACTGTGCCCCCACACCGGGCCGCTATGCCGTCCACGTCTGGGCCAGTTACTCCGCTTCGCTGCCCCTCCGGGGGGACGCCTGTCGTCCACTTGATCCCGCTGGTTCAGTTCCTGTGAGCCTGGTTAGAGCTTCCCCGTCTGTCCCGCTGGATCGCGCGCACCATCAGGCTCGGCTATGCGATTCAGTTCGCACGGTCTCCTCCCCGCTTCAGGGGAGTCCGCTCCACTTTGGTCGGTGGCAATGCCCCTATCATGAGAGCAGAGATTGCCACCCTGCTGGCGAAGGGTGCAATCGAGACTGTCCCTCTGTCCCTTGTTCTACACCCCCTACTTCATTGTCCCCAAGAAAACCGGTGGGTTACGGCCAATCCTGGACTTGCGCGTGCTGAACCGCTCCCTTCACAGGCTGCCGTTCAAGATGCTCACCGCCAAACGCGTTCTCGAATGCGTGCGGCCCCAGGATTGGTTTGCAGCGATCGACCTGAAGGACGCCTGCTTTCATGTCTCCATTCTTCCTCGACACAGACCGTTCCTACGGTTTGCTTTCGAGGGGCAGGCATACCAGTACGCGGTTCTCCCTTTCGGGCTAGCCCTGTCTCCTCGCACCTTCACGAAGGTCGTCGAGGCTGCCCTTGTTCCCCTTCGGGGACACGGGGTTCGCATCCTGAGTTATATCGACAACTGGCTGATCCTAGCTCACTCTCGAGATCAGGTTTGCGAACACAGGGACCTAGTGCTCCGGCACCTAGCTCGTCTGGGCCTTCGGGTCAACTGGGAGAAGAGCAAACTTTGCCCCGTGCAGAGGATCTCTTTTCTCGGTATGGACATCGACTCGGTCGCCATGTCCGCGCAGCTTACGAGCGAGCGCGCGCAGTCACTGCGGACTTGCCTGAGACATCTCAGGAGCAAGAATGCGGTTCCACTGAAACATTTTCAGAGGCTCCTGGGGCATATGGCATCTGCAGCCGCGGTCACGCCGCTCGGATTGCTTCATATGAGACCGCTTCAGCTTTGGCTTCGCGACCGAGTCCCGAGGTGGGCATGGCATCAAGCTCCGGGTACCCGGGCACGCTTACCAGTTACTCCGACCTGCCGTCAGTTCCTCACCCCGTGGTCGAACCTCAGTTTTCTCAGGGCGGGTGTCCCCCTGGAACGAGCTTCCCGGCATGTTGTGGTCTCCACGGATGCCTCCACCACGGGCTGGGGCGCCATGTGCAATGGACATGCTGCTGCGGGCTCCTGGACAGGACCCCAGCGGCTATGGCATGTCAATTGCCTCGAGTTGTTGGCAGTACGCCTTGCCGTGCACCGCTTCCGGGCGTTGCTCAGGGGTCAACACGTACTAGTCCGCTCAGACAATACCGCTACTGTAGCGTACATCAACCATCAAGGTGGTCTACGCTCCCGTCGTATGTCACAACTCGCCCGCCACCTCCTTCTATGGAGTCAGAAGCATCTGAGGTCGCTTCGAGCCATTTTCATTCCCGGAGCCCTGAACTGTGCAGCCGACGAGCTCTCACGGCTTCAGCCCCTCCCTGGAGAATGGCGACTCCATCCCCAGTCGGTTCAGCTGATTTGGGACCAGTTCGGGGACGCACAGATAGATCTGTTTGCCTCTCACGACTCGACCCATTGCGCCCTGTATTTTTCCCTGACCGAGGGCACGCTCGGCACGGATGCACTGGCGCACAGCTGGCCGCCGGGCCGCAAATATGCGTTTCCCCCAGTGAGCCTTCTTGCGCAGACCTTGCGCAAGGTCAGGGAGGACGAGGAGCAGGTCATTTTGGTCGCGCCGTATTGCCCCGGCCGGACCTGGTTCCCCGAACTTGCACTCCTCGCGACAGCACCTCCCTGGCCCATTCCTCTGAGGAAGGACCTTCTTTCTCAGGGACGGGGCACCCTGTGGCACCCTCGCCCCGATCTCTGGAGCCTCCACGTGTGGCTCCTGGACGGCTCGAGGTAGGTTTGATTACCCTTCCACCAGCGGTGGCGGCTACCATCACTTCCGCTAGAGCGTCGTCCACGAGACACGTCTATGCGTTGAAGTGGAACCTCTTCGTCGACTGGTGCTCTTCTCACCGAGAAGACCCCCGGAGTTGCTCGATCAGCGTTGTGCTTTCCTTCCTTCAGCAAGGGTTGGAGCGAAGGCTGTCTCCCTCCACCCTTAAGGTCTATGTTGCCGCCATTGCCGCACACCATGACCTAGTCGAAGGTAAGTCGGTAGGGAAGCACGACCTGGTCATCAGGTTCCTGAGAGGAGCAAGGAGACTAAATCCTCCTCGCCCTCCTCTCGTTCCCTCTTGGGACCTCTCAGTGGTTCTAACTGCCCTGAAGAGTGCTCCCTTTGAGCCCCTGCAGTCAGTCGAGCTTAAGTTCCTGTCAATGAAGACAGCGCTCCTGGTTGCACTGGCCTCCATCAAGAGGGTAGGGGACCTGCACGCATTCTCCGTCGACGAAGCGTGCCTGGAATTCGGACCGGCTTTCTCTCACGTGATCCTGAGACCCCGGCCCGGATATGTGCCCAAGGTTCCTACCACTCCCTTTCGGGACCAGGTGGTGAACCTGCAAGCGCTGCCCCCGGAGGAGGCAGACCCAGCCTTGGCACTGCTCTGTCCAGTACGCGCTCTTCGCGCCTATGTAGACAGGACGCGGTGTTTCAGGACCTCAGACCAGCTCTTTGTCTGTTTTGGTGGGAAGCTGAAGGGAAAGGCTCTCTCCAAGCAAAGGTTGTCTCACTGGATAGTGGACCCCATTGCCTTGGCTTACCAGCAGCAAGGTCGACCGTGCCCCCTTGGTGTGACGGCCCACTCCACCCGGAGTGTGGCATCCTCTTGGGCCCTAGCGCATGGCGCCTCGCTAACAGACATCTGCAGAGCTGCAGGCTGGGCGACACCTAACACATTCGCCAGATTCTATAATCTCCGAGTGGAGCCAGTGTCCTCTCATGTACTCGCTTCAACTAGCTAGTACCGGACCCGCTCAGGTGTCTTCGCTTGCTCGCCATTCCACTCCACGGACTGGATATGTGCGATATTCTCCTCAGGTGAGCTTCCCCGAAAGCCCTGAGTTCCTCCAGCACTCCTGACGTCGGCGCCAGTGTCTATTGCCTGCGCGTCGGCTAGGTGCCTCCCGTGTGCATGGTCCCTCCCCTGAGCGACCCCCACATGTGTATTTCCACTGTAAGCCTCTCTGAGCATGTGTCTTTCCCTTGGCAAGCCACCTTGCCACCCCTGGGGTTGAAATATTCCACCTGCGGCTGGACACCCCAGTGTTCTCCATATGTTTCCTTCGGGTCATATGTGTATTCTCTAAGTCCCCCCCCTCTGGGTTGGCATTAATTGCATACTTCCCCTAGCTTGGGATATGCTTCCCAGTGTACCTTGGTATTCCTGTGTTAAATGGAGTCCTTCGTCCAGTCTATGACAGGGATCTCGATTTACGCAGGGCACTGGAAGACAGCGGAGAAGGTGGCGTGATTAGACTGGTAACCCCATTCGTCGCCATCCGACGTAACTCGGAGTGACAACGAAAGGGAACGTCTCGGTTACGTATGTAACCCTCGTTCCCTGAGTAGGGAACGGAGACGTTACGTCTGCCTGCCACTTTCCGCTGTACCGCGGGGATCGCCTGAGCTCAGTCTTGGCTCCTCAGCGAAGAAACATAAACTGCTGTTGCGGCCTTCATCCTTTTATACCCACGAGGTGGGGCAGAGTTACGTCATGCAAATTCCGCAGACCCATGGCATTTCTTTGCCATAGGCTCGTTTTGTAATACTCGAAGCTGATAGGCTTTCTAAGCGAAACCCCATTCGTCGTCATCCGACATAACGTCTCCGTTCCCTACTCAGGGAACGAGAGTTACATACGTAACCGAGACGTTCTCGAGCCAAATTTAGTTATTTCAGTGAGAAATAACTTCAGTGGCTCATCGGCAGGAAGTAATAAATTTATTTATTTTTTTCAATAAAAAAGGTAGTGTGTCGATTCAATTAAAAATCCACATATCACATATTTTAAAATATTGCATAATTCATTGAAGCCTGTTTGTCATGTATAATAAACCCCAATCATCATCTGGCACAAAAAGTTCAAATTTCATTGGACAATTTGAAGTGGAACGGTAATTATCCAGTCATTCATAAATCGTTTGAAAATGACATGGACCCACATAGCAAATGTTTTCTGGCCCAGTTTCGGGCCACACAATCACTTTTCCCTCGGCCCAAGTACCGCAAAGAATGACGGCGCTGAAGTGGCCCAGAACTGGATTAAAGACAAGGGTCACACATGGGCCATAACCGGCCCGAATCTCAGCCAGTTAATCACCCTTAACTGGCCCTGAAGTGGCCCAGAACTGGATTAAAGACAAGGGTCACACATGGGCCATAACCGGCCCGAATCTCAGCCAGTTAATCACCCTTAACTGGCCCTGAAGTGGGCCAGAACTGGATTAAAGACAAGGGTCACACATGGGCCATAACCAGCCCGAATCTCAGCCAGTTAATCACACTTAACTGGCCCTGAAGTGGCCCAGAACTGGATTACAGATGGGCCCTGAATTGGCCCTGAATTGGACCAAAACAGGTTTTATTATTGGTAACAAGTCTCAGCCATAAGTTAACACCAGAAACCCCAAAACTGAGCCATAACCCTTACCCAGCCTAATCTTACCCAAACCATATGAACAAATAAGTCACAGGAAAATTCAATTCTCAAAATTGTTTTATTTAACAATAATGCACAAGCCAAAAATAAATTTTTAAATTACATCTAGAATTGTGTAACTGTGTGAAGGCTATTTTAGTACATTCAAAGCATAACATCTTATTAGCACCTGAAAAAAGTGCATTTAATTTCAAAATGTTCTTGTCTGTCTTAAAGGAACACTCCCCCATTTTTTCATATTAAACTATGTTATTCCCTTAACTAAGAGTTGATACATACCTCTCTCGTCTCAGTGTGGCACTCAATCGCTCTGGCGCGCGGCAACCCTTTGATAGCACTTAGCTTAACCCAGTTCATTCATTAGGATCCAAACAGAGATGAAGAAGCGACCAAACACCTCCACGTTTTCCCTATTTAAATACAGTTACACGAGTAGTTTCACGACCAAGTATGGTGAAACAAAACAAAACATGGCGCTTTTCTAAGCGGGTAAAATGGATAACTATAATGTATGGCGGAATAGCACTTGGACTCGGCGCAGTAATATAACTATATCATCGGGAGAGGGGGAGAGGATTTTTCAGGAGTGATGATATTACTGCGCCGAGTCGAAGTGCTATCAAGTGCTATTCCGCCATACATTATAGTTATCCATTATATGTTATTAGGAAATAACATAGTTTAATGGTCTGTTTAATAAAATAAAATAAAAAGTTTAATATGAAAAACAGTGGAGTGTTCCTTTAAACAGTAGCTTACTTATTGTAGTAATGCACAAGCCAAAAATAAAATAAAAATGACAGCTAGAGTTGTGAGAACACTATTTTAGTTGCCTGAACAGCCAAGTATACAACATTTTCCAATTCTAACTAAATGAATCTATGAATGAATCTAGCACTGAAATGTAACCATATTATAATGTATTTTTACTCTCAACAAACATAGAGCAAATTAAAACAATTACTTAAAACAAATTTACACATCAGAATTTTTGTATGTGTGAGGGAGAAAGTGATGCTATTTAGGACTGTCCTCAGGAAGTGAAGTACAGCTCTGCAGCCCCTCTTTTCTCCTCACGCGCTCTCTCCTTCCTCCATCTCTATCAGGAGCAAGCTGAAGCCATCTTGTATAGTTGCTTCTATCTCCTGATCGGGAGCATGTTGTGTCAGACGATTTTTTTTCTCACAGCAGCTAAAAGACAAAATACTAATTTAATAATACAAAATTAATAAATACATATACAAACATTAATCCACCTGTAAATAAATGTAGGTAACAAAATAAAATAAGGTTGCTTTGGTTACATTTTATACAGGAAATAGTTGCTTATAATGTGGCACTATTGAATTGGTTTGGTATTGAGTTTGACAACAGCATTTTGACAAACAAAACCATTTTAGCAAACAAAATCCTTAAAAATGTTGAGATATGGAAACTGTGGTGTAAACACATGCTTATCTGTGAATTAACATTTAATTTATTAACTGTTAAAATAAAACGGCAATTATCCACTAAAGGAATAGTTCAACCAAAAATGTAAATTCTGTCAACATTTCCTCACCTCCACTTGTTCGATGCCTGTATGAGTTTCTTCCTTCTGTTGAACACAGCAGAAATTTAAAAAATAAATGTTTAATCAGACAGTAGATAACCACTGGCTTCCATATATTTTTTTTCCAATGTTACCTTCCAGTTACCTGTCTGGTCACCAACATTCCTCAAAATGTGTTCTTTGTGTTCATCAAAAGAAACCAACTCATCCAAGCTTAAGATGATAAGTAAATGTTCAGTTTTGTTTGAACTTCCTTCAAAAAACAAGAACAGACACACACACACACACACACATAAAATATCAGACATATCCTGATTCTCAAAGTCACAGATTAGATTTAGATATAATTAAATCTGATTATACAACCATTGAATCACTTTCAGCTTTACAAGTCAATTACTGTTGTCTGTTGCTGATTTCGCTGTGATTTTTCCTATCATTTTAACAGCATTACATTGTTCCACACACCGGATATGAAAGTACCGCGCCTCGGACATCCCGCAGGCCGGTCTATCGCACCCCGGTCGCGTCAGTCTGTACGCATTCTCAAGTTCAAGGGGCAGTGAATCCGCTAGCAAAAGTTCACTTCAATAAAGCACAAAGTGACATCCGAGTTTGAATTCAGGTATTTAAAAAAACACAAAGAAAGAGAGCGACGAACTTCACTTACCCGAACAGCAGTTGTCTGACAGTAACAGACGTCTTCTTCACCTTTCACGGGAGAAATTTCAACCGACGCATGCATCACGTGAACCTCATTCACCAACCAGAAAAGCTGCTGTTACCGTGGAGATCGCGCCAAAATAAAAAAAATTTTAAATGATTTTTTTTTTCAAAGTTTTTTAATAAACTGCTATATATATATATATATATATATATATATATATATATATATATATATATATATATATATAGTACATATTTAACAATATTTTGTGGTGCTTAAACTAAAAAGTATGGAAAACGTTGACTATTTTGTATGTGAATTAGTTTTTCTTTAAATTAGAAATGTATTTAAAAAAAAAAAAAAAAATTATCATGTTAGGAAAATGTATAGCCTATTTTGTTCAGGTCAAATGGATTTGGGAATTGTTTAATGATTATTGAATTTTTTGAACATTGCTGAAAACTAATAGACTAGCAGGCCTAAATACTTATAATTGTCCAGTACACAAAGTATGGCCCATAATCGCTACACTGATCTGGGCCATAATCGCTACACTGATCTGGGCCACACACCTCCCATCCACAATCGGCCCAAATGTTGTCTGCCGTCATGCAGTGCCATCATTGCCACACTTGGCCCACAGTTGGCTGACATGATCTGGGCCACACACCTCCCATCCACAATCGGCCCAAATGTTGTCTGCCGTCATGCATGCAGTGCCATCATTGCCACGCATGGCCCAGAGTTGGCTGACATGATGCATGCCAGTGCCGGCAACACGCCAGCAGTGCCATTATGAGGCCACATTTGGGCCAAGTCTGTTTGCTATGTGGGGACAGGCTAATTTAGGCTACATTTATGAAGCGATCTGAATCTGCCTCATTGAAACAATGGATGCTAATTGACTACAAGGGTCATTCTAGAATTGGAGGACATTTCATGTCCCAACTATGAAATTTCAAATAATCCATGTACAACAAACAAAAAATGCAGTCACTGTGTAAAAAACACTTGTCCTGAGACTAAGTATAAATAGACTTGAAGATTTTTTTTGTCAAAAATAATACTGAAAATAAAAAAGTCTCTAGTACTCACTTAAAGTGCCATTTTTCTCTTGTCCCACCTTCTAGATGACCAAATTGAATGTTAAATACAACTGTTAAAATACATTTTAAATATCCCTTTTTGTATGATTTTGTTTATATATGCCTCTTTTGTTTATATATGACAGTTAGAGCTAGCTAAACAGCTAGCTTCTATTCATGAGAAAAAGCTAACATTGGCATTAATTTGCAACCCTGTTACTCGCAACCCTGTTACCATAATTAGAGTGACAGGGTTTAATCTCCTTCAATCCACTCATAAGGGACAATCTATTATCAATAGTTCAGCTAAATAATTAATATGATTTGTGTTCCTGAGCATTTGTCACATTATTGACCTGATCATTAATCAAAAGTAATGTATCTATCCAACACCCGTAACTTTTCGCAACCCTGTTACTTAAATTTCAACCCTGTTACCATATCATTTTTATTAAAATAATCATAAATTACTTTTTTAGCTCACACGGGCTTGAGCTATTGTCCTTACCGTAGTTTGTATTATATGCATTATGCATTGAGCAAATACTTGAAAATATATACTGAAATCAGTCAAATTAAACATGTCACAGTTTAAAACTTGGCAAAGATGGAAATCAAAAGTTACTGAAATTAATTTAAATCAAGTGATATCTGAAATTAAATGGTTATATAGAGTGATTGTGACTTTCTTTACTTAATGGCAGGAAATTATATTTAAAAAAATCAATAAATATAATTTTTTCAGGTTCCTGAGTATTGGTAACAGGGTTGCACCGAGCACAAAAAAAAAAAAAAAAAAAGTATTATAAAAAGTGTGCCTTTCATACCTGAGCTGGACGAATCAAATTATTTAATGGTATTGTCACGGTTTGCGGGTTTGCTTGTTCATTCTGTTACTGCCCTGATCTGATTGCCCATCAGCGTCAGCTATGCTGACGAGCAATCAGATCAGTCACAGGTGTACCTCGTTTAGAGTCCTATATGTAGTGCTGTGTTTGTCATGTTCAGTATCAGATTGTTGTTCTCTGGTCCTGTTCTGGTCTCGTGTTTGTTTGCAGTTTACGTACCGATTCTCCTGTTCTCACGGATTATCCTACATCTCAAGTATTATCAAGTATCTATTGCAGACCGCAGACTTTACCAGACTTCCTGTTTTGCTGTTCTCGCTGTTCATAAATAAATCTTACTTTACTTGCATTTGGATCCTGTGATTCGTGCCCTAACATAACGATCTGACCGTTATGGATCCAGCGAGTATGACCGAGTTGCGAGAGATCTTAAACAAGAATAACATGCGTTTTGATCGACAGGACGAACAGATCACGGCGACCGGTCGTGCAGTCCAGACCTTGGTGGCCCAAGTATCGGAACTTTCCTCCCAGCTGCAACATCTGAGAGCCGAGTCTGCCCACGCGACCACTGCGCCTAATCCACCACCCCCTGTTCCACCCACGATCCATCCTTCCAACAGCCCGGAACCTTGTCTGCCTCCTCCTGCTGCCTATTCGGGTGAGCCACAACTGTTTCGTGCATTCCTGACTAAATGCTCACTGTTTTTTGCTCTACAGCACTCATCGTTTCCCACCGAAGAATCCAAAGTAGCCTTTGTAATCACACTACTGTCTGGATGAGCGGCGCTGTGGGGAACTGCTGTATGGGAGCAAGGGCATCAGTGCTTGACGTAATACCAGACTTTCAGCGCTGAACTCAAGAAGGCGTTTGATCGCGCGGTCTCGGGCAAGGAGGCGGCCAGGTTCTTGGCAGACCTTCGTCAAAATCACAGATCGGTTGCGGACTATTCCATAGAATTCCGGACACTGGCCGCGGAATGTAAGTGGAACAGCGAGGCGCAGTGGGACATGTTTCTGCATGGGTTGGCCGATCGCATCCAGGGTGAGATCTACACTCTGGACCTACCTGCATCACTAGATGGCCTGATCGATCTAGCCATTCAAGTGCACTCAAGACTGCAACGTCGAGATATTCTGATGCAGAGGAGTTCGATCCAAGACATAGAGATCCATCCTGTCACCCTTCCCTGTGATGCGCTCGGCCCAACATTCGACCTGGAACCCATGCGGGTGGGCAGAGCTCGCCTCTCCCGGGAGGAGAAGGAGCGGAGGAGAGCCCAGGGGCTTTGTTTGTACTGCGGAGCCAGGGGACACTTTGGCTCTAAGTGCCCGGTAAAAGCCAAGGCCCGTCAGTAGGGAGGAGGTTACTTACGGGTGGCATTGCCTTTGATGAAGCCTCCCGAGAATCGACGCTCCTCCCGGTCAGACTGCAGTGGGCCGCTTCTCATCATCTCTGTGACGCGCTCGTGGACTCTGGAGTGGAGGGGAGCTTCATTGACCGAGATCTGGCGCATCGTCTTGGTATCCCCATCATTCCCATCACTCATCCCATCTCAGTCAACGCGCTTAGTGGTCAACTCCTGTCATCCGTCACTCATTCTACCGGACCGGTGAGTTTAATCACATCTGGCAACCATGTCGAGGAGATCCATTTTCTCCTCATTGACTCTGCTTTTGCCCCTGTGGTGTTGGGACACCCTTGGCTCACCCTCCATAACCCTCACATTAACTGGCGTCAGAACTCTGTCATGTCTTGGAGTGAGAATTGTCATGCATCTTGTTTGGTGTCTGCGTGTTCCTCTGTGTCTTGTTCTGTGTTGCAGGATGAACAGGCAGACTTGTCTAACGTGCCCGAGGAGTACCTCGACCTGAAGGAGGTGTTCAGTAAGTCTCGGGCTGCTTCTCTTCCTCCTCATCGTCCCTATGACTGTGCAATAGACTTATTGCCAGGTACGTCTCCGCCTAAGGGCAGATTATACTCTCTTTCCGTTCCCGAGAGGGAGGCCATGGAGAAATATATTTCTGATTCTCTGGCAGCCAAACATACCCGTCCTTCCTCTTCTCCTGCAGGGGCAGGATTCTTCTTTGTGAGTAAGAAGGACGGTTCTCTGCGTCCTTGTATTGACTATCGAGGGCTGAATGACATCACGGTAAAGAATACTTATTCTTTGCCGTTGATGTCTTCAGCCTTCGAGAGACAAGAGGGCGCTTCCTTATTCACAAAGTTGGATCTTCGTAACGTCTATCATTTGGTCCACATCAGGAAGGGGGATGAGTGGAGAACCGCCTTTAACACCCCCAGGGGGCACTTTGAATACTTGGTTATGCCTTTCGGGCTTTCCAACTCCCCCGCGGTTTTCCAGGCACTCGTCAACGACGTGTTGAGAGACATGGTCGATCAGTTCATAAATGTCTACCTGGATGACATATTGATTTTTTCTTTGTTTCTCCAGGAACACGTTCAACACGTCAGACGAGTGCTTCAGAGGCTGTTGGAGAATAGGCTTTATGTCAAGGCGGAGAAATGCATTTTTAGTGCACAGTCTGTCCCCTTTTTAGGATAGATTGTGTCGTCTGAGGGGGTGCGTATGGATCCCGACAAGATTCAGGCAGTGGTAAATTGGCCAACTCCAGATTCCCGCAAGGCCCTGCAGAGGTTTCTGGGCTTTGCCAATTTTTACCGACGTTGTATTCGCAACTATAGCCAACTAGCCACGCCTCTGACCCCCTTGACCTCCACCATGACGACGTTCAGGTGGTCTAGTGCAGTCGAGTCTGCATTTTCCAAACTCAAGGACTGCTTTGTTTCAGCCCCCATTCTGGTCGCCCCTGATTCCTCTCATCAGTTTGTGGTGGAGGTCGACGCATCAGAGGTGGGGGTAGGTGCGGTTCTCGCTCAATGTTCCTCCGCAGACGACAAGGTTCATCCGTGCGCTTATTTTTCTCATCGCTTGTCTCCCACCGAACGTAACTACGACATTGGTAATAGAGAATTGTTGGCAGTCAAGTTAGCCTTGGAGGAGTGGCATCATTGGTTGGAGGACTCGGGGGTACCCTTTATCGTTTGGAACGATCACAAGAACCTTGAGTACATCAGGTCCGCCAAACGACTTAACTCTAGGCAGGCTCGTGGGCACTTTTTTTCGGTCAATTCGATTTTTCCATTTCCTACCGTCCTGGTTCCAAGAACATCAAACCTGACTCTTTGTCCCGCATTTTTGACCAATCTGAACGCCCGGTTTCTCCCGAGTCCATCGTTCCACAGAGTTGTGTGGTTGCAATGCTGACCTGGGAGATCGAGTCGAAGGTCCGCACTGCCTTACATGGGTTAGTGCCTCCGCCCGGATGCCCATCAGGTTGATTGTTTGTGCCAGAGAGATTGCGGTCCAATGTTATCCGGTGGGGTCATTGTTCCAAGCTAGCTTGTCATCCAGGAGTCAATCGTACTATTTTTCTCATTAAACAAAGGTTCTGGTGGCAAACCATGGCTCGCGACACTCGTCGTTTTGTATTGGCCTGCTCTGTCTGTGCCAGTTGTAAGACCTCCACTCGTCCTCTGGCTGGGCTCCTTCAACCGTTGTCAGTTCCTTCGAGACCCTGGTCACACATTGCGCTAGATTTCGTCACAGGCCTCCCTGCCTCACAGGGTAACACGGAGGTTTTAACCGTGGTGGACAGGTTCTCGGAGGCTACTCATTTCATCCCTCTGCCCAAATTACCGTCAGCCACAGAGACAGCAGTGGCTGTCATAGACCATGTTTTTCAGATTCATGGCCTCCCGACAGACGTGGTCTCTGACAGGGGTCCTCAGTTTATATCCAGATTTTGGAGAGAGTTTTGCCAGTTGCTGGGGGCAAATGTTAATCTTTCCTCTGGATTCCATCCCCAGAGCAATGGTCAAACGGAGAGGGCCAACCAAGATTTAGAACGGGGGTTGCGATGTTTAGCGTCACAGAATCCGTCCTCTTGGAGTCAGCATATTTCATGGGTTGAGTACGCATATAACTCATTACCAGTGTCGTCCACGGGCCTGTCTCCGTTTGAGTTTAGTTTAGGGTACCAGCCACCAATTTTTCCTAGTCTGGAATCCGAAGTTGCGGTCCCCTCCACTCACGAATTCGTCCAGAGGTGCAGACACATCTGGAGAACGGCCAGGGAGACTCTTCTCCAGGTGGGTTTGCGCACCAAGGCCCAGGCCGATCGCTGATCATCCTCCCATCTACGTCGCTGGTCAAAAAGTGTGGCTTTCATCTGCTGATATTCCTCTCCGCTTGTAGAAAAATTGCTCCAAAATTTATTGGCCCGTTTACCATCACCAAGATCCTTAGTCCGGTGATGGTCCGCCTCAAATTTCCTCCGGCGTACCGGAGAATTCATCCCGTCTTCCATGTTTCAAAGATCAAGCCCTTTTTTCGTTCTACTAATCCACCGGCCCCGGTTCCCCCACCGCCGCGAACCGTAGATGAGAACCAGCTTATTCGGTTAATCGTATTCTGGACTCAAGGCGGAGGGGACGTGGATTCCAGTACTTGGTGGACTGGCAGGGTTACAGTCCGGAGGAGAGGAGTTGGGTTCCTGCCCGAGACATATTGGATCATTCCCTTATCGATGCTTTCAATCGCCAGGTAGGTCCCTCTGGGAGCGTCAGGTGACGCTCCCAGAGGGATAATTGGGGTAGTTGGGGTAATGTCACGGTTCGCGGGTTTGCTTGTTCATTCTGTTTGTTACTGCCCTGATCCGATTGCCCATCAGTGTCAGCTGTGCTGACGAGCAATCAGATCAGTCGCAGGTGTACCTCGTTTAGAGTCCTATATGTAGTGCTGTGTTTGTCATGTTCAGTGTCAGATCGTTGTTCTCTGGTCCTGTTCTGGTCTCGTGCTTGTTTGCAGTTTACATACCGATTCTCCTGTTCTCACGGATTATCCTGCATCTCTCTGCCAGCCTTGTTGGGCTCTGCCTTCGGAGGGTTCTCTGGTTCTCGTCAGTCATCCTGTTTTCCAGGACTGTGCTTTGCCCACTGCAGTCACCCTGCACTGCCAAGGATCTGCTGCAGACCGCAGACTTAACCAGACTTCCTGTTTTGCTGTTCTCGCTGTTCATAAATAAATCTTACTTTACTTGCATTTGGATCCAGTGATTCGTGCCCTAACAGGTATATTGCCTGTTTTCATGAAATACAAGGGCCAATTTTTCAAAGTTATAGATGGCCAAATTGTCCTCCAAGGCTAAGTAGTATTAAAGTAATTTTATTGTTATCATATTTACCATTTACCATTTGATGAAACTATCATAGTTTGTGAAATGAAGCCCAGGCCTACAGGCCTATTATGTGAAGTGTAGGCGGACAACAACACGTGAAATGGTGACGTGAAAGGACTCTAACATTTTGATAAATGATGCAGCAATAGTATAATAGTACAGTACTACTGCCAAAATTTGGACACATTACTATTTTTGTTTGTTTTTTAAAGAAGTCTATTATGTGCATCAAGCCTGCATTTATTTGATCAAAAATACAGAAAAATATTATTAAAAATATGAGGAACTCTCTGCACGTCCCTGAGACAGACAGCATGTACACTAGACAAAATACATAGATGTTTATAGAGAATGGCAGATGTTCTCAAAGACAACTGTTACATAACAGACTGAGTGGTTGTTAGAAGAGACACAATGAGGGTGGATTTCTATAACCATATACGTGAAAACATTAAGTGGCTTTTAATTATAGCTTAACCCTAGCCAGAAGGCTCATACTGTACAGGGCTTTGCCTCTGATTCATCTATTCTGAAAATAAAGTTAAGTTGTTTAGACAAGCATCCCTTAAAGATATTTAGTGATACCACTTGTATTCAGGGTGGATTTACAGACAAGAAAGTCATGCACACATCATGGCCAAGTTTACTGTGTTGTCTTATGTTAACAACACACATTATCTGGTGTCAATTTATTAAGTAGAATATGTTGTACACTTGCACATTATGTGCAGCTCAGAAAGAATACATTAGCATCGCATTGCGACATCCATTGCTAAACTGAAATATTTTTTTTGCAGTATAGGCCTGATCATCTCTAGGTCAAAAGAGCCATAAATATAATCTCCTAAAAGCATTAAGTACAGCATTTTAGTTTATGACATCACTTTTTCCATTTTCAGAATGGTTTTATAATTAATGTGTAATTAAAATCTGTGCTGTGACTTTGGTAATCTGGTTTATTTCTGATATCTTTTTTTTGGCTAGTAGAAGGTCTGAATGGTCGGTAACTTTGCAGCCAAATCAGCTGGTGAGTAAAAAAAGTTAATTTCAAACCCTGATTAAGTACACAGTGTGACACAGTACAATACCTGATTTAGAATTTTTTTTTTTTTAAGTGTGAAAAATATACTATAGATTATACTGATTCATCAACAGCATGTATTATTGCTTACTTTTCATTGCATTTCTCACATTGTCATGAGATGGATGAATATATAGGCCTTTGGTGGAATATTCTATTTTTAAACTTGTGTATATGCCTGGAAATATTTTGGGTTCCACTTTATTTTGATAGTCCACTTTAGACATTCTACTAACTATAAGTAACTTTGCAACTACATGTCAACTAACTCTCATTAGAGTATTAGTAGACTGTCAGTAGAGTGTTTGGTTGTTGTTAGGTGTTAGGGTTCAGGTTAGTAGAATAAGTTGACTTGTAGTTGCAAAGTTACTTATAGTCAGTAGAATATCTGTTGGGGGACCAACAAAATAAAGTGTTAGCAGATATTAAGCATACAGTCTTCTAATACTCTAATGACAGTTAGTTGATATGTAGCTGCAAAGTTAGTTATTTTGTAGAATGTCTAAAGTGGACTATCGAAATAACGTGTTGCAATATTTTATACGATTTTAACATTCATCTTAGTCTACTCTTTGCACTACTATGTCATTAACTAACCACTGACTAAACAATATTGTAACGATTAATCCTGGAGGCAAGTTGAAGTGAACCCAAACATAACTTTAATGAACAAGACAAGATTAAACAAAAACGTGGCGTGGCGTGGCATGGAACTCGGAACTCAGAACTCAACATGGAACAAACATTCAATACTAGACCAAGACACAGGTCAAACATGAGGGCTTAAATACACTGATTAATTACAAGACAAGGAACACCTGTGAACAATGATCAGACGATTAACAAATGACAAGACGCATGGCAGGATCACATAACAATCACATGACAGACAAGAACAAGGAACAAGACACAAAACCCACACTGTGACAAATATAGTCTTAATGGATATATATCAGTATCAAGAATCCATTCAAACATTTTTGGAAAATGTTTGTTTTTTATTTGCATATTTGAATTATAAATAATAAAAAATTTAATAGACATTAAATTCACTTATGTAAGGTGAGAAATAAGCGGCCTGTTAGTAGAAGAATTGCATTGTGCAGAATCTTAGGTAGGTGAGGTATAAATGTTAATGTTTGCTCCCATCTAGTGGTAAATTGGCAGGCTGGCCAAGAAAGACTCTGTTGACAATCAATTCTATTATCAAGGTAGCATTAAATACAAATAACATTGGTAAAAATAAAATACAATACGTTTACCATCCATAAAATAATTACTTTTAGTTACTTGCATAAATTGGCTTTGGCAGCTTTAGTAAGACGTAAAGCATATAGTTACAATACCTAATTTAAATTTGAGAGAAAAAAACAAAAACATTAGTTGCAATTCATGCATTTGTTCAGATGATTCTTTTAATTTTTATAATTACATCTTTAATATTAAATGCAATAATACTTTAAAATACTGTTCCATCATTAATGAATAACTACACAAGAACAAATGAGGAACACAATATTAACATTCTGGTAACTATTGTTAACTAATAAGAAACTCTTGAGTAATAGCGCGCTCAGTCGAATGTGGTAGTTCACTATTAGCTAATCAATAATTACTTTTTTTTTCATACCTGCCAGAGAACTACTATATTACAGGTGCATAATTAATGTGAATAATGCATAATGTATAATTAATTCTAAAGTGAAGATCATGTTAACCCAATGGTTATGACAGAAGTGTTACCAAATCCTTCTTAATGAACTACTAATTATTTGGAACAGTATTCTAAAGTGAAGATCATGATAACTCTGTAATAATTACTGAAGTCATTGTAAGCTTTTGAGGTTTTTGTAAGGTTTTGGATAGTAATTGCCTCTGATAGATTTGGTAACACTTGAGTCATTACTAGTGGGTTATCATGATCTTCACTTTAGAATTAATTATACATTATGCATTATTCACATTAATTATGAACCTGTATATAGTAGTACTTAGTAGTACTCTGGGAGGTATGAAAAAACAGTAGGGTAAGTGTACCTAATAAGTACACTATATGTTTTTAATATGTTAAAAACATAATTTAATATGTTTTTTTTTTCATAGATATTGACATGGTTTATAAGAAATATAATTTGTTAAAATGCAAGATTTATCTCACATTTGAAAATGTATTAATTAGTTGATGTACATTTTAGAATATTACATTAAGATATTTTAGGAATAAAGTCATAAGTCTGGCATGGGCTTAATAGGTACTTTGGCACCATTTAAGCCTGCATGTGTTCCAAATAAGTCCACATCATCATTGATTCACAAAATATGAAAATGAATTGATTTTAAAGAAGTAAAACATCAATATATTTATTCAATGACTCCATACCGAGTTGGGGCTCCATACTCTGGCCTTAGGCGGGCCTCCTAGTGGGCCGGAGTCGGGAGTCTGGAGCCTTAAGTCGGCTTGGCTCCCGAGTTATGCCTGGTCAAAGGTGGATTTTAACCGGGTGTATCTCGGGAAGGAAGCCGAGTTGGGGCTCCAGACTCTGGGGTTTTGAGGGGTCTCCTAGTGGGCCCCCCACACCGAGAGTATGCAGCCTTAGGTCGGCTTGACTCTGGAGTTATGCCCCATCAAAGTTCCACAGGAAGTGACCATATCTCGGGAAGAAAGCCGAGTTAGGGCTTAATACTCCCGTCATAGGGGGCCCACTGGGTGACCCCTCCATGCCTGGAGTCCGGAGCCCCAATTCGGCCCCAAAGCTGGACAGGAAGTGGCGGTATCTCAAAGCCGTACAGTCCCAGGGGCTCAAGACTGTGGGGAATGTAGGGTCCCCCTGGGACCTCTCCATGCCCGGAATCTCAAGCCTTAACTCGGCTTGGTTCCCGAATTATGCTCGGCTAACATAAGGGACTTTAGGACAAATGGCTCTATCTCGTTTGAATGAATGTGTGTAATTTGTAGGCCTATCTAAATATAGTTGTAAATTAAGGTAGTAAGTAAGTTACGGTTTTACAGGTTAGTAAGGTAAAAGCACACAAAGAAATGTTATCATTAAACACTTTCAAAAAATTTATCAAAGTTTTCAATTACAGGGATTCCTCTTTGAAACACATAAGGTGGGCTTAAATGGTTCCACAGTGAGTAATGGTGAAAAAAGGTGTTTTCTTTAAAAATGTAAGATATGTTTACAAATACATGCATGGAGCTTAAATATAATGTGGACTAAGTATCATAGTAATTTTCATTGTGCCCACATTGAGAAATGTTAAGTTTGTTTCATTCAAGGTTAGCTTGTGTTGGCTATAGTTTGCATGCATTTTGTGGCACTGTACCATTTAAGCCCATCTTAAAAAAAAGTTAATTTATGAAAATAATATTCTCTACAAAACAATTAATTGAAGTATTTATTTGTAAATTATTGTAAAATGAATCACAAAACATTTATTGTTTGCAGTTCACATGCTTAATTCTAGGGATGCACCGATATGAACATTTTGGCCGATATCGATAACCGATAATTCTTTACATTTGAAAGCCGATAACCGATATATTGGCCGATAAATCTAAATTAAAATTTTTATATACTTTGATAGCCTGTATACATAAACAAAAGGCTCACCATTAAAAGCCTTGTCTCAAACACTTTTAACATAAATCAAACATATACAATACAGTATAGCCTAGTTTGAACCAGTGTAAGATTCCTTAACTTTTAAAATTAATTTAACATTCCTATGGGCAACTTTCTTTATTAAAAAAATGGTAACACTTTATAATAAGGTTTAATTTTGTTAGCATTAGTTAGCATGAACCAACAATTTTATAAGACATTTTTAAGAAAGTTGTATCTGTTAACATTAGTCAATGCACTGTGAACTAACATTATTATTATTATTATTATTATTATTATTATTATTATTATTATTATTATACATTTTATTTATAGGCGCCTTTCTTGACACTCAAGGTCACCTTACATCATCATCAACAATAACAAATTTAAAAAGCAATGAGACACAAGACAATTAAAAAATAGTGCAGTTATGGTCAAAGGGAATAAGCTATTCTAAACAGATAAGTTTTGAGTTTGGATTTGAAAAGTGAAAGAGAGTCAATTTTACGGAGGTCTGGTGGAAGCGAATTCCAGAGCTGAGGAGCAGAGAAACTGAAAGCTCTACTCCCCATAGTAACAAGGCGGACACGGGGAACAGTAAAATGAATAAAAGAAGAGGATCTTAGAGTACGCGTGTGTGTGGGTATTTGCAGGAGATCAGAAAGATATGAAGGGGCTAAATTATGAATGGCTTTAAAAGTAAGAAGAAGTATTTTGTAGTTGATACGATAAATAATAGGGAGCCAATGCAGCTGTTGTAGGATAGGAGTGATGTGATAAATAGAAGGGGTGTGAGTAATGATACGAGCTGCCGAGTTTTGGACCAGTTGAAGTTTATGAAGAGTTTTATGTGGGAGGCCAAACAAAAGGGAATTACAATAATCTAAACGGGAGGTGACTAAGCTGTGAACAAGAATGGCAGTGGAGTGCGGCGTGAGGAAAGGACGCAAACGGTTGATATTACGAAGATGATAATAAGTAGACCGGGTAACGTTGTTAACATGAGAAGTAAAGGAGAGGGTGCTATCAAAGATGACACCCAAACTCTTAACCTGAGGGGAGGGGGAAATGAAGGAGCTATCAATAAGTATAGAAAAATTATGGATTTTGTTTAATGTTGATTTTGTTCCTACAAGAAGCAATTCTGTTTTATTACTATTTAATTTAAGGAAATTTGATGTGAACCAGGATTTTATGTCAAGAAGGCAGTTAGTAAGGGAAGATGGTGGAAGTGTGGAATTAGGTTTAGTTGAAAGATAGAGCTGGGTGTCATCTGCGTAGCAATGGAAATTAATATGATGTTTACGGAAGATGTAACCAAGGGGAAGAAGATAGATAATAAACAGTAAGGGCCCCAGAACAGAGCCCTGGGGCACGCCTGTTATGACAGGGACAGAATGAGAGGTGAATGAATTTAACTGAATAAACTGAGTGCGGCCAGAGAGATATGAATGAAACCAGTTAAGAGGTATATTAGTAATTCCAATAGAGGAGAGTCTGTCAAAAAGTATGGTGTGTGAAATAGTATCGAAGGCCGCACTCAGATCAAGCAGAAGAAGAATGGAAAGTAAACCAGAATCAGCCGCTAGAAGAAGGTTGTTAGTGGTTTCAAGTAATGCTGTTTCCGTACTATGATGCGGACGGAAACCAGACTGGAATTGTTCATATAGATTATTGTAAGAAAGATGAGTATGGAGTTGAGCAGCCACTATTTTTTCCAAAATTTTGGAGATGAAGGGAAGATTTGAAATAGGTCGGAAATTATTATAGTCATTGGGATCTAAACCAGGTTTCTTAAGAATCGGAGTTACAGAAGCTGTTTTAAGAGAAGAAGGAACAATTCCAGTAGTAAGTGAAGAGTAATTGATGTTAGTGATTAGGGGGGACAGCAAAGAAACAGTGGCTTTCACAAGCACAGTTGGAAGAGGATCCAATCTACAGGTTGAAGATTTGGATTTTTGAATAAGTTCATTAATTTCATTTACTGAAGGTAGGGTAAATGCTGAGAAAAAACAAGTCGGAGCAAAGGAAACTGTGACAATTGAGTTCGGACCAGAGGTAGACTTAAGATGCTGATGAATATGTTCAATTTTTAAAGAAAAAAATTATAATAAGGAATTACAAAAATCAATCGAATACAAATGAGGAGGAAGTGGATCCCGAGGTTTTATGAAGTTAGAGATGAGTGAAAAAAGGACCTTTGAATTCCCTTCGCTTGAACTGATTAAACCAGAATAATAGGTGGTTTTAGCTTTGGAAATCGAATCTTTGTAAAAAAGAATGTGATTTAAGTACATGTCCTTGTGCACAGTGAGATTTGTTTTCCTGTAGAGTCTTTCAAGTTGTCTTCCTTTTGTTTTTAGCTTTCTAAGAGTATAATTAAACCAAGGCGCAGAGAGAGTAAATGAAACAGTCCTGGTTTTGAGTGGAGCAAGGTTATTGAAGAGGTTATGAAGATTATAGTTGTTATGAGAGAGCAGTTCATCAGGAGTAGAAAAACTGTCAATACTGGGAAAACTGATAATGCTAGAGGATAAAATGTCCAAGTTGATATCCTTAATATTTCGGAATGATATAATACGTGGAAGAACAGATTTGGAGAGTGAGAGATTAACAGTGAACGAGAGCAACATATGATCAGAAAAAGGGAAAGAATCAGCTTTACAGTTGACAGGTGTAACACCTGAACAGCAGATTAAATCTAAAATATGTCCTTTATTATGCGTGGGAAAGTTTACGTATTGCTGAAGTCCAAAACTATCCAAGCAGGATGTAAAGTCTTTGGTAAGAGTGTTGTCAACATTATCCATATGTATATTAAAATCCCCCAGGAGTAGTATGTTTGAAGAAAGTGTGGATAGGTGAGTCAGAAAGGCAGCAAGGTCATCAATAAAATCCTTATTATGCTTTGGTGGGCGGTAAAAAATAGCAACAATGGTGGGAATAGGTCCAGAAAGCTGACAAACAATAGCCTCAAATGAGTGACAGACAGGAGCATTGACAGGCGCTATCCTCCACTTCTCACGATAGATTATCGCGAGACCTCCCCCACGGCCAGAGTCACTCGATTGAGAGATGTAAACAAATCCCGGAGGAGAGGCATCGTTGAGCACATGAACACACATATTTTATTAACTACTATAACAAAGGCTATTGCTTTCTGTTAGTTAATGCATTAACAAATGAGACCTCATTGTAAAGTGTTATCAAAAAATCTATTGCCTAACAAAAAATAAAATACCTAAATAATGCAAACAAGTCATTGGATAACATTGAGCTGCATATAAAGAAACAAAATGGATCAATAAAATGGAATCGCCTCTGCACGGATAATAAGGAAATTATTTTTATCAAACCATATCGTTGATGAAAATAATACGAGAACAAAATAATGGTAGTTATTAATTATAACACAATGTTTTTGAAAAAAACATTTTTAATATTACAGTGATAGTAAACATCTTTAATAGCTTAGTTACTGTTTCAAATGACATTGCTGTGTGAGCTGCGCGCTAGCTGAGGGGAACGAACGTTAAACCGAATCGCTTTGCTAGAAGGTTAATCAATAATATGTTAATATAATTATATGACAGTCCCAATCATAGCTTTTAATGTTTTGCATTGTTGTTTAATCTGCGCGCGCTGAAGCTGAAGAGAACGAGCACCGGGAAACTGAAGAACTTTTCTAGCAGGTTGTTTAAATCCACAAAACGCATCATATGTGAGATTAATCAGATATTTATTTTACATCAACTTTATATTACGACTTATCTGCACAAAATGACGTGAATGCCCAATCGGACTTGTGCTGGTCATAATGTTGTAGTAGGCTAATCCCTGTTCTGGACGCGCTATTCCCACAACAACGCGCTGAAACGGCAACTAAACCCAGATAATTCACAACGTTTTATTACAATAGTGTTCTCATTATAATGGCATGTATATGACAGTCCCAATTATAGTTTTAAATGTGCACTGCTGTTTGAGCTGCGCGCACGCTAAATAGGCTATGAAGATGATCACCGGTAGGGCCTACAATGAAGCGCTACTGCATCGTTCATTAACTCAACCAAACATTATTTTACAGGCATGTTTTTATTATAATGTTATGAAGCCTATGTGACAGATTTGTGCTGCACATGTTGCACTGAACTGTATCTTCCTTTTCGAAGTGAATCCAATCATTCAGAACCATCATGGCGAACAGCGCGCATCTCTCAACTGAAGTAAATAATCTATTATCTATGGGCTTTGATATATCGACCCAATTTTCTTATCGGATCGATAAGGATAACATCAAAAAAGACCATTTATCGGCCGATATCGATATGTGGTCGATATATCATGAATCCCTACTTAATTATTTGGCAGTCTAGCCTTTCTGTAAGGTAGCTTTGAACGCAAGCTAATAAAACTCATCTTTCCATTTAAAGGAAAATAATATAAAATGATAAAGTACTATTTTTTCATATACAAAAAACTACACATTTATCTCTTATTTGACATAATATCAATGTAGTTACCAAAGAAATGGCTGAAAATTGCAGAAATGTGTTGATATCTGAAGGGTCCTGAAACACCAAAGTTTTGGGGTGACTTTGTGTGAGGTCCCCAGCATGCACATGGGTGGGGCTAACTCATCATTGCCAATGTGATTGGTATGCAATAAAAAATGCCAGGGAAGTAACAAAGCACTGGATTGGTTAACATAATGAGCAGCATAAAATATTATTTTCTCTTTTTTTAATTTGACTTCAGAGTTGTAAGTGGGCTTAAAGTGGGCCCTTCCTGTTCGCAGGAGTGATGAGATAGTAGTCTGTGCTCACTTAATGGCTGGCTGTCTAAGTCGTGTCCACAAAATAATATAGAATTCATAGACAATTGGAAAAGTTTTTGGGGCAGACCTGATCTGTTGAAAAGAGATTAATAATAATAATAATTCATTACATTTATATAGTGCTTTTCTGGACACTCAAAGCGCTTTACATAGAAGGGGGGGAATCTCCTCAACCACTACCAATGTGCAGCATCCACTTGGATGATGCGACGGCAGCCATATTGCGCCAGAACGCTCACCACACACCAGCTTACTGGTGGAGAGGAGACAGTGATGAAGCCAATCAGTATATATGGGGATGATTAGGAGGCCATGATGGACAGAGGCCAAGGGGCAAATTTGGCCAGGATGCCGGGGTTACACCCCTACTCTTTCGAAAGACATCCTGGGATTTTTAATGACCACAGTGAGTCAGGACCTCGGTTTAACGTCTCATCCGAAGGACGGAGATGGTATTCATCCCTCCTGGGATGGTGCTGCTCTTCTCTCTAGTAATATGGCACATAGTCTTAGAGCTCAAACATGACAATCTGTGTTTTGAGGCCGCGAGGGCCGGTCTGAAAATAGTTTTACATTGCAAGTTCTTAGCAAAACCACCCGGCGGCCTGGTGTGCGGCAGCTGCCTGCTTGTCAAACTGTGCAGCCTCTCTGCTCAACTCATAAATAAATGCATCGATCCACAAATTTTGTTGCGTCAGAGGTTACGGGTTGTAATCTGCACTCGTATAGTTTTTTTTTTTTCTCTCATCAAAACTGAATATGTTCATCAGTGGTTACAGTCTATATCAACAATTCTGTATATGTTCTGCATACACATAACACATTATAGACTTCTATAATTCAATGCTAGGCTGCATAGTTTAGATCAGCCAGAAACGGGAACACTTACCATAAATCCTGAAGTGTCAACTATAGTCTCTCCCCTGTGAAGGCCTCCTTCCCTTTACCTCTGTACAGATAAAACGTTGTCAGGATAATTCCGGTTCGCGTGGCTACACAGCAAAAAATTCTGTATTATAAATTTTTAAGCCAGACAAGTAGTTTGTTGAGGGTTGATTTGTGAAGGACTACACGCCTGCGCACATATATATTCAAACGCGCATACTTATCGACTGAACAGGTGATGCGCATGTGCGAGCCGTCTGCGTTTTCGCGGGTTTGCGTTTTTGAGGTTTGCGCAGAGATAACGGATAATCGTTTGCACCTTCAAACCTATTTCATGGAGTGCGTTCTCGAGACACCATGCACTGTTTTGTGCGGATGGGCGGCCGGAGCGCGTTAAGGGTTTTTCTGTTAGAACTGTGTCGTGTTAGCGGCCCCTAAGTTAATAAATATTGATCTTCGCAACGGAAGTGAATCAGTCAAAACTAACTTTAGCTGGACAATAACTTTATCCTAGAGCTGTGGTAAAGCCTAAACAATCTGTTACAGTAATTTCTATGATTACTGTAAAGCTGCTTTGAAACAATACATACTGTTAAAAGCGCTTTATAAATGAAGGTGGCTTGACTTGACTTGACTTGTACCATGATGGTAGTTGAACAAAGGGTTGCAGGATTAGTTTCGAGTTGAAAAAAACAAACCAATCCAACCAGGCTTTGTTGGTACCATGATGCTGATCATCAACTTTCTCTGTCAACTCAGGCTTTGATCCTGAGTTTAGGAGTGACATCAGTAGCGAACAGCCAGTCACATGCTGACAAAAAGTGAAACTGTGATTCATTTCTCGTGAGAGAAGCAGCGCAATTCACTTATTAAATAAAAGTATTAAAATTAAAAACAAATTTACACAGCAAGAAGAAAATAGCTGTTTATGAAAGAGGACAACTAAAAGAAAAAGTCTTGCTACTGTATATCAGTCCAAGTAAAAGTTGTGAAGTTAGTTACAGATAATAAAGGCATAGAGAGAATTTAACATTTAATCTCACATATAGTCATTTTATAGCTTCATCTATTAATTCTAAAGCGTATTTATATTACCTTTATATATTTATTCATTTAAACTCTGCGTAATAATAATAATTGATGAACTAAAATTGTACATGCATGATCGATTATCGATTGTAACGAGGTTCGTTGTTATGGGAAGAAGGAGGCGGGAACCGGGAACCGGCGAACATTCAACATACTTTTAATATTCAAATAAAAGAAATACTCAAACAAAAGGATCCGCCAGCAGCCCCTTGTGGACGACTGCTGGCTCCACAAAACAGAAATAAAACACAACATAAAATCAGGCCTGTTCCTCTCTCGATCTTCACAGTTGTCGCTCCTCCTTTATGCTTCCGCTCCTCCGTGAGAGATGCGAGACCAGTGCGTCTCACAGGTGTCATTCATTAACACTCACGCCACTGGCCTGCGAGGGGCGATGTGGTGAGCAGCCACACACACCCCCTGGAGGTATGGACAGGACCATCCTGGTGGTGGTGGGGAGGGTGGAAGTAGTTGTCGCGTCAGCATCTGCGAACTCAAACGTGTGTAAGTACCAACCTTTTATACAGCGAGTATAATGACGTGATTGGATAGATGTGAAGGTAATAAGTGACGAAGTAATTAAGTCTTCCTGGCAGAACTTAAGCTAAAGCTTTCATTTATTTTTAACTATACCATTTTTATTTTTCAGCTTTTTACATTTAAACTATATTTTAGTATGCAAGAGTGCATGAACTCTTTCTTTTAAATAAAGTTAACAAAAGGCATTACAAACAACTAATAAGCAAATTACACACACAGAGTAGCTAAAAATATATTCGTACTGAAATGTAAGCCAACTAGGGATTTACATCGGCATATAAACATGCGACAAAACGTCTCGGGTTACTATTGTGACCCTCGTTCCCTGAGTGGGAACGAGACGCTGCATCGATACTCGGCGCTTTGGGGAATACCTTCGGCATGTAGCGTCTGAAGTCAACTATGGAATCAATCCAATCTCGATTGGTGTAGCGTGTGATGGTGATCCGGATGCTATAAAAGGTCACAGGAAACTTGGTCGAAGCAAGGTCGTTCTCAGGAGCGCGAAAAGTGTGGCCGAGGGATGCAACGATACTCGACACTTTGGGGAACGAATACCCACGCCGCCGCACTGAGAGAAATACGCCCTGGTGTGAAACATCTGGCACACTGAAACATCTGAGTAGAGGGCAGATCCAAACTATATTGTCATAAGATTTGGTGTAACAAGGGGAGGTCTGGAGCCGGAGGCTCAGCTAACCCCATGGAAAGGAACCCCGGACAGTAGCAAGTATTAGATAAGAGGTGAAGGGTTAACTATGAAATGTTTCCGCAGATAACCAACTGTCTAATTAATAAAGGGGAATATCTCCTAGCCCTTGATACATATCTAGATGAACTAACTCCTCCCAGCCTGAGGCCTAAGCTAAGGGCCTCCAAGGCTATGACCTTGACCATCCGACACATGCGATGGAGGATGGAATACCTGAAGAATCATGATATTGCCCGCAGGCACCTCAGTGCCGGGGCGAAAAAAAGGTAGAGTGGCCCCTCGCTGACAAGTAAGAGGGGGAGCACCACCACTCTTCCAGGATCAGGACGAGCAGGAAGCACACTCAAACAGATTCTATATATGATGAATACCCAGAAAATTATGATATTACCTACGGGCACCTCAGTGCCAAGGCAGAGATAAGATAGAGTGGCTCCCACGCCCTCGAGTAAGAGGGGACAATGCCACCGCTCTTCCCTAGAGTAGGACGAACAGGAAGCAGACTCAAAAGATTCTTATATATTCTCATATAATTCATCTACAGGATATGACGGGTGCCAGGGATAACCCGTCAGCCTGATGTCAATAGGCTAGATGACAGGATTCATCCTCCAATCTATAGGAACATGGAGTTTTTTAGTGGGAATGTCCCTACGAGCTCACCCTTAGAAGCTTGCGGAGGGCACTGAGGCCGCCACAGAGGCCCTAAGCATGAACGGGAGGTCCCGTTAGAGAACAGGATCGAACGCCAGTACTGAAGCCAGTGGGCAGTATTTAACTGGGTTTAATGCCGTACCTAACCTCTTAAAAATATTTAGTTCCTAGTAGAGTGGGGTTCTAGAATGGGTGCCCTAACCACCTCAGTGGAAAGGGCTACCTATTTATAGGTTGGACCCCCTCAGGGGCCAGACCCATAGTCTCCATAACTCCGGCCGTGGATAAAATATTGTACCACCGGCCTGGGAAAGAAGATCTCTCCCAATAGGGACTCGCCAGGGAGGACTCTCCAAGAGACTTATAAGGTCCGAAAACCAAATTCGGGCTGGCCAGTACGGAGCTACAAGGAGTAAACTCACACCGTACCTCCTGACCCTTTCCAGAACCCCAGGGAGCAGAGCGATCGGGGGAAAAGCGTATAGACGTGACCTCGGCCACATCTGTACCATGGCATCCAGGCCCAAAGGAGCTGGATGTGAGAGACAGTACCAGAGCGGGCAATGAGTGTTCACATGAGAGGCGAACAGGTCAACCTCCGCCCGGCCAAACTCTCTCCATATAAGCTCAACTACTTAAGGTGGAGCCGCCATTCCCCGGGCCTCAGCCCCTGCCTCGACAGGATATCTGCTCCCACATTATCAACCCCAGGAATATAAATAGATCTGACAGAGAGAAATTTATCCTGGGACCACAGAAGAATCTGAAGCGCCAGTCTAGAAAGAGGGCGTGATTTCAGACCTCCTTGGCGGTTGATATAAGAGACCACCGACATATTGTCTGTCCTAACGAGAACATGATGGCCTCTGAGGTCTACAAGGAAGTGCCTCAGGGCAAAGAATACGGCCAACATCTCTAAGCGATTAATATGCCATGAGAGATGATGGTCCTTCCAAGTACCTCGGGTGTAACGGCCCTCCATAACCGCACCCCAGCCCGTGCGGGATGCATCCGTAGTCAAAGTTTTTCTCTGACATGGTGCTCCCAAAGCTGGGCCTTGAGACAGGAACCATGGTTTCTTCCACATGACAAGAGCACGAAGGCATCTGCACGTAACTCTGATCATGCAGCCCAGTCTCATCCCAAGACGTCATATGACATGACGCTTTTGACCATACGTCAACATCCGACGTTTTAGGGTACCCTTTAACGTCAGTTAGATGATGCTATCTAATCCTAACCCTACCCCAGACCTAAACCTACCCTCGTCATCTAACTGACGCTAAAGGTAAAGCGTCAGTAGATGACGCCCTAGGATCGTCATCTAACTGACGTTAAAGGGTACCCTAAAACGTCGGATGTTGACGTATGGTCAAAAGCGTCAGTCATATGACGTCTTGGGATGAGACTGTGTTAGATCATGCGAAAGGGGCGGAGAAAACCCCTTGGTCCTGAGCCACCACTGCAAGGCCCTCATGTGGAGCAGACCAAAAGGAATTACGATGGAAGCTGCGGCCATGAGGCCCAAAACTCTTTGAAAGTGCTTGACAGTGATGGCTTGGCCTAACCTAAGACTCTTCATTGTGATTAAGACAGTATTTATATGAGCAGGAGACAATTGTGCCCGCATCGTAATTGAGTCCCACACTACCCCCAGGAACATAGTCCTCTGAAGAGGAGTTAAGGAACTTTCTTCACATTGAGTCTCAACCCCAAGCACCTCAGATGACGCAAAACAACATATCAATGTTGAATTGCCAGCTCTTCCGACTGAGCCAGAATGAGCCAGTCATCTATATAATTTATTATGCTTTTCCCCCAAAAGCGAATCTAAGGAACCTCCTATGTTGTGGGATGATGGAAATATGAAAATATGCATCCTTAAGATCAATCGTTACGAACCAGTCCTCGGATCTGATTTGTTTAACGATCATAGGTATAGTTAACATTTTGAACCTAAACCTCTTCAAAGATTTGTTTAATACCATAAGATCTATAATAGGACGCAGTCCACCATCCTTCTTTGGAACTATGAAGTAACGGCTGTAGAACCCGGACTCCCTCTCGTGGGGGGGGCACATATTCTATGGCCTCCTTAGCTAAGAGAGACTGGACTTCATGTTCCATCACCTGATCCTGATCAGGAGATACCAGTGTGTGAGTAATACCACTAAATCTAGGTGGTCTATACCGGAACTGGATTCTATATCCTTTCTCAACTGTATTCAGGACCCATTCAGATATATTTTGAAGACCCTTCCAGGTGTCTAAATAATCTACTAGGGGGATCAGTCTCTCAGGACTGACCTCAGGTATTGTACTTGTTTTTTGGTGAACTGAAGCAGCTTTCTGGCAGGAACTAACCGAATATTTTTTTCTACAGGCCTCGTGAGAGGTAACGAATGTTTCAGGGCTCTAGATGTTGAAGGAACACTCTGTGCAATACATTCGCTGGAAGTCGATGCCCACTAAAAAGCCCACGCGGGGGGGAACACCCCCAGAGGCCTGAGCATCGCGTCAGGGCCTCTTAGCCGAAGACTTCCTCCCCTGAATAATAGTCCTCAGATCTGTTTTCGGTTTAGAAGGCTTCGGCTGAGGGTGTTGTCTATGGCTCCAGGCCTTTTGCGGGGGGGCACGAGAGGCAACACTCTCCTTCTGCCTAAGCAGGTGAGAGGAGCTGGCGGCAGTCTCCTGGGACTGCCCCCTGGCAGCAGACCCACGAGACCTGGAACGACGGCGGGGGATAAGCTTTTCAAATGCGGCTGACTGTCGTTTCGCCTCCTGAAATCTATCGATGATGTTATTGACATCGTCGCCGAAAAGGCCAGAAGGCGAAACCGGGGCATCGAGGAGACAAGCCCTGTCCTTGTCCCCGATGCCCGACAGATTCAGCCACAAGTGTCTCTCCGTGGCTACCAGTGCTGCCATGGAGCGGCTGATGGCACGGGCCGTCTCCTTGGTAGCACGGAGAGACAAGTCAGCCACTCGACGCATCTCCCTGATGTCGTCGAAGGTGACCTCCCCGCTGTCATCCACCTCTTTGAGGAGGTCGGCCTGGTATGCCTGCAACAGCCCCATTGTATGCAGACAACTACCAGCCCGACCTGCCGCCATATATGCCTTCCCAACCAAGGCCGATGTTGTACGGCAGGGCTTGGTGGGAAGCGCCGGAGCCTGCAGGGATGATGCCACGTCAGGGGAGAGATGTGATGCAAATGTCTCTTCTACCCTGGGCATCATCCCATAGCCCTCCTCCCTGGCACCCAATATATTTGAATATATATGCACATTGGGGCCAGATAAACGTGAGGAGAAGGGCTTATTCCACGATCTCCACACTTGTATTTTTTCTAAATACAAGTTCTACCAGAAAGACTCGGGAGATAAAATTATGTAACAAAGCATTCATTTATTGGCAGCCCAGCAAGCAGTTATTTGCAAAGTTCTTTGGCGTAGGCCCCGTCCAAGGATCGTAATCCGAGGGTAGCGGATCAGCATCTCCTGCCTGAAGATGAAGGCAGGGGCGCAGCCGACCCCCCAGGGAAGTATAGACGGGACCATCCTGGTGGTGGTGGGGAGGGTGGAGGTTGTTGTCGTGTCGGCATCTGCGAACTCAAACATGTGTAAGTACCGATCTTTTATACGATAAGAATAAGGACGTGATTGGATAAACTTGAAGGTGACGAGTGACGCAGTAAATAAGTCTTCCTGGCAGAACTTATGCTAAAGCTTTCATTGACAGACAACACCAAATAAGACAAACAGTTTGACACAGAACGCTTGCTGAAGACCAGAAGCTAACACTTCCTGTTTCCTGTGACCTTTTATAGCATCCGGATCACCGTCACATGCGACGTCACGAGTGACGTAATGACGCTACACCAATCGAGATTGGAATGATTCCGTAGTTGACTTCAGACGCTACATGCTGAAGGCATTCCCCAAAGCGTCGATTATCGATACAGCGGGAGTTCCCTTACGAAAGGGAACTGGTATTACAGCACCATTCATAATTTATATGACACATCCTCCTTGAGTCTGACCGTGGCGCGAGGCTTTAGCAACACCGTCATTTCGGCGCCCATTAACAGATGACTGCTTGTGCAAATTTGATTTGATTTGCCAGCTGCCCTCCTCACGTCTATGCAATGACGGCTTTCAATACCATACGGCAAGTGCTTCAGTTTTTCTTCGGGCAAGGAAAGCTGTCTCAAACAGCTCGGATTTGATGGCAAAGCTAGCGGACCCACCTATGGCCATCAAGACAGCTCTTAAGAAGATTTCAGAAGAAACGAAATCCTGAGTCTGTTCCAGTGAGAGAAATTCCTGAGTCTGTTCTAGTGAGAGAAATTCCTGTTCTGTTTCAGTGAGAGAAATTCCAGAGTCTGTTCCAGTGAGAGAAATTCCTGAGTCTGTTCCAATGAGAGAAATTCCTGAGTCATGGGAAAATTACATTGTACCTCATGCAATTGATAGTTTGCAATTGAGTTTAATTATATTGTTTGATTAGGATCAGTGATGGGAATAACGGCGTTATAAATAACGCCGTTACTAACGGCATTACTTTTTCCAGTAACGAGTAATCTAATTGATTACTCTTCTCATCTTAATAACGCCGTTACCGTTACTGCCAAAAAATGCGGCGCGTTACTATAACTGATGAAGCTGTTTTTTTTTTCATCAGACATCAGGCAAATACTTTTTTTACTGTTCTTCCTTGGTTAGTGGGCAGAGCACGAGACAAGCGCATAAATGCTGACGATTGGCTATAAGGTAGAGTAAAATGTCATTGTAAGCCAATCAGAGGTAGAGTTGGGCGGGTGTTCGAAAGCAGGCATAGTAGTGATGGGCATTCGGCTCTTTTGACTCAGCTCACTGAAAAGAGCCGGCTCTTTTGGCTCACAAACGGCTCTTTAAATGACTTTGACTATAATATTTCAATTTGTATTACATAATTATTTAATTTCTATAGGCTAAATTTGTAAAAATAGAGTCGGCTCTTCAGATATGCGAGCCAGCTCCCAACGTTCACCTAAAAGAGCCGGCTCTTAGAGTCGGCTCATTCGCGAATCGCGAACGACCCATCAAAAGCTCATTCTCGAACGAGTCGATCCATCATCACTAACGCTCATTCGCGAACGACCCATCATCACTAACGGCTAACGCTCATGAATTGCGAACGACCCATCATAACGCATAGTCGGGCAGGACAGGACACACAAGGAACAACACAAGCCAGTCAGTCAACGAGAGACAGGTATGGCGACGAGCTTAACAAGCTTAATTTAATTTTGCCCAGTTGTGGCCTGTTAAGGGGCAATAAATATCAAAATTTCAAAAACATCTATTGTGTTATTTGCATTGATCCACTATATAAACATAATATCTACATACATGGCGTTTGATTGGAGGCTAGTCTCACTTTGTCCCACAGCAACATTTTTTTTTTAGATGCGTGTACAATGTTTCATGTTTCTGTTAATAATGTATTGTATTAAGTGTCCATTTCATTATAATATTCAAATTTATCATAAATAATTGAACATGCACATGTATTTTAAGTTCCGTTAAAGAGGGGTAGAGGTGGGGTCACATTTGAGCATTTCAAATTTAATTTTACTTGAAAGTAACGCAATAGTTACTTTCATAAGTAACTAGTTACTTTTAAAATTTGTAACTGAGTTACTAATTTAGTTACTTTTTGGAAGAAGTAACTAGTAACTGTAACTAATTACTTTTTAAAAGTAACTTGCCCAACACTGATTAGGATACATACCAACAAGTGCTATTCTAGTCCACAGATTGGGAGAATGCCTTTACTCACATGACAGGCTCCTTGGTCTTCATAAGGGCTCATTAGTATCCACAGGGAACCTTCTACCTTTAGAGAGTAAATGAGTGTTTAGAAAACAAAGGAGAAAGCACATCATCTCTTCAAGACTGACAGTTGGCTTCAAAGATTTTGTAACACTGTCAAGTTTTATGGCTGACCTGGACAGCTGGCAGTAGAAGGCAGCAAGCAGGAAACTTCAAAAATACAGCACCTCAAGCTATTTGTCAAAGCTATGCGCTGTAGTTGCTTCTATATATTTCCCAGTGTGTAGTTCTCTAATACTTTTCACATGTGCCCGCACACAAACATTTGTGTCACAGAATTCTCAAAACTACACCAAAGTTGTTTGTTTTGTTTATAATGTTGTGTCTTATTAAAGCCATCCCACTAATTCGACTTTTAATTTCTTTAAATATGAAGTGTCTAATTTTTCAATGTTTAAATACTTTCTCCTGTCCCTCTTCAATGTGCAGTTATCTACAGAATTGTCTGGGTCTCAGTCAACAACTTTAATGCAAAGATCCTTACAAGCAATATCAAACTATTTTCGTACAATGCTGGTTTACGTCCATAGTGGACACAGCGAGTGTGATATTACTTGTGTACATCAGTTAAAAAAACAAGTACAAATACGAACAATTAGGTATTGTACAACAAGTATCCCAAAGTCCCCTTGTTTGTGCATCAAAACTTTAATATTGAGTAACTTATAATAAAAAACGTCTCAGGTTACTATTGTAACCATAGTTCCCTGAGAACAGGGAACGAGACGATGCGTCGATCGACGCCATGGGAACGCCCCCAGCGTGACTGCGTCTGAAGCATCTATGTCAACTAGTCCAATGGAAAGAATGAGCGTCACGGGCGGGTGACGTCATGACCAGGAAATGATAAAAGCACATCCGGTGCAAACCGGCATTAGCTTCGAAAATTGCCGAAGCAAGCCGATCACAGGGATGCAGGAAGTATGGCAGGGTGACGCATCGTCTCGTTCCCTGTTCTCAGGGAACTATGGTTACAATAGTAACCTGAGACGTTCCCTTACGAAGGGAACTCAACGATGCGTCGATCGACGCCATGGGAACGAGAATACCCAAAGCGCCAGAATTCCAAGTACCTGAGTGTTAGTCTGTTGTAACTAAGCACTAAGCACCTGAGAACCTGGGGCAGCATCCAGGTCTAAACTGTAAAATTTAATGAATGTGAGCGGAGAGGACCAGCCCGCCGCATCACAGACGTCCCGAAGAGAAACCCCATATAGTAAGGCTTTAGAAGCCGCCATACTCCTAGTAGAGTGAGCTCGGACCACCAAAGGACATGGCTGGTCCGAGTACTCGTATGCAAGTGAAATAGCCTCAACTATCCACCTACTGACCGTCTGTTTAGAAGCAGGAAGACCCTTCTTAGGTGATCCGAAGCAAATCAGTAATTGGTCGGACTTCCTAAATGAAGAAGTCCGATGCACATAAGTGTCCAGTGCTCGCACTGGACACAAGAGGTTCAGTCTTTCCTGGTCTGCAGATGCAAAAGGAGGAGGACAGAAAGCCTGCAGCACAATAGGCCTCGGAGTCAAGGTCGGCACCTTAGGGACGTACCCCTGTTTTGGATATAAGAATGCCTTGACCATCCCCGGTGCAAACTCAAGGCAAGTGGGGGAAACCGAAAGGGCCTGAAGGTCTCCAACTCTCTTAAGGGACGAAATAGCTAGCAGAAAAAATAGTCTTAAAGGTAAGAAACTTATCTGAAACCGAATCTAAGGGCTCAAATGGAGCCCTAGAAAGGCCTTCTAGTACTATAGCAAGATCCCAAGCTGGCACCCTAGTGCGAGTTGCAGGCCTCAGCCTTACAGTGCCACGAAGGAAACGTGTAACCAGGGGGTCTCGACCCAACGATGTACCCCCCACCAGGGCGTGGTAAGCCGCAATGGCCGCCACGTAGACTTTGAGCGTGGAAGGACATAGGCCTGACGTAAAGCGCTCCTGCAGGAACTCGAGTACTGTGTTCACAGAACAGTTAACTGGATCCCACTGATGTTGGTAACACCATAAAGAGAAAACTCTCCATTTAAGCGCATATAGTTTCCTAGTAGCTGGGGCTCTGGAGCTTAGAATGGTCTCAGCAGCCTCGGCTGAAAGACCACTCTCTATGAGTTGGGCCCCCTCAGAGGCCAAACCCACAGGTTCCAAATCTCTGGTCGAGGGTGAAATATTGTGCCCCCGGCCTGAGACAGAAGGTCTCTCCTGATCGGGATCTCGAAGGGAGGACCATCTAGGAGATGGATCAGGTCCGAAAACCAGATCCGACTTGGCCAGCGTGGTGCTACTAGCAGTAGGCTTATTCCATACCGGCGGACTCGCTCCAGAACTCCTGGGAGCAGAGCAACAGGGGGAAAGGCGTACAGACGTAGCCTCGGCCACGTCTGCACCATAGCATCCAGCCCCAGAGGGGCTGGGTGAGTAAGGGAGAACCACAGAGGACAGTGCGTCGTATTCTGAGACGCAAACAGATCCACTTGTGCTTGGCCGTAAAACTCCCAGATTTTCTCCACCACCTCGGGGTGGAGTCTCCAGTCCCCTGGCCTCAGCTCCTGCCTCGACAGGATGTCTGCTCCTATATTCTGGACCCCAGGAATATACACTGCCCTCAGAGAGAGTACCTTCCCCAGAGACCACAGGAGGATCTGGTGCGCCAGTTTGCAAAGCGGACGCGAACGCAGGCCCCCCTGACGGTTCAGATAAGAGACCACTGATGTGTTGTCTGTTCGTACGAGCACATGATGGCCCCTCAGGTCTGGGAGGAACTGCCTCAACGCATTGAAGACAGCCATCATCTCCAGGCAATTTATGTGCCACGAGAGATGATGACTCTTCCACAGACCCTGAACCGAGCGGCCTTCCATTACCGCTCCCCAGCCGGTGAGGGAAGCATCTGTCGAGATAGTAACTCGATGGCAAAGAGCTCCCAACACCGGACCTTGGGTTAAGAACCAGTGCTCCCTCCATATAACTAAGGCACGAAGGCAACGCCGCGTGACCTTGATCATACGAAGTGGGTTTCCCCTCGGGGAGAACCCTCTGGTCCTGAGCCACCACTGTAAAGGCCTCATGTACAGCAGGCCAAAAGGTATCACGTTGGACGCTGCTGCCAAAAGACCCAACAGTTTCTCGAACTGTTTTACAGTGCGTGACTGGCCTAGCTTCAGCTCTTTTGTGGCTGACAGGATAGCAGCTACACGAACGGGCGATAGGATGGCCCGCATTGTCACTGAATCCCATACCACACCAAGGAAAGTGGTTCTCTGTACTGGAGAAAGCACACTCTTCTTGGCATTGAGCCTCAACCCCAACATCTGCATATGAGCGAGAACGACACCTCGGTGCCGAACCGCCAACTGCTCTGATTCCGCTAGAATCAGCCAGTCGTCGATGTAGTTCAGAATACGTATGCCCTGAAGCCTGAGAGGGGCTAACGCTGCATCCACGCATTTCGTGAACGTGCGGGGTGATAAAGCTAGACCGAACGGAAGAACCCGATATTGGTATTCTTTGCCCCCGAAAGAAAACCTTAGGAACTTCCTGTGCTGAGGGAGGATGGAGATATGGAAGTAGGCGTCCTTCAGATCTATCGTGACAAACCAGTCCTCGGATCTGATTTGAGTCACGATCTGTTTGAGTGTCAGCATTTTGAACTTTAGTTTCTGAACTGACCGATTTAACAAACGAAGATCTAAAATAGGACGCAACCCTCCATCCTTTTTTGGAACAATGAAATAACGGCTGTAAAAACCCGACTCTCGGTCGGGTGAGTACACCTGTTCTATAGCTTCTTTCGCTAACAGGGCCTTTACCTCTTGCTCCATTACCAGAGCCTGCTCGGGATGCACCACTGTGGGCAACACCCCGTTGTAACGAGGAGGACGAGAACCAAACTGGATTCTGTATCCTTTTTCTACAATCTGCAGGACCCAACGAGAAATATTCGGCAGAAGCTTCCACGCTGCCAGAAAATTTACTAAGGGAACCAGCCTCTCGAGGCTGGTCTCTGGTGTTACTGAGACAGCTAATTCTGGAGCCTGAAACATCATGGCAGGAACTACCTGAACTGGCTGCTCTAACGCCCCCCTCAGAGGGCGCGGAACCGATGCTGTGCCGCAGCATAGCATCAGCGACTCGCTGGAGACCGCTGCGCCCTGAAGCACCAAGGGTGGCAGGGTTGGCAGAACGGTCTCGTGAGGACCCCGAAATGGAACGGGCACCGTATAATGAGGTGTACACCGCTCTACTTCGGTCGGGGCTGTCCTCACAGGCCTGACGCATGAACATCAGGACCTTTTTTTTTTCTGAGCCGAAGTCTTCTTCGCCTGAAGAACGGTCCTCAGATCCGGCTTCGACTTAGAAGACTTCGGCTGAGAGGGTTGCGTCTGTCTCCAGTGTCTACGTGGAGGTGCACGAGACGCAACACTCTCTTTCTGTTGCACATGATATGATGAGCTCGACGGCTGGGGCTGCTCACGCCCAGCAGCCCCAGGGGGCTGGACACGGCGAGGGATAAACTTTTTAAAAGCGTCAGCTTGCTTCTTAGACTCCTGAAATCGCTCGACGACCGCGTGGACTGCGTCGCCAAAGAGACCAGAAGGTTCAAGCGGAGCATCTAATAAAAAAGCTCGATCTTTTTCTTTAATCTCTGACAGATTTAACCATAAATGTCTCTCAGTAGCTACCAAGGCTGCCATAGACCGCCCAATTGCTCTGGCGGTCTCCTTAGTAGCCCTGAGAGAAAGATCGGTAGCACGACGAAGTTCTTGAATATCGTCATGAGAAATTCCCTCACTACTATCCAGATCCCCCAGCAGGTCAGCTTGATACGCCTGTAGCACTGCCATTGTATGCAGACATGCTCCAGCTTGACCTGCTGCCGTATAAGCTTTGCCCACTAAAACCGAGGTGGCTTTAAGCGGTCTAGTGGGCAAAGCCGAGGCTTTCAGGGACGATGCGGGACCAGGCGAAAGATAGCTAGCTAAATTCTGTTCCGCCTGGGGCATCGCCTCATAACCATACTCTTTTAGCCCTCTTATTCTCGAATAAGTTTTAACTTGAGGGCTAAAAAGTCGTGAAGAGTACGGTTTATTCCACGATTTCGATATTTCATTGTGGAGATCGGGAAAAAAGGGAAGCTCTCGTGGTGGAGATAATGTCGTGGACGATAAAAAGCGCTCATCTAATTTACTTTTAGGACGAGCGCTTTTATTCTCAGATGGCCATACAATATTTAATTTTTCTACAGCCCGTGACATAACATCCACCAGCTCATCATATGCTGGGGAAATAAATTGTGAATCTTTTTCCCCCATGTGTGTGCTTTCACTCTCCATACTCATAACATCGACCTCCTCGGAGGAAGAGCATTGAAGTAATGGAGTGCTCTCTCCCCGGGCGGAAGAAACCGCAGAGCGTGCTTCCGACACCGGGGGGAGAGCGCTGGATCTTCCGGGTAAGGAAGGAGAAAAGGCCAAGGGACCCGTCTCCAACCCCTCCGAAAGATCCTTCTGCGATCCCCAGGAATGCATTCTCCGCGCCGCCTCGGCAGACGCGGGTCCTGATCCCTGAGGATCGCGAGCCTGCCCACTCTTTACATCAAAGAGTGACAGGCGAGAGCGGAGCATGCGGAGCGGTAGCATTTCACAGTGTTGACACTCAGCCTCCTCGAAGGCTGAGACCGCATGCTCCACTCCCAAACAAATGACACAAAGCTCGTGTGTGTCCCCACCCGTTAAATAACGCGGGCAGGGAGGAACACACTGTTTGTACATTTGTTTCGCCATAACGTTTCCGAATAAATTGCAACAGACAACAATAAATAGACAGAGACAGTATAACACAGATCGCTTGCTGAGGCAACAGAAGCTAATGCCGGTTTGCACCGGATGTGCTTTTATCATTTCCTGGTCATGACGTCACCCGCCCGTGACGCTCATTCTTTCCATTGGACTAGTTGACATAGATGCTTCAGACGCAGTCACGCTGGGGGCGTTCCCATGGCGTCGATCGACGCATCGTTGAGTTCCCTTCGTAAGGGAAGTAGTAACTTCTAACAAAAATCATTTCAAACAAATCCACAGATGAACTGCAACACAGAGCAACACAGTTGTGTATAATTTCTGAAAGAATTAGAGTTTTGAATGAATCGGTTGAATGAATTATTCAAACAATTCACTCATAGACTGTTAATTTTGCCACCTACTTGCGTATTGATGTAAAGTGCAGAAAGAGTCACTGTACCAGTCTACAGAGAAATCTTGCTGATCTGAGCAAAAACATTGGATCATCACTGAATCAGAACACAGCATGTTTACATTTGTCCACATCAACAGCTTCTGTATCCAGGAACCTGTTTGGATATCTTTTCCAGGGCAATATTTAAATTAGGGTTGCACAATTAATCGAAAAAATAATCTTCTGAAATAATTATGAAAGGTGTAAATTACATAGATATTTAGACAAACTCACCCAGAGTCAAATTCTTCTATTTACACTGAACAAAATTATAAATGCAACACTTTTGTTTTTGCCCCCATTTTTTATGAGCTGAACTCAAGATTTTTTTTATGAACATAAAATGCCTATTTCTCTCAAATATTGTTCACAAATCTGTCTAAATCTGTGTTAGTGAGCACTTCTCCCTTGCCGAGATAATCCAACCACCTCACAGGTGTGGCATATCAAGATGCTGATTAGACAGCATGATTATTGCACAGGTGTGCCTTAGGCTGGCCACAATAAAAGGCCACTCTAAAATGTGCAGTTTTATCACACAGCTCAATGCCACAGATGTCGCAAGTTTTGAGGGAGCATGCAATTTGCATGCTGACTGCAGGAATGTCCACCAGAGCTGTTGCTCATGAATTGAATGTTCATTTCTCTACCATAAGCCACCTACAAAGGCGTTTCAGAGAATTTGGCAGTACATCCAACCAGCCTCACAACCGCAGACCAAATGTAACCACACCACCCCAGGACCTCCACATCCAGCATCTTCACCTCCAAGATCGTCTGAGACCAGCCACCCGGACAGCTGCTGCAACAATCGGTTTGCATAACCAAAGAATTTCTGCACAAACTGTCAGATACCATTTTAGGGAAGCTCATCTGCATGCTCGTTGTCCTCATCGGGGTCTCGACCTGACTGCAGTTCGTCGTCGTAACCAACTTGAGTGAGCAAATGCTCACATTCGAAGACGTCTGGCACTTTGGAGAGGTGTTCTCTTCACGGATGAATTCCGGTTTTCACTGTACAGGGCAGATGGCAGACAACGTGTTTGGCGCCGTGTGGGTGAGCAGTTTGCTGATGTCAACGTTGTGGATCGAGTGGCCCATGGTGGGGGTGGGGTTATGGTTTGGGCAGGCGTATGTTATGGACAACGAACACAGGTGCAGCATTTTTTTTCATTGAGCATGTTTGGGATGCTTTGGATCGGCGTATACAACAGCGTGTTCCAGGTCCTGCCAATATCCATCAACTTCGTACAGCCATTGAAGAGGAGTGGACCAACATTCCACAGGCCACAATCAACAACCTGATCAACTCTATGTGAAGGAGATGTGTTGCACTGCTTGAGGCAAATGGTGGTCACACCAGATACTGACTGGTTTTCGGTTTTCTGAGAGCTGTCTGAATTCTTCATAAACTTCTAGGCAATATCATTCTGCTGGTCCAGAAAAGTTAGTAAAAACATTGTTAAAATAGTCCAAGTGACTACAGTGGCTCAACCTTAAGTTTATTAAGTGACGAGAATACTTTTTGTGCGCCAAAAAGAAACAAAAATAATAACTTTATTAAACTAAAAATTTTCTTCTGTGTGGTCCTCTGACGTGAGTTCACGAGAGTGCCACGACGCATGCGCAAGAACTGAGAAGATGACGCCGACGATCATTTGAAGGGAAAGTGTGAAAGGTAAGCCATTCATTTTGCGGCATTGGTAAGGCACTTTTACGTTTATTCGTGGGTTTCTCACGATCCAGGAAATGTACACTTATGTACATGTACATCTGGTACTTAGGGAAACGTTGCCATATACCACAATGGAAAATGGTCAAAAAAGTAGTTTTTATATAAAATTGTGATTTTCTTTTCTATTTAATTGCACTTTTTTTTTTTTTTTTGAAATTGATAGATTTATATACTTGGAACTCATGCAAACCAAAAATAAGTAGATCCCTATCATTTAATCCCTAATTCCTATCATTCCCAATCATTTAGCTTACTCCTATATCCTCACTCATCACATGGCAGAGCTAGCTCTTCACTCTTCCTATCGCCTTTTCCGTAACATATTGCTGTATTATTTTCTGAAAAGAATAAATCAATTTGTTATTTATACATAAATACAACTAAACTACAATAAATACTTCAAATAAATAAATAACTGCAATCATATTGTTGAAGCTACGATCTAAAAAAGAAATCCCAATGGGGAAATACATTACTGCAATGCCACTGTGGTACAGCGTTGCCACATGGCAACATACTTATTTTCCATAGTGTTACAGCTTTGCCATATGGAAACCTTGATATTTTCTCAATTTACAACAAAACTATGTCAGACAAAGTTGATTTGTGAATACAAATATCTAATTTACTAATCAAAGATGCTGCAAAAAAATCCCCCTTGAGAAGAGATGTTTAGAAATGAGGTTGATAGAGCAATTTCTGGAGCACTTCAACAGGTGTCTTCCTTGTGAGGGTGATAATGGGGAAAGAGAGTTTTGGAGGGACATTCAAATGTAATGTGACTTAAAATCAGCACATCATTGGCTACCTTAAGGCCTGTCTTTTAAATTCCCATAGAGCAATATATTGTATTTTTTTCTGAATAAAAAGGAAGTGAGGCAACGGTAACGCTGTACCATAAAGGGTTAAAAGAATTGGTCTAGTAGCAAGATGTTCTAAACAATCAGTTCACGATTCAATATAAATAATTTCAAGCCACAATATCTTTGTTTTATTTATCTTTCAATATCTTTATTTCTGTTTTTTTCCCTAGCTATCACCCACGTCAGTTCAGCAGGATTTCACTGAGTTCTGCACTCTTGCATGAACAGTTAACATGTGTACAACTATTTTATACTTCAAACACATATATGTATTATATACATAATATAATTATTATATATACATACTTCTACTTGTCATGAGCGTGCAGGCTCTCACTCACCCCCGCACTCATTCACCCGCTCACACTCTCCTGATTACTGATGATTATCACCTGGACTCAATTGGAGAACATGCTACTTAAGCATGACCTCAAGTCTTGGTTATGGACCTGTTTCCCTTCTGAAGACTTGCCTGCTGTTTCCTGGTTTTGAGATCTAGTTTGTGATCGTTTCTTTGGATGATTCTCTCCTGTGTGTTCCCAGCGCAAGGACTGTGTTTATTCCCCTGTTTCAACGGAGTACAGACTCTACTTCAGTACTAAAGACTATTTAAGTTAAGTTTGTTTTCGGTTTTGGTTTTTTCACGGAAGACATTTTGTTCTCAGTATCTTTTGCATCTACCCTAGTGGATTTACTGGGGTTTCCTGCTCTTATTAAGCTTTCCTTATTTTTATGATTACATTTATGTGAGATGATTATGCATTTTTATTATGAGATATTCACCTGAATACTTACCTGTTTCAGTTTATGTTGAATAAACTCCTGCTTTTGAGTCCATCCCTAGTCAATGCAGCTATTGAAGGGATACCCTGACAATAAGGCTTTAGAAGCCACTATACTTCTCAATGAGTAAGCTCTGACAGCCATAGGTGAAGGTTGTCCAGAAGCCTCATAACCAAAAGAAATAGCCTAGAATATCCACTTGCTTAGCATCTATTTGGTCTCAGGAAACCCTTTTTTAGGCGAACCAAAGCAAACATCTGATTTTTTCCATATGGCAGCACTATCACTGGACACACCAAATTAAGCTTCTCCTGGTCCAGTGTTCTAAAAAGAGGACAGAAAGCCTGAAAGTCTATAAGCTGTGGCATATTGGTAGGCACCTTAGGCACATAACCCAGTCTTGGGTGTAAGAATGCTTTCACCATTCCTGGTGCAAACTCGAAGCACGATGGGGCAACTGAAAGGGCCTGGAGGTCTGCTACTCTCTTTAGAGATGGTATACCCAGAAAAACACAGTCTTTAGAGTCAGAAACTTAACTGGAACAGTTTCAATAGGCTCAAAGAGCACCATAGGAAGACCTTCCAACACAATGGCCAGGACCCAGGCCGGTATCCTCATGTAGATTGCAGGCCTCAGGCTCAAACCACCAGAGGAAATGTGTCACCAACGGGTTTCTCCCCAAAGACTCACCACCCAAAGGTGCGTGGTAAGCATCTGTTGCCGCCACATATTGAGCCCTCAGGATGAGACAGAATGTCCCTTCGGGTGGTAATCTCCCGTGGAGAGCCACCGAGGAGGGACACAAGGTCTGATAACCACACTTGGGCTGGCCAGAATGGGGCAACCAGCAACAGACAGGCCCCGTCCTGACGGACTCTCCCCAGAACTTTTGGGAGCAGAGCGATCAGGAGAAATGCATACAGATTCAGAGGGGCTGGATGCATGAGGGAGAACCAGAGTGGGCAGTGTGTCAATTCCAGAGATGCAAATATATCCACTTCTGCCTGGCTGAACTCCCTCCATATCTGCTCCACCACCTCAGGGTAAAGCATCCATTCCCGGGTTTCAACCCCTGCTTCGACAAGATGTCTGCTCCCTTGTTTTTGTGCCTAGGGATGTAGATGTAGAGCATATTCCCTTGAGCCCACAGGAGGATCAGGTGTGTCAGTTTATAAAGTGGGTGTGACCGCAGACCACAGATGCATCCTTCATAAGTGTTATGTGATAAGGAGCTCCCAGCATGAAACCCTGGGACAAGAACCAAGGTTTCTTCCACATTACCAAGGTACGAAGAAATCTGTGCATAACTTTGATCAAGCGTAATGGGTTGCCCATCAGGGAATACCCCTTGGTCTTGAGCTACCACTGCAAGGATCTCATGTACAGCAGGCCAAAGGGTATTACTTTAGAAGCTGCCATCATCAGACCCAACAATTTCTGAAACTGACAGTGAGTGACTGGCCTAGCTTCATCTTGTTTACGGCTGCGAGGGTCAAATCGATATGAGCAGGAGACAGACTTGTCTGCATTGTCATAGAATCCCACACCGGGACTTCCGGTCGGAACATCGTCAGGATGGTCGCATAGTGAGAGAGCTCCCGGTTGAGCCAGAGAAATTAGAGAAATTCCCCCATACAAGCCAACTAAATAATTTCATAAAAAGTGTAGACAAGGGGGCAAGAACCATAACGCCACTTAGAGCAATAAAAATTGTCCGAAGACAGGGGGTGAGAAAGACGGAGCGCAGCAACATTAGCAGCTAACAGGTTTAAGCTAGCAAACAACGTGGAGAAATGGCTGACTTGGATCTAATTCTGCGAGAACTAAGAGAGTTTCGCCAAGAAAATAAGGAAGAATTAGAGACAATAAAAGAAGAAATGGTGAAGGTGAATGCCAGACTGGACGAGGCAGAAGGGCGAATTGAGAAAGTAGAAGAGAGGATCCAAAACACAGAGGAAGTCATCACGGCTATGCTAAAGCTACACACCAAGCCGGAGGATAAGCTGCTGGATCTGGAAAGTCGCTCCAGACGCGAAAATATAAGGATTTATGGGGTGCCAGAGGGAGCCGAAAAGGAATCAACAACGATGATCTCATTTGTGGAAAAATTGCTCCATGGGGGTCTCGAGTTAGCTGAAGACATGCCCGACCTGCAGATTGAAAGAGCTCATCAGTAGGTGGGACCGAAGCCCCCGGTGGATGCGCCGCCACGCTCCATCATAATTAAGTTTTTAAGTTTCAAAACAAAAGTTATTACTCCGCAAGGCATGGCAGAAGAAGGGGTTTACCTGGCAAGAAAACCACATAAACCTGGATCACGACTATCCACCTCTGATACTCAAAAAAACGAAGAGAATATTCAGAGATCCGCAAAGTGCTTAACCCCCTGGAGTCGGCTATCGCGCCGGCGCGATATTTATTTTCTTAAAATAAAGAAAAAAAACATGATGCACGTTCTGTCTTCTCTCTCAATGTGAAGTTCATTCTGAAACGCGACAGAAAATGATCTGTAACTCAGCCAATACTTGCCACCCACACATGAAAGTAATGTCTTTACAAAGCTTGAAGTCTCCTTTTTTAAATGAAACAAACAAACTTTTTTAAAAACAAATATTCTCGGTTTAAGAAATCCGTATGAAAGCAATGACATGTACAGTTTCTCCAGCCCGAGCTCATTAACTTTAATTTGACCACACCCCCACAAGCGCGAGCTGTTCTCATTCAAATGATCCACGTGAAGGAACGCAGAGCTGTTAACGCCCTCATCAGCTCGAAACAAAGAATCAGTGACTCCAGTATTTCTCTACTTTTCATCAGTTTGGAAGACTGTTTGTGCTGTGGATTTACCTTGGATTTACCTTAGAAGAAGACGTTTTGATTATGAGAACAATTTATAAGGTAAGAGACATAATAGTAAGTGTTTTATTGTTGTATAAACTTTACATTGTAGCTACTAAACTGGTGCCAGCCTAAAATGTTATGAAATGAGATACAGTATGCTAGTATGAGTGTTTATTCTAATATGGTGAATATTTGAATGTTTAGACCTGTGTTTACTGTTAAATACTGTGTTTGTGGATATCTGCTCAAACGTAGATGTATAATGTAACAATAATGTTTCATAGTTTGGAGCGGCTCGATCGCTGCACGCGCTGAGTTTGGGTCTGAGTCACGCTGTGTGTTTGAAAAGCAAAACACGCCACACATTAGGCTTCACGCCAAACTCATCTCATTTCATAGCGAATAGAAATATTTGAAGAATATTCCAGCTGATACGAATAGATGATAAACAATATACAGGTCCTTCTCAAAAAATTAGCATATTGTGATAAAGTTCATTATTTTCCATAATGTAATGATAAAAATTAAACTTTCATATATTTTAGATTCATTGCACCAACTGAAATATTTCAGGTCTTTTATTGTTTTAATACTGATGATTTTGGTATACAGCTCATGAAAACCCAAAATTCCTATCTCAAAAAATTAGCATATCATGAAAAGGTTCTCAAAACGAGCTATTAACCTAATCATCTGAATCAACTAATTAACTCTAAACACCTGCAAAAGATTCCTGAGGCTTTTAAAAACTCCCAGCCTGTTTCATTACTCAAAACCGCAATCATGGGTAAGACTGCCGACCTGACTGCTGTCCAGAAGGCCATCATTGACACCCTCAAGCAAGAGGGTAAGACACAGAAAGAAATTTCTGAACAAATAGGCTGTTCCCAGAGTGCTGTATCAAGGCACCTCAGTGGGAAGTCTGTGGGAAGGAAAAAGTGTGGCAAAAAACGCTGCACAACGAGAAGAGGTGACCGGACCCTGAGGAAGATTGTGGAGAAGGACAGATTCCAGACCTTGGGGGACCTGCGGAAGCAGTGGACTGAGTCTGGAGTAGAAAGATCCAGAGCCACCGTGCACAGGCGTGTGCAGGAAATGGGCTACAGGTGCCGCATTCCCCAGGTCAAGCCACTTTTGAACCAGAAACAGCGGCAGAAGCGCCTGACCTGGGCTACAGATAAGCAGCACTGGAGTACCCACAGTCAGTGATGGTCTGGGGTGCCATGTCAGCTGCTGGTGTTGGTCCACTGTGTTTTATCAAGGGCAGGGTCAATGCAGCTAGCTATCAGGAGATTTTGGAGCACTTCATACTTCCATCAGCTGAAAAGCTTTATGGAGATGAAGATTTCATTTTTCAGCACGACCTGGCACCTGCTCACAGTGCCAAAACCACTGGTAAATGGTTTACTGACCATGGTATTACTGTGCTCAATTGGCCTGCCAACTCTCCTGACCTGAACCCCATTGAGAATCTGTGGGATATTGTGAAGAGAAAGTTGAGAGACGCAAGACCCAACACTCTGGATGAGCCCAAAGCCGCTATCGAAGCATCCTGGGCCTCCATAACACCTCAGCAGTGCCACAGGCTGATTGCCTCCATGCCACGCCGCAATTTCTTCCTGTGTCTTACCCTCTTGCTTGAGGGTGTCAATGATGGCCTTCTGGACAGCAGTCAGGTCGGCAGTCTTACCCATGATTGCGGTTTTGAGTGATGAAACAGGCTGGGAGTTTTTAAAAGCCTCAGGAATCTTTTGCAGGTGTTTAGAGTTAATTAGTTGATTCAGATGATTAGGTTAATAGCTCGTTTAGAGAACCTTTTCATGATATGCTAATTTTTTGAGATAGGAATTTGGGGTTTTCATGAGCTGTATGCCAAAATCATCAGTATTAAAACAATAAAAGACCTGAAATATTTCAGTTGGTGTGCAATGAATCTAAAATATATGAAAGTTTAATTTTTATCATTACATTATGGAAAATAATGAACTTTATCACAATATGCTAATTTTTTGAGAAGGACCTGTATGTTTGTCTAGTGTAGTGTTACTGAAAAGTGTTCATTTTTAACGATTTATAGGCTGCCTTCTATCTAGGCTATTGTTATTATTTTATGCAGCCATACACATGCCTATATACAAGGCACAACAAACTAGGTGTTCGTATATATATTTACAAAATACATATATACACTGCCGTTCAAAAGTTTGGGGTCGGTAAGATTTTTAATGTTTTTAAAATAAGTCACTTATGCTCACCAAGGCTGTATTTATTTGATTAAAAATACAAAACAAACCCAGTAATATTGTGAAATATTATTTCAATGTAAAACAGCTGTTTTCTATGTGAATATATAGTAAAAAGCGTAATTTATTCCTGTGATCAAAGCTGAATTTTCAGCATCATTACTCCAGTCTTCAGTGTCACATGATCCTTCAGAAATCAGTATAATATGATGATTTGATGCTCAAGAAACATTTATGATTATTGTCAATGTTGAAAACAGTTGTGTACCTTTTTTTTAGAATTCTTTGATGAACATAAAGTTAAAAACAACAGCATTTATTTGAAATAGAATCTTTTGTAACATTATAAATGTCTTTACTGTCACTTTTTATCAATTTAATTCCTCCTTGATGAATAAAAGTATTGATCCATTTTATTTATTTCCACCAAAAAATAAAATAAAAATTCTTACTGACCCCAAAGTTTTGAACGGTAGTGTTTAATGTTACAAAAGATTATTTTTCAGATAAATGCTGTTCTTTTGAACTTTCTATTCATCAAAGAATCCTGAAATAAAAATGTAAATAACTGTTCCCTATCGGTCAGTCACTACAACGTAGGTCATGACTGACCAATAGGAATCTCACTAGAGAGGCCAATCTACTTCGAGTGAAAACTAAAACAAGCCAATACACATTGGCGTGCAATCATTTGCATCAGCTGCGCGCCCTCGTTAGCGCGGGTATAAACGAGCACCTGGTGCGATTGCACACTAGCTTTTTGCTTCGGAGCCAAACACTTCGATGTCTCTGCTACAGTTGAAACCAACTTTTACGAGCCTTTCTGGACCTCTCCTTCCCGGTGCGGGCGTGGCAGCGCGAGCAGTTTCTCTTTCTCTCTCTTTCTTTTTTTATTTTGCTGTTTTAAAAACTGAGCAAAAAAAAGAGCTGTTTTAACAGCTGGTGAGGTGCGCTTCAGAGCGCTCAAAAGCTGTTGTAACAGCTGGTAAGGTGCGCCTTGCAAGCACTCAAAAGCTGTTATAACAGCTGGTAAGACCCCCAGCGAGAGAGATCCAGCGCACAGACGGGTGCGGAGTCCCCGTGCCTGCACCTCGTTCCAACCCCCCTTCGCGGGTTGCTTCGGGCAGTGACACGGGTGACCTGAGGATCACAGTGAGCGCGCTTCCTTCGGGGAACCAACCCCCTAGGAACCCTCACTCCTCTCATGCTCCGCAACCAGTTGAGCTGCCAACGGAATGTTCTGGACCATCCTCGAGGTGTGTACCGGTCGTTTCGTTTGGCGCTCCCTGCGACGACCAGATGTCGATCGCTGCATCGGAGGGTGGGTCAGACCTCTCCGCGGATGACGGCTCAGAGCCGCTGCCTCCTTCGGGTGTGCCAGCAGTGCCCGAGTCGGACCCGGAGATGATGGCCATGCTTTCCCGGGCCGCCAACAGGATCGGGCTCGTGTGGAACCCTCCACCGTGTCCCGAGCCCTCGAGGTTGGACGATTGGTATCTCGGGGTGGCGCGCGCTGGTTCTCAGCAACCCACCCCAGTGCCTTTCTTCCCGGAGGTGCATGAGGAGCTCACAGGGACGTGGACGGCACCTTTTAGTGCCAGAAACCGTCTCGGTGGCTCCTCCTCCCTCACCACCCTTGATGGCGGGGCAGCTAAGGGATACACGCGCATCCTACCAGTGGAACGGGCCGTTGCTATGCAACTGTGCCCTAACTCCACTTGGCGTGGAGAACCGTGTCTTCCTTCCCGGGCCTGTAAGTACTCGTCGGACCTGACCGGCAAGGCTTACAAGGCCTGTGGGGAAGCTGCCTCTGCCATACACGCTATGGCGTTGTTGCAGGTTCATCAGGCCAAGGCACTGAAGGACCTGCACGAGGGTGGTCATGACCCACAAGTTCTCCAAGAACTTCGTGCTGCAACTGACCTCGCGCTTCGTGCGACGAAGGTCACTGGGTCGTGCGATGTCCACTCTGGTGGTCCAGGAACGCCATCTCTGGCTGTGTCTGGCTGACATGCGGGAGACCGACAAGATCAGGTTCCTTTACTCCCCCGTCTCCCAGACCGGCCTCTTCGGCGACGCGGTCGAGAACTTCGCCCAGCAGTTCTCGGCTGTACAGAAGCAGACTGAGGCCATCAGAAACATCCTGCCGCGGCGGTCAGCTGCTGCCTCCACCCCACCGCCCACGGCTCCTCGGTCTGCTCGTCGCCGTGGGCGTCCTCCTGCGTCTGCCCCTGCTCCCGCGCCGCAGCAGCAGCCTCCATCTAAACGGCGCCGTGGAGCCAGTCGCAGGCAGGGCGCTCCGCCCGTCCAGGCCCCCGCCAAGAGGGGCGGCAAAGCCAAGGGTAAGCGGCCCTAGGACGGGCGACCCAGAGATGGAAGGGACTGCTCTCCAGGAGACGATGACTGCATCGCTCCCTCCCCCGGAAGAGGGCCGGGTGGTAAATCCTTTGTTTCATTTTGTTTGTGTTCCGCCGCTGGCCTTAAAACCAGCGGTACCCAAATTCTCAATAAAAGAGCAGTTTCTATCATCTCTGGGTCCGAAGAAGACCCGGAGAGCAGTGGGGGGTTGGAATCCTCACCACTTTCATCCGCCTCTTCTTTCGCCAGACGGCAGCTGTGTACGGTCCGAGAACGCCACCGAGCCGCCTCCCGCACCTCCTGCCCCGTGGAACCAGGTAAGTGCTGCACAGCACACTCAGACCCCGCTACGGGCCGCCTCCCAGAGAGAGCCTCCCGAGCCGCGTCCCTGTGTTCCACCACGCTGCCTCACTCCGGGTACGTCTACGGTCCCTTTGGTCCCGCTTGTACGGTCTCTGCGAGCCTGGTTAGCGCTCCCCAGTCCGTCTCGCTGGCTCATTCGAACCATCAGGCTCGGCTATGCGATTCAGTTCGCCCGGCGTCCCCCCAAGTTTCGGGCCATCCACTCCACTACAGTGAGAGCAGCCGATGCCCATGTCTTGCGTGCGGAGATCGCAGTCCTACTGGCGAAGGATGCGATAGAGCCGGTCCCTCCAGCCGATATGAGGTCAGGGCACTACAATCCCTACTTCATTGTACCCAAGAAAGGTGGTGGGTTACGACCGATCTTGGATCTGCGAGTTTTGAATCGGAGCCTCCACAAGCTACCGTTCAAAATGCTCACGCAGAGACGCATTTTCTAATGCATCCGGCCCCAAGATTGGTTTGCAGCGTTCGACCTGAAGGACGCGTACTTTCATGTCTCGATTCTTCCTCGACACAGGCCATTCCTGCGCTTTGCGTTCGAGGGTCGAGCATATCAGTACAAGGTCCTACCCTTCGGGTTGTCCCTGTCCCCCCGTGTCTTCACGAAAGTCACGGAGGGGGCCCTTGTTCCCATGAGAGAACAGGGCGTTCGCATCCTCAACTATCTCGACGACTGGCTCATACTAGCACACTCTCGAGATCAGCTATGCGAACACAGGGACCTAGTGCTCAGGCACCTCAGCCAGTTGGGTCTTCAGGTCAACTGGGAAAAGAGCAAACTCTCCCCTGTGCAGAGGATCTCTTATCTCGGTATGGAGTTGGATTCGGTCGCCCAGACAGCGCGCCTCACAGAGCAGCGTGCTCAGTCGGTGCTGAACTGCTTGAACACGTTCAAAGGCAGGACAGCGGTCCCACTGAAATTCTTTCAGAGGCTCCTGGGGCATATGGCAGCAGCAGCAGCGGTAACCCCGCTCGGCCTGCTTCATATGAGACCGCTTCAGCATTGGCTTCACGGCCGAGTCCCGAGATGGGCGTGGCATCACGGCACTCACCGGGTGGTAATTACACCGGCATGCCGCCAGACCTTCAGCCCATGGTCAGACCTCTTGTTCCTGCGGGCAGGAGTCCCCTTGGAACAGGTGTCCAGGCATGCTGTGGTATTCACAGATGCCTCTGCCACGGGCTGGGGTGCCACGTACAACGGGCATGCAGTGTCAGGGGTGTGGACGGACCCCCAACTGCATTGGCACATCAATTGCCTCGAGTTGCTAGCAGTACATCTCGCTCTGAGCCGCTTGAAAAGGCCGCTACGGGGCAGGGACGTGCTGGTCCGTACGGACAACACGGCGACCGTTGCGTACATCAACCGACAAGGTGGTCTACGCTCCCATCGCATGTCGCAACTCGCCCGCCATCTCCTCCTCTGGAGTCAGAAGCATCTGAGGTCGCTTCGAGCCATGTATGTCCCCGGCGTGCTCAACCGTGTGGCCGACGAGCTATCACGAGCTGTGCTTCCGGGAGAATGGCGACTCCACCCCCAGGCGGTTCAGCTGATCTGGAGAGAGTTCGGGGAGGCTCAGGTAGACCTGTTTGCCTCCTCAGAGACCTCCCCGTGGCCTTCGCAAATATGCGTTTCCCCCAGTGAGCCTACTTGCGCAGACACTGTGCAAAGTCAGGGAGGACGAGGAGCAGGTCCTTCTGGTGGCTCCCTATTGGCCCACCCGGACTTGGTTCCCAGAACTCATGCTCCTCGTGACAGTCCCTCCCTGGCCCATTCCTCTGAGGAAGGATCTTCTGACTCTATGGCACCCGCGCCCAGACCTCTGGAAACTCCATGTCTGGTCCCTGGACGGGACGCGGAGGTTCTAGGTGACTTACCCCCAGAGGTACTTAACACCATCACTTCAGCACGGGCGCCGTCCACGAGACGTGCTTACGCCCTGAAGTGGAACCTGTTCGTCGAGTGGTGTTCTTCTCGCCGAGAAGACCCCCGAAGATGTTCGATAGGGTCTGTGCTTTCCTTCTTGCAGCAGGGGTTGGAGCGTAGACTGTCTCCCTCCACCCTCAAAGTACATGCTGCCGCTATTTCAGCTTATCACGACCACATAGATGGCAGAACAGTTGGAAAGCACGACCTGGTCGTCAGGTTTCTTAGGGGGGCGAGACGATTAAATCCTCCTCGACCCCCCTCCATACCCTCTTGGGATCTTTCCCTGGTGCTTTGAGCACTTCAGGATGTTCCCTTTGAGCCTCTGCAGTCAGTAGACTTAAAGCTTCTTTCCATGAAGACTTTGCTGCTGGTTGCACTGGCCTCTGTCAGGAGGGTAGGAGACCTGCATGCATTTTCGGTTGACGAGTCGTGCCTAGAGTTCGGGCCGGGTGACAGCCATGTGGTACTAAGACCCCGGCCTGGCTATGTGCCCAAGGTTCCTACCACTCCCTTCAAAGACCAGGTAGTGAACCTGCAAGCGCTGCCTTTGGAGGAGGCAGACCCAGCCCTGGCTTTGCTCTGTCCCGTTCGCGCTCTGCGTATGTACGTGGACAGAACTCAAAGCGTCAGGACCTCAGATCAGCTCTTCGTCTGTTACGGAGGCCAGCAGAAGGGAAAGGCTGTCTCCAAGCAGAGGATGGCCCACTGGATAGTGGATGCCATCGTCTTGGCTTACCAAGCCCAAGGCGTGTCCTGCCCGCTCAGGTTGCATGCACACTCCACGAGAGGCGTTGCATCCTCCTGGGCGCTGGCACGTGGCTCCTCGCTAACAGATATATGTAGAGCTGCGGGCTGGGCGACACCTAACACGTTCGCTAGATACTATAGCCTACGTGTAGAGCCGGTCTCCTCCCGTGTTCTCACCCTAGACGGGTAGAAGCACTGAGAGGCCTGGCTCCGTCGGCTTGCTGCACCCTACTGTGCACCCTTATTGCTCCAGAGTAAAACCTGTCGAGTCCTCCAAACCCCTCGGCCCGGACTTGGCGGAGCGTCCGGCGCCAGGCCCTTATCCGCTGAATCCTTGAGAACCGGATCTGGGCTGGGTTCCATATGTGTGACCCTACGGGGATCCCATATGTGTATACTTCCACGGACACTCCTATCGGAAGCCCGTGTCTTTCCCTTGGGCTAAGTCACCCATTATTTCGTATGCAGTACAACCTCGGGTTAGTCCATATGTATTTTCCACATAACTCTTTGAAGAAGTGGCTTCCGCAGCGTTCTCCTTCCTAAACGGAGAGGGCATGCTTTCCCAGTGTTCCAATATCTCACTGTATGGGTTATCACGGAACAACAGTGTCAGACTCACTCTGTGTAAGCCTCCTCCTATCGTCCTTCCAGGCAAGGAGGTGTAGAGGCTCGCACAGGGGCGCTGGATGGGGTGCAGCGGCTGTGGCGCTTTGGTAGGGATTCCTATTGGTCAGTCATGACCTACGTTGTAGTGACTGACCGATAGGGAACGTCTCGGTTACATATGGTAACCCTCGTTCCCTGAGGGAGGGAACGGAGACGTAGGTCCCGTCGCCACATCCGCTGCCGCCCGCCGGGGCGGCCAGCTTTCTCAGGCTTGGCTCCTCAGCAAAAAACTAGTGTGCAATCGCACCAGCTGCTCGTTTATACCCGCGCTAACGAGGGTGCGCAGCTGATGCAAATGATTGCACGCCAATGTGTATTGGCTTGTTTTAGTTTTCACTCGAAGTAGATTGGCCTCTCTAGCGAGATCATTGGTCAGTCATGACCTACGTCTCCGTTCCCTCCCTCAGGGAACGAGGGTTACCATATGTAACCGAGACGTTTTCAACATTGATGATAATGAAAAATGTTTCTTGAGCATCAAATCATCATATTATACTGATTTCTGAAGGATCATGTGACACTGAAGACTGGAGTAATGATGCTGACTGGAGTAATGATTCAGCTTTGATCACAGGAATAAATTACACTTTACTATATATTTACATAGAAAACGTCTACGGTTACGTATGTAACCCTCGTTCCCTGAGTAGGGAACGGAGACGTTACGTCGGATGACGACGAATGGGGTTTCGCTTAGAAAGCCTACCAACTTCGAGTATTACAAAACGAGCCAATGGCAAAGAAATGCCATGGGTCTGCGGAATTTGCATGACGTAACTCCGCCCCACCTCGTGGGTATAAAAGGAGGAAGTCCGCAACAGCAGTTTATGTTTCTTCGCTGAGGAGCCAAGACTGAGCTCAGGCGATCCCCGCGGTACAGCGGAAAGTGGCAGGCAGACGTAACGTCTCCGTTCCCTACTCCGGGAACGAGGGTTACATACGTAACCGTAGACATTCCCTTTCGTTGTCACTCCGAGTTACGTCGGATGACGACGAATGGGGTTACCAGTCTAATCACGCCACCTTCTCACCTTCTTCATAGACAGGAACTTAAGCTCAACTGATTGCAGAGGCTTAAAGGGAGCACTCTTCAGGGCAGTTAGAACCACTGAGAGGTCCCAAGAGGGAACGAGAGGAGGGCGAGGAGGATATAGTCTCCTCGCTCCTCTCAGGAACCTGATGACCAGGTCGTGCTTCCCTACCGACTTATCTTCGACGGGGTCATGATGTGCGGCAATGGCGGCAACATAGACCTTAAGGGTGGAGGGAGACAGCCTTCGCTCCAACCCTTGCTGAAGGAAGGAAAGCACAACGCTGATCGAGCATCTCCGGGGGGCTTCTCGGTGAGAAGAGCACCAGTCGACGAAGAGGTTCCACTTCAACGCATAGACGTGTCTCGTGGACGACGCTCTAGCGGAAGTGATGGTAGCCGCCACCACTGGTGGACCTAACTCGAGCCGTCCAGGAGCCACACGTGGAGGCTCCAGAGATCGGGGCGAGGGTGCCACAGGGTGCCCCGTCCCTGAGAAAGAAGGTCCTTCCTCAGAGGAATGGGCCAGGGAGGTGCTGTCGCGAGGAGTACAAGTTCGGGGAACCAGGTCCGGTTGGGCCAATACGGCGCGACCAAAATTACCTGCTCCTCGTCCTCCCTGACCTTGCGCAAGGTCTGCGCAAGAAGGCTCGCTTAGGGAACGCATATTTGCGGCCCGGCAGCCAGCTGTGCGCCAGCTCATCCGTGCCGAGCGTGCCCTCGGTCAGGGAAAAATACAGGGCGCAATGGGTCGAGTCGTGAGAGGCAAACATATCTATCTGTGCGTCCCCGAACTGGTCCCAAATCAGCTGAACCGACTGGGGATGGAGTCGCCATTCTCCAGGGAGGGGCTGAAGCCGTGAGAGCTCGTCGGCTGCACAGTTCAGCGCTCTGGGAATGAAAATGGCTCGGAGCGACCTCAGATGCTTCTGACTCCATAGGAGGAGGTGGCGGGCGAGTTGTGACATACGGCGGGAGCGTAGACCACCTTGATGGTTGATGTACGCTACAGTGGCGGTATTGTCTGAACGGACTAGCACGTGTTGACCCCGGAGCAACGCCTGGAAGCGGTGCAGGGCAAGATGTACTGCCAACAACTCGAGGCAATTGACATGCCATAGCCGCTGGGGTCCTGTCCAGGAGCCCGCAGCAGCATGTCCATTGCACATGGCGCCCCAGCCCGTGGTGGAGGCATCTGATGAGACAACAACATGCCGGGAAGCTCGTTCCAGGGGGACACCCGCCCTAACAAAACTGAGGTTCGACCACGGGGTGAGGAACTGACGGCAGGTCGGAGTAACTGGTACTCGGAGCGTGCCTTGTTGCCATGCCCACCTCGGGACTCGGTCGCGAAGCCAAAGCTGAAGCAGTCTCATATGAAGCAATCCGAGCGGCGTGACCGCGGCTGCAGATGCCATATACCCCAGGAGCCTCTGAAAATGTTTCAGTGGAACCGCACTCTTGCTCTTGAGTTGTCTCAGGCAAGTCAGCAGTGACTGCGCGCGCTCGCTCGTAAGGTGCGCGGACATGGCGACCGAGTCGATGTCCATACCGAGAAAAGAGATCCTCTGCACGGGGCAAAGTTGCTCTTCTCCCAGTTGACCCGAAGGCCCAGACGAGCTAGGTGCCGGAGCACTAGGTCCCTGTGTTCGCAAACCTGATCTCGAGAGTGAGCTAGGATCAGCCAGTCGTCGATATAATTCAGGATGCGAACCCCGTGCTCCCGAAGGGGAACAAGGCAGCCTCGACGACCTTCGTGAAGATGCGAGGAGACAGGGCCAGCCCGAAAGGGAGGACCGCGAACTGGTATCCCTGCCCCTCGAAAGCAAACCGTAGGAACGGTCTGTGGCGAGGAAGAATGGAGACATGGAAGTAGGCGTCCTTCAGGTCGATCGCTGCAAACCAATCCTGGGAACGCACGCATTCGAAAACGCGTTTGGCGGTGAGCATCTTGAACGGCAGCCTGTGAAGGGAGCGGTTCAGCACGCGCAAGTCCAGGATTGGTCGTAACCCACCGGTTTTCTTGGGGACAATGAAGTAAGGGCTGTAGAAGCCGGACCTCATCTCGGCTGGAGGGGCAGTCTCGATTGCACCCTTCGCCAGCAGGGTGGAAATCTCTGCTCTCATGACGGGGGCATTGCCACCGACCAAAGAGGAGCGGACTCCCCTGAAGCGGGGAGGAGACCGTGCGAACTGAATCGCAAGCCGAGCCTGACGGAACGCGCGATCCAGCGGGGCAGACGGGGAAGCTCTAGCCAGGCTCCCAGGAACTGAACCGGCGGGATCACGCAGACGACAGGCGTCCCCCCGGAGGGGCAGCGAAGCGGAGTAACTGGCCCAGACGTGGACGGCATAAGGGGCCCGGTGGCATAGTTAGCAACCGCGCCCTGGCAGAGGGGGCCAGGGGAGGACCAGGCTGGTCGTCCCGCGGGGGCCTGCTCTGCCAGGGGTCTGGCGACAGAGGGGGACAGGGGCGAAGCGGTCCGTGGACAGCACGCCGTGTCAACCACCTCTGGGACAGAGGGGGACGAGGAGAGCACGGCTAGAGGGCGGCGCTCTGTGTCGTCCGAGAACTCTGTGTGCTCAGAGAAGGGAGAGTCAGTTCTTTGCGAATAAGGATTCTTCCCCGGCCCTCCACCGGGGAAAGGAGTGGTCCTGCTCCCAACTCCTGGAAAGAACTGAGTCCCATCTCTGGGGAGCCCCTCTCAAGAGCGCCACCTAACCCGGCGTGTAGCGGGGGGCGGGGCTGGAGAGGGCTGTGGCGTCCGGCGGGGGGGCGCCCTCGGCGGTGGGCAGACCGAGGGACCTGAGCGGACGGCGGGGCCGTCGGGACAGAGTCGACCTCAACCTGCTCCATCCCCGAGGAGCCCGTCTCAGGAGCGCCGCTTAACCCGGCGTGTAGCGGGGGGCGGGGCTAGAGAGGGCTGTATCGCTCCCTCCCCCGGAAGAGGGCCGGGTGGTAAATCCTTTGTTTCATTTTGTTTGTGTTCCGCCGCTGGCCTTAAAACCAGCGGTACCCAAATTCTCAATAAAAGAGCAGTTTCTATCATCTCTGGGTCCGAAGAAGACCCGGAGAGCAGTGGGGGGTTGGAATCCTCACCACTTTCATCCGCCTCTTCTTTCGCCAGACGGCAGCTGTGTACGGTCCGAGAACGCCACCGAGCCGCCTCCCGCACCTCCTGCCCCGTGGAACCAGGTAAGTGCTGCACAGCACACTCAGACCCCGCTACGGGCCGCCTCCCAGAGAGAGCCTCCCGAGCCGCGTCCCTGTGTTCCACCACGCTGCCTCACTCCGGGTACGCCTACGGTCCCTTTGGTCCCGCTTGTACGGTCTCTGCGAGCCTGGTTAGCGCTCCCCAGTCCGTCTCGCTGGCTCATTCGAACCATCAGGCTCGGCTATGCGATTCAGTTCGCCCGGCGTCCCCCCAAGTTTCGGGCCATCCACTCCACTACAGTGAGAGCAGCCGATGCCCATGTCTTGCGTGCGGAGATCGCAGTCCTACTGGCGAAGGATGCGATAGAGCCGGTCCCTCCAGCCGATATGAGGTCAGGGCACTACAATCCCTACTTCATTGTACCCAAGAAAGGTGGTGGGTTACGACCGATCTTGGATCTGCGAGTTTTGAATCGGAGCCTCCACAAGCTACCGTTCAAAATGCTCACGCAGAGACGCATTTTCTAATGCATCCGGCCCCAAGATTGGTTTGCAGCGTTCGACCTGAAGGACGCGTACTTTCATGTCTCGATTCTTCCTCGACACAGGCCATTCCTGCGCTTTGCGTTCGAGGGTCGAGCATATCAGTACAAGGTCCTACCCTTCGGGTTGTCCCTGTCCCCCCGTGTCTTCACGAAAGTCACGGAGGGGGCCCTTGTTCCCATGAGAGAACAGGGCGTTCGCATCCTCAACTATCTCGACGACTGGCTCATACTAGCACACTCTCGAGATCAGCTATGCGAACACAGGGACCTAGTGCTCAGGCACCTCAGCCAGTTGGGTCTTCAGGTCAACTGGGAAAAGAGCAAACTCTCCCCTGTGCAGAGGATCTCTTATCTCGGTATGGAGTTGGATTCGGTCGCCCAGACAGCGCGCCTCACAGAGCAGCGTGCTCAGTCGGTGCTGAACTGCTTGAACACGTTCAAAGGCAGGACAGCGGTCCCACTGAAATTCTTTCAGAGGCTCCTGGGGCATATGGCAGCAGCAGCAGCGGTAACCCCGCTCGGCCTGCTTCATATGAGACCGCTTCAGCATTGGCTTCACGGCCGAGTCCCGAGATGGGCGTGGCATCACGGCACTCACCGGGTGGTAATTACACCGGCATGCCGCCAGACCTTCAGCCCATGGTCAGACCTCTTGTTCCTGCGGGCAGGAGTCCCCTTGGAACAGGTGTCCAGGCATGCTGTGGTATTCACAGATGCCTCTGCCACGGGCTGGGGTGCCACGTACAACGGGCATGCAGTGTCAGGGGTGTGGACGGACCCCCAACTGCATTGGCACATCAATTGCCTCGAGTTGCTAGCAGTACATCTCGCTCTGAGCCGCTTGAAAAGGCCGCTACGGGGCAGGGACGTGCTGGTCCGTACGGACAACACGGCGACCGTTGCGTACATCAACCGACAAGGTGGTCTACGCTCCCATCGCATGTCGCAACTCGCCCGCCATCTCCTCCTCTGGAGTCAGAAGCATCTGAGGTCGCTTCGAGCCATGTATGTCCCCGGCGTGCTCAACCGTGTGGCCGACGAGCTATCACGAGCTGTGCTTCCGGGAGAATGGCGACTCCACCCCCAGGCGGTTCAGCTGATCTGGAGAGAGTTCGGGGAGGCTCAGGTAGACCTGTTTGCCTCCTCAGAGACCTCCCCGTGGCCTTCGCAAATATGCGTTTCCCCCAGTGAGCCTACTTGCGCAGACACTGTGCAAAGTCAGGGAGGACGAGGAGCAGGTCCTTCTGGTGGCTCCCTATTGGCCCACCCGGACTTGGTTCCCAGAACTCATGCTCCTCGTGACAGTCCCTCCCTGGCCCATTCCTCTGAGGAAGGATCTTCTGACTCTATGGCACCCGCGCCCAGACCTCTGGAAACTCCATGTCTGGTCCCTGGACGGGACGCGGAGGTTCTAGGTGACTTACCCCCAGAGGTACTTAACACCATCACTTCAGCACGGGCGCCGTCCACGAGACGTGCTTACGCCCTGAAGTGGAACCTGTTCGTCGAGTGGTGTTCTTCTCGCCGAGAAGACCCCCGAAGATGTTCGATAGGGTCTGTGCTTTCCTTCTTGCAGCAGGGGTTGGAGCGTAGACTGTCTCCCTCCACCCTCAAAGTACATGCTGCCGCTATTTCAGCTTATCACGACCACATAGATGGCAGAACAGTTGGAAAGCACGACCTGGTCGTCAGGTTTCTTAGGGGGGCGAGACGATTAAATCCTCCTCGACCCCCCTCCATACCCTCTTGGGATCTTTCCCTGGTGCTTTGAGCACTTCAGGATGTTCCCTTTGAGCCTCTGCAGTCAGTAGACTTAAAGCTTCTTTCCATGAAGACTTTGCTGCTGGTTGCACTGGCCTCTGTCAGGAGGGTAGGAGACCTGCATGCATTTTCGGTTGACGAGTCGTGCCTAGAGTTCGGGCCGGGTGACAGCCATGTGGTACTAAGACCCCGGCCTGGCTATGTGCCCAAGGTTCCTACCACTCCCTTCAAAGACCAGGTAGTGAACCTGTAAGCGCTGCCTTTGGAGGAGGCAGACCCAGCCCTGGCTTTGCTCTGTCCCGTTCGCGCTCTGCGTATGTACGTGGACAGAACTCAAAGCGTCAGGACCTCAGATCAGCTCTTCGTCTGTTACGGAGGCCAGCAGAAGGGAAAGGCTGTCTCCAAGCAGAGGATGGCCCACTGGATAGTGGATGCCATCGTCTTGGCTTACCAAGCCCAAGGCGTGTCCTGCCCGCTCAGGTTGCATGCACACTCCACGAGAGGCGTTGCATCCTCCTGGGCGCTGGCACGTGGCTCCTCGCTAACAGATATATGTAGAGCTGCGGGCTGGGCGACACCTAACACGTTCGCTAGATACTATAGCCTACGTGTAGAGCCGGTCTCCTCCCGTGTTCTCACCCTAGACGGGTAGAAGCACTGAGAGGCCTGGCTCCGTCGGCTTGCTGCACCCTACTGTGCACCCTTATTGCTCCAGAGTAAAACCTGTCGAGTCCTCCAAACCCCTCGGCCCGGACTTGGCGGAGCGTCCGGCGCCAGGCCCTTATCCGCTGAATCCTTGAGAACCGGATCTGGGCTGGGTTCCATATGTGTGACCCTACGGGGATCCCATATGTGTATACTTCCACGGACACTCCTATCGGAAGCCCGTGTCTTTCCCTTGGGCTAAGTCACCCATTATTTCGTATGCAGTACAACCTCGGGTTAGTCCATATGTATTTTCCACATAACTCTTTGAAGAAGTGGCTTCCGCAGCGTTCTCCTTCCTAAACGGAGAGGGCATGCTTTCCCAGTGTTCCAATATCTCACTGTATGGGTTATCACGGAACAACAGTGTCAGACTCACTCTGTGTAAGCCTCCTCCTATCGTCCTTCCAGGCAAGGAGGTGTAGAGGCTCGCACAGGGGCGCTGGATGGGGTGCAGCGGCTGTGGCGCTTTGGTAGGGATTCCTATTGGTCAGTCATGACCTACGTTGTAGTGACTGACCGATAGGGAACGTCTCGGTTACATATGGTAACCCTCGTTCCCTGAGGGAGGGAACGGAGACGTAGGTCCCGTCGCCACATCCGCTGCCGCCCGCCGGGGCGGCCAGCTTTCTCAGGCTTGGCTCCTCAGCAAAAAACTAGTGTGCAATCGCACCAGCTGCTCGTTTATACCCGCGCTAACGAGGGTGCGCAGCTGATGCAAATGATTGCACGCCAATGTGTATTGGCTTGTTTTAGTTTTCACTCGAAGTAGATTGGCCTCTCTAGCGAGATCATTGGTCAGTCATGACCTACGTCTCCGTTCCCTCCCTCAGGGAACGAGGGTTACCATATGTAACCGAGACGTTTTCAACATTGATGATAATGAAAAATGTTTCTTGAGCATCAAATCATCATATTATACTGATTTCTGAAGGATCATGTGACACTGAAGACTGGAGTAATGATGCTGACTGGAGTAATGATTCAGCTTTGATCACAGGAATAAATTACACTTTACTATATATTTACATAGAAAACGTCTACGGTTACGTATGTAACCCTCGTTCCCTGAGTAGGGAACGGAGACGTTACGTCGGATGACGACGAATGGGGTTTCGCTTAGAAAGCCTACCAACTTCGAGTATTACAAAACGAGCCAATGGCAAAGAAATGCCATGGGTCTGCGGAATTTGCATGACGTAACTCCGCCCCACCTCGTGGGTATAAAAGGAGGAAGTCCGCAACAGCAGTTTATGTTTCTTCGCTGAGGAGCCAAGACTGAGCTCAGGCGATCCCCGCGGTACAGCGGAAAGTGGCAGGCAGACGTAACGTCTCCGTTCCCTACTCCGGGAACGAGGGTTACATACGTAACCGTAGACATTCCCTTTCGTTGTCACTCCGAGTTACGTCGGATGACGACGAATGGGGTTACCAGTCTAATCACGCCACCTTCTCACCTTCTTCATAGACAGGAACTTAAGCTCAACTGATTGCAGAGGCTTAAAGGGAGCACTCTTCAGGGCAGTTAGAACCACTGAGAGGTCCCAAGAGGGAACGAGAGGAGGGCGAGGAGGATATAGTCTCCTCGCTCCTCTCAGGAACCTGATGACCAGGTCGTGCTTCCCTACCGACTTATCTTCGACGGGGTCATGATGTGCGGCAATGGCGGCAACATAGACCTTAAGGGTGGAGGGAGACAGCCTTCGCTCCAACCCTTGCTGAAGGAAGGAAAGCACAACGCTGATCGAGCATCTCCGGGGGGCTTCTCGGTGAGAAGAGCACCAGTCGACGAAGAGGTTCCACTTCAACGCATAGACGTGTCTCGTGGACGACGCTCTAGCGGAAGTGATGGTAGCCGCCACCACTGGTGGACCTAACTCGAGCCGTCCAGGAGCCACACGTGGAGGCTCCAGAGATCGGGGCGAGGGTGCCACAGGGTGCCCCGTCCCTGAGAAAGAAGGTCCTTCCTCAGAGGAATGGGCCAGGGAGGTGCTGTCGCGAGGAGTACAAGTTCGGGGAACCAGGTCCGGTTGGGCCAATACGGCGCGACCAAAATTACCTGCTCCTCGTCCTCCCTGACCTTGCGCAAGGTCTGCGCAAGAAGGCTCGCTTAGGGAACGCATATTTGCGGCCCGGCAGCCAGCTGTGCGCCAGCTCATCCGTGCCGAGCGTGCCCTCGGTCAGGGAAAAATACAGGGCGCAATGGGTCGAGTCGTGAGAGGCAAACATATCTATCTGTGCGTCCCCGAACTGGTCCCAAATCAGCTGAACCGACTGGGGATGGAGTCGCCATTCTCCAGGGAGGGGCTGAAGCCGTGAGAGCTCGTCGGCTGCACAGTTCAGCGCTCTGGGAATGAAAATGGCTCGGAGCGACCTCAGATGCTTCTGACTCCATAGGAGGAGGTGGCGGGCGAGTTGTGACATACGGCGGGAGCGTAGACCACCTTGATGGTTGATGTACGCTACAGTGGCGGTATTGTCTGAACGGACTAGCACGTGTTGACCCCGGAGCAACGCCTGGAAGCGGTGCAGGGCAAGATGTACTGCCAACAACTCGAGGCAATTGACATGCCATAGCCGCTGGGGTCCTGTCCAGGAGCCCGCAGCAGCATGTCCATTGCACATGGCGCCCCAGCCCGTGGTGGAGGCATCTGATGAGACAACAACATGCCGGGAAGCTCGTTCCAGGGGGACACCCGCCCTGACAAAACTGAGGTTCGACCACGGGGTGAGGAACTGACGGCAGGTCGGAGTAACTGGTACTCGGAGCGTGCCTTGTTGCCATGCCCACCTCGGGACTCGGTCGCGAAGCCAAAGCTGAAGCGGTCTCATATGAAGCAATCCGAGCGGCGTGACCGCGGCTGCAGATGCCATATACCCCAGGAGCCTCTGAAAATGTTTCAGTGGAACCGCACTCTTGCTCTTGAGTTGTCTCAGGCAAGTCAGCAGTGACTGCGCGCGCTCGCTCGTAAGGTGCGCGGACATGGCGACCGAGTCGATGTCCATACCGAGAAAAGAGATCCTCTGCACGGGGCAAAGTTGCTCTTCTCCCAGTTGACCCGAAGGCCCAGACGAGCTAGGTGCCGGAGCACTAGGTCCCTGTGTTCGCAAACCTGATCTCGAGAGTGAGCTAGGATCAGCCAGTCGTCGATATAATTCAGGATGCGAACCCCGTGCTCCCGAAGGGGAACAAGGCAGCCTCGACGACCTTCGTGAAGATGCGAGGAGACAGGGCCAGCCCGAAAGGGAGGACCGCGAACTGGTATCCCTGCCCCTCGAAAGCAAACCGTAGGAACGGTCTGTGGCGAGGAAGAATGGAGACATGGAAGTAGGCGTCCTTCAGGTCGATCGCTGCAAACCAATCCTGGGAACGCACGCATTCGAAAACGCGTTTGGCGGTGAGCATCTTGAACGGCAGCCTGTGAAGGGAGCGGTTCAGCACGCGCAAGTCCAGGATTGGCCGTAACCCACCGGTTTTCTTGGGGACAATGAAGTAAGGGCTGTAGAAGCCGGACCTCATCTCGGCTGGAGGGGCAGTCTCGATTGCACCCTTCGCCAGCAGGGTGGAAATCTCTGCTCTCATGACGGGGGCATTGCCACCGACCAAAGAGGAGCGGACTCCCCTGAAGCGGGGAGGAGACCGTGCGAACTGAATCGCAAGCCGAGCCTGACGGAACGCGCGATCCAGCGGGGCAGACGGGGAAGCTCTAGCCAGGCTCCCAGGAACTGAACCGGCGGGATCACGCAGACGACAGGCGTCCCCCCGGAGGGGCAGCGAAGCGGAGTAACTGGCCCAGACGTGGACGGCATAAGGGGCCCGGTGGCATAGTTAGCAACCGCGCCCTGGCAGAGGGGGCCAGGGGAGGACCAGGCTGGTCGTCCCGCGGGGGCCTGCTCTGCCAGGGGTCTGGCGACAGAGGGGGACAGGGGCGAAGCGGTCCGTGGACAGCACGCCGTGTCAACCACCTCTGGGACAGAGGGGGACGAGGAGAGCACGGCTAGAGGGCGGCGCTCTGTGTCGTCCGAGAACTCTGTGTGCTCAGAGAAGGGAGAGTCAGTTCTTTGCGAATAAGGATTCTTCCCCGGCCCTCCACCGGGGAAAGGAGTGGTCCTGCTCCCAACTCCTGGAAAGAACTGAGTCCCATCTCTGGGGAGCCCCTCTCAAGAGCGCCACCTAACCCGGCGTGTAGCGGGGGGCGGGGCTGGAGAGGGCTGTGGCGTCCGGCGGGGGGGCGCCCTCGGCGGTGGGCAGACCGAGGGACCTGAGCGGACGGCGGGGCCGTCGGGACAGAGTCGACCTCAACCTGCTCCATCCCCGAGGAGCCCGTCTCAGGAGCGCCGCTTAACCCGGCGTGTAGCGGGGGGCGGGGCTAGAGAGGGCTGTGGCGTCCGCCCGCGGCCCCCAGAGCCGGCCCGGGTGAACGGGCAGGGTGGGAGCCGCGGGAGGGCGCCCTTGGCGGTGGGCAGACCGAGGGATCTGAGCGGACGGCGGGGCCGTCGGGACAGAATCAACGTCAGTCTGCTCATGGACGGCTGAGAGCTGTTGGGCCAGCCCTCAACCGCACCGCCGAAGAGGCCGACCTGGGATATGGGAATGTCGGACAGACGGGTCCGCGCGACATCCAGCACATCAAACAGGTACGGCCACCGAATGGTGAGCATCACCTGACCCAGGGAGCGTACGGCCACTTTCGTCGCTCGGAGAGCAAGGTTAGTGGCGGCGCGCAGCTCAGTGAAGAGCCCTGGGTCAGTCCCGCCCTCGTGCAGGTCCATGAGCATCTGGGTCAGATAGACCAGCAGAATGACCATGGCACGCAGTGAGGCGGCCGCCAGTCCCGTGGCGCTATAGGATCTCGCCACAAGCGTAGACGAAAAACTACAGGCCACGGACGGGTGCTTAGGATTGCGCCGAGAAGAAGCACTCTGAGGACACATAGCATCGCAACAGAGCGTTCAGCCGGGGGAACCCCAGTGTACCCACGGGCAGCGGCCCCATCGAGGGGAGGAAATGCGGATGAGTTTAGCAAATGGTCCCTGATCTCATCATGTACGTCCGGGAAGAACGGTATTGGGGTTTGCCGTGGACGAGGGTCGGCGGCCTCACCCAAAAACCAATCGTCCCGGGAAAGCATGGCCGTCATCTCCGGATCAGACTCGACGAGTCGTCACTTCCAGGAAAATCAAACCCACCTAGTGAAGCTGCTACACACATAATATCATCCTCTGTAGCTTCAAATGAAACACACGGGCCACCATTTTTTTTTAGGTAGACCCGTGAGAATCACCTGTTCACTAGCGGGCACCGTCATTGAAGAGGGGGGCTGGGGTCGCGGACACATAGTCGGCGCCTTGTTCCAGACCGTAACCCTCAGGTCACCCTGGCCACCAGCCGAAGATCGGGGGGTGGATGAGGGGACTCTCACTCATATGAGTTCACCGAGTCTCGACCTACATGACGCGATGATCTTGTTTCCACGGAGAAAACATGAGTCATCCACGAGCGCTGCTCTAGCATGATCAAGCCCAAACATACCAGACAACGCTCGTGCCCATCAGAGTCCGATACCAAGCTGCCGCACCATTCATTTTTTTTTTTTAAATGCACGGGCGAGCCGTCTTTAAAAAGACGTGCCGCGTGCGAGCTCTTTTAGTGAGAGAAAACTCAAGTGTTGAAGCACCCGGGGAGACACGCACCGACTGGCTGACCACTGCAACAGATCAGCAGGAAGCACGCGCTCGCCGTAGATCGCCGTCACACCAACACTCGAGGTACTCGTTTGTAAAGCTGACAATTCAGAGATGGCTTGTGGAGAGAAGAATACACTTGGCTCCGAAGCGAAAACATAAACTGCTGTTGCGGACTTCCTCCTTTATACCCACGAGGTGGGGCGGAGTTATGTCATGCAAATTCCGCAGACCCATGGCATTTCTTTGCCATTGGCTCGTTTTGTAATACTCCAAGTTGGTAGGCTTTCTAAGCGAAACCCCATTCGTCGTCATCCGACGTAACTTGGAGTGACAACGAAAGGGAACAGCTGATTTACATTGAAATGTTATTTCACAATATTACTGGGTTTGTTTGGTATTTTTAATCAAATAAATGCAGCCTTTGTGAGCATAAGTGACTTCTTTTAAAAACATTAAAAGTCATACCGACCCCAAACTTTTAAAAGGCTGTGTGTGTGTGCATATATATATATATATATATATATATATATATATATATATATGTATATATGTGTGTGTGTGTGTGTGTGTGTGTGTGTGTGTGTGTGTGTGTGTGTGTGTGTGTGAGTGAAAAATCTAAAATGTATTCCCAGAATCGTGCAGCCCTATAGTTTGTCTTGATATCAACATGTTTACAGGTGTTTATTTATTTTTTAGAAAGGGACCAGATGCCACTGGATGAGTCCTGCTGACTTCAACATTCACATGAGTCTCTGTGCATGAACATGGTAAAATGAAAAGTCAAACACCTTGGACATGACAGGTATGTAGGCTACTATGTTTCAGGAATGGCACAAAGGTGTGTGACTGTTTAAGTATTTTTCTTTAGATCAGTGTGTTTACTAATGCGTTTTTTGTCCTTTGTTGTGTATCTTTGGATTATGTTGTGTTGTAAATAAATCCAGACAATCTAAAAGCCATTCTTTTTTTAATGTCTCCTCATTCTTTGTGCAAGGCTCCTCATAATGATTGGGCCTTATAGCACCTGATAGGGCCATTAGGGGAGGGTCTTTGTCTTTCTCAGGTGTAAAATGCATTCATATTAATGAGAGATCCACGCCTCCTCGCATAAAGCTTTCTCACACAAAACACGTCATACAAATTTTAAATCAATATATTGTCTTATCTAAATGAGTATGCAGGATGATTTTCACATAGTTTTGGAGCAAATATTCTAGGCTACGTGATACAATTTTCAAAAGTCTTGTGAAGAAATAATCACTATGGGTTTTATGACCTTATTTCAGTGACATTTGTTTTTTTGTTCTTTCACAAACCACGCATAAACATTATTATCTTAAAACCACAAACTTTTACATACATGCTGCTGACATATTACTGTAGCAGAGTTTGTGCTGAATACAATGTAATAAGACTTTAGCCATGAAAATGTCACAAGTTACAGAAATAAGCACAAATGTCAGAGCATGTCAGAACACCTCCAGGACCCATGAAAACACCTCAGACCTCAGAGGGTTAAGGAAAATAAAATTCCATTCCAGACCCTCTTCCCAGCCAGGCTGCGCGTGAGACATGACGATGAAACCAAAACCTACGATACTATAGAGGAGGCATCAGAGGACCTACAGAGAAGAATCTACACTGTGACAATCATCAGACCCCCTGAGGCGCTCATGGAGCAGATGCAGCGGCTATCCTGGAAAAGAGTGGACAGAAGAGTGAGGAAGGACACACTCAAAGCCGGGCGGGAGAACTACAGGGAGAAGCTCCGAGCCTTCAGGAGATCATCACCGGCCCCCTCCGGGACCTAAAGGATTTAACCCCAAGCTCGAGGGAACGGCAGAGTTAATTGTGAAATCTTTTGAACTGTACTGTAATTAATGGTGGAATGGTGAATTTTTTTTTTCTTTTTTCTTTATTTTAATTATTTTTATTATTCCACCATGCAACTTTTGCAGGTAAGGGCCTCTCCCTCCGGAAAGAGGAGGGAGACTTTTCCCTTCGAGCCACCTTGGGAGGCTCAAAGGGGTCAGGTTATCAGACCCCTACATAGGGAGTCCCACGGACAAATTGTGTTCGGTTTTATGTTTACTAATATGTTAGTCGTTCATTCCCTGCCGGTTCTTCCAGGTAGGGGGAAGCGCACCAGGTTTCTGAGTGGGATGAAGGGTGGAATCACATAGATGCAAAACAGGTCTTTAAAGATAGCATTATAGCAAGATAATTTAATATAAATGGAGTACTCAATCCAGTTAAGAGGGGGAAAATCTTATCAAAATTAAAGAAGGATAGAATTCAAGTAGCTTTCTTGCAACATTCACATCTTAATGACTCTGAACATGCCAAATTGAATAAATCAGAATTTAAACATGTTTATTTTTCTTCCCATGGATCGGGAAGGAGGAAAGGAGTGGCGACTCTGATTTCCGGTGCTGTATATTACGAACACATATCAGAACATAAGGATAGCAAAGGCAGATTTCTTATGGTTACGGGCAAAATAGAAGGAACTGTGATGAGTCTCCTTAACATGTATGTCCCTCCGGGTAGTGACTGGTCCTTTTGTAAATGTATAGTTGATCTAATGACAACAAAAAGTCAAGGGATTTTAATATGTGGCGGAGATTTTAATATCCAATTAAATCCAAGAACTGACTCATCAAACGGGAAATCTGGCGCCAAAAACATTAGCAAAACATTAAATACTTGGATGTGTGAAGTGGGGATTGTGAATGTGTGGAGAGAGATAAATCCGACGAGCCGAGACTACTCACATTACTCACCCGCTCATAATGTCTACTCGTCTATAGATTACTATTTTATGCTTAAAGGGGATCTTTGTAGGGTGGATAATTGTGAAATAAAAGCTAGCACTATTTCAGACCATGGTCCTATTTATATGTCAGTCTACCTGAATAATAATAAGAAATCCACTCTCTGGAGACTGAACTCAAACATTCTGAATAACCCAGTTATTAAAGATAAATTGAAAAATGAAATTCAATCGTATTTGGATAATAATGAAAATGAAGAAGTGACCCCGCCTATTCTCTGGGATGCATTAAAGCGGTGATTGGGGCAAAATAATAGCCATATCCTAATATGACAAGAAAATTAAGTGAAATAAAACTCCAAAAATTGGAGGAAGATTTGAAGAGACTACAGAAAGAACAAGCAAAGTCACTCAAAGATGACAGCAAACATAAGATTAAAAAAACTAAAAAAAAGAAATAGATTAAATAAATACTGAGGAAATTAAAAAAAAGCTCCTTTTCACAAAGCAAAAATACTATGAGGTAGGTGGAAAATCACTGAAACTTCTATCATATAGATTAAGGAAACAACAAGCGGATTGAATTACACACAAAATAAGAAACTCTGCAACAAATGAAATAGAAATATTATATTCCCAGCCACAGAAAAGCAGCGACAATCAGATCGATGCTTTTCTGGCTCAGATTAACCTCCCACAGATCGCTCCCGTTCGCCGTGGGCCGGAGCCTGTTGCCGTCGGCCATGATGGGGGCGGAGCAGGGAACGGGGACTCGCTGCCTGCTGCCCTCGACCGGAGGAGCCATCGTGGTCCGCCAGGAGGCGGAGGAGCAACGGATGTCTAGTACCATCGCATGGCACCGCGAGTGAGTCTCTCAGCTGGCTGAGGACCGAGCGGCAGTGTCTCCGGGGAACCGGACCCAGATTTGTTATTTTTTTTCCTCTCTCCCCTCTCTCGCATCTGTCGCTCCTCATGCTTCCGTCTCCGTTTCTCTCGCCTCGTCGGTCCATACCCCCCAGGGATCGCAGCCGCCACAGGGGGGAGTAGAGCGAAGTCTCATGGTTACCACCCGGCCTGCGAGGGGCGATGGGGGTATGTGGCGAGCAGGATGAGGCCGAGGGACGTGAAAGAACGGCGCGAGGCTGGTGGCGTGAGTAATAATAAACGTCACCTGTGAGACGCACCGGTCTCGCATCTCTCACGGAGGAGCGGAAGCATACAAGGAGGAGCAACGACGCTGATGATTGAGAGAGGAACAGGCCTGATTTTATGTTGTGTTTTGTTTCTGTTTTGTGTGGCCAGTAGTCGTCTGTGAGGGGCTGCTGGCTTATACTTTTGTTTTTGTATTTGTTTTATTTTTATTATTAAAGTCTTTGAATGTTCGCCGGTTCCCGCCTCCTTCTTCCCATAACAACGAACCCCATTACAGTGACCTTTCAACGTGATGACGTAGTTCCCGGCACATTGCAGATCAGCTCAATCCGAACAATTGTAGTTGAAAAGTATTTTTTTTTTTTTTTTTTTTTTTTGAAAATGATCTATTGTTTCACTCGATAAGACCCTCCTCCTCAGCTGCGATCGTGCACAGTCCGTTGAAGCACTTCAAAGACCTTTGAAACTGCATTGATTTGGACTTCAAAACAGTGGTTGCCATTGAAGTCCATTATTCGAAGAAAACTCCAGAAATGTTTTCCTCAAAAAACTTAATTTCTCTTCCACTGAGGAAAGAAAGACATGGATATCTTGAAAGGCATTGGGGTGAGTAAATTATTAGGAAATTTTAATTTTGAGGTGAACTAATCCTTTAATAGCAAGGTATTTGTGGCAAGGGAAAAGGGCCAGAATTAAATTTAAGACACTGCAACTTAGAAAAGAGAAGGGTGGAATGGGCCCTTCCTTGTCTACAAGATTACTATCATGCAGCCCAACTGAGACCTTTAGACTGCCTGTGTTCAACAACTTACACTGCAGCATGGAAAGAAATAGAAAGTACGATGTTAAACGGAATTCCAATGACAGCCCTACAAAGTGATAACAAATTACTAGAAGAACAGGAAATTCCAGATGATTCTATAATGGGTAGCTTTCTGAAGTCCTGGCAGGCAATAGTTAAAATTTGCAGATTAGGAGAAGCATCTAAAATTATGAGATGGTGTGCCTATGATTCAGACTTTGCACCAAACAGAATCGATGGCAGATTTAAGATATGGATCTCAAAAGGCTTAACTACATAATTATCAGTCATTTATCCATAAAGGGGCATTCCAGAGTTTTGAAACCCTACAGAAAGATTATGGACTGGGAAAAGATATTTTTTTTTAGGTACCTGCAAGTGAGGCATCAATTTAACGAAAATCTTAAAGGGGTTTTAGGAACAAGTGGAACAGGGTTCCTAGAAGTATTTTTATCATTAACCAAACCCGGACCAAGCAACAAAATTATCTCCAAACTGTACAATGCTATACAATTATCTAAACAGGAAAATACAGAATACATAAAGAAGAAATGGGAAAGGGAAGTAAAAGTGATGATCACACGGGAGACCTGGGAGAAAATATGCCAGTTACAATGGTTATCAACCGGGTCAAACACATGGAGTTTTGCTGGAAAAACATTGCAAGATTTTTTTATCACACTCATTCAGAAACGATACCAGGGCAGCAGAGATGCCTGTTGGAGACTTTGTGGATCAAATGGAGCCAACCACTTCCATATTTTTTGGGACTGCCAGACAATAAGACCTTACTGGGAAGAGATCCACAAACATATAAACAATGTATTTAATGTAAACATTCCACTTAAATGTGAAACTGTGTATTTGGGCAATCTAGGGTATGAAACATGGAACAGTAATGATAAAAAACTGCTGGCGATACTATTGGCAGCCAGTAAGAAATCTGTTACAAGGAAATGGTTAAAAGTAGACCCATCCATCACTGATGAATGGATTGAAATTGTCTATGAGATTTATATTATGGAAAAAATATCCTTTTCCCTTAAAGTTGAAAAAGAAAAGTTCTATAGGATTTGGACCAAATGGACTGAGTATGTAAAACCAATTAGATCTGATTTCATTTGACAGTACTTGTGCTTTTATGTAGACCTGCCCTCTTTTTGTGTGATGTTTTCATTAACTGAAGTGGTGCGCTACCCGGTTCTGTTCTGCTTTGTTATTGTTCCCAACTGAATAAGTAGTAGTATGTAAAAGAAGATTTCAGAAGGGCAATATGGACAAACTCATGTAAACTTTCTGAATCCACCCTTACCTATGTACTTGAACGACCAAAGTTGTAATTAATGTATGTGATGGGTATTTGCTCTTCCAAATAAAAAGAGAATAAAAAGAAAAGAAAAAAAAAAGAATCCCACACCACGCCTAGAAATGTGGCCCTCTGTTTCTGGAGAAAGCACACTCTTTCTGACGATCAGCCTTAACCCAAACTCTTTCATGTGGGCGAAAGCGACATCTTGATGCCTATCCTCCAACTGCTCCAATAGCACTAATATCAGCCACTCATCAATATAATTTAATACGCGAATGCCCTGGAGTCAGAGCAGAGCCAGAGTTGTATCTACGCATTTGTGAAAGTGCGGGGTGACAGAGCTGCCCACAGGAGGAGCTGGTTGATGGCCGGGGAGCCCCCAAGACCTGAGCCTGCCGAGGGAGGTAGAGCTGGAACACTGCCGCTTGCTTTTTACCCTCTTGGAACCGTTGCCAAAGAGGCCAGAAGAAGACAGCTAAGCATCCAGCAAAAACATTTTTTTCCTTTTCTTTCAGGTCAGACAAATTCAGCCAGAGATGCCACTCCGTAGCCACAAGGGCTGCCATAGAACGACCGATGGTTGTGGACGTCTCCTTGGTGACTCCTTAACTGCATCCAGACCCACCTCCTTGACATTGAATGCTGAAAGGCACTGTCATGACCTGCTGCTATATAAGCCTTACCCACCAAGGCCAAAGTTGTCCTACATGGCCTGGTGCATAAAGTTGGGTTCTTGAGGGATGTAGCGTCTGGACCAATCACACACAAATTATTCATATTTAATGAATAGTCCGGCAAGCTCACTCTCCCAACTAAGTCATGTGGCCAACTTCCCCTGAAACTATCACCACTGGCAGAACTCAGTGTCCGGTTACATTGCTAAGAATTTCACGACCCTGGAATTCCTGAGAGATGTGACTCTTACTTAAATCTTACTGAGAAGGAGATTTAAGCCCTGTTAATCCTATATATTCTAAATATATAACCACTTGAGAAAGGTATAAACATCTAATTTTCCCATCTCATGATTTTCCTTTTGTTGTTTCCTTGTAAACTCTAATGGGTTAATGTTTCAGACTTTCCAACCATGGTTAACCAAAATCATATGTGTGGCATGTTTGATCTCTATAACTTGGTACTTTGAAGATAGAAATGACTGTGTACATGATATGTCGATAACAAAAACATATTAGTATTACAAGAATCTTTCATAGTTCTTCACATCTACCAGCCATCCAGGGTGCACATACAAATGAGCACGCTTGAAACAAAGAGCCATAAACCAAATTCTCCTGCCTGGAAGTTCCACCGTTCTTATTGGCCGAGCCAACCCTGAGGGGTGGGACATGCCTAAGGCTTTATATTGCATCTACACCCAACATTTGCTCTCTTGGCCTTCTCTCGTGCGTTCAGGTTGCTGTCCTGCGGGGCCCCACCAGGCCCCACCAGGCCCCAGGCCCCAGGCCCCAGGCCCCAGGGCAGCAGGTCTTGACTCACAACCAGCCATGTGCTCATTCAAAAGAGAGATGACTCTCTCAACCACAACAGCATCAAGGACAACCTCAGGAGTTTGGCTAACGTCTTCATTCAACGCAGAAGAAGTCCATCGCAACTCCCACCATTTGCTCTGCATGTCCTCTCAGGCCCAGGGCCAGCAGGCCACGATCTGCATGTGCTCAGCCATGTGCTTTACGGGGAGAGAGAAAATCTTCATCCAGAACAGAGTCGAACTACCCATGCAAGTTAATCTTATCTTCATCCAACGGAGAAGAATTCGATTGCAACTTCAGTGTTTGACATTCAATGGAAACATCTTCATCCTTTTCCACGTTCTTCAAGAAATGTGTCCGCTGCAAATGCCATGCAAGTATATACATTTAATGAGGTACTTTGAAAATGATAAGCTGATGGTTCTTTTCATAGTTACATGGATCTTCTCCATAGTTCCATTTCCGTTTTCCAATTTCCTCCTATCACTCACCTATTTATGTATACATGTATGTATGTTTGTCTAGTTTAGTTATGTTCGTGATTTAGTTAATAAAACTTGTGCACAATATGTATTTGGTTCGACTTCACTGCTTGCAAAACAAAGTCTCTTATATGATTTATGATCTTGTTACATGGTCAAAACGCTGTACATGCTAAGAAATAATTATTCTTCCATGGCCATGGAAGATACCCTTTTCTTAGAATAAATGAATAATCAAAAGAGTTAGTTGGACGAACTGATTCATTGATTGTAATATTAAGTTAGCTACATCAAGTTAATACAATTAACTGACCCAAATATTCATAATTAATCATAACCAGTTATTATTGATTATTAATATTTCCCCTCTGAGCTGACTCGTAACAGATTGTGGAGAATGCAGGCATCATATTAAACATTGTATGCAAGCAGAGACAGTAATCAATCATATATTGTCCCATAAGTTTTTATTAACATCTCATACATGCACGTACAAGTTTCTGATTAACCCTCTGAGGTCTGGGGTGTTTTCTGGGTCCTGGAGGTGTTCTGACATGCTCTGACATTTGTGCTTATTTCTGTTACTTGTGACATTTTCATGGCTAAAGTCTTATTACATTGTATTCAGCACAAACTCTGCTACAGTAATATGTCAGCAGCATGTATGTAAAAGTTTGTAGTTTTAAGATAATAATGTTTATGAGTGGTTTGTGAAAAAACAAAAAACAAATGTCACTGAAATAAGGCCATAAAACAATTAGTGATTATTTCTTCACAAGACTTTTGAAAATTGTATCACGTAGCCTAGAATATTTGCTCCAAAACTATGTGAAAATCATCCTGCATACTCATTTAGATAAGACAATATATTGATTTAAAATTTGTATGACGTGTTTTGTGTGAGAAAGCTTTATGCGAGGAGGCGTGGATCTCTCATTAATATGAATGCATTTTACACCTGAGAAAGACAAACACCCTCCCCTAATGGCCCTATCAGGTGCTATCAGGCCCGATCATTATGAGGAGCCTTGCACAAAGAATGAGGAGAAATTAAAAAAAGAATGGCTTTTAGATTGTCTGGTTTTATTTACAACACAACATAATCCAAAGATACACAACAAAGGACAAAAAGCACATTAGTAAACACACTGATCTAAAGAAAAAGACTTAAACAGTCACACACCTTTGTGCCATTCTTGAAACATAGTAGCCTACATACCTGTCATGTCCAAGGTGTTTGACTTTTCATTTTACCATGTTCATGTACAGAGACTCATGTGAATGTTGAAGTCAGCAGGACTCATCCAGTGGCATCTGGTCCCTTTCTAAAAAATAAATAAATAAATAAACACCTGTAAACATGTTGATATCAAGACAAACTATAGGGCTGCACGATTCTGGGAATACATTTTAGATTTTTCACTCACACACACACACACACACACACACACACACACACACACACACACACACACACACACACACACACACACACACACACACATACATACATACATATATATATATATATATATATATATATATATATACACACACACACTGCCGTTCAAAAGTTTGGGGTCGGTATGATTCTTAATGTTTTTTAAAAGAAGTCACTTATGCTCACAAAGGCTGCATTTATTTGATTAAAAATACAAAACAAACCCAGTAATATTGTGAAATAATATTTCAATGTATATCAGCTGTTTTCTATGTAAATATATAGTAAAGTGTAATTTATTCCTGTGATCAAAGCTGAATTTTCAGCATCATTACTCCAGTCTTCAGTGTCACATGATCCTTCAGAAATCAGTATAATATGATGATTTGATGCTCAAGAAACATTTTTCATTATCATCAATGTTGAAAACAAGTTATTTACATTTTTATTTCAGGATTCTTTGATGAATAGAAAGTTCAAAAGAACAGCATTTATCTGAAAAATAATCTTTTGTAACATTAAACACTACCGTTCAAAACTTTGGGGTCAGTAAGAATTTTTATTTTATTTTTTGGTGGAAATAAATAAAATGGATCAATACTTTTATTCATCAAGGAGGAATTAAATTGATAAAAAAGTGACAGTAAAGACATTTATAATGTTACAAAAGATTCTATTTCAAATAAATGCTGTTGTTTTTAACTTTATGTTCATCAAAGAATTTAAAAAAAAGGTACACAACTGTTTTCAACATTGATAATAATCATAAATGTTTCTTGAGCATCGAATCATCATATTATACTGATTTCTGAAGGATCATGTGACACTGAAGACTGGAGTAATGATGCTGAAAATTCAGCTTTGATCACAGGAATAAATTACGCTTTTTACTATATATTCACATAGAAAACAGCTGTTTTACATTGAAATAATATTTCACAATATTACTGGGTTTGTTTTGTATTTTTAATCAAATAAATACAGCCTTGGTGAGAATAAGTGACTTATTTTAAAAACATTAAAAATCTTACCGACCCCAAACTTTTGAACGGCAGTGTATATATGTATTTTGTAAATATATATACGAACACCTAGTTTGTTGTGCCTTGTATATAGGCATGTGTATGGCTGCATAAAATAATAACAATAGCCTAGATAGCAGGCAGCCTATAAATCGTTAAAAATGAACACTTTTCAGTAACACTACACTAGACAAACATATATTGTTTATCATATGTTACTTCAAATATTTCTATTCGTTATGAAATGAGATGAGTTTGGCGTGAAGCCTAATGTGTGGCGTGTTTTGCTTTTCAAACACACAGCGTGACAGACCCAAACTCAGCGCATGCAGCGATCGAGCCGCTCCAAACTATGAAACATTATTGTTACATTATACATCTACGTTTGAGCAGATATCCACAAACACAGTATTTAACAGTAAACACAGGTCTAAACATTAAAATATTCACCATATTAGAATAAACACTCATACTAGCATAGGCCTACTTGTATCTCATTTCATAACATTTTAGGCTGGCACCAGTTTGAGTTTAGTAGCTACAATGTAAAGTTTATGCAACAATAAAACACTTACTATTATGTCTCTTACTTTAAAAATTGTTCTCATAATCAAAACGTCTTCTTCTGAGGTAAATCCAAGGTAAATCCACAGCACAAACAGTCTTCCAAACTGATGAAAAGTAGAGAAATACTGGAGTCGCTGATTCTTTGTTTAGAGCTGATGAGGGCGTTAACAGCTCTGCGTTCCTTCACGTGGATCATTTGAATGAGAACAGCTGCGCGCGTGGGGGTGTGGTCACATTAAAGTTAATTAGCTCGGGCTGGAGAAACTGTACATGTCGTTGCTTTCATACGGATTTCTTAAACCGAGAATATTTGTTTTTGATATGATTTACTTCTTTTAAAAAAGGAGACTTCAAGCTTTGTAAAGACATTATTTTCATGTGTGGGTGGCAAGTATTGGCTGAGTTACAGATCATTTTTTGTCGCGTTTCAGAATGAACTTCACATTGAGAGGGAAGACAGAACGTGCATCATGTTTTTTTTCTTTATTTTACGAAAAATACAACTTTTTGTTTTTATTATTAGTGTACACAAAAAAAGAAGACATTTAACAGTTTTTGAAGATGTATAACACTTGCCTGTATGACAAAAATTGACGGAGTTATTTGAGTTTCTTTTGCACTGATAAGAAAAAAGCGAGACTATCGCGCCAACTCCAGGGGGTTAAATCAGCAAAACTTTAGCTTGAATATGCCTTCCTAAGAACAGAAAGTTTCTCAAATGCTATAATGCATGTTTAAATCGTACGATAAGAAACTCCTGATATTAGCGAAGAAATCCTAATTTCAGATATAAATCGTGCATAAGCCTTCTCTGACGAAGAAATCTCAGATTAGCCGCGCGTATAAATGGTACCAGAACAAATTAATCTGATTATGGGCGAAGAAATACCCATTTCCAGCATGTTTGAAGGCGATTGAGCGATGTTCCTCAATCGCCGATTAAGGCCTTATTATTATTCGTTACGTCATTGTATTCATATTAAACCGCTGAACCGCTCAAATGAAACAATCGCGTCGAATTAGTGCTATAAATTCTAGCCTAGCTAACTAGTAATTCGCCATTGTCTGTGAAGGGACTGTGCTGTTTTGATTTGTGAAAGAGTTGCATGATGCATCACTTGCATGCAACGTCATTGTGGCTAAGCTGGAGTTCTCAGTGTAAACTTTCAGCACAACCGAGCACTGCTCCGCTTGATTTGTGTTGTTGGTTGGCATTGGTCTCTTAGCAACGCATGACACAGGGAAGTGCGAGCAGGCATTTCTGAAAATCTTAATAACAGCACCAACCCCACAGACCCTTGTGTTAAACAAGTGATTGCGTGTAGCCAAATCCTACAGGCATACAAGTTAAAGCCCTTTTACCTCGACTGATAGCTTTTAGCGCTGGCTAAAACTTAGAAATGTGTGAGCGTAAAGTGTAACCTACAAAGACTATAGACTTTGGGCCTTGATCCTTGCAAAAAAATGGATAACTTAGTGATTTGAACACGAGTAATGAGAGTCAAAGCTCCTTGAAGCTTTGAATCAAAGGAGTCAATTGCGTCACAAATGATTCTTTGTTTTGAAGCGCCCTCGCTGGCGACCCCTGCTGGTCAGAACAGCGTAAGTGTAGCAAAAACTCAAATCAATGAAACACCTTTTATAAACCAATCGCAAAGGTTTTATCAAAGGTGTAATCATTTAATGGCAATCCACGAACTATCTAATACCTTTTGTAATATGAGGTGTCTTTCAAGGCACGATATCTTAGTAAGCTGTAGGGCTCGTTTTATGAAAGTTTGGTCAATCAGACCAATAAGAGACTATTAACTTAGCCTCTTCCCTTTATCAAATGCGTAATTAAATGTGTACGAATCTTTAAAAGTGATACAAGATCACATAAAGACTAGATACACACTGGTTCACGAACCGTTGAAATTTAAAATAATTTCGAAACAGCTATGATGCGTAACAAAGCCCCGTTTACTGAAATCACGTGACCTTAGCAGTGATACACGCTCCGAATCACTGATTTGAGACAAATGATTCACTATGGTTTCAGAGCTTCACGAAGCACTGTCTAGCCACTCCCATCATCTGGGTTGAACCACTCTTCTCTCTCTCTTTCTCTCTCTCGACCGCCTCCCTCTTGGTTTCACTTTCAGATTAAAACCCCGATACTTTGGTTTTTATTTGTTTCTTTTATTTCGACTTAAGTCTACCCTTATTATATTTTGTGCATTTACACCTGTTGAGCCTGAATATTCCTATTCAGTTAAGTTGAATTTAATTAAATTTGGGATTTAATTAAATCAATTTGCATATTCAATCTCCATTCTAGTTACCAGAGCTATGAGGACACTCCATGTTTACTCCATTTTCAGCCTGAATTTTTATATTCAGCTATACAGGTCCTTCTCAAAAAATTAGCCTATTGTGATAAAGTTCATTATTTTCCATAATGAAAAGGGTCTCAAAACGAGCTATTAACCTAATCATCTGAATCAACTAATTAACTCTAAACACCTGCAAAAGATTCCTGAGGCTTTTAAAAACTCCCAGCCTGTTTCATTACTCAAAACCGCAATCATGGGTAAGACTGCCGACCTGACTGCTGTCCAGAAGGCCATCATTGACACCCTCAAGCAAGAGGGTAAGACACAGAAAGAAATTTCTGAACAAATAGGCTGTTCCCAGAGTGCTGTATCAAGGCAGTGGGAAGTCTGTGGGAAGGAAAAAGTGTGGCAAAAAACGCTGCACAACGAGAAGAGGTGACCGGACCTTGAGGAACATTGTGGAGAAGGACCGATTCCAGACCTTGGGGGACCTGCGGAAGCAGTGGACTGAGTCTGGAGTAGAAACATCCAGAGCCACCGTGCACAGGCGTGTGCAGGAAATGGGCTACAGGTGCCGCATTCCCCAGGTCAAGCCACTTTTGAACCAGAAACAGCGGCAGAAGCGCCTGACCTGGGCTACAGATAAGCAGCACTGGACTGTTGCTCAGTGGTCCAAAGTACTTTTTTCGGATGAAAGCAAATTTTGCATGTCATTCGGAAATCAAGGTGCCAGAGTCTGGAGGAAGACTGGGGAGAAGGAAATGCCAAAATGCCTGAAGTCCAGTGTCAAGTACCCACAGTCAGTGATGGTCTGGGGTGCCATGTCAGCTGCTGGTGTTGGTCCACTGTGTTTTATCAAGGGCAGGGTCAATGCAGCTAGCTATCAGGAGATTTTGGAGCACTTCATGCTTCCATCTGCTGAAAAGCTTTATGGAGATGAAGATTTCATTTTTCAGCACGACCTGGCACCTGCTCACAGTGCCAAAACCACTGGTAAATGGTTTACTGACCATGGTATTACTGTGCTCAATTGGCCTGCCAACTCTCCTGACCTGAACCCCATAGAGAATCTGTGGGATATTGTGAAGAGAAAGTTGAGAGACGCAAGACCCAACACTCTGGATGAGCTTAAGGCCGCTATCAAAGCATCCTGGGCCTCCATAACACCTCAGCAGTGCCACAGGCTGATTGCCTCCATGCCACGCCGCATTGAAGCAGTCATTTCTGCAAAAGGATTCCCAACCAAGTATTGAGTGCATAACTGAACATAATTATTTGAAGGTTGACTGTTTTTGTATTAAAAACACTTATTTTATTGGTCGGATGAAATATGCAAATTTTTTGAGATAGGAATTTCGGGTTTTCATGAGCTGTATGCCAAAATCATCAGTATTAAAACAATAAAAGACCTGAAATATTTCAGTTGGTGTGCAATGAATCTAAAATATATGAAAGTTTAATTTTTATCATTACATTATGGAAAATAATGAGCTTTATCACAATATGCTAATTTCTTGAGAAGGACCTGTATAAAGCTTAACTAAATGTGAAATTTAATTAAATCAAATGGTACGCTTCCCTTTCCTTTTAGTTTTCTAGGAGCTATAAGGACATTCTACTTTTACTTTACCTCATCTTCGATATTTACTATCAACATCTTCTCCCTCTCTATAGGATTACAGTAGTTATAGCAACTGTTGTTTCCATTAGGAGTTACACAGGGTATTAGTATCCTAATTCCTCTGTGCTTTACCCCTCCTCACTCCTTAGCACCAAGCTAAGTACATGAAGTACGGTTAACGTAAACGCACAGTAGGCCCCAGGCAGAACTGGAAACACTTCCCGTTGTTTCTTCTTCTGTTGACCTTGACGTTTGATGTGTCCCTGCTAGCTTAGTCTAACAAGCAGCATAACCCATAAGCGACACCTGTTTACCTATGTCTCCTACCTAAACTTAAATAGGTAAAACACTCCTTTCTTCCTTTTCCTTTCTGGTTTCATCCTATCTTTTATTTTGGTTTTGCTCTATTTGTCACTCTCGTAGTACAACATGTGAAAAGAACCGTCAGTATTTTGAGTAATAGTTTGATGACATGTAAAAGCCCAGTCATCAATCTACACTGCTTAAAGCACGCCAACTAAGATACTCAAAGCCTGTTTGTTGTGTGTGTGCTCACCAACACTAAATCTTAGTTGCTCCACATCAGCCATGCACACGTTACATGGCATAGCCGTTCTCCCGCACTGATAGCTTACCAACTCTGTAGAAACTTGCATTTGCCTTTGCCATTTCTCTCTCGTGTTCCCACAAGTGTGCCAGTAGGCCTCAGACACCCAGCCCTGCCACCAGGACCACCTGGAGACCCGGCAGAGCAGTGTCATGGACATCCTTCAGCCTGAAGCAGGCAACGACCTGCCACGGCAGAGAAAGGAACAGTTAGGCAACAACGAAAGCGGACGTCTGACACCCAGCCTGAGCCACCAAGAGCTGACCAGCATCATCTTCTCCTTGGCCATGCTCCCGCAGGCCTCAAACAGGAGGTAAATTAACTAACGCTGCCAGCCACAGAACTCCACAGAGAACGAACCCTGCTCAACGTGAGAAGGCACAGGACAGATGCAAAGACCCTGACAGCGTGGAGCAACTGAAAGAGATCACCAGTTTTCAAGCGGCTCTGACAGCTGCTGAGCACCTGCCAACAGACGAGAAAAGAACTGGTTGAACTCAAAGAGAGAGACGCTGATGCCATCGGCGTGCAGCCAGAGCTGAAGTCCCATCACTGACTCAGCGATGCTGCAACATTATAGACCAGCTTGATGTGGTCCAAATAGAACTGAAACAGTCCAACCAACTGCAAATGGACCCCACGAGAAAGATGTACCCTGCTGAACTTCACATCAGCAGCGTAGGCTTCCCCAGCCCTGCACAAAGGGGGGAGGAGCCAAAGCCCTCGGCTTAGCACTTCATCAGCCAGTGTCCTAAGAGCCCCTGCAGCCACAGGAGGAAAAGGATTAATTCAGACAAACCCTGTAACGACACATGAAGTGACAGTCAAAGATCTCGAGCGAATGGTCAGAAACATCCATGCATTGACATCAGAGCTCGCAGGAGACCACGACGTCCCTGCCAACCGAGACATTCGTTTTTACCTGCAGTCTTCGACCAGTGTGACACACCAAGACAGACTCTATCTGCTCTGGATCACATCCTGCCCAGGGTGGTGACACTTTCTGGCTTTGGCTGTGGCACTACCAGCAGCTGGAACAAGCCATCATAACAGGATTCTCAGACTTAGAGTCTGAATGCAGACTGGGCGCTGCCCCAGACACCAAGCAGGGCAGACCTAAAAGTCCCTGTGCTACTACCACAGACATCAAGCAAGCTACCTCGGAGCGTGCAACGAACCTGTGACAGAGGAAGACACCAGCTTCAAGAACCTTTTCCTCCAAAACCTGTTAGTCACCATTTAGACAGTACAGCCTGACCCCACGCAGTGCCCACTCAACGACGGTGTGACCTGACACAGAAGGCCTTTAACACACAAGGCCTTCTCAGAAAGGGTTCCTAAGACCCATTGACTCTGAACTGCAAAAACCAGAAGGCATGCAGCATTACCACAATGCAACACTCTGCTACAAAGTTCCTAGTCAACATAGGACATTAAACTTTTAAAGTAGACGAAAATGTGTGCTCAAAAAGAAGCAAGATTCTGCATTAGTAAAAATAGAATTTTACTGATTTAAAGAAAATCCCGAATGCAGGTGTAAGCCTCACGTGCCAACAGACTATGCACTGCTTTTTGAAATACAGACATTGATACAGTTGATACAATGTCTGATACAGACATTGTGTCACCCGCTGGTTGAAATATACACTGCTGCACATTATTTTCCATGACAATGACTTGTTACAGGAAATACTAACTCCAAATAGGGCATTCGTCACCCTGACGCCAGATAGTAAGCAAACCACCAGAGCTGGGAAAATTAGCATGACCTAGAGCCCCTTCGTGAACTACTGTTATCCTAAAGGTGTTAATTTGATCATTCCGATCCAAATGGGACACGATATGCAATACGCATTTTGATCACTAGCGGCTGGCTTGTCTAAATGCAGATAAAACGATAGCTGGAATTGACATCTCTACTTAAAATAAAAAAAACTGGTATCGGTAATTTCAGCATTAAAGCGTAAGTCTGTTTGACAAAGGAATCTCATCTCAGCGGCATGTAAACTGTATAGGTATTTATTATTCTGCTTTGGTTGAAGGAATCCAAATTGCAGTATTGCTTAATCTGTTTCTGATGAAGAAATCTCAGTACAGTGTTATATACACGTAGACTTGGGTGATGCTCCCCTTTCTACAAAGTAAAGGCCTTACAAATTATTGTTAGATTGATGTAATTCACCTAAATTTTAGCTGCACCTACAAGCAGAGCTACCTAGCGATCAAATCTGTGTTCACTCGCTGAAAAGTCAAGTATTTAGGCACGAGATGGTCGTAACTATGTATGCTTAGACAAGCTTTGACTTACAGCAAATCTATTTGGAGAGAAGAGTTACATGAGTAAATTCGCAAATGCTAAACCACATTTGAATTTTACTGAATGTAACATCAAGTTTTTGAAAGACTTAAAGTATAGGCGCCACGTTTTAACTCGTTTAAGCATGCATAACTCATTTAAAATGTGCAGACATTCTTCATGGACTGTTGAACTGCTCTGACATGCGCTGGTTCCCATGACAATGACTTGTCACAGGAAGTGCTAACTCGTGACATCATATTGTAAACAAACCAGCCTAAGTGGCTAAGCTAACCTAACCTAGCGTCCATTCAGCTTAGGCTAAGCTAAATAATAATTTCTACAGTTAGCGGTTAGCATAATTTCCTTGAAGCCTTTAATTACATCTTTTGTAATTTGTAATACAGTGCAAAGTATTCTAAAATACTTTTCCGTTAACACCATTTAAGGTTTTCTAATTTTTTTACTTTCCCTTTCCTTACTTTCAATTCTTCTCAGCTGAATTTTACCTTCACTAGTTTAGGCATAGTCCTTGCTGAGCGCTGTTGGCTAAATTTACAGTTACCCTGCTAATTAAACCTAAAATTAATTACATGTAAACTGTGTTGCTAGAGAAGAATTATTATAGTAATGAGAATTTTCATCAGCATGTTGACTAAACCTTTGGAGGGACACACACGGTGCGGTCTTAAACACGCAGCAGCTGTGAACCACTATGGAGTGTTGGTCCAAGCAAATCTAAAGGTTAGTCACTAGCGCTATTGATTATTCCCAATTCCAGATCATTCCTGCCGTTTTGATCACTTATTTAAGTCCTTTTTATTTTATTTGACTTTGATACTAATAGCAGTCAGCTATTCACTTATCTATTCTTCATATTTACATTTCCCCTTTTGTTTTCTAATGTGGTTCCATTTCCCATAGGGCCTAGAAAGGAACCAGAGACACCTTTATTTGTGATTTTGTTTATTTTCAACAAGTACACTAATTTTTATGACCCCGCTACACAAGTAATCTCAACGATTACGAGGGCATAACTATAGTCCTGAGGATTGATAATAAGCATAATCTGAATAGGAAAGCTGTCCTTTTTCCTCCTATCCTTACAGAGAAAAGCCAGGGCTGGGTCTGCCTTTCCACCGAAGGCAGCGCTTGCAGGTTCACCACCTGGTCCCGGAAGGGAGTGGTAGGAACCTTGGGCTGACGGTTGATGCACGCAATGGTCGCAGTGCTGTCCGTACGGACCAGTACATGCTTGCTTAGTAGCGGCGTTTTGAAGCGGCCCAGCACAAGATGTACTGCTAACAACTTGAGGAAGTTGATGTGCCAATGCAGTTGAGGCCCCGTCCACAGACCTGAAGCTGCATGCCCGTTGTGCGTGGCCCCCCAGCCGGTGGCAGAGGCATCCGTGGTGACGACACAGTGCCTGGACACTTGTTCTAGGGGAACACCTGCCCACAGAAACGAAGGGTCCGACCACAAGCGGAGAGTTTGGCGACAGTGCGGGGTCACTTGGACCTGGCACGAGCCGCTCTGCCACGCCCATCTCAGATGCCATATGCCCCAGGAGCCTCTGAAAAAGTTTCAGTGGTGCCGCTGTTCTGCATCTAAGTGTGCTCACGCAGTTCAACACTGACTGGACGCAGGCCTCTGTGAGGCGCGCTGTCATGTTGATCGAGTCCAACTCCATACCGAGAAAAGAGATCCTCTGCCCGGGGGTGAGTTTGCTCTTTTCCCAGTTGACCCAAAACCCCAGGTGGCTGAGGTGACTGAGCACCATGTCCCTGCTCTCTTGACTGGGCCAGTGATTAGCCATTCATCGAGGTAGTTGGGGATACGAACACCACGCTCGCACATGGGAGCAATGGCCGCCTCCGCGACTTTCCTGAAGACACGGGGCGATAGGGCCAGCCCGAAGGGTAAGACTTTGTACTGATATGCCCGTCCCTCGAACGCAAAGTGAAGAAACGATCTGTGTCGAGGGAGAATCGAGACATGAAAGTACGCGTCCTTCAGGTCGATCGCTGCAAACCAATCTTGGGGAAGGATGCACTTGAAAATGCGTTTCTGCATTAGCATCTTGAACGGCAGCCTGTGAAGGGACCGGTTCAGGACACGCAGGTCCAAGATAGGTCGTAACCCACCGCTTTTATTGGGTACAATGAAGTACAGGCTGTAGAAGCTGGTCTTCATATCGGCTGGAGGGACCGGCTCGATTGAGTCCTTCGCCAGTAGGACTGCAATCTCTGCCTGGTGAAGGCTGAGGGACGCTGTGTGAACTGAATCGCATAGTCGAGTCTGATGGTACGGATGAGCCAGCGAGACGGGCTGGGAAGCGCTAGCCAGGCCCCCAGACACCGTACAAGCGGGACCAATGGGCAGCGCGGCGGAATGCAGGGACCCAACTCGGTCGCCATAGCGGCCCGAAGTGGGGTCTGAGTGTGTAACACTAACCTGACTCCACCGATCGGTAGGGGATGAGTGAGACGGCAAACGTCAAAGGCCTCGAGCACATCAGGCTACCGCTGGTGACGCAAGAGGGGGCAGAGGGTGGCAAGGCATAGCTAACCCTAACCCAACCTCGCTCTCTTGGGACCCAGAAATAGAGAAGCTGCTTTTGCTGAGAATTTGGTATCAAGCTCAGTGGCAGAACAGAATGATTCAACAAAAGTTCAGCTGCATCTGGGTCGCCCGTCTCAGGGCTGCTGAGACAGGTGGTGCCATCTTCCTGCGAAAGCTCAACGTCACAGCAGAACTGGCTGTGGCAGATTTTTTTTGTTTTGTTTTTTCTCGCAGGGGACTGAGACCCTTGGCAAACAGACTGAGGGGCAGCCCACCAGTGACTCAGGGAGCACATTGTGGCAAGTTTTTGGTTTACCTCAAAACCTGCTTTTGAACTGCGGAGAACCGCTGGGCATAGTCTCCAACAGTGTCGCCGAACGGCCACCTCGTAAGATGGGAGCATCGAGAAAGCGAACTTTGGCGATGTCTCACACCTCTGCAAGGTTTAGCCAGGGGGCTCTTCTGGACCACTAGGTTGGACATCATCTGGCCAAGGGCCAGCGCTGTGACTTTAAACACGGTCAGTCACAAGGCACAGCTCAACCCCGACTCAGAACTACCCTCATGCATTATGACTGGTTTGGCCTTCCACAATTTTTTTTTTTTTTTTTTTCTTTTTTTTTTTGCAGGGTGGCTGTCACATGCATGGAAGAGACAGTCTACAGTAGCACTGCCTCCCCAACATTGAGGGTAGTGAGAGAGGAAAAACTTTTTGCAGCTTTTGGCACGTGTGGCTTGCCATATTGGCACCAAAATGCTTCCATACTGCAAAAAGTTTTTCACACACATCCAGGAAGGCACGGGGGCGGGGCAAGGGGATTAGTGTCGCACTGCGCCCCCAGTGTAACCCGGGAAATCATGGCTGTCAAGTCTAAATCTGATTCAGCATGAGCATGCACACCATTATAGTGGGAGCGCAGCATCATCTTAATTTTCAGAGCATAACAACCCTCTCTCTGATGCAGCGATCGATGTCTAATCCTCCCCTGGAGCCCCAAATGAAGCCCTCACTATAATCCTCCGGTCACCCTGGCTATACGCAGAAGTAGCCCTTTTCTGGAGCACCAGAAGAACTAGATCGGGGCATAGGCGAGGGGACTCCACCTCGTTTGAGGCACTTGAGTCTCGACCGCGCATCTAGAGCGCAGAACGGCGCGCGCTGAGTTGCCGTGACAACCCGCGCTGTCAGCCGGCAGCTCGACGGCACACGGCACGCTGATCACTTAAACCTTAATAAGAAAGGCAAGACGAACAATGTGCCGATGTGGTCATGCTCTCAGAGAGAACATAAAACCACCCACGAGCACAGTTTCAGCACACTTAAGCCCAGGCATGTGAAACCGTGATCGTGGCCGTCACATGAGGATAGGAAACGACCGAATCCAGAATTCACAGTTTGAATGACGTCTTGAAAAAGACGCAGTGTCAAACCGTGTATGCTCTTTCAGGAAAAACTGCTCTCTCTGGTACTGAAGCACCCAGGGATGACCGCGGCTACACAACAGGATGATAGTGCAAGCCTGATGTGAGCACTCACATTCTCATTGAAGGCGCAACATTCTGAGCTGTGAAAACAGCTGTTTTGCCGGCTCTCTGTGAGATCACGGCCAGCGCTGTCTGCGCTATTACACCAACACCAGCTTTGACCCACATAGCAACATTGTGTCAGCCCAGAGCCGGCCCAAGTCTGGCACTTGTGGAATGCGGATCTGGCCCACATACAGCGTTGAATGACGGCCCTTGGGTGGCCCACTCCTGTTTGCCAGATCTGGGCCACAAGCAGGCCATAGCAATGCCACATGTCAGCCAAGAGCAAAGAAATAAACCAGAACTGGACCTTATCTGAGCCACAAAATCTCTGTATATTAAATATGAAGTAATTGCAGCCTTAATAAAGCCTGTTAACAAGCAGAATCAGTGAAGGAAAGAAGAGAACAGAAAAAGAGACGAGCAGAAACACAAGAACTACAACTGACTTCAGACACAGTCTTAGATGAAATCCACTGAAGAGAAAAGAAGACATTAAATCTGTGAAGATCTCAGCAGAGGAGGAATAAACAACTCCACAAACAGCATTACCAGCTTCACTTATTACTAACCAGACTCACTTTATTTCTGTCAGACGTCTGCAGAAGTTTTATTGAGAATTATCAGAGGCTTAACTCTGTTTAATTTGAAGTTACCATGACAGTGATCAGCGTTTCCATTAGTTGGTGTATTAACACTTATTATGGCTTTTGTCTTTTTTGGCTGCTGTGACAGTGTGTGTGTCAAATACATTTGCAGCAGTAAAGAAAGCTAAAATGAAATGAGATCAGGTGATGATGGCTTCCTGTTGATGGTTTTATAATCATCATTAAATAGACTGATTCACTGATGTCTTTTGACAATTGTGTTGTACCATTTATATATTCTTATCTTAAACCCTGTGTTCCTGCTACATGAGATTTGGCAATATCACAACAATCAGTTAGAAGATTTTTACAAAAACGAGGACAAAAATCCAATCTATCAATAACACACACAGACATCAACAATCAGCGTAATAATCTGAACAATGGTGATAATAAAAAGTACAATGCTACAATGCATGCTGGGTACCAGCATAGTACAAAACTCCCAGCATGCATTTCAACATAAATAACTTATGCCGCTGAATTGTCCTATTATTTTGTTTAATTTTAAATATTTGCTTTTATTTTTTGCTGTTGTTTTTGTTGCAAGCTTTTTAGTGATGTTCTGAATTGATCTGTTTACCTAAATATTATTGTCACCATTGTTGAGATTCATATGCTGATTTTTGATGTCTGTGTGTGTCATGGCAGATTAGTGTTTTTGTGCTCGTTGTTAAAATCTTCTAACTGATTGTTGTAATATTGCTGGATGTCATGCTGCAGTAACAGTGGTTGTGATATGAATATATTAATGGAACAACACAATTGTTAGATTCGAAAGACATCAGTGATTCAGTCTATTTCATGATGATTATAAAACCATCAACAGGAAACCATCATCACCTGATTTCAGTTCACTTAAGCTTTCTTTGCTGCTGCAAATGTGCTTAACACACACACTGTCACAGCAGCGAAAAAAGACATAATAAGAGTTAATAGACCAACTAATGGAAACGCTAATCACTGTTATGGTAACTTCAAATTAAACAGAGTTAAACCTCTGTTAATTCTCAATAAAACTTCTGCAGATGTCTGACAGAAATAAAGTGAGTCTGGTTAGTAATAAGTGAAGCTGGTAATGCTGTTTGTGGAGTTGTTTATTCCTCCTCTGCTGAGATCTTCACAGATTTAATGTCTTCGTTTCTCTTCAGTGGATTTCATCTAAGACTGTGTCTGAAGTCAGTTGTAGTTCTTGTGTTTCTGCTCGTCTCTTTTTCTGTTCTCTTCTTTCCTTCAGTGATTCTGCTTGTTAACAGGCTTTATTAAGGCTGCAATTACTTCATATTTAATATACACAGATTTTGTGGTTCAGATAAGGTCCAGTTCTGGTTTATTTCTTTGCTCTTGGCTGACATGTGGCATTGCTATGGCCTGCTTGTGGCCCAGATCTGGCAAACAGGAGTGGGCCACCCAAGGGCCGTCATTCAACGCTGTATGTGGGCCAGATCCGCATTCCACAAGTGCCAGACTTGGGCCGGCTCTGGGCCGACACAATGTTGCTATGTGGGGAAGAGGTGTTCTCCTGAAGAGCAGACTCGTTTTCTTCTTTTGAAGTTTAACACTGTCAGAAGATTGTACAGCAGGAACAGTAGAACCGCTCGGCTCCAAAGCGAAAGACAATTTGCAAAGCACCTGCTACTCGTTATATGCTCACGCTGCAAGCAGAGCAGCTGATGCGATTATCGCATGCCAATATGCATTGGTTCGTTTTAATACTATCGAAGTAGATTGGTTTCTCAAGGCGATCCCAATTATGTCGTCACGTCGACGTTAATCAAACGTGAGCGACTGAAAGGGAACTAATTTGCTTTTGGGACGAATGTCCTGCTTCTCGGCCGGCCAGTCGATGTTTAGCTTGGCCTCGGCACAAGTTATAACCTTCACCAGCTCCTAATAAGCAGGAGAGTGAGGTGGCGAGTCCTCAATCTCCCCTGCCTCAATGCAGAGCACATATACCACCTCTGAGCTGGATAGCTGAAGCACTGGGTTCTCACTCTGGGGGATGAAACTGCAGTGTGTGCTTCTGAACTCAGAGAAAGGTGCTAGATCTAGCAGGTGAGGACGGAGAAAAGGCAGGGCCCGTCTCCAACTCCTCCACGAGCCTGGTCACCCTCCTCGAAGAGCACCTGGTGGGAGCAGAGCGTTCGCAGCGTAAGCCACTCACAATGAGCTCAGTCAGCCCCCTTGTTTGTTTGCTTTCAGCTTTCAACACATAAATTGTGTGTATCCCCACCCTTGATGTAGAGAGGGCAAGGAGGAACACACATGATTCAAACTTCTGTTTGCTCGCTGTTGTCTAATAAAAAGTGCTTGTGACAAATAAACAAACAGAGACAATTTCACACAGAACACTTGCTAAAGACACAGAAGCTAACACTTTGTTCCTGATGGGCTTTTAAGCTTCCTGGTCATGATGTCACCCCACCTGTGACATTCTGCCATGCCATTGGACTGATTTCACACATGCTTTAAGACACAATCATGCAGAGGCATTCCCAGAGCGTCGCAACTATTATGCAGTGCGAGTTCCCTGGAAAGGAAGCTACGAGAGGAGGGAGTAAAGGTAGTGGGTGAGTTTTGTATAATGACATATGAATTCCGATATGATGGCTAGATTGCATCTAGATTGGAATGAGATCCCATCACGATGTGTTGGACACACAGATCAAATAACATTCCGAACATAAATACAGTTGTCTTTTTTAATGCATATGTGGACAATGTTCAGATACAGGTTGCATGTTCATGTGTAACATGGATAATCTGTCTATGACATGCCACACACAAACAAGTGGAAAGATACAAACAGTCTGTGTCATATCAGCACTTGAAAATATTTGTAGAATAAAAAAATAAATACTATGGAAGTCAATGGGGACCATCAACTGTTTCGTTATCAACATTCTTCAAAATATCTTCTTTTGTGTTCAGCGGAAGAAAGATATTCCTGCAGGTTTGACAGATAGAACTATCCCTTTAAAGGTTCTCTTAATAGAAGCATCAATGCCAATAAATATTTTTTTTAAGAGTGTAAAAAAGCAAAATGATATTTATCAGTCATTGGGATGCATGAAACTGGCTGCATACTGGCTTAGCTTAGACCCAGCATTGCCACCGGCCACAGCTGACCAATAGCATGTAAAAACAGCACAGGAATAGATTAGTGATATACTACACCACAGTCAGATGGTACACCCATAGAGGCACTGGAGCACAAAGAGATTAGGATAATAAGCCAAAGCCAAGAAAGCGCTTTCAAGAAAGAAGGTATACAATTGCAACTTGCTATCAGGTTGGCTCTGGTTCGCCCTGGATGACATTGTGAAAGGTGTCAGTCTGTAGACTGAGTTACACACTCATTACTATAACCTAAATTCTGTAACACATTTTTTGGAAGCAAATCATACAAAACATTTTGGCAAAAAAATAAAAAGTTATAATACAGTGGCCGAAAGTGATGTCCAGAGGGAATATTTTTTGATTAAATCATCAAAATATGAGGAAAATATTTTATATATTTTAAATTTGAGAGAAGAACAAAACATTAAACTAGGCAACAAAAAAGTAAAACTACAGCTACAGGTTTTATTTGACTAAAGTCAAGGAAAAAAGCGTACATTGACCACAACATAATCATTATTAATATTTAGTTTGTTCTCTCTTGTTTTTGCCTGTGTTCATTATTTCGTTGTATGACAGCCTGGCCAAAAATTATGTACGTACAATTTGGCATGTTTCATTGCGCTATCACAAATAAAACAATTGACTCCAAACACAACACAATATTCGGTCCCACTTTATATTAAGTGGCTTTAAGTACTATGTACTTACATTGAAAAATAAGTACAATGTACTTATTGTGTTCAGGTTGAATTGTAAAACACTTTTGCTGCTATTGAGATATGATACTGGTAAGGTTAGGGTCAGGTGTGGTGGTATTGGTCGGTTTAAGGGTAGGTTAAGGTGTAAGGGAAGGGTCAACTGTGTAATTACAAATGTAATTACATAAATTAATTACAGCTGTAATTACATGCAGGTATTTTCAAAATATAAGTACAATGTAAAAACATGAATGTACACAATAAGTCCATTGTATCAAATTATTAATTTCAATGTAAGTACATAGTACCTAAAGCCACTTAATATAAAGTGGGACCCAATATTCTTTCAAAATCTTTAACACATTTTTAATAATATTTAGATATAAAGGGTGAAGATATCAATTTTCCTAGGCCACTACCGTACTTATTAAAAAAAAAACAGAAGGGTTTAAAAGACAATAAATATACAGTAATATTATCGATTTAACTGCACTGACACTATCGGATGAGAAAAAAATAACATCACTAACTTTGCAACATCAACTTTGTCATTGAACTGAAGTGAACTGAATAATGACATTATCTTCTGTAGAACTGCTTTACAGATGAAATTGTTTTATAATTTTATTTATTTTTGATGAAACAATCTGTATTGTATGAAGCACTATATAAATAAATGTGGCATGATTTGACTTCCATTGTCATTTAAAAAGCCCTATTTTACCAAATTTTAACAAGTTTCAGTTTTGAAGAGGATACCCAGCTAATTTAGACATTGTTAAGCCCTGTTGTCATTCTAAAAATGTTATTTTCAAAATTCCATACATTTATCAGAGGTAAAAAGAATTTCACAACTTACACACATGAGACTTTGATGACAGCAATCATCAGTTATTACAATAAACCGCTTCGGAGCATCTCAACCCTCTTATAGGCACATTATCAGGACAAAATGTCCATAATACCATGTCAGTTTGGTCTGTTTTGTTTTGTTTTGTTTTGTTTATTCAAAAAACCATGAATATATCAATATAAAGTGTTTAGGTTATGCAAAAATGCAATAGAACATTAAATAGGAGGTATTATCTAATGTATTCTATATACTACTGTATATACATAAACCTTATACAAACAAAATGTTGTTGTAGAACTCTGTTTATTCAATATAGGGCCTATATCATTCTCTTTTATTGGCTAATGATGCATACATGTCTGTCAAGACAATACAAATGATGCTACCTCATTGTGGATGACGCATTCAACACTGATTGGCACAATTTAATAATTTAAGACATTTCACTGGATACAGGCAACTTTAGACCTTAAACGTATACCTTACAAACATCATGTCTTATTTATGAGCTGATTACTTTAGTTTGACTTTTCAAAAGCACTTGTATTATATACTGTCTGGTGAAGTATTGTTGATATAAGAGACACAATGCAAGTGTTTTGCTTCATGCACATTTTATCATTTCCAACATGATTTACCTGTAAAGACTGACACACATTTTACCTGTAAAGACTGACACACATTTTATCTTCAAACATATGGTATTTGTACCTTAGCTAATTAATTTTTTTTTAATTATATTTCTTTAAATAATTCACCTAAATTAAGTCCAATATTTTAAACTATTGTTCTGGAACTCCGTGAATAAGCTGTTGAGCCAGTATCACATTTCAGTACATTTGCATTGTAGATTACCACATGACACTGCTGGGTTACTGAAGCTACATGTCGTCAGCTAGTCTGAAAGTTGCAGTTGGAACAAGACATCATCAATTATTGAAGCCAGAGTCAGTTTGATTTGTCTCCTGACAATTACATATGCTTCTGTTCAAGCATCTTACAGTTGAAGCGATTACAGACTTTGTTGAGGCAAAAATTAGTTTTGAATGAATGATTCCTCAAATCATGTAGTGTTGTTGAACTGAGTGTGCAGTTACTTTACCAAGTGATCAGACCCACCATTTCCACCTCGTGGATTATATAACAGTACTTTTCTCAGTGCAGATGAGAATATAACACTCACATGCTTATTTACGAAAGCCATATGTTTGCAAGATAATACACTGTGTAACTATTGTACATGGACTGCTTTCCAGTTATATTCAAGACCAGCTCTTGTATTTATAGGTTTAAACAATGATATTTTGAAAGTGAGAGACAAAAAAGGAACGTCGAAGTAAACAAGTAGAGAATCATTGGTCTTTATTTTGTCTTTGTTACATGTATGTATTACACACTTAAAGCTCCAGTAGGTAGCTTTTGTAAACAAAAATTTGTTAAAACTGTCATTATGTCCTCGCAGTAGAATATGAGACAGATAATCTGTGGAAAAAATCGAGCTCCTCTGGCTCCTCCCTGTGGTCCTATTGCCATTTGCAGAAATACACCGCTCCCGGTCAGAAACAACCAATCAGAGCCAGGAGGAATGTCTTAGCAGTGTCAATCACGCTCGTGTACGCGCTGATCACCCCTCTCTTGCACAGCGCGAGCGCGTACCGTCGTTCGTGACTGTCCTGTTCGAACTCGTTCATCCAAATGAACGAATCTTTTTTCGAGTCATTTCGTTCATTCAACGAACGAAATGACTCGCAAAAAGATTTGTTCATTTCAAACGAGTCTTTTTCGCAGTCATTTCGTTCATTCAACGAACGAAATGATTCGAAAAAGATTTGTTCATTTTGATGAACAAGTTCAAACAGGAGAGTCACGAACGTGCATCACAGAACAGAGCAAGGCGAGCATTTGTGCTTATAAAACAAAGTTTTTTATTTATTTTTGAAATGACCGATCGTTTCGCTAGATAAGACCCTTATTCATCGTCTGGTATCGTTTAAAGCCTTTTGAAGCTGCACTGAAACTGTCATTTGGTCCTTGAAACGTTTGTGTCCTATTGAAGTCCATTATATGGAGAAAAAGCCTGGAATGTTTTCATCAAAAACCTTAATTTCTTTTCGACTGAAGAAAGAAAGACATGGACATCTTGGATGACATGGGGGTGAGTAAATTATCAGCAAAAGTTTTTTTAAAAGTGAACTAATCCTTTAACGTTATCTTACAAGCTATTTATAACTTATAGAAAGAGTGCAACGTTATAAAGTTACATGTATTGCAAAATACATAATGATTTGAGGACCAAGTTTGTAGTCAAAGTATGGGCAGGCCATAGTCAATGTAAAGCATATTGTTGATGTTTCGTCCCTATTAGTGAATGTTCCATAACTGTTTATAATCTGCCGTCATCGGTGGTCCTGTTTACTAGTCTGCGCGTTCACGGCAGGCTCCGCTGTGGGGGAGGAGCTGTGGAGGGAGGGCTGTAGCGCAGCAGAGAGCAAGGGGGTTGGACCTGGAAGTTGTGCTTGTTCAAATTTTCAGGCTAAGTCAACATTTTCTCAAAACTCCCTACTGCAACTTTAAGTACAGAGTAATAGTAATTGAAACCTGTACTTACTATAGGGTTAGATGCATGTAACTATATGTATAGTTTATTGTTGTTGTTGTTGTTGTTGTTGTTGTTGTTGTTGTTATGGTAAGTACACAACCGGTCAGAAGTTTCATGTGACACTGAAGACTGGAGTAATGATGCTGAAAATTCAGCTTTGATCACAGGAATAAATTACATTTTAAAATAGCGCATATTCACATAGAAAGCAGTTCTTTTAAATTGGAATTATATTTCACAATGTTTGAATAAATGCAGCCTTGGTGAGCAGAGGAGACAAATCTTAACAAATCCAAACTTTTGAACAGTAGTGTATATACAATAAAAGCATAATTGGAGTAAAATAAGTCATTGCACTGCCAATTCCTCCAAATCTTGTGTAGGTTGTAGTTAGAGTACATGAGTACAATTCCTTTGAACTATTGATACAACATGTTCCTTCTGCAGTTTACCGTTTAGTTGCTTTTTACCTGGTTTGTTACTCTGAGGATATGGTGTTATATCGTTGTGGCTTGTCAAAGTCCCACATCTCTCTCATCAGGAACTAGTTCTAGTTACCAGTGTCTCGGGTTCAACACTCATACACTATTCATGGCCATATCACATCTCTCCTGACCATCTTCAGGCTTAGTCCAAACCAGACTCTTTTTGAGTTACTTTTGTGGCCTCTCTGTTTCTGTCCTCCAAATGCCAATAATGAGTTTGTAGGCAAGTTATTTTAAAAGCATCTCAATATTGGAATCATTTTGTTCTTCCTGCAAACTCATAGATGTGATTCAGAAAAATTGAGAACCATCTGCATTGTACGGTAAGTTTACAGTTTCTCATCAGACTTTTCATGTGAAACTTTAATTTGCTTTATGTGAAACCAAACATTGCAATCCTAAAGGCTGTAACTTAATGACAATGGCTTTCAGATTTGGCATTCCTGTTTGTGGTGTTGCTGTATTAATGAAAACATTAAACATAATGGAAAATGTATTAGCAGTTAATTTACTTTTATTGTGAAATTAAGGAGATTTCAGTGAAAGGGTACAGTTAAAACAGTAATATTTAAAAGTAATTAAAAATACCTTAAAATTGCAATGGGAATATTTTATTTGTATTATAAAATCTTAATTTATAATTGCTGTTTAAGAAATAAAAACTACTAGAAACCTTTAAAATCCAGTAAAAATATTGGTTTGTCTGCACGGAATCCATTAGCTCTGTTTTCATCATGTTTCCTATGGCTTGCTTAGTTGGAGACACTTAATATTCAACAATATTATTGATCTTCTTACATTGACACTATTATACAAGACCTGAACTGACCTGGACGATGACATCACTGTTTCCCCCAGAGCGGCTGTATAGATAAATGAACTAAATTTAACTTTTTTACAAAAGAAATTAATCAACACTGAACTTACTTAAGCTGGACAATGACACTATTTTCTTCTAGATCTACTGTATAAATATATAAATAAAGGTGACTTGTTTAGATTGTATAAAATAGCTTGAAGTATCCAGTTCTCAGATTTGAATGTGTAGTTGGTAATAATCTTTGTCTTTCTTTCTTTCTTTCTTTCTTTCTTTCTTTCTTTCTTTCTTTCTTTCTTTCTTTCTTTCTTTCTTTCTTTCTTTCTTGCTCATTTACAACATTCAGCATTTTCAATGCTAGTTTTAAAAACATTAAATTGTTCATGTATCTTCTAATTATTGATGGGTTAGTTAGGGTAATCAACTTTATTGAATTCTGTAGGCAAATTATCTTTTTTTCTGGTTATTGCTGTTTTTACAACTTAAATTCAAATGGAATTCATTAGAGGATAAAGCCACACAAAGTTCCAAAGATGTTTATGACAGATGTTTAACTTTTATTTTTCATTTTTCATGTTCAAAACGATAATGTATCCAGAGGATAAATCAAATTCATAACAATGAAGCGTAGCAAGCATCGTGCCTCCAAGGATGATGGCAAAGGTCAAGGTGAAAGCTTTTATTAACTTGTGTGAAAATGTTAAAATTATTTCAGTATTATTTATAGTGGATAAGGAATATATTTTTGAATATAATTATATGATATTTATATAATAATACATTTGATAGGTTATATTAAGTATTTTACGTGTGAATGTAGTAAAAAATAATAATAATCTGAAAATCATAGTGCTGTTCATAATAACATTTCATTATATTTGACTTGTTAAGATGAACCGGCCATTCTTGAGACCGAGGATATGAGGATGCCAGACCCAGATACCATCTCACTAGCATCAGTAACTGCTGTCACAACTAATGTCTCCAATAAGAGGTGACCAAAAATGATTTACATAAATATCAAATATGATATTCTACATTAAATTTATTTTATATATCATTTATGATATGTTCATGATATTACTATCTTCTAATGTAGTAGGTCGATCAACTCTTAGTATTTTCTTCATCCACAAATTCTCTAAATATTTTAGATCAAAGCCTGACATCAAGATTGAACCTAGTGCTGGAAGACCAATGGATTTCCAAGTATGTTGAACAGAAAGAGAATGAAATAAATCTCATCAAACACCCAATATCCACTCTTACAAATGTTGGTTACAATTTATTTTGATGGTCCCCTTTAGACATTCTGTTAACCATAAGTAGCATAGCATCTACAGATCAACTCTCATTAGAGTATTAGTTGAGTATTAGTTGACTGTTAGGGTTAGTAGAAAAAGTTGACATGTACTTGCAAAGTTACTTATAGTCAATAGAATGTCTGTTGTGGAGCATCAAAATAAAGTGTTAGCAGATAATAAGCAGACAGTCTACTAATACTCTAATGAGAGTTAGTTGACATGTGGGTGCAAAGTTACTTATAGTAACTAAATGTCTGAAGGGGACCATCAAAATAAAGTGTTACCCAAATATTGTCTCAGGTTACGACTGTAAACATGGTTCCCTCAGAAGGGAACGAGATGCTGTGTTGGAGTAGTGACACTTTGGGAACACCTCTGCATGTTTGCGTCTTGAAGCACATGTGAAATCAGTCCAATAATGTGGCGGGACATCAGCAAGTACTGTGTGACATCATGACCAGGAAGCTCTATAAATAGAACCTGGACCAAACAATGTCAGCTTCTGATAGGCCGAAGCAAGTCGGTCACGGTCACAAGTATAGCTGGGCGACGTAGCATCTCGTTCCCTTCTCAGGGGGTCCATGGTTACAGTCGTTACCCTGTGACGTTCACTTTCAAGGAAACTCATGCTGTGTCGGAGTAGCGATGCAAAGGGCACGATAACACCCTTTACACTACTGACAAGTGCCTGTCTAGTGTGAATCATGCAAGCACAGAACATGAGCACCCAGTACTCATGGGTGTGGAGCCCATATCCAGGTCATAAAACCTCAGGAATGTGTGTGGCGAGGACCAACCCGCCTCATCACACACTTCCTGCAGGGATACTCCTGACCACAAAGCTTTAGAAGCCCCCATACACCTTGTAGAGTGTGCCCTGACAGCCATGGGTGAAGGATGACCGCGCACCTCATAAGCAAGAGAAATAGCCTTGACTATCCACTTGCTCATAGTTTGTTTGGTCACGGGAGAACCCTTCTTGGGAGACCCAAAAGAAAATCACCTGAGAAAATCTAGGAGGACAAAAGCCTTGCAAGGATATCGATTGTGCAAAATTGGGAGGAACCTTAGGCAGCGTAACAGTTTAGGGAGCGGACATGATTTAACCATGAATGAACCATTCAGAGTCAGACATTTCTCTCCTACTGACTGAAAAGGTTTAAAGACCCTCTAGTACCACGGCCAAATCCAAAACCTCAACCCTTACATGGCTTGCAGGCCACGTAGGAAATTAGTTGCCAGTGGGTTTCTCCCCAATGACTCACCACCCAAAGGTGCGTGGTAAGCAGCTTTTGGCCACCACATACACCTTCAGGGTGGAGGGGGATAGCCCCGCGGAGAACCAATCCTGAAGGAAATCTAGCACTCAACCAACAAGGCAGTTAACTGGGTCCAACTGGTGATTTCAGCAAAGTGAAGTGAAGACTCTCCACTTCAAGGCATATAGTTTCCTCATTCCTCATGGAGGGAGCTCTAGAGTGTAGAATGGTCTCAACAACCTCAGTTGAGAAACCAGAGTTTAGGAACTGGTCTCCCTCAGGGGCTAGCACCATGATTTATGGTGATTTGTTGGTGATTTTTATGGTGATGATTTATGTAGAAGACCACCAATGTGTTGCCTGTCCGGACAAGGCCATGATGGCCCCTTAGGTCTGGTAGGAAATGCTTCAGAGCTAGAAAAACAGCCATCATCTCCAGGTAATTTATGTGCCAAGAGAGATGATGACCCCTCCACAGACCTTGCTTTGAGCGACATTCTAGGATCGTGAGGGAAGCATCAGTCGTAAACAATCTGCAACTACAGGACGCCCTCAACACCAGACCTTGGGATAGAAACCAAGGTTTCTTCCACATCATCAAGGTATGAAGGTACTTGCGGGAACCTTGATCATGCAGAACGGGTTTCCCCTTGGGGAAAACCTCTTGGTCTTGAGCCACCACTGCAAAGGTCTCATGTACAGCAGGACAAAAGGTATCACGTTGGATGCAGCTGCCATCAGACCTTACAGTGTTTGAAAACATTTGACAGTGAGTGACTGGCCTGGCTCTACCTTGTTTACGGCTGCCAGGATTGATTCAATATGAGCAGGAGACAGATGTGCCTGCATTTTTGTCGAGTCCCATACCACTCCCGAAAAGTGGTCCTCTGTATTGTAGAAAGCACACTTTTATTGGCATTCAGCCTTAGCCCCAGCTCCCTCATATGGGCGAGGACAACATCTTGATGCTGAACCGCCATATGCTCCGATTGAGCCAGAATCAACCAACCGTTGATATAATTCAATACGCAAATGCCCTGGAGTCGCACAGGAGCCAGCTCTGGATCCACGCATTTTGTGAAGGTGCAGGGTGACTAATATCGGATGCAAACCCACATCCTTTTTTTTGGGGGGGGGGGGGGGATGTAATACAATTAAACAACCATTAAATACCAAACTCTCTCTCTCGGGTGGAGAAACACGTTCTATGGCCTCCTTCCCCAAGAAAGCTTTGACTTCTCTCTCCATTACCAGGGCCTACCACTGTGGGCAGGACTCCGTTGATTCGAGACAGATGAAAACCAAACTGAATTCTGTAGCTTTTTTCTAAAGTCTGTAGGACCCATTGAGGCACAGTTGGCAGAAGTTCCCACGCTGCCAAATGGTCTACTAAGGGAACCAGCATCTCCAATATTGTCTCTGGTGTTTTTCGAATAGTCAGCTCTGCACCCTGAAGTGGATGACCGGCAGGGAACAACCGAACTGACTCCTCTAAAACCCTCCTTGGAGGGTGTGAGTCTCTCAGTGGCACAACGTCTTCGGGCAGACACTGAGAACTGAACTCGCTTGGTGCGCCCCAAATCACCAAGGGTGGTGGTCCCTTGAGGGCGCAGAGGAGAAGTGGGCACGGTATGATGAGGTGTGAGCCACTTCTCCCTGGAGGAGGCTGCCCTAAGCCTTCTTGAGATAATGACGGTCCTCAGATCCACCTAGGCTGAGAGGTCAGCCCCTACCCTCATTCATTTTGTGGGGAGGCCCATGAAGTGATCCTTTGCTTCTGTTGCATCTTGTATGGGGAGCTGGTCAACTGCTGGGGCTACTCTCCTTTTTCGATGCTGAGCACATCCACCTCCTCGGAGCTGGATAGCAGCAGCACCAGGCCCTTACTCTGGTCAGAAGAAACTGCAGAGCTACATCCAAACCCAGAGAGAAGGCACCAGATCTAGCGGGTGAGGGCAGAGAAAAGGCAGAGCCCATCTTCAACCCCTCCACTAGATCCATTTGCAATCCTCATGATCTTAGCGGCTGCTAGGCCTCGGCAGAAGCTGGATCTGAACTGCGAGGAATGAGTGCCTGGGTGCCCTCCTCAAAGAATACCAGGGGGGAGCGATCCGTCCGTAACAGTAAACGCTCACAATCAGCCCCCTCAGAGCTTCAAGGAGGAACACACGATTTGAACTGTTGTGTGCTCACCATTATAATGCTTTTGAACATTATATAAATATATTACAGGACAAACGAACAATAAATAAGACAACAATTCACACAGAACGCTTGCTAAAGCCACAGAATCTGACATTGTTTGGTCACAGGTTCTATTTATACAGCTTGATGGTCATGACTTGACATGCTACGAGCTGACGTCCCGCCACACGTGCTTCAAGACGCAAACACGCAGAGGTGTTCCCATAGCGCCACTACACTGTCGCAGCGTGAGTTCCCTTGAAAGGGAACTGAATGTCATTGTATTAGATAACAAAATATCAATCCATATCAAAGCAGGGGATATATTGTAAATAAAGAAAGAAGCAGCCAAACATTTAAAAAAAAGTTTGTTTGGTTTGAAATGCTAAAACAATAGATGTAGTGCTGAAAATGAAGTAGGTCATAATTGTGTGATTTTTGTGTTGGTGAAACTTTAGTGGAACATGTTCATAGTTAATGTGATAAACAAACCTGTGATATACTACACCCGCAGATACAGACACTTGCTTTAATATTTTGTGTGTTTCTAATTGTGGTGGTTTGGGGACAATGTATATTTAGATACATTATACATACCACATACATTATTTCGTAAATTTGTGTTATGCCCCACTTTCCAGGTTAGTGTCACTGTAATCGAGGCTAGACAGCTGGTGGGATTGAACATGGATCCAGTGGTGTGTGTGGAAATTGGCGATGATAAAAAATACACTTCAATGAAGGAGTCAACCAACTGCCCTTACTACAATGAGGTATGGGATTGTAATATTGTCTTATGGAAAATTAATGACCAAAGCAAAAATTGGTTTGTATGTTGTCTACTGAACTATAATGGTTATATAAACATTGTAAATGAAATGTTTTGAGAAAATTCATCCTAATGCTTATTATATGCATAACTTTTTTTGTAGTATTTCGTTTTTGACTTCCACGTTCCTCCTGATGTCATGTTTGACAAGATCCTGAAAGTGTCAGTAAGTATCATTAAATAACAGTTATAGAATAAACTAAAACCTCCCCTTGTGAAAAAGATGTACACTTTAGCATACTTTTTAAAAGAGTAATTCTTTAAAAGAGAAAAATATACTTTAAAAGAATATAGTTAAGTGCAAACTGAATGTAATGTTTTGAGACACCTAATTGCAAGTCAATTGCAATTAAATATAGTTTAAATTTATATTAAATGCATTTAGCTGAAATTTAGTGTGCTTTTTTGACTCACTTAAGTACATATTTATATGTAATTTCATTATTATTTCTATTGTTTTTGAAAAATGGTTAAAGTGTACTGCCCAATGTACTGATTGTTATGGATTGCTTGTGTAGATAAATCCAAAGGAAGATGCATGACACAGAATAAATGAAGAAACAATATTTAATAAACACAGAGACCAGGACTACAATGTACAATCCAATGTAACATTAGAACAAGACCTGAAAAAGACTGAAGGCTTAAATACACAAGGGAAGGTAATCAACAGAACAGGGGACAGGTGTGGACTAATTAGAAACCATGAAAACGAATGAAAGCGTAGGGCCGAAATCGCCCCGTAAACTCTCATTCACTATTCCCTACGTTAGTCCACTAATACTGTTCACTTGAAGGAGTGAATGAAAACGAGTGAGCGAATTCGGACAGCCATTGAGCATACATCGATTATACACTCGTTATTGCAGTGCAATGTGGGATTGAATAAGTGCACTCAATAACGTCCATGATGGATTCGGACACCACTACAAATGGCTGTCCCCTTAAATAACGCCCTATTTGATGGTATGGGGGCGATTTCGGATTCAACATAGAACTCAGGCAAAATGGTGGCAAAAAAAAAAGACTGAAAACTAAACAAGACAGAAACTAAACATGACCATGACACTGATTATGGTAAACTAAAATATAGTTTAAAGTAATAATTAATTAATTAAATGTGTATGTTGTGTATTTAAATAGTATACATTTGTAATGATGAAGTTGCATTATAGTACATTTAAAATATATTAAAGGTGCTCTAAGCGATGTCACACATTTTTTAGGCCAAAACATTTTTTGTCACATACAGCAAACATCTCCTCACTATCCGCTAGCTGCCTGTCCCCTGAATACACTGTAAAAAAACCCCAGGCTCCACAAACGGCAACAAAAACAAACTGGGCTAACCCGCACCACGAAACATAACAAATTGTTCCAGCCAATAACCGACAAGAAGGATTTGGGGGTGGGGTTTGGGGGTTAAGGCGTGGATGAGGATGAGGAGGAGGGAGGGTTTAGCTAGCTTCCTTTTTGTTTGACAATACTTTGAATGTCAACAAGAAGTGAAGTTACCCAACATCGCTTAGAGCACCTTTAACTTTAAATATAATATCGAATAATACTCAAGTACTTTACATGTGCTTTAGTATGTTAGTCTACATCAACATAAGTCTACTTTAGAGGATGACAAGTTATTATTAAAACATAATGATTTAAAATGTACTTTAAAGTGAAAATGCTGACTTTACTAAGTGCACTTTTAAAAGTGTGTTAAGAAAAATAGTCATGAACGTGTTCTCTCTTTAAGTACACTTAAGTGGCCTTTTATTCAATTAATATTATATTATCTGCTAATAGTTTTTAAAAATATATATAATACTTCTAAGATCTGAAGTACACTACACGTGCACATTAAATAAAATTGAGCACACTTCTTTTTCACAAGGGTGAGCTTATTCATAAAAGATGACCTTTTTCGAGTAGCATTAAGCTTTGTTTTAAACTGTTTTAAAATTATGTGTCCGTTCAGGTTATTCACTCTAAGAATCTTTTGCGAAGTGGCACACTGGTTGGGAGCTTCAAGCTTGACGTGGGCACAATATATACACAACCTGGTAACTGGTTTTACATGTTTCTATATGAAGCTTTCAATTTCACTAAAGACTTTAGATTTTCAGGATTTATTTTTTTTTCTTTACAGAACATCAATTCTTCCACAAATGGGCCAGTTTATGTGATCCCGAAGACATCACTGCAGGATGCAAAGGATACGTCAAGTGTGACATCGCAGTTGTTGCAAAGGGCGACACAATCAAGACCCCACACAAAGCAAATGAAAGCGATGAGGATGACATTGAGGGGTAATAAAAACCTATCATATATTGTTAATGTTATTATTAGTGTTTTTTTCTAAGGTAAGCATTAATTTTTTTATGTTTTTAACATTGAACAAACTATAAACTCCAGTGTTCCCAACTTGTTTGAACAGTCATATGAACTAAATATTTACTTGCAATACTATTTTATTTATATATATATTTTAAAAATATTCATTTGTATTCAATTTAATTCGTCTTTGGCCATCAGTGGTGAAAAACTTTCAGAACACCTTAGCAATGCCCTAGCAATTGTGGCAGTGACTATTTAACCATTCACAATTTCTGCAGGAAATGTAAAATATGAGTTTAGTATAGTATTTTACCCTGTCACACAACAATAAAAATGTAGAGATCTCCCAGATAATTCCATATAACAATATATTTAAAGCCGATATAGGCAATTCTAAATGCATTAACATATATCACATTCTTTTTATTAATTTCTTTTCTTGTTCCAGTAACCTTCTGTTGCCGGAAGACGTCCCAGCTGAGCGGCAGTGGGCAAGATTTTATGTCAAAGTATACAGAGCCGAGGGGTTACCCAAAATGAACACAAGCATTATGGCAAATGTCAAAAAAGCTTTCATTGGAGAAAATAAGGACTTGGTTGATCCTTATGTCCAGGTGCTATTTGCAGGACAGAAGGTGGGCAGAATTCTTATTAATATATATATATATATATATATATATATATATATATATATATATATATATATATATATATATATATATATATATATATATATATATATATATATATATATATATATATATATATATATATATATATACATACATTGAATTTTGTATTGTTTTCGTCACAGCTGAATCTGTATTTCCTACTTGTTAGTCAATAGCAGGTGGTATTAGAGGGAGGGTCATTCTTATTCTAGAGAACATTTGATTGAACAACAACCTATGTAGTTCAAGATGACCCTTGTGAAAAAAGAAGTGTGCTTAATTGTATTGAATCTGCACTTATAGTGTACTTTAAATCTTAAAAGTATATGTTTAAAAACAGTACTAGCAGATAATATAATGTTAATGAAATAAAAGGCCACTTAAGTGTACTTAAAGAGAGAACACTTTCATAATGGTTTCCTAACACACTTAAGTACACTTTAAAAAGTGCACTTTGTAATAATGTCAAAAGTTTTACTTTAAATAACATTTTAAATCATTATTTTTTAATAATCTTTTGTCACGCTTTAACTTATTTGGATGTGTTGACTAACGTACTAAAGCACATGTAAAGTACTTAATTATAATTGTAATAACTGTATAGTGTGTTTTTTGACATTACATTTAAAGTTAAGGTTAAACTTTATTTTAAGGCATCCGTGTTACAGTGTAATCATACATTTAGGTACTGAGTAATAATAATTAACTGCATGTACTTACTATATGGTTTTAGGGATTAGGCTTTAGTTTAGAGTTAGTTGCGTGTAATTATGCATAATTCATGGCTATTACTACATGTAACATGTGTAACAAGGACACTGTAAAATAACGTTTTACCAAAGTTTAAATATTTTAAATGTACTAAATTGCATCTTCATCATTATAAATGTGTAATTTACAAATGTAGTTAAATACATGACATGCAAGTTTCAACAGAAATTACATTAAAGTATATTTTAGTTTACCATAAATACTTGACAATACAATTGACAGTACACTTTAACCAAATTTCAAAGACAATAGAAGAAATTATAAACAATATAAGTACTTAAGTGGGTCAAAAAAACACTCTTGAGTTCAACTAATGGCATTCATTATAAATGTACAAGATAATACATTTTCATGTATTGAAAAAATCATGCATTTAAGTGTCTCAAAACATTACATTCAGTTTGCACTTAACTATATTATTTTAAATTATATGATGTCATTAAAAAATACTCCTTTTAAAATGATGCTAAAGTGTTCTTGTTTTCCCCTCATTGTCCTTTAAGAGTAAGAATACATTTTAAGTGTGCATACTGGCTAAAACCTAACTTTTCAAAGTACTCTAACATTTACTGTAGATGACATAAAATCTAACAGACATGAACTAAAAGTTACAAAACTCGATTTTTTGGGGTAAAGTGGACACAGGTGATAAAGATAAAAGAACTGATGTTTTTATCTGTCCACAATGCAGGGAAAAACTTCAATTCAGAAGAGCAGCTATGAGCCGATCTGGAATGAGCAGATCGTTTTCACTGAGCAGTTTCCACCACTGTGCGGGAGAATGAAACTCCAGATTCGCGATTCAGATAAAGTCAACGATGTGGCGATCGGAACACACTTCATTGACCTCCGGAAGATTGCTAATGATGGAGACAAAGGTAACAGGGCTAAGTCTGCAAAATAATATTTCCTTTTTCTTTCTTGTTGTTTATTACATTTAGCCTTGGATGCTCAACCACAGAAGCCACTACATTGCTGTTCAAGATCATTATAAAATTATTTGTAATACAGTAACACTGACACTATTGGATGAGAACAAAATTGTAATTCTATTGAGCTGAATAATGATACTATTGTCTTGTTTGTTTGTATTGTCCTGCAAAATTGTTGAATCAACTTAAAGTCCCCCTGTAATCAGTAATTTTATATCTTAAAACTCACCCTTGATCACCAAAATTACATATTTATTTTTTTTTTTCCTTCAAAAAAATGCCTTAAAATAGCTTGACTGTAACTTGACACCCTTGCCTCATTTAGTATACGTGGTTCTATGAATATTTAAATGAGCCCCGCCTCGACTCACTGACAGCCGTTTAGAGATCCACTCGTTTACGATCACACCTTGATCTGGGGTGCGTTTCCCAAAAGCATCGTTGGCCAACTATGATCGCAATTTCCATTGAACTCTATTGGTAATGACGGAACTTGCGACCATAGTTGGCTTTGGGAAACGCACCCCTGATTGGTTAAAAGGTAGTTTGTGACATCAGAAACACCAGCGATTTCAAACCGTGTTTTTGAGACTGTCTTTGGTTCACTGCAGTTTTAAGGAGAAAATACTCAGCAATGGTGTTGACTTGTGAATTTACACATGGTTTGTCTTAAAGCATTTTAAAAACACCACATAGACATATAAACAACATTAAAAGTTTGATTTTCACCACAGGGGGTCTATAAATACATTAATTTAAACCAACAAAATGAAGTAAAACAAAAACAACACTTTAAAATAATTGCAGGTTACATCTTTTTGCAATGTAGCTGTGACGCTGGTAATGTGGTGCGGTAGAAGCACGGGAAGGAGGCTGGATCCAAACGCAGTGTACAGGCTTTATTTAGACAAACTACAAACTTAGACAAAGACTCAGACTGGAATACAGGACTCAGAATCAGAAGCGACCAACGTTGACATCAAACATTCAACAACTCACAAGGACAGGGCAAAAACACAGGGCTTAAATGATCATAGACAAACGAGCTAACAGGATAACAAGGGGGCGTGGAAAATAAGAAACACCTGGGATAACTAATAAACAGGTCAGGGAACCACTGAACATGAAAAAAGACAAGACACAAAACCCACATCATGACAGTAGCTGAATCAAATTAATTTCACAATTGAATAATTTTGCAACATCGACACTCTTATTGAACTGAATTGAATCAACATCTGGATTGAACTGAATAATGACACTATTGTCTCCTATAGCGCTGCTTATAGCTGAATTGAACTAATTTCATAATTGATAAACTCTAGTCTACACGGTTACTGAACTGATTATATAAAAGGTCAAAGATACAAATAGAACTATTTATCCTGCTTCCATTCGTAGGCTTTCTTCCGACTCTGGGCCCGGCTTGGGTGAACATGTACGGTTCCACACGCAGTTACACGATCATGGATGAGTACCAGGACCTGAATGAAGGACAAGGGGAAGGGGTTTCATTCCGGGCTCGTCTGTTGATCAGTCTGGCCGTGGAGATACTGGACACCTCGTCTCCTGAAGTAATGAGCTCCACCGAGGTGCAGGTGGAGGGGATACCCAACATCTCAGATGTAAGTGATCCACTGACGGGGGGGGGTTCGACAGGCCAATCACAGTGAATAATTCATTAATTCTTTATTTTTCTCCCTACATCATTAATTTAGCAGTAATACTTATAGTAGTTCTTTGTGTCCAATACAATGATCTCCACAGTCAGAGCCAAAGTTAGGCCTCATTCAACATGTGACTGGCTGTTAAAAATTAATCATTAGGGAAAACTTCCACAACTCCTTCAGAATTATTTATAAACACACTGACTTTTTTTTTTTTTTTTTTGTCTAATCTTAGGAATGCCCTCTTTATGCACAAAACAGTATTTAATTGATTGTTTGTTGCTTATATCTAGAATGCCACAGGAAAAATTGAGGAATTCTTTCTCTTCGGATGTTTCCTTGAGGCCACTATGATTGACAGGAAGATTGGAGACAAACCCATCAACTTTGAGGTTACAATAGGTAAAATCTATGGTAGACTATAGTTATCAGCCTTTCAAGATAGATATGAATTGATATAGATATGAATTTGGCAGACACTTTTTTCTGAAGTGAATTACATTGCATTGAAGGTCTACAATTTATCAGTTCATTACCTAGGAATCGAACCCATGATCTTGACGTTGCTAGCGCCATGATCTACTGTTTGAGCTACAAGAAAAGCTATTGCAATAAATTGCAGTCAGGGTTGTCTACCATTCAGAATATTACTGAATTGAGATAGTAAACAGGATGCAGAATTAAACAAAGTATGATAAAAAAGGTATTACGATAATTCGTTTTAAAAGAAAAAGTTTATACAGTTAATAGTTGATATGAATGAAACAATCTTTATATTTTGGTTGATTCAAAACAAATTCAAACTCATGAATCAAAATTTAGCCAGTTTTTACATGCAAAGAGCATTAATTGGCACCAAAGACTGTAGATATACAAAGACAGTTCACTCCTATTACCTATGAATGTGAGAAACTGCAACATGCAATATGGTGGAATAAGTCCCTCCCTCTAAATGAAAGAGTCAATCACTGATTAATCAATAAACTGGTGTTTGCGCCATTATTCACCGCCCAAAAAAGTGTGTCTTAAGCCAGACGCTACCTGGTAGATTGCGTTGGTTATTATGGAAATGATCTGACTGAGTCTATGTTCTTTAAATTGCGAGTCGTCAGTAGATCACGTGCAGTTTTGGAATTGCGCTCTCACACTAATTTGCCCTGTTTAGTAAATCTGTCCCTTAGTCACTAATCAAGCTTCTTTAAATTAGGGCAGTGTTTGCAAATCATTTACTGGTGAGAAATATTGGCCTTGTTAAAAAGGAGAAACTAAGAACAAGAAGTTCCCTTTCGTTGTCACTCCGAGTTACGTCGGATGACGACGAATGGGGTTTCGCTTAGAAAGCCTATCAGCTTCGAGTATTACAAAACGAGCCTATGGCAAAGAAATGCCATGGGTCTGCGGAATTTGCATGACGTAACTCCGCCCCACCTCGTGGGTATAAAAGGAGGAAGTCCGCAACAGCAGTTTATGTTTTCGCTTCGGAGCCAAGTTTATTCTTCTCTCCACAAGCCATCTCTGAATTGTCAGCTTCACGAACGAGTGCCTCGAGTGTTGGTGTGACGGCGATCTACGGCGAGAGCGTGCTTCCTGCTGATCTGCTGCAGTGATTTGCCAGTCGGCGCGTTTCTCCCCGGGCGCTTCAACACTTGAGTTTTCTCACTAAAAGAGCTTACACGCGGCACGTCTTTTTAAAGATGCACTTGTACTTCTGGTTGCGGCAGATTGGTATCGGACTCTGATGGGCACGAGCGCTGCATAGTATGTTTGGGCATTGATCATGCTAGAGCAGCGCTCGTGGATGACTCATGTTTTCTCTGTGGGAACATGACCATCGCGTCATTACGGTCGAGACTCGGTGAACTCGCAAGAGTGAGAGTCCCCTCATCCACCCCCCGCCCTGCGGCTGGTGGCCAGGGTGACCTGAGGGTGACGGTCTGGAACAAGGCGCCGACTATGTGTCCGCGACCCCAGCCCCCCTCTTCAATTACGGTGCCCGCTAGTGAACTGCCGACTCCCGCGGGTCTACCCTCTGGTGGCCTGCGTGTTTCGGTTGAAGCTACAGAGGATGATGCCATGTCTGTTGCTGCATCACTAGGTGGGTTTGATTCTTCTGGAAGTGAGGGCTCGTCACAGCTGCCACCTTCCGGTGTGCATACGGCTGTGCTCGAGTCTGATCCGGAGATGACGGCCATGCTTTCCCGGGCAGCCGCGAGCATCGGGCTTGAGTGGAGGCCTCCACCCTGTCCTGAGCGCTCGCGGCTGGACGATTGGTTTTTGGGTAAGGCCGCCGACCCTCGTCCTCGGCAAACCCCAATACCTTTCTTCCCGGATGTGCATGATGAGATCTCGAAGTCCTGGAAGACCCCGTTGTCTTCCCGTGACCGCTCGTTGGTCTCATCCGCCTTTCCTCCCCTCGATGATGCAGCCGCCCGTGGGTACACTGGGCTCCCCCCGGTTGAACGCTCTGTTGCCATGCAACTATGTCCTCAGAGTGCTTCTTCTCGTGGCGAGCCTAAGCACCCATCCAAAGCCTGTAGATTTTCGTCGACCTTTGTGGCGAAGTCTTACAGAGCGGCGGGACAGGCGGCTGCGTCACTGCATGCTATGGCCACTCTGCAGGTCTACCAGGCCCAGATGCTCAGAGACATGCACGAGGGTAGGACAGACCCAGGGCTCTTCAATGAGCTGCGCGCCGCGACCGACCTTGCTCTCCGGGCGACGAAGGTTACCGCGCGCTCCCTGGGTCTGGTGATGTCCACAGCCGTGGTCCAGGAGAGACATCTCTGGCTGAACCTGGCTGACATGCGGGACGCTGAGCGGACCCGTCTGCTTAACGCCCCCTTGTCCCAGGCCGGCCTCTTCGGCGGTGCGGTTGAAGACTTTGCCCAACAGTTTTCAACCGCCCAGAAACAGACCGAGGCCATAAAACACATTCTGCCCCGCCGGCCAGCTGCTGCCTCCACCCAGCCGACCGGGCAGACGCCTCGTCCTGTTTCCCGCCGAGGGCGCCCTCCTGCGGCTCCCGCCCCTCCCGCCCGGCCCACGCAGCAGCCTCCACCCCGGGCCGGTCGCGGAGGAAGCCGTAAGAAGGCGCCACAGCCCTCTCCCGCCCCGCCCCCCGCTAAACGCCGGGCCAAGCGGCGCTCCTGAGACGGGCTGCTCAGGGAAGATGGTCGTTTTTCAGGAGATGGTAGCAGGACCACTCCTTCCCCCGGGCCGGGGGAGAATCTTTTGTTCTCCGCTCCCCGCTGCTCACCCACGGGTGGGCAGCACCCTAAAGTGGTTAAAGAAAGAAACGACCCTCTCTTCCCTGAGCTCACAGAGTTCTCGGGCGACACAGAGCGCCGCCCACAAGCCGTGCTCTCCTCGCGCCCCTCTGTCCCAGAGGCGGTTGACAAGGCGTGCCGTCCACGGACCGCGTCGCCCCTGTCCCCCTCTGTCGCCAGACCCCTGGCAGAGCAGGCCCCCGCGGGACGACCAGCCTGGTCCTCCCCTGGCCCCCTCTGTCAGGGCGTGGTTGCTAACTGTGCCCCCACACTGGGCCGCTATGCCGTCCACGTCTGGGCCAGTTACTCCGCTTCGCTGCCCCTCCGGGGGGACGCCTGTCGTCCGCTTGATCCCGCTGGTTCAGTTCCTGGGAGGCTGGTTAGAGCTTCCCCGTCTGTCCCGCTGGATCGCGCGCACCATCAGGCTCGGCTATGCGATTCAGTTCGCACGGTCTCCTCCCCGCTTCAGGGGAGTCCGCTCCACTTTGGTCGGTGGCAATGCCCCTATCATGAGAGCAGAGATTGCCTTCGCCTGCTGGCGAAGGGTGCAATCGAGACTGTCCCTCCAGCCGAGATGAGGTCCGGGTTCTACAGCCCCTACTTCATTGTCCCCAAGAAAACCGGTGGGTTACGGCCAATCCTGGACTTGCGCGTGCTGAACCGCTCCCTTCACAGGCTGCCGTTCAAGATGCTCTCCGCCAAACGCGTTCTCGAATGCGTGCGGCCCCAGGATTGGTTTGCAGCGATCGACCTGAAGGACGCCTACTTTCATGTCTCCATTCTTCTTCGACACAGACCGTTCCTACGGTTTGCTTTCGAGGGGCAGGCATACCAGTACGCGGTTCTCCCTTTCGGGCTAGCCCTGTCTCCTCGCACCTTCACGAAGGTCGTCGAGGCTGCCCTTGTTCCCCTTCGGGAACACGGGGTTCGAATCCTGAGTTATATCGACGACTGGCTGATCCTAGCTCACTCTCGAGATCAGGTTTGCGAACACAGGGACCTAGTGCTCCGGCACCTAGCTCGTCTGGGCCTTCGGGTCAACTGGGAGAAGAGCAAACTTTGCCCCGTGCAGAGGATCTCTTTTCTCGGTATGGACATCGACTCGGTCGCCATGTCCGCGCAGCTTACGAGCGAGCGCGCGCAGTCACTGCTGACTTGCCTGAGACATCTCAGGAGCAAGAATGCGGTTCCACTGAAACATTTTCAGAGGCTCCTGGGGCATATGGCATCTGCAGCTGCGGTCACGCCGCTCGGATTGCTTCATATGAGACCGCTTCAGCTTTGGCTTCGCGACCGAGTCCCGAGGTGGGCATGGCATCAAGGCACGCTCCGGGTACCAGTTACTCCGACCTGCAGTCAGTTCCTCACCCCGTGGTCGAACCTCAGTTTTCTCAGGGCGGGTGTCCCCCTGGAACGAGCTTCCCGGCATGTTGTGGTCTCCACGGATGCCTCCACCACGGGCTGGGGCGCCATGTGCAATGGACATGCTGCTGCGGGCTCCTGGACAGGACCCCAGCGGCTATGGCATGTCAATTGCCTCGAGTTGTTGGCAGTACGCCTTGCCCTGCACCGCTTCCGGGCGTTGCTCAGGGGTCAACACGTACTAGTCCGCTCAGACAATACCGCTACTGTAGCGTACATCAACCATCAAGGTGGTCTACGCTCCCGCCGTATGTCACAACTCGCCCGCCACCTCCTTCTATGGAGTCAGAAGCATCTGAGGTCGCTTCGAGCCATTTTCATTCCCGGAGCTCTGAACTGTGCAGCCGACGAGCTCTCATGGCTTCAGCCCCTCCCTGGAGAATGGCGACTCCATCCCCAGTCGGTTCAGCTGATTTGGGACCAGTTCGGGGACGCACAGATAGATCTGTTTGCCTCTCACGACTCGACCCATTGCGCCCTGTATTTTTCCCTGACCGAGGGCACGCTCGGCACGGATGCACTGGCGCACAGCTGGCCGCCGGGCCGCAAATATGCGTTTCCCCCAGTGAGCCTTCTTGCGCAGACCTTGCGCAAGGTCAGGGAGGACGAGGAGCAGGTCATTTTGGTCGCGCCGTATTGGCCCGGCCGGACCTGGTTCCGCGAACTTGCACTCCTCGCGACAGCACCTCCCTGGCCCATTCCTCTGAGGAAGGACCTTCTTTCTCAGGGACGGGGCACCCTGTGGCACCCTCGCCCCGATCTCTGGAGCCTCCACGTGTGGCTCCTGGGCGGCTCGAGGTAGGTTTGAGTACCCTTCCACCAGCGGTGGCGGCTACCATCACTTCCGCTAGAGCGTCGTCCACAAGACACGTCTACGCGTTGAAGTGGAACCTCTTCGTCGTCTGGTGCTCTTCTCACCGAGAAGACCCCCGGAGATGCTCGATCAGCGTTGTGCTTTCCTTCCTTCAGCAGGGGTTGGAGCGAAGGCTGTCTCCCTCCACCCTTAAGGTCTATGTTGCCGCCATTGCCGCACACCATGACCTAGTCGAAGGTAAGTCGGTAGGGAAGCACGACCTCGTCATCAGGTTCCTGAGAGGAGCGAGGAGACTAAATCCTCCTCGCCCTCCTCTCGTTCCCTCTTGGGACCTCTCAGTGGTTCTAACTGCCCTGAAGTGTGCTCCCTTTGAGCCCCTGCAGTCAGTCGAGCTTAAGTTCCTGTCAATGAAGACAGCGCTCCTGGTTGCACTGGCCTCCATCAAGAGGGTAGGGGACCTGCACGCATTCTCCATCGACGAAGCGTGCCTGGAATTCGGACCGGCTTTCTCTCACGTGATCCTGAGACCCTGGCCCGGATATGTGCCCAAGGTTCCTACCACTCCCTTTCGGGACCAGGTGGTGAACCTGCAAGCGCTGCCCCCGGAGGAGGCAGACCCAGCCTTGGCACTGCTCTGTCCAGTACGCGCTCTTCGCGCCTATGTAGACAGGACGCGGTGTTTCAGGACCTCAGACCAGCTCTTTGTCTGTTATGGTGGGAAGCTGAAGGGAAAGGCTCTCTCCAAGCAAAGGTTGTCTCACTGGATAGTGGACGCCATTGCCTTGGCTTACCAGCAGCAAGGTCGACCGTGCCCCCTTGGTGTGACGGCCCACTCCACCCGGAGGGTGGCATCCTCTTGGGCTCTAGCGCATGGCGCCTCGCTAACAGACATCTGCAGAGCTGCAGGCTGGGCGACACCTAACACATTCGCCAGATTCTATAATCTCCGAGTGGAGCCAGTGTCCTCTCATGTACTCGCTTCAACTAGCTAGTACCGGACCCGCTCAGGTGTCTTCGCTTGCTCGCCATTCCACTCCACGGACTGGATACGTGCGATATTCTCCTCAGGTGAGCTTCCCCGAAAGCCCTGAGTTCCTCCAGCACTCCTGACGTCGGCGCCAGTGTCTATTGCCTGCGCGTCGGCTAGGTGCCTCCCGTGTGCATGGTCCCTCCCCTGAGCGACCCCCACATGTGTATTTCCACTGTAAGCCTTTCTGAGCATGTGTCTTTCCCTTGGCAAGCCACCTTGCCACCCCTGGGGTTGAAATATTCCACCTGCGGCTGGACACCCCAGTGTTCTCCATATGTTTCCTTCGGGTCATATGTGTATTCTCTAAGTCCCCCCCCCTCTGGGTTGGCATTAATTGCATACTTCCCCTAGCTTGGGATATGCTTCCCAGTGTACCTTGGTATTCCTGTGTTAAATGGAGTCCTTCGTCCAGTCCATGACAGGGATCTCGATTTACGCAGGGCACTGGAAGACAGCTGAGAAGGTGGCGTGATTAGACTGGTAACCCCATTCGTCGTCATCCGACGTAACTCGGAGTGACAACGAAAGGGAACGTCTCGGTTACGTATGTAACCCTCGTTCCCTGAGTAGGGAACGGAGACGTTACGTCTGCCTGCCACTTTCCGCTGTACCGCGGGGATCGCCTGAGCTCAGTCTTGGCTCCTCAGCGAAGAAACATAAACTGCTGTTGCGGACTTCCTCCTTTTATACCCACGAGGTGGGGCGGAGTTACGTCATGCAAATTCCGCAGACCCATGGCATTTCTTTGCCATAGGCTCGTTTTGTAATACTCGAAGCTGATAGGCTTTCTAAGCGAAACCCCATTCGTCGTCATCCGACGTAACGTCTCCGTTCCCTACTCAGGGAACGAGGGTTACATACGTAACCGAGACGTTTGTCCTGATATCTAAACTTAGTTAAATTGAATAGTTTTATTTAATATAATGTATTTCGATGTTTTTTTGCATGTCAAATCCTAGTTTAATATACAAATCAACTATAAGTATTATGTACACTTGTAGTTTGATTGAAAAAAATTATACTGTGCCGTCTAAACATTGATCTGTTTGTTTGAGCAATCTGACTCAATCAAAGACATGGTACTGATTTTGGACTGGGAAATCTGTTTAAAAGCAATCTTTTTTAGTGACAGAAATTATACGCTTGACCTTTATGCAAGTAATGAAATGAATCTGGAAAATGTGTCAGAGACATGCCTCATTAAACTATCCTCTTGACACCAGGAAACTATGGCAGTGACCTTGACACTCCAACCAAGCCAAAAACAAAGAAGAAGGGTGGAGATGGGGATGAAGAGTCTGAGCTCATTCACGGCTCTAGTGACGAGGAGGATGATGATGGTGGAGATATGTCTTCAGTTTCCTCCACCCCTCCAATGAAACCAGTCATTACTGACAGGTTCAGTCACTCAACACTGCTGATCCAAAACTCATCTGTTTTATTTTGACTTTTTGTGCAAATTTATGTGATATAACTGTTAATCTTGTTTATTTGTTCTGCAGAAACTATTTCCACCTCCCGTACTTTGAGAGAAAGCCTTGTATCTTTATCAAGAGCTGGTGGCAGGACCAAAGACGACGACTTTATAATGCCAACATCATGGACAACATTGCAGACAAACTGGTAATAAATCAATGAATATGGGTTATATCAGTTCCTGAAATACTGGTTTAGTTCCTAAAATATAGAATTTTGTACGGTTCTGTACACATTCTCATTTTTTACATAATTTGTTATTTAATTTTTCACTAAAATGTTTTAAATCTTAAAGCATCCCACTAAAATACTAATCAATATTACCATACTTTTCCCAGTATATTAATCACAGTACATTAAGGAAATTGTTTAGTATTACAAGTTTTCTGAAATTATATGTTTAAAATGCAAATGAGGCATTATCTTATTAAATATGCAATATATTGGATAAATATGGAGAACAGAAATTTGAACACTTAAGCCATGTTCGACATTCTTGTTTCGTTTTAAAATGTTAGAGTTAAAGGTTTTCACAGATTTGATGTCTATTTTTATCACTCCTTAAATCAGAAAATATGTCAATTTTCACCATATTTTTGGAATAAAATGTTAAATTAAGTGATATATGAGCAAACCCCTCAGTGAAAATACATCCATACGCTTTCATTGCAGCATGTGCTCTGTATCATTTTATAGGAAGAAGGGTTAAACGATGTGCAGGAGATCATTAAAACCGAGAAAGCCTATCCTGAGCGCAGACTCAGAGGAGTCCTGGAGGAACTCAGCAATAGCTGCAGGTTTGCAAACATGTTATTCTGCAGATCATGAGCCAGTTATGAGTCGTTCTCTGGAAACTGTGCAATTTGTGCTTCTTTGTGTTCCAGTGATTTAAAGAGGCCATATTATGTCATCATTTTTTATTTAGTATTTGGGCTCTACTAGAACAGGTTTTCACGCTTGAATGTTCAAAAAACACATTATTTTCCCCATATTTGACATTGTTGCAGCTCCTTCTCTCTTCCCAGTCTCTCAGTAGCGCTCTGGGGTGTGTTTCCCAAAAGCACTGTTAGCCATGCAACTAAGTCGCAAATTCTGTTGTTATCAGCAGTTCAACGAGTCTGTGTTTCCTGAAACCATCGTTCCAACAAACATTCACAAACAGCATCGCAAAGTTGTTTGGAGCGACAGCTCTCGACCTGTGTAGGAGCAGAGTTTCTGGTTTGCATGACATGTGGACTTAATAAATCCTTATCTTGAGCCAAATAAGCAAGCTGACATTAAAGGTGCTCTAAGCGATGTCGCGCGTTTTTTAGGCCAAAACATCTCCTCACTATCCGCTAGCTGCCTGTCTCCTGAACACACTGTAAAAAAAAAAAAGCTGTAGCATCGTTGTTGCGCAACATTCAGCAACTGAGAGACGACGTTCTGACAATTTTTTTTATTTTTATTTTATGCTAGATAGGCCTATAGATATCCCCCATTTAGCATTTTATGTTTTGAGGTTAATTTTTAATTAGTCAGATGTTAGATAATTATATACTTTTAAAATATTGTTTATCCTTATTATTGTATCCTTAACTATATTATTATTATTTAATGGGGGATATCAGTAAATTAGCCTAATTATAATCAACACCTGCAAGTGTACACTTTGAAGAGTAAAAATGACAGAAGGTTATGTTAATTCAACTTTATTAAAACTGCATATGGTAGCCTAATCAAATTGCACTTCCAAAAGTCATACATTTGTGAAAAAAGAAAAAAACTCAATAAACGAATATACACATTTATTTAAAGTATAATAAATAAAACATAAAAAGCAAAGATCAGAACATTTAATGAACAAAACTGGGTTCTGTACATGTCAGACAGTAGTCGAAAGCCGGGCGATAAAGGTCGGTAACCGGAATCAGTCCAGGAAACATCCACAAATCCAGAGGAGCAAAGAAACGAATGAGACTAAATCAGACAAATCAAATGAAAAACTAAACAGTGCGAGCGAGGCTACATTAGTCACATTAGAAAATGAAGTTGTAGGTTGTGTTTGAATAATTACGTATCTTATTTAGCTGAGGTAAATTAAACGCAATACTCACGTATCCTTGCTCGATGAAGAATGAGACTGAGACAACACAATGAGCCCAACGGGCGGTTGAAATTTTAAAGGCTGATTTTCGCGCTTCAGGGCAGTGACGAGTACATATGTAGTTCAGTGGTTGTCCAGACACCATAGGCACAACCTTATGCAATGGTCCTGATCAGAGGTTTAATGTCAACGTTGTGTCAACGCTGTAACAACCTTCACCACACAACGTAGTTATAGCAACCTTTTGGCCATGTTGTTAAAACGTTGTGCCAACGTATTGTGTTTGCTGGGTTATTCCCTGTGTCACAGTGTGGTCAGGTAAAAGGAGAAGTATCTAATTGCAGCACTTTTATTAAACAAAAACAAAGAAGATAATCCAATCCACAATGAAGAAGAATACAGGAAACACGTGGCAGCATAAACAACACAAAGAACTGAACAAACTGAGGACTATAAATACACAGAGGCAAACGAAGGAACAAAATGAACAACAGGTGAACTTAATTAGTGATTAACTGGCACACAGAACAGAACCAAACCAAAAGAGAATGTACATGTTACACTCAGATTCCATGTCCGTTATTTATAGCAAAAATCTGGCGTTAATTCGATCTCAAACAGATTCATTAAAAGAAGTTATTACTCCACCACCTGCGGGACATCATTAACCAACATGGTTGAATGACAAATTTGCGACAATGTGGTTTCGGGAAACAGTTGTGACTAGCTAGTTGATTTCTTCAACAATGCATCACACTATGGTAGTTAAGCAGCGAGAAGAAACTCAAGACTACAATGGAGGCGTTTCAGAAACACTGATACTGATATATAGAATAACTCCTGCTGGAGGGACTTTGTAGACCTTTTTCATGCTCAAACAGCAACATTACACATTTAAGAAAGATGAACATGGAAAAAAGCACAATAGTTTATCTTTTATATTGATTTTATATTGAATTGACAGGTTTAAGGTTAAGTCTAGAGCTAGTTACAAATAAATAACTAATAGTACTTTGCAAGGCTTTAACCAAATATTTATCGGTCATTAAAAACCCACTAATCTGTCGTTGACCACTAATCTTGGGTCAGCTATATTGGAGGAATTACCTTCCTATATTTTTACATATACAGTAGTGGTTACTTTGTAAGGTGATAAAGCTTGATTTCTTGATAGTTCAGCAGTAACATTTTGTAATACAATGGAAAGAGAAAAAAATTGCCTGAAATTTTGAGTTGTTTTTTTTTTTTACAAAAATTTATCATTGAATCATTTTTTATATCTATAGTCTAGAGGAAGGATATAATAATAGCAAATTTCATATCTCTTTCAGTACCTTTGTAACTTTGGCAAACAATGACCAGAATCAGTCCGGGAAGACTAAACTGGACCGGGAGAGGGTGAAATTATGCATGCAGGAACTGGTAAAACACTCAGACTTCAATTTAAAGCATATGTTACAAATAAATGCTATTAATAACTATTATATACTATTATAATGTTTAAAAAAAAATTCTGTTTCTGACAGGAAAACATGAGCCAGCAAGCAAAGACCATGCGGTCACAAGTTAAGAAAAGCAACGTGAAAGACAAAATAAAACTGGCACAAAACTTCCTCCACAAGCTGAGATTCCTGTCTGATGAGGTAGTGCACAAAATGCTTGGTTATATGGCCAGATAGATGAATTCAAATCACTCTAAAAATATTCATGTAAATCCTTTTGGTTTTTCATCATAGCCACAACATAGCGTTCCAGATATTTACATATGGATGATAAGCAACAACAAACGCATTGCATACGCCCGCGTTCCCTCCAAAGACATCCTCTTCTCTTCTGTCGAGGAAGAAACCGGAAAGGACTGTGGGAAGGTCCAGACGATATTTTTTAAGGTTGGGATGATTGCACTCTGAACATATCTCAAAAACAGTAATTACCATATTATATATGGGTCATTCCTGGTATACGGTGACATTTTGGTTTCATAAGTGTTGGGAAAAAAAGGACATGATTTTCATATTTTTAGCATTCTACCAAAATAGTGACATGTTTAACTATAAGGAATACATATTGGTCAAGCTCAGGGACTCTGAAAATAATAATTATGGGTTGATTGTTCAGACACTGTCCATGAAAATATTCCACCCTGTTAGGGACATATACATAGTTATCACAACATGTTAATAATGTAAATGTTAAACAATAATGAGCTTTTCTTGGATAGTATATGTCCCTTATGCCATCTTAGATTTTTTTTTCTCTTGAAACAAGCAAAACAATTTTTGATGAATAGAATTATTAAAAACTGGTACTTTTTGTGCCCATTTTTGCAAATAGGATGGTAAATAATAATAAAAATTGGCTAAAAACATATACAGGTCCTTCTAAAAAAATTAGCATATTGTGATAAAGTTCATTATTTTTCATAATGTAATGATAAAAATTAAACTTTCATATATTTTAGATTCATTGCACACCAACTGAAATATTTCAGGTCTTTTATTGTTTTAATACTGATGATTTTAGCATACAGCTGTTAGTGCTCCTCACCTCACAAAATAAGACAAAAGTATGCCAAACATTTAATGTTGCTGTCAAATTATTATTTAAAATGGGTCTAACAGGGTGGAAAGGAGCATAACGGTGGAACGGAGTATAACAGGGTGGAACACCAGTGTTAACAGGTTCAGTGGATGAGCCTTTTGTCATGGTCCTGCATGGTTTGCCATTGGTAATGTGTGGAACTGCACCTATATAATATTGTTTCAAAACAATAAAATTAAATAAAAATCCAAATTTCCTTTGGGGGAGGGACACAAAAAATAGCTATGTGGTTCCCTATCACAATCAATCATGGGGGCAAAACAATTCTCTCTTCAGATGGCTAGAGAAATATTTACAAATTAGAGAAGACAGACATAATAAATTCCTTTTTTTATTATTTATATTTGATTAAAAATAAAGATGCTATAATTCATTTGAATTAACTAGATTAACAAACAAATACAAAATTCATCACAAGAAGGAACAGTAATGAACAGTGATGCCCCTTGTGGCGTTTTGGCAACCAGATTAACAAACAAACTTAAAAAACATTTCCTAACATATGTATTGTTATATTGTAATAATTTCACAGTTACTGATACTAATACTGGTACTGATGTTTCTATGAAAATAATGAAATAGATTTTTTTTTTTTTTACATTATAGACATTCACATTACAGTATAACTGCGATCAATTTCAACATTGTAACAATAGCAGAATCCTTTTTGGTGCTGAATAGAAACCTTTTTGTAAGGTTCCAAGTAGAACTGTGCTTTGAAAGTTCTATGTAGGACCTAGTGATGTTTAATAACCTTTTTAATAACAGTTTATTTTCATTAATCAGTATCTTTATATTATTATTATAATTTGAAAGTTAAAATTTTAACCAATTTTAAGAAATAAATCATTTACCTATTGAGAGTACGTTGACAGTCTGTCATGAACTCCAGAAAATCAGTTATGATGTGGCTTTGACACAGATTTGAAAAGCAAAAAGGTGGGAAAAATAACTTTAAACTCTAATGGAAAGAACCATCTCAGCATAGGATGGCATACTACATATAAATAACCTTTATTTAACCATCTTTGATGCTGAGTGTAGGAAATTTATATATATATATATATATATATATATATATATATATATATATATATATATAAGAGAACTTGCTATATACATTAAATACTAATTATTATATTAGAATTTCCACCCTGTTAGGTTTATAGACCTAACAGGGTGGAATCTGACAGGGGGAAAATCTTGAGCTAAGTTAGCCATAGCTCTTTGAGTGATCAACATTTAGCTAGCTAACCTTCTACAGATGAACAGAACTTTTATAACTATGTCAGATTTGTTTTTTAAATTTTTTTGATAGGACAAACATTCTCCATAACATAGCCTAACAGGGTGGAACTTAAGGGTGGGACAAGCAGGATAACATTTCAAAAACTAAAAAAAAAGTTAGGAGTGTAAGTTGAAGCTTACTTCAGTTTGTACAGTTGAATTCCAACAGGTAAAAGAAATTAAGTCACTTCTTGAAAATGGTCTCAATGAAATTGCAGTCGGATTTGGAAGGCAAAAAAGTAAATACTAACATGGTGGAAGATGACTTCAGGGACGCAGTAATTGAAGAACATTTTAAGAAAAAGACCTATATTTTCACATGATTTATATGTATGATTAGAGGCAATTTAGCCTAATCTATAACATAATTTAAAAATATTTTGAGGTTTTTGTCATTTCATGGTTTATATTTCTTGCAGAAGTTGATTACTGTGCACTGAGGACATGATATAATTGAATGCATACATCAATTAAAATTGTGTAAAATACAAAATAGTACTTTTAATGTCTATTATCTCTGTTTAAATGGTAAAGAAAACTTAAATCTACAATTTAAGTCATTTATTATAGATATGTGACTCATTTTAGAGAAAATATGAGTAAATAAATCATTGGGACAGGAAAGTCACCGCATACCAGGAATGACCCGAATATATATATAACCAAATTTCTTTGATAATTTCACATGTGGAGGCAAGACTATAGAAGCCTTGTAAAAAAAAGGAGGACTTTCTCGCAGTTGAGTTTACATATCACAATTCAGACTTTATCATTCACAATTGCAACATTATTTAGCGCAATTCTGACTTTTTTTATAGAACTGGGATTCTGACTCGCAATTCGGAGAGAACAAATTCAGAATTGTAGGCTAATGTATTGTGTTAGAGCCATAATGACATTCATCTTTTTTTTCTTATATTAAGAGTGATTGTTTTTTTTTTTCTAAATTTACATTTTGTGTTATTTGTATTGTATCATGTGACTTTGACTAGTTTTATACGTGTTACGTACGCATAACAATTTTGAAGAAGAAGAAAGAAGGACGGGTTTGTGCTCGAAAAGAATTTATGTTTTTGGAATGTCAATTTCTCTTATTATGTAACAAGACAAAGAAAAAGTAAAGCTTTACAAGACAAGTTATGGATTCACGCATCAGATCCTTTGTGCAATAGCCTACCCTTGTGGAAATGTTGTGAGGAAAAAAGTCGCAATTACCTTTTTTTTTATTTTTCATTCTGTGGCGGTAACACGCTTCCATAGATATGCTTTAGCAACAAATACTCATTTACTTTCACTCTGCTTACCTGTCTTTCTAGCTTCCTGGTAAGAAAAGTTTTGGACCTGCAGGCTGGACGGTTCAGGCTAAGACTGAGCTGTACCTGTGGCTCGGCCTGAGCAGGCAGCGGAAAGACTACCTGAGCGGACTGCCGAACGGCTTTGAGGAGAACATGGCAGTGAAAGGGCCTGGTGTACAGTCCTTGCCACCCACCAGTCTGATGTACACCAGTAAGAGACCCATGAGTTTATACCATTGGCTACAGATTGTCCATTCAGTAGTTGGTGATAACTCTTGTTTCACACCAACAGTGAAGCAGATCTTCCAGCTGAGGATTCACATGTATCAGGCTAGAAGTCTGTTTGCAGCCGACAGCACAGGCCTATCAGACCCGTTTGCCAGGGTTTTCTTTTCTACTCACAGTCAAGTCACAGAGGTGAGATAAAAGTTGTTCAAGTGTTCTACCAGTATCATCCATAACATTTAAATTAATTTAGGTGACATTTTAAACATGATAATTATTATTAGCTACATTCTACTAACTATAATTAACTTTGCAACTACATGTCAACTAACTCTCAGAGTATTAGTAGACTGTTAGGGTTTGGGGGGTTAGTAGAATAAGATGACATGTAGTTGTAAAGTTACTTCTGGCCTATAGTCAGTAGAATTTCTGTTAGGGATAATCAAAATAAAGAGTTAGCAGATATTAATCAGACAGTCTACTAATACTTCAAGGAGAGTTAGTTGACATGTAGCTGCAAAGTTGCTTATATTTAGTAAAATGTCTACTATCGAAATAAAGTGTTACCTTATTATTATTCATTTATATGATATTATTAATACCCCATGTTGTGTGTATGATGACATGTTGATAGGTAATTCAATCGAAAATTAAAGTATTATTTAATATTTTTTATTATGATTGAATGTTATGTGCTACAGGTGAATTAAATAATTTCACATGCTTGCTACATCAAATAATAGATGGTCAATTACGTTCCTAATGGTATCAAACAAAAAAACTTTTTGTCTGCACCATCAGGCCAAAAGGAAAAATAAAGCATTGAACATATAATAGAGCTTGATGGGCTTGAACTGAAAATATTTACAGAATTTTTTTTTAATTTGTTGCTGCTTTACAGCTTGAGCAGATGAGCAATGAACTGTTTGAGTGCATCACCACCCCAAGTTTAAAGAAGTTCAAAGGAAGATTTAATAAGTTGGTTATTTCTCACAGGTCCTGAATGAGACGTTGTGTCCTACATGGGATCAGCTGCTGGTGTTTGATAATGTGGAGCTCTATGGTGAGGCTGGCGAACTGAGAGACGATCCTCCTATAATCGTCATCGAGATCTATGACCAGGACACTGTCGTGAGTGTTGATATCCGCAGAATTGTTCATTTTCTTCTGCTTTTCATGCTTTCACAATCATAAATGTGCTCCGATCTCATTCTGCTTCTCAAGGGAAAAGCTGATTTCATGGGTAGGACATTCGCTAAACCTATAACCAAGATGTCAGATGAGCATTACGGGCCGCCACGCTTCCCTCCTCAACTAGAGTATTACCAAATCTACCGGGGAAACTGCACTGCGGGAGAGATGCTCGCCGCCTTTGAACTGCTACAGGTGTGTGTGTGTGTGCGTGTTTGTGTGTGAGTGAGTATGTGTGTGTGAGAGAGAGAGTGTGTGTACCTACTTGACTATATTTTGGGGACAAATTTGTACCCAGAAGTGACCAAAACCTGACAAAATCTCTAAAACCCTTCCTTTAGGGACGTCCTCATTTGTAAATCTGGAATAAAAATAAAGTAATGCAGTAAAAATATAAAAATGCAGAGAGTTGTGTGTGATGGGTAGGTTTAGGGGTCGGGTTAGTGTAAGGGGAGAGAATATACAGTTTGTGCAGTATAAACACCATTACGTCTATGGAATGTCCACATTTTATGTAAACGTGTGTGAGTGTGTATATATATTCATGTACTGTGTAAATCTTTCAGATTGGACCCGCTGGAAAGGCCGACCTGCCTCCAATAGATGGACCTACAGATATCGATCGTGGCCCAATCCTGCCTGTTCCGATTGGCATAAGACCTGTCTTGAGCAAATACCGAATTGAGGTGAGTTGATCGTTATCTTGTCATTTTGAGGCCTAGGCAACCTCAATATTTTTTACCTTTGGTAATTACGTTACACAATTATTGTATTTAGGTACAAATTTCATTGCCTTTTGGTGAATTTCATTTAATTGGTTTGATGCCAAAATGTGTCAAGTAAAACATATTGCTTTAAAGTAGCTTTATACAAAATCATGATGTGAAAGTCGGCATGAAAGAGAAGTTGTGCTCGTCTTTTCTTCTCTATTGTGACGTATATCCGAGTAAAACGCTTCTGGAACAAGAACAAATGTGGGCAGGGCTTGATTTTGTCCTTGGGGAATTGATTGGATGGTTGTGGATCTCATGTGAGTGACAGGTTGCCCCGCCCTGCATCCGCAGGGAACAGATGTCGCTGTAATTCTGATACAAGATTACCAGGAACATGAACTTAAAACAATGATGTGCACCGATAAATTCTGCAATATTCCATTAAAAATAAGAATTGTAAGTTTTGATTTCGTGGCAACTGTAATGTTTATTATAACAACTCAATATCTTCATGCCTTATAGTCCCATTTGACAGATTAGAGCTGGACGGTAATATAGTTACATTTTGCAATTTTTTTTTTTTTACAAAATATTAATTTGGAAACACAATACAGTCAAAGAGTTTTAGCATTTACTGTGAGATGTATTATATATCCATTTAAATATCAGCTTGTTGTGAAAATAACTTTTGCCAATTGGTCGACGCTAAGGAATCTGCGTCGCATGTTAGACTACAGAGAACAGCCTCTTATTCACAAAAATGTGCTTCCAAACAGTGCAGTTTACAATGCTGATGGTTTGAATGAATTTATTTCTTTATACATAATACGTCGAAAATTGGGTAATATTTATAATATGCTGGCATAGTGACACTAAAGGCATTAATAATCTATATTCTCACTTCTGGCTATAATTCAAAAGAATATAATTGGCTCTGAAGACATTTCAGTAATTATTACAGTGAAAACTTATCTTTAAAAAAAAGAATGGTGATTTGATCAAAAAGTCAAGTCCACTGTTTTCCATGCATGAAAATGCAGCGCAATAAGTTGCAATTTTGAAAAGAAATGTATACTGTATCAGTATTTGAGCCTGTCCCTTATGCATACATACTACAAAATCACACCACAGAATTGCCAAAACCCTCACTGGTGCCCCTTTAAAAAAAGCTAGATGCACTTATACAGCTTTAAAAAACTTTGGACAAATAAAAATGTCTGAATGACATTAAATGAATATAATATTTGTGCAGGTTCTCTTCTGGGGTCTAAGGGACTTGAAGCGGGTGAACCTGGCCCAAGTTGACCGTCCCCGTGTGGACATCGAGTGTGCGGGGAAAGGCATTCAGTCAGCGCTAATTCAGAACTACAAGAAAAATCCCAACTTCAGCACTCTGGTCAAATGGTTTGAAGTGGTGAGTTTTTGCACTTTTATATCTCAGGATTTTCAAAATTATGTTGATCGCACTACAAAGATTTGATAATGTTGAGGATTTTTTCCCCAGGACCTTCCTGAGAATGAGCTTCTCCATCCTCCTCTGAATATTCGGGTGGTGGACTGCCGGGCGTTTGGGCGTTACACGCTAGTCGGCTCTCATGCCGTCACATCTCTACGCAAATTCATTTATAGGCCGGCGGACAAGAGTGTCAATAGCTGGTCTGCTATGGGTGTGTATGCAGGGCTGAGATGAAAGCTGTTCAATATGTATCTTTAGTTGATAAGCTTTAAATGACTATCTTATGGCATCCATGGTATAGATGTGAGCCTTCATCTAAAAGCATTTGAATAATTAAACATTTGTCATGTTTGTTAAATAATGGAAATGGAAAAATATTTGAACCTTTAGATTTAGTAACTTTTGACTGGTAGTGTATACTTTTATATCCCTTATTTCTCAGCTAGTAAGTAACGTTGTTTTTCCTCTACAGAGGAGGTTGTGGTCCACACAGAGCCTGAACCATCCATAAAGAAGACTGAGACAGTGGTCAAACTTGACTCAGTAGGAGACTTTTCATTTGTGTCACATGTTTTCATCACTACATAATGCAGACTGCATGTGTGTTATTACACAGTTTTTGTGACAGAACTATTAGATTTTATTATAAACAATAAGTAGTTGTGTCCAAACCTTTGGCTGGTACAGAAAAATCATATTCTAACGCAATAGCGATTTCATAAAAAAAAAAATATATATATATATTTAAATAAGAGATTATGCTTTAAGCTGACTTTTGAACTTAATTTTATTGAATCTGTTTTCAGGCATCTGATGCTGTGGTTAAAGTTGATATGGTAAGTATACAGATATCAGATGTGTTTCTTTCTTTCTAATTATGTTTAGTGCCATTAACATTCATCCCAGCGAACAAAAAAATATGTTCTAAGAATGTTTTGCTAATGTTCCCATAAAGTTTTAGAAACATATTTTCTTTTAAAAAAAAATTCTTTTTGGTTATGCAAACGTTAAGGGAACATTCCATTTCATAATTTTGTAAACATTATGCGAATGTTACTTTTGAATTTTCTCTGAACATTCTGAAACAACTAGTAACATTTTTAAAACTTTAGACGGAAGACAAAAAAGTTCCCTGAATGTATAAATGTTTTTCTGCTAATGCTTTGAGAACATTATCAAAGACCAGATAACTTTGTCACTGGCCCACCGGTGGGCCCATTTGCCATTGCATGTTTAAAACAATTATATCCTATATATAACCTGCTCTAATATTGACAACCAATATATCGTTGGAAAGCTCTAAGGGTGTACTTTTCATATTTGACCACTGTTTTGCAGGAAATATTATGTAGTGACAAACATTTATGAATTTGTGACAAGAGAAAGTAGCGAAAAAATCTAAACTATACCAGGAGTTGTGACCTTTGTTATGAAAAACCAATAAACACACTTACAGTGACTTAAGGAACTGTTCATACTCTTTTAAAATATTTTACATCTTGAAAACAATGTTTTGAATTAAAAAAAAAAAGGATATCAATCTGTGTTGTGGTGTGAGGTCAAGTGGTAAAAAGTGTCCTTTAGGAATCATCAACTGGGCATGAATGTCACCTAGTGGCCTTTGTTGGTATAGCAGAGCTCTCATAAAAATCTATTTTTTTAAGTTATTAGTCTCAAATTTGGAACACAACTTTAGAACTATGGTTTTTATTTTATATATTTTTTCAGGGTGAACCAAATTTTTCACAAATACAATAAACTTAAACAGCTATAACTTTTTTTATTTAATTTTTTAAACTACAGACACCTGTGCAATAAACTTCAAACTCTCTTCTTTAAAACAAGACCAGAATGAGGATTAAATTCAAAAGCGTTCCAGAATTACATTCATTTGAATTTCGACATCAACTTTGCAGGCCTACACTCAAAAATGGGCGTGACAGTTAACAGGTTAATATAACTTGTAGAACGTTTGTTCATAACTTTGAGAGAACATTAGCCAAAGTTCTGAGAATGTTCCATTAGCTGGGAAAAATAACATTCATAAATTCATTATTTTTGTGTGAAAAGGGCTTTTTGAATTTTGTGTCTTGAACATTGTGGCAGCCAGATGATGACAAAAGTGGGAAAGGGAAAAAGAAGCGGAAGAAGGGTGAAGAGGTTGAAGAGGAGGAGCTGGATGAAAGCATGTTGGATTGGTGGTCAAAATACTTTGCCTCGATTGAAACACTGAAAGAGGTTATTTTACATTTACCAGAAGATACCTCGAAATCCATAAAAATGTATGATTCTGTTTTTTTTCAACTGAGAAAATTGTATACTATTTTACGAACGATTTAGGTCCTTAAAGCACAAGAATCAGAAGCTGAGGAAAAGGACGATTTTGACTCTGGAGAGGGTGGAGGTAACTGAAGCAGTTGTCATTTATTATGTCTCTAATACAAGACACCTGTAGAAATCTAATAAAATCGATCAATGTAAAATTTAACCCTGTAATGCCTGACATGAAATATTGTTACGAAATGGAACAGTTTATTGAACCATTAGACAAAATATAAAAAAAATGTTTTTAAAAATAAAAAAAAAGGTTTTTTTTGTTGCGTATCATATTTGATAGATCAGGTGTTTATGGCTAAAATAATCTGATAACTGTAATCTGAAAAACAGCTCAATTTTATTCAGAGGCCCAAACTGAGCAAAAATTGGTGCAAATGCTGAAATGTATATGAACAAAAATATGAAATTATGATGCGTATAAAACAATGAGATCTTTATTACAGTTTAGCAGATTACATAAATAAAATGGAAATGAATATCAGTCGTCACTATATCTGCCTGTAATATGTCTTAGCAAGATGATATTTAAATGCTTAGGTTTATTATCAAAGCTCTGTAGTTTTAAAACATAATGCAATGCAATGCAATACAATGATGATTGATAGATGAACAAATAAACCTTTTTTAAAAGCCTGGTGATCATATTTGAGACTCACATTTGAACATAATTTTTCTATAAAATGATGTCTGGATAATAAAGTAAACCTAAGCTGCTTCAGTCCAGTAAAATATTACTCAAAATATAAAAGTTATTCTTGTGTTAAAATGTGAGTTTCCTCATTAAATTGGAAGTTCCTTGATATTAGCATACAATATATATTAATGTGTAATACAATTAAGGATGTAAGACAAGACACCTATCTACAATTTCCATTAAAAAAAAAAATTTTTTATAACACATCTGTTTTTAGTACTGCCCAGATGAAGTTAATTGACAGATATTTATTTACATATAATCCACACTTATATTACACAAATTATCCTGTTGTATACTCTCCATTCGCAATATTGAAAATCCATGTTTGTTTGTTCTCTTCACTTCTGTTCTTTGCACTGATAACCAAATATGTTCCTAATGCCTCTGATTTGAAAGGGACCAAGAAGAAGAGAGGAAAAGGAAACAAGAACAAAGCCATTACTGGGGATGGCGTACCAGAGAAGAAGAAGCATAAAATAGAAGAGCTGAAGGTACATTTGTAGTTAGGTGTTTAACCACCATAGTACATTTGAAAAGGTAAGGCATAGGTGAAGTCGTTCATCTCTTTGGATAGCAGATGTGTAGAGCTGTTCCATTTCAAAATGTTTTGGAATTGACCTTCAGATTCTTGGTTCTGGAATCAAAGGCCTCAATTTCAAGAATCGATTCCTCACTGTTGTTTGCGATTCTTTTTTGCAATTAAAAGATAGGAGGAACATATTTACTTAGTCTGGCCATGACCACAAGATATAAAGATAATAGAAAGTAGCCTTCTCATAATATGAAGGCTCACAAATATGAAGATAAATGTTACGCTCATTCAAGAACATGAACTTATTGCAGGGATGGTGCTAGAAAAATATTGTCTAAAATGCATGTGCACAGTTCAAGTTTACTTTAACTTTATGTTGTTGCATAGAATGTACAAAGTAAACTGTATGCTAAAATAACCACAACATTAACCTCTAAAACCCCCTTATGGAGGGAACAGAGATATTGTGTCAAAATACAGACACTATGGGTCACACTTGGGAGCCCCAAACACCTCTCACATATTCAGAAAAGGCCAACTGGCCTGTGGAATTTGCATGTATTGCCACTCCCCTGGACATACAGGTATAAAAGGCAGCCAACAGCACACACCAAATGCTGAGGAGCTGAGACAACATCTTGACCACTTCTGTAGATCACTTTCGACGTTGTGTTGAAATACCGACACTGGGGTCCCTATACTAAACGTCACAACCTTTGGAAGACGTCACTCCAGCCGTAGGGTCTCTTCTGATTTTTCAAAAAGGATTTTTTTTTTTTTTTACAGCTGAGAACACCTGGTTAACATTGGGAAGCGTACTCCTCTATTGACAAAGGAAATTTATGGAGACCACATCCTACCCAAAGGGGAGGTTAGTATATGGAAAGTACACCCTATGGACTCACCTAATGGGGTGTACTACATATGGAAGAGTCGCTGTGGTGGGCTCACAGGGTTAGATAGGGAAACCGAACAGTGGAATACATCTTACGGGGTCAACATTAGGGAACCACTACATATGGTTCTAATAGCCAGATTACTAGGGCTCACCTGAAAGGGGCATACCATAAATAATGGGCCTGGTGGTGAGCTCCTCAGCTGGAATCACTACCGATGAGTGCTAGGAGGTAGAAAAGATGTCCTGGGTTCACCAAACATGGGGAACTCTTTGAGACGAAAGGTGCATGTTACCATGTCAGAGAGGGGGAAGGCAAAAGACAAAACTGGTTCCATGCAGAGATTATAAAATCTCGCAAAGGTGCTGGGTGTTGCCCAGCCCGCAGCTCTATAGATGTCTGCTAAGGAAGCACTGCTCGCCAAAGCCGATGTGGCCACAATAACCCTGGTGGAGTGAGCGCTCACTCCCAATGGGCACGGCACATCTTGGGCTTGATAAGCCCGGAGAATGGCATCCACAATCCAGTGGGAAAATCTCTATTTGGAGACAGCCTTCCACTTCTGCTGACCTCTGAAGTAGACAAATAGCTGCACAGATCTTCTGAAGCTCTGTGTGCGGTCCAGGTAAATGTGCAAAGTGAGTACAGGACTCAACAAACTCACATTTGCATGAAGCCACCACACGCAGGTGTTAGTGCATAGATTGTGCAACGTATAGACATTTCCTCTTACTGGCAGTCTCTTCAGATGCAAAGCGATCCCGTGCAGTTTAAATCAAAGTATTTGACCCAACGTTTCCACTGCGCCCACGCTGTTCACAGTACACAATGAAATGAGCAGTGCGAGCACCATTTCAAACCCAAGGCGCGCGCCATGCTGATTGAAACCAGCTTCACCTGGCGTTAATTTCCGTGTGATGAGAGGCGTGACAGCAGACGGTTTGCCGCAACAGCAACTATTGCAGTGATGTACACTTTCAGGGTGGTGGCGGATAGGCGCCTCTCAAGGCCCTGCTGAAGAAAAAAAAGGACGGACCCAATGCCACATCTCCATGGGTCTTCACCCTGGGAAAAACACCATGTAGTGAAGAGGCCCCACTTCAAGGCATACAGTCGCCTTGTGAAGGGGCCTCTTGTCTGAGTGATTGTGTCCTTCACCGCTAGTGATAGGCCTCTGAATTCCTCCTCATCCCATCCAGGAACCAGACGTGGAGGTTCAAGAGGTCTGGGCGCAGGTGCCACATTGTGCCCTGCCCCTGAGAAAGAAGGGCCCTCCTTAGGGGAATTCGTCAGGGAGGGGTCGATGTCATCAGCATGAGCTCTGAGAACCAAGTCTGGTTGGGCCAGCACGGCGCAATCATTAGAACCTGTTCTTCTTCCTCCCTGTTTTTGTATAGTGTATTTGCAATGAGGCTCACTGGGAAAAGTGAGGCCAGCTGTTAGCCAGTGCATCTGTGCCAAGGGGGCCTTAGTCATGGAATACCACAGTGTACAGTGGTAGGATTTCAGTGAGGCGAACAGGTCTATCTGTGCTTCCCTATATTGACTCTAGATCCCTTGGACAACCTGGGGATGAAGTCTCCAGAGTGCATCGGCTGTGCGATTGAGGTCACCCGGGATGTGAGTGGCTAGGTGCTCTTGTGAATGGGCTAAGATTAGCCAGTTATCAAGGTAGTTAGCGGGGCAAGGGCAGCCTCTGTGACTTTCGTGAAGACTCAAGGAGACAGGGAAAATCCGAAGGGAGAACCTTGTACTGGTATGCTCATCTTTCGAAGACAAACCGCAGAGCCTGTGCCTAGGAAGGGTCGACACATTAAAGGCGGGCGTACACGGTGCGATTTTTGCTGTTTTACGAGCTTGCAGATGATCGTGTGGAAATCGGTGATGCTCGCATGGTCGCGTCTCGCAGCGAGTGAGAGGAATCACGAGCAGAGCAGAGCACGTTGCGAGCACCTCCTGACCTCCCGATAATTTTTAAACATGTTTAAAAAATTCAGGGAGTCGGCCCGATTTTCACCAGCGTATAGGCTGTCCCCTATTGCCAAATCATACACCACCACGTCACAGGCTAGATTAATGGGACTATAGCTCAGTGGCAGCAACCATACAGCGTGCGCATACACTGTCTCTCTCACACACACACACACACACACACACACACACACACACACACACGCACACACATATACTTCTCTCTCTCTCTCTCTCGTTTATGTTAAAAGGAATGGCTGCTGTTCTCTGCTTTTTAACAAAGCATTTGCACACACATTTCTGTAATTTTTCTATCTGAAGCTATAGTTGCTTGCAACATTGAAAGCTCCGGTCTCTGCGTTTAGCGCGAAAGCTTACGTGATTGCCGCCAGCTCAGGATAAAATTCGTGCAGGATAGTCGTGCCGTGTACCAGCTGCTTTGATGCAATTATCAAGTTAACTGACTCGTAACGTGTGCAATATCTCACAACCTCACGAGTGTCCGAACTCGCACCATGTATCGATGCTTGTCACGCTTACCTCTCTCTCTGTGTAGACCCTTTGCAATAGAACACGGGGAAGCAAAGTGTTCGCGTCCGCTGAGGTTTTGGCGCGAATCTCTGATGCCTGGCCATCGTGAAAACGAGGGCCATGAAAACTGTATGTTACCCAGGGAAAGAAGAATTTGCCTGTCTCAGGACCGCCTTGAACCCTAACAAGGGTTCCTGGTGGCCTGCTGACAGGAAGGGGGTGCTCCTTCCTTAAAATGGAGGCTTTGTAGGCTCTCGGGGGTCTAGAAGAAGACCCGTGCCAAGGCAAGATGTGCTTGATAGCCTCAGTCTAGTTTTGCACAGACACTATGCAAAGTCAGTGGCAGAATAGGCCAGCTTGACCAATGGGGGCATAAAGAAAGCACACTTTCTCGTCATCCCACATCTCAGCAAGGTTTAACCACAGATGGGCACTCCTGAACCACAAGTGTGGACATTGCACGACCCAGAGCCTGTGCAGTGACCTTCGTAGCCCATAGGGACTAGTCAGTTGCCGAGCTCTGGATCAGGACTACCCTTGTGTAGGTCTTTCAGTGCTTTAGCTTGATAAACTTGCAGGATGGACATTGAATGCAGGGCAGAGGCGGCCTGGCCATTCAGCATTGTAAGCCCTCACCATCAGAGAAGAGGTAAACTTACAAGCTTTGGATGGGAGCCTTGGACGATTCCTCCAAGTGGCAACATTTTGTGGGCATAAATGCACTGCAATCGCATGCTCCACCTGGGAAACCTCCGAGAAGAAGTACGATAGTTACGACTGCAACGTTCCCATGGGCATGCTCTCGCAGTGAGCGCATGGCCCATTCACGAATGCTGTTTCAACACGAGAGCGGCCCAAACACTGAAGACAGCGTTTGTGGCCCTCCGTGGGATAGAGAAATCGCCCGCACTCAGAAGGACAAGGATGGAACGGCATCTTTAAAAAGATGTGTGGCAATCACGCCACCGGCCTCGCGCCGTTCTCTCACGTCCCTCGGCCTCATCCTGCTCGCCACAAGATGCAATGCGCAGTGTAGCTCTTTTATAAAGGAAATTGCCTCTTGTAGAATGCAGCTGATGCAATCGGGGGAACTCTGTGCGCTTATCTGTGCAAACGACAAGAGAGACCGTTGATGTGTGCTCAGGTTCCAGCAGCAATGAGGTTCAAAACCTTCAATTGTGGACAACATAAACCAATCTTACCATGTAACACTAAATCTTTGATTATAAGATTAATAATATTAATCTTTATAAGATTAGTTTTTTTTTAACTGGTTCATTAAAACAGATCGTCCAAAAGAACCTGTTCACAGAAATGAATTGCACTTCCAATCATTATTAGCAAGTGAGAGGCAGAAAATTGATTAGCTCTGTATAACTGAAAAAGGCTCTTAAAGAGGAGTCGATTTCCTTTGATTGAATGGATTCCAACACCTTGGAATTTATTATTTTTGGAAATCGACTCCCAGGCCAGCCCTACATATGGGATGCCTTGTGGGTGTAAAAGAGTGTGGGAATTCTTGTTTCCTCTACAGGTGTACAACAGAGAGCTTGAATACGAGTATGGCACCTTTGAAGATTGGCTTCACACCTTTAACCTGTATCGAGGGAAGTGTTCTGATGATGCTGATGTTGAGCAGAATGCAGCAGATGAAGACAGACTTATTGGCAAATTCAAGGTTTGTCGTCAGTCATTACCCAGTTGCCATCTTTCCTAATTCTCCATGTACATTTGGACACATCTACTCATGCTTTATAATTATTACTATCACTATTATTATTATTAACGTTCCCCAATTATGCTATGTTAAATGGTCCTGATTTTGTTTTGGTGGTCTCCTACAACAGGTTTACATGAATCAAAGTTCAAAAAACTTTTTTTCTTTCATTTTCTCATAATATACATTGCGCATCACCACATTGTTCACTGATTCTCAAATGACTTGTCGGATGAATCAGTCTCTCTAAATCCCTCCTTTCTGCGAGCATACTCTGCTCTGATTGGCCAGATGACCCAGTATGTTGAATGGTCTACTGCTTACAGTGCACGTATACGCCCATTCTGGAAACAATACGCCCATTACCATAAACTTCAGCTACAGAAGCTTCCTAAAGCTCAGCGATTGTACACACAGTAAAGACAATAACGATGATGTCGATTTTACCATATCAAACCGAGCGCGAGGCGATGATGAAACATTGGAAGAAATAGTTAGTCATCCATCGCAATGACAACTTGAGCAGGACGTTTCTCAGTGATACGCTGCTCAGTTTGAGGCACACTATGAGATGTTTCAACTGTAATCCCTCACCATCAGCATTAACAAGTGTATGTCCATCAACAAACCGATGTGTAGCTAAATTTCTATTTTATTGCGGTGCACAAGCAGGAACTGTATCAATAAGCTGAGCTTATGTAAATGACTGATGTAACATCAAGATTTGTTTTGCAAACTTTAGTCCATCCTTTATTTTTACTCAAAATAGTAAGAGCGACAGACAATCTGCATTTATGGACACAGTTTTAGGTAATAATGGCCCACAGTTGATTTGCAGAACTATTTCAGTGAGACAGTAATAACGTGAGTTAGGCGGTTAGCCGGAAACTTACACAATATAAAATACAAAACTACATATTTTGAACATCCAGTAGAACATATACACATCAATAAGTAATCATACTTACAAGTTGTGATTCTGAGGAGCAAGTTGGTCCAAATAAACTGATTACTGACCCATATTTCTCTCCAATACTAACAAATGTTTTGCGCATGCTGCATTGAACTCTGAGATTTGAGAATCAGTTGTCAGTAAAATTATGTGTTTTGAGGCGGGACAAGTTGTTCGAAGGGGCGGACATTGTACAACATTGTACGGGCATTATGCAAATGTATTTTCTATTGATGTAGAACTGTCACTGAGCGAGATACTATTTACTAATTAATTATTAAATAACACAAAATGGAATTATGTAGTGGCCAAATCTAATGAGAATAAATGTTTTATTTGAGCTTCATCAAAGTAGCTGCTCTAGAATAGATTGCAGTTCTCACACCGTCTTCCGTAAACAACAAAAGATTTAGTTGTAACACTTTAAAATAAGGTCTCATTTGTTAACATTACTAACATAACTAATATGAAGCAACAATAAGCAGTTCTTACAGCATTTATTAACCTTTGTTGTAGAAGTACTGTTAATTGTTAGTTCATTTTAACCAATGTAGTTAACTAATGTTACCAAAAAAATGTGATGAGACTTTTTTGCTGAATTCGAGTAACAACTACAAAAATTAGTCAAAATTAGTCAAAACTTCTTTCTTAAGAGGATCTGTCATGATCCTGGTTCTCTTCTCGTGTTTTATTGGTCTCTGTCTCCCTCTTCTGGTCATTCTCTGTCTCTGTTCCCTCTAGTACGCTCTCACTTACTACTTATCTTCCCCAGCTGTTTCTCATCCTCTCATTATCGCACCTGTTCTCTATTCTCTATCATTAGCTACTCTCTATTTCTAGTCTCTCGTGTTTCTCTCTAGTTTGTCGGATTATTGTTGACCGTCATGTTCGTACCGCTGATTATTTCTCTCGTCAAATGTTCTGTCCAGTCTAGTCCAGTTGTCTGAGATCTACCTGCATCTATACCAGTTCTGAGCGGTCACCTGTTTAAGGTCCAGAGGACGTGTGAGGGATCTGCGCTTCATCTGTTCTCCTTTGCTCACTCACCACCAGCCCACGAGACATCTGCGTGCGCTTCTCTGTTCCTTCAAGATTATTTTGGGATTGTTTCTGTTTATCGGCCGTTGCGGCTCTGCCTTGTTTCATTAAAGACTGTTAACCTGCTTTTCGTCTCCTGAAGTTTCCTCACGCAGCAGTCCTCGTGACAGAATAATCCGACCAACATGGATCCAGCTGATGAACGACCCATTCAGAACGCGATTGAAATCCAGGGAGCCATGCTGGGGAGACACGAGGAGGAACTCGCCGCCGCTCGTCAGGCTGTTGAGACCCTGTCTTCCCAGATATCTGACTTATCTCAGCAGTTTCACTTTCTCCGAACAGACCCGGTCCGGTCTTCTGGTCCCTCCGCTTCTGAGCCACGAGTGAATAATCCCCCTTGCTATGCGGGTGAGCCTACCGAGTGCATGTCGTTTTTAACCCAATGTGAAGTTGTGTTTTCGCTTCAGCCACACACTTATTCTGAAGAACGGACTCGCAGAGCCTACATCATCTCACTTCTCAAGGGACGGGCTCGTGAGTGGGGAACGGCGATCTGGAATTCCGATGCCATCTGCCTTAACAGCTATTCTCTTTTTAAGGACGATATGTTACGAGTGTTCGACCGTTCGGTACGGGGATCGGAGGCTTCTCGTCAGTTATCCTCTCTGCGCCAGGGAAGACGCTCTGTCGCCGACTTCTCTGTGGAATTCCGCACGCTCTCCACTTCTTGTGGCTGGAACGAGCCCACGCTGGTAGCGCGCTTTGTCGAAGGGCTAAACGCCGAGATCAGGGATGAGGTTCTGGCTCGTGAAATACCCACCTTCCTCAACCCTCTCATTGATTTGGGCCTACGTGTGGAGGAACGTTTTGAGCTGCGTCGACGAGCACGTCCAGTGGTCCTCCCTTCTCTCCCAGCATCTTTCGGTGCCTCTTCATCTGCACCTGCAGCGGACCAGGAGCCTATGCAGCTGGGTGGAATCCGGATCTCTGCTTCTGAACGCCAGCGCCGTATTACAAGCCGTCTGTGTCTTTATTGCGGCGCTAACAACCATTTCGCCTCTTCCTGCCCTTTAAAAGACAGAGCTCCCCAGTAGAACGAGGGTTACTGGTGAGCGCATCCTCTCTAAGCCCTCCGCCTCCTTCACGGACTATTTTTTCTGTTCATCTCCGCTGGCCCGACTCCTCTATAGACTGTCAGGCTCTTATTGACTCTGGTTCCGAGGGAAATTTTATTGATGAGACCTGGGCCCTTAAGCATGGCGTTCCCCTTATTGAGCTTCAGGATCCCACCATTGTTTTCGCCTTGGATAGACGGGTTCTCGCCAGGGCTCACCGCGCTACTGCCCCCTTGAGTCTAACCGTATCCGGTAATCACCGCGAGACCATTTCTTTGCTGGTGTTTCACTCCCCTAATATACCTGTGGTGCTGGGTCATCCGTGGCTGGTAGAACATAACCCTCAGAATAACTGGTCCAAGAATTCTATTTTGTCATGGAATCTTTCGTGTCATGCTAAGTGTTTGGTGTCCGCTGTGTTTCCTGTGTCTTCTGTCTCTGTTTTTCAGGAGGAACCAGGTGATTTGTTAGGAGTCCCTGAGGAGTACCATGATTTGCGAGCGGTTTTCAGTCGATCCCGGGCGGCATCCCTTCCTCCTCATCGTCCGTATGACTGCAGCATCGAGCTTCTTTCTGGAACCACTCCTCCCCGGGGAAGGCTTTATTCTCTCTCCGTCCCGGAGCGTCAGGCGTTAGAGAAGTATCTCTCTGAATCCTTAGACGCTGGTACCATAGTTCCTTCTTCCTCTCCAGCCGGTGCAGGATTCTTTTTTGTGAAGAAGGACGGCTCGTTACGCCCCTGCATCGATTACAGAGGCTTGAATGACATAACTGTCAAGAACCGCTACCCCTTGCCACTTATGTCATCAGCCTTTGAAATCTTGCAGGGTGCTAACTACTTCACAAAACTGGATCTTCGCAACGCGTATCACTTAGTTTGCATCAAGGAGGGTGACGAATGGAAGACCGCTTTTAATACTCCGCTGGGCCACTTTGAGTACCGGGTTTTACCGTTCGGCCTGGTCAACGCCCCCGCCGTATTTCAAGCTTTGGTCAATGACGTTTTACGAGACATGCTAAACGTGTTTGTCTTAGTCTACCTTGATGACATTTTGATTTTCTCTCCGTCTTTACAGGTTCATGTGCAGCAGGTTCGTCGAGTCCTCCAACGACTTTTGGAGAACAAATTGTTCGTCAAAGCCGAGAAATGCACGTTTCATGCTCCGTCTGTTAGTTTTCTCGGCTCCGTCATCTCGGCTCAGGGCATCAGTATGGATCCTGCTAAGGTTCGCGCGGCCACCGATTGGCCCACACCTGACTCCCGTATTGCGCTCCAACGTTTTTTAGGGTTCGCGAACTTCTACCGAAGGTTTGTTAAGAACTTTAGTCAGGTAGTTGCCCCATTAACCGCTCTAACCTCGGTCAAATCTTGTTTTGTCTGGAGTAACGCTGCTCAGACCGCCTTTGATCGCCTTAAGACATTGTTTACGACCGCACCGGTTCTCGTCACCCCTGACACTTCTAAGCCTTTCATTGTCGAGGTCGATGCTTCGGAGGTAGGAGTCATCCTCTCGCAGCAGTCTTCCGCTGACGAGAGGATCCATCCTTGCGCTTTCTTTTCTCATCGTCTCTCTCCGTCTGAACGAAACTATGACGTGGGTAATCGCGAACTTCTCGCCGTCCGATTAGCCCTGGGAGAGTGGCGCCAATGGCTGGAGGGGTCTTCCTTTCCGTTCGTAGTCTGGACTGACCACCGAAACCTTGAGTACATCCAATCTGCTAAGAGACTCAACGCTCGTCAGGCTCGTTGGTCTCTATTCTTTACTCGTTTCGATTTCACTCTCTCCTACCGCCCGGGTTCAAAGAATTTAAAGCCTGACGCGCTGTCTCGTCAATTCTCCTCTCCCAAGACATCACCCGTCGAGTCTATCCTTCCCCAGGAACGAGTGGTAGGGGCTGTTACTTGGGGAATTGAACGAATCGTTAAGCGCGCGCTTCCTCACGCCATAACTCCCCGGGGCTGCCCTAAAGGGTCATTATTCGTTCCCCCCTCCGCTCGTCGTGCCGTTCTCCAGTGGGGTCACTCCTCCAAGCTTTTTGCTCACCCTGGGGTCAGGGGTACTATTACGTCTGTGTCGCAAAGATTTTGGTGGCCCACTCGGGAACGTGATATCCGTCGTTTCATTGCGGCGTGTCCTATCTGTGCTCAGACCAAGGTTAGTAATAGACCTCCCGCTGGTCTCCTTAGACCGTTGCCCGTTCCTTCACGTCCGTGGGCTCAGATTGGACTTGATTTTATTACAGGACTTCCTCCTTCGGGTGGAAAGACTGTAATTCTTACGGTCGTCGATCGATTTTCTAAAGCCGCTCGCTTCGTCTCGCTTCCCTCCGCCAAAGAGACCGCCCAAATTGTTGTTGATCACATTTTTAAGATCCATGGCCTTCCTGAGAATATCGTATCCGATAGAGGTCCACAGTTCGCTTCCCTGTTTTGGAAAGAGTTCTGTCGCCTCATCGGAGCCACGGTCAGCCTTTCCTCGGGTTTTCACCCCCAGACCAATGGACAAGCTGAACGCGCTAATCAGACCGTTGGCCGTATTCTGCGAAGTCTCGCTTACCGCAACCCTGCCTCTTGGTCTGAGCAACTCCCATGGGCAGAGTACGCGTTCAATTCCGCTCCCGGATTATCTCCTTTTCAGAGCTGTTTAGGGTACCAACCCCCTCTCTTTCCTTCCTCGAGTCCTGAATCTAACGTTCCATCTGTTAATGGGTTTATCCAACGCTGCAAACGAACCTGGAAGACTGTGAGATCCGCTCTTTTAAAGTCTCGTTCCATCACTCGTCGGTCCGCTAACAAACGCCGTACCAAGAGTCCCCGTTATGTCATTGGTCAAAGGGTGTGGCCTTCCACCGCCAATCTTCCTCTCCAGTATCCGTCTTGGAAACTGGCCCCCAAATTTATTGGACCCTATCGCATAATTCAGGTCCTTAGCCCTGTCTCTATGAGACTCAGACTGCCATCCAATCTCCGCCGTGTTCACCCCGTGTTTCATGTCTCTTCTCTCAAGCCTGTTGTTCGCCCACCCCCCCGCCCAGTTAACCCTTTGGTTCGTGTCGAGGGTTCCCCTGTCTACCGGGTCCGTAAGATCCTTGATGTCCGTCCTCGTGGTCGTGGCCATCAGTTTTTAGTTGACTGGGAGGGTTATGGCCCTGAGGAGAGAAGCTGGATTCCCGCCCGGGACGTCCTGGACCGCTCGCTCATCGAAGATTTCTATCGCTCCCGTCAGTCTTCCTCTTTGAGTGCGCCAGGGGGCGCACTTTGAGGGGAGGGGTACTGTCATGATCCTGGTTCTCTTCTCATGTTTTATTGGTCTCTGTCTCCCTCTTCTGGTCATTCTCTGTCTCTGTTCCCTCTAGTCCGCTCTCACTTACTACTTATCTTCCCCAGCTGTTTCTCATCCTTTCATTATCGCACCTGTTCTCTATTCTCTATCATTAGCTACTCTCTATTTCTAGTCTCTCGTGTTTCTCTCTAGTTTGTCGGATTATTGTTGACCGTCATGTTCGTACCGCTGATTATTTCTCTCGTCAAATGTTCTGTCCAGTCTAGTCCAGTTGTCTGAGATCTACCTGTATCTATACCAGTTCTGAGCGGTCACCTGTTTAAGGTCCAGAGGACGTGTGAGGGATCTGCGCTTCATCTGTTCTCCTTTGCTCACTCACCACCAGCCCACGAGACATCTGCGTGCGCTTCTCTGTTCATTCAAGATTATTTTGGGATTGTTTCTGTTTATCGGCCGTTGTGGCTCTGCCTTGTTTCATTAAAGACTGTTAACCTGCTTTTCGTCTCCTGAAGTTTCCTCACGCAGCAGTCCTCATGACAGATCTTTATCAATCTGGCCCCAGATGATTTAAATTTTGTGGAGTTTTTTATATCAACAACATGAATGTATATCATTGATCTATGAAACAGGTGTCTTTTACAGTTTGATACAGTAAATGTCAAAGTCAAATTTTTGTGCGATTTGTACTTCGTAAACGTTCTACCATACAAATAATGTAAACCAAAGAGTGATACGCAAATGTATTAAACACATTCAACATTCTGAAGCTCATCTCTGAGTTTGTTTGCTGTGTTTACTGTAGGGTTCCTTGTGTATCTACAAAGTCCCTGTATCGGATGAGGCGTACAGAGAAACGGGATTTGATTCCAACATGGGCATGTTCCAGAACATCCCACACAACGATCCGATTAACATCCTCGTCCGGGTCTATGTCATCAGGGTATGTAGTAGTACCACAGACCTTAGAGCAGTGCATTCTTTTTGTGTTTTGCCATTTATACAATTGTTATGTCTTTGTCTCAGGCAACAGATCTGCACCCCGCAGACATCAATGGGAAGGCCGACCCATATATCGCCATCAAGCTCGGAAATTCAGACATCAAGGACAAAGAGAACTATATCTCTAAGCAACTCAACCCTGTGTTTGGAAAGTTAGTACTGTTGATTAAAGACTTCTCATTCATTACTAGATAATATTAATGTTAAAATCAACTGCCTTCAAACTTCCAGGTTTTTTGATATTGAAGCGACACTCCCAATGGATTCTACCCTCACTGTGTCCATTTATGACTGGGATTTGGTGGGAACTGATGACCTGATTGGGGAGACGAAGATTGACTTGGAAAACCGTTACTACAGCAAACACAGAGCAACATGTGGTATCAGCTCCAAATATGCAATGTATGCAATTCTTCTTTTAAACACATCAACACTTTGTGACTTACTGATGGGGTTCGTGTTCATTGGTGTTATTTTAGTATCGTTGATATAGACCCCTTTTGCGCTGAAGTCACAATTACGTCACAGCGTTAGCTGGAGGCAAAACAAAGTGAAAACTGGAGGCGGCCAATACAAACCAGCACAGATTCGGCTACATAATAAGGATCTTAAATTATTATTATTTTTATTAAATGTCATCTTGTTGTATTTCTGGGTGGATCACCTACAGGATCCAATTTGAAATTTTATCGCATAATGTTTTCTAAATTATTGTGATTATTTGTGAATCATCTATGATTGTATACATTGTTGTGATTGATCGTGATAGACTTTTTGAAGAACCTGGTAAGAAAGAATAATCAAATACATAGTTAATATAATTTTAATACATAAAAAATATTTTTATTTCTAGAAAATATTCACATCATTAAAATTGCACTGTAATGTCACTTTACATTGTCGTCTTCTGGCCTTGGCGCTGGGCAGGACCGCGCAATGTAACGTTGCCACAAATCAAGACCATTCATCACATAGTTATAGGCATCTAAAGATTTATATGCCCTCAGTTTGTCTTTACGCTCGGTTTCTCTATCAGGTGTAGAAGGCAGGCCACTCAACCGAGGTAACGTTAATCCTGTCAGATCGTCCATCCATTGAGTGAGCGTGTACGGGTCGGCCAATCTGGTTCCGTCCTTTAAAATAACTTTTGCAAATAACAATTGCGGTCCTGGACAGTGAGTGACCTTGCACATTAAGATAAAATCTGATTTTCTCCCGTCATTGTTAAAAAACAAGCTAACAAAACTTGCAAACTAGCGTTAGTGAAGCGGCCAGAGGGATCTTTCTGCCTCCACCTAAGTTCCGCCCACATAAAAACGTCATCATGTTTACCAACTGAAAAGGGGTCTATACTATTATAGTTCTGTCAGGACCACTATCGTCAAAGACTATATTGACAATTAGCATACAGTTTGGATTGGCGGTATGGTTATGTTCTAGGTGAGAACTCCCTGCATATCCATGCTGCCTAGCATGGATAAGAGCAGGGAGAGCAGCAATAACCCCCCTTAGGGTAAACAGAACAGAACCAACATGAACGTATGCAGATATCATTAATTCAAGATTTTAAAGTACAACATAATTCGAGAATTTATTCTGATTCAAGGGGATACAGAACCATGCTCAGATTCCTCAGAAACGCTGCCAGAAGCTGCTGTCTGGTTATACATCTCCTTTGCAGCAGGTCAGAACAGCAAAAGGTGTTCTACTAAGTACTAAAAATGCTTGCGATGAAGCGGTTGAATAATTTAGAGATTGCTAAAGTTATTAAAAGTTGCATTTTCAATTGAATTTAGGGATATATATAAATATATATATATATATATATATATAGAGAGAGAGAGAGAGAGAGAGAGAGAGAGAGAGAGAGAGAGAGAGAGAGAGAGAGAGAGAGAGAGAGAGAGAGAGAGAGAGAGAGAGAGAGAGAGAGAGAGAGAGAGAGAGAGAGGAGTATTTATTGTGGCAGAAACGCATAAAAAAATAAAGTGAAGAATGATGATGAACGAACGACAAGGAAGCACAAAAAATGAACAAACATACACAAGAGTAAATACAAAGAGTTGGTTGTTATTTGCCAAAAGCTCCAGACAAACAATGACACTCAAAACCAGTGTTTCTTACGTGTGGAGAGAAATCAAAGCAACCGTTTTCAGGCCTTCCCGCTTCACTATCTCCAGCGCTGGAAAGGTTTTCTAATATTAACATGGGTCCTAAACCTCTTTCCTGATCATAACCCTTAATTTTCCAATGATATTCTAATGAGCTTTTCTCTTTTGTAATGTCTCTCAGCCATCTCTCTTTCTACAGTCTTTCTTCAAATCTCCCTCTTGCTCGTTCTCTCTCCTCCACCGTCATACACCCCCTAATGCTGATTGGCTACACGTTTGTTGTTGTGTCTGGTTGTGTCAGGCCGATCAACTTTCAGACAGCGTTTTTCGAATATCACTTACCCCACCTTTAGGTATTGAACTAATTAAACAGAGTCTATTTTTATACCCCTAAAGGGGCGACATATCCTGGGGGATAAAACAGACCAATTATGAAAAATGTACAAATTAAATTAATACAATTCCAATATTAACGTAATAAGTTAATGCTTAACAACAACTTTTTAAACATGCAAGTCCCCTCAAAATATTGTAAATATGTTAAATATATACATTTTTTACTGAAGGTGAGTATATTTCCCACTACAAGGGGCTCATGTCGGTTTTACATGCTGTCCACGAGATGAACAAAGTCACCAGATCTAAATTTTGATTAATTATTAATTTATTACTTATTTTCGGTTTTCAGGGAAGTGCAACCTAAATTTTTGTTTTTCAATTTTCATTTCGGTGCATTCCTAAATTTTATTTCAGTTTTAGTTATTTTAGTACTTTACGTTAAACTAAATGAAAATGAGAAATGTTGCAATCAGCTGAAATCAATTAAGTAACTTTTTAATATTTTCTCCCATTTATTTCAAGTAATGATTTTTTTTAAATAGTTTTAGTTAAGATAATAACCCTGGTGGTGTTCATTGTATAAATTAAGTGTGCATGTACCATTTTCATTACTTATTAAATTAAATATAAAATTAATTTAGTTAAATTTTCATTTAGTTTAAATTAATATTCTAAATTTACTAAAACAAAATTTATAAATAGCCCCTAAATATTGCTTCAAAAAAGGATGGATGGACAAAACTTTTCCAACTGTTTCTTTTAGTCATGGCTATAATGTGTGGAGGGACCCACTGAAGCCAACGCAAATCCTTGGCAAACTCTGCAAAGATGGAAAAATGGATCCGCCCCAGTTCGGCCCGGGAGGAAAAGTGAAAGTGGCAAACAGAGTTTACACGGGACCAACTGAAATTGAGGATGAAAATGGTATGTACATTTTCACAAAGCATTTCGAAAGGGAACAAGTATAAGGGTGGTCTTCTGAATTGCTGAGTTCCCATCGGAGAGCAGCACATCAGAACAAATGCACATACTTTTCTACGGCAGGACTGAAGAAACAGACGGATGAGCACCTGGCACTTGCTGTACTAAAACACTGGGAAGATATACCTCGAATAGGCTGCAAGCTGGTTCCAGAGCATGTGGAGACGAGGCCACTCCTGAATCCTGATAAACCTGGGATTGAGCAGGTCAGGAATAATGTCCCAAAAGCACCACTGTCAGATAACGAAATGGCGATAATGAGCCGTTAGTGAATATGAGTGCTTGTGATGTAGGGGAGAATTGAGATGTGGGTGGACATGTTCCCGAAGGATATGCCTGCACCTGGACCCGCTATTGATATTTCACCTAGGAAGCCAAAAAAGTAGGAACCACTTGGTGAAAGCTTTTGGCCAAATACAGATGAACATTGCATACTCAAAATAATTTTTTGTCATTGACAGATTCGAGCTCAGGGTGATCGTGTGGAACACAGATGAAGTCGTTCTGGAGGACGATGACATTTTCACAGGAGAAAAATCAAGTGACATATTTGTTAGAGGGTACAGGATCTTTTTCACAGAAATCACTTGTTCCTATGTACAGTACGTGTATATTATGAACGCTTGTTTCCACCATGGATTAAAAAAATCTAACTGGGACTTTTTAGCTCATAATTCTGACATTATTTCTTGCTATTCTGCTTTTTTTTTAATTGTGAGAAATAAAGTCAGAGTTGTGAGATAAGTCAATTGGAAGAAATAAAGTCAGTGCGAAAAAAGTTGATTGCGAAAAATATAGTCAGAATTGTGAGAAAATTCGTAAATTGCGAAAAATAAAGTTAGAATTGTGAGAAAAACGTCAATTGCGGAAAAAAGTCAGAATTGTGAGAATTCGTAAATTGCTAAAAAATACAGACAGAATTGTGAGAAAATTAGTAAATTGCAAAAAATAAAGTCAGTGAGAAAAAAGTCAATTGCTAAAAATAAAGTCAGAATTGTTAGATATTTATAAAATAAAAAAATCTAATTGTGAGTTTATATGTAACAATTCAAACATTTTTAACGCAGTTCTAAGTTGCCCTTCAGTCGGTCAATCTCGACGTACGCCAGAGGTGATCCGACGAATGGGGATCTCGCTCCACAGATCAATCCACTTCGAGTGTAAACTAAACGAGCTAAATGAGATAATTGCATCAGCTGCTCTGCATTGCAATGCGAGCATATAATGAGCAGCAGGTGCGTTGCATCTTTGTCTTTCGCTTCATAGCCAGACGGTGAATGCTGTTCCTGCTCTGCAAAGGATCTGTTTCTGAGTGTCTGCTGGACGAATCTCTTTGTGGAAGAAGCCTCTACCAGTTGGTATCGGTGTGACAGCGCGAGCAGTGGTGGTCGTGATCTCTCTAAAGAGCTGCAGTATAAAACAGCTGTTTTCACAGCTCGTCAGAGTGGGCACCTTCAACGAGTTGCTGTTCATTCAGTGGGTACAGAGTTGCATCTTCAACTAGATTGAGTGTCCACACAGGCTGGGTTTCTGGATGCGGTCTGGATGTCTCCAGCTGACGGTCATGATCGCTGCATCACATGCTTCATGGATGCGTTCATGGATGACTCATGTTCTTACTGTGGGAACATGGCCATCGCAGCGTTACGGTCGAGACTCCAATACCTTGAAAGAGGTGGAGCCCCTTCACATATTCCCAGATCTAGTTCTTCTTCTGGCCAGAAGAAGCTTACTTCGGTTAATAGCCTTGGTGACCTGAGGATCACAGTGAGGACTTCCCCGCCGAGTCAACCTCCTCAAGCCACTCACTCCTCTTTATCGCCTTTCCCTCCCTCACTATCCTCAATGGCAGAATGGCTAAAGGGTACGTGGAGCTCCCCCCAGTGGAGTAGTCTGTGGCGATACAGTTGTGTCCCAAGACCGCTACCTCTTGGTGGGGTAATCCGCGTCTCCCCTCCCGGGCATGTAAGTTCTCGTCTGCTCAAGTGGGCAAGGCTTACTAAGCCTGCGGAGAAGCTGCCTCCGCCCTGCATGCCATGGCGCTCCTGCAGGTCTACCAGGCCAAAGCGATCAAGGAATTGCACAAGGGTAGTTCCGACCCAGGGGTTATGCAGGAACTGCGTACAGCAACAGACCAGAGGGCGCGGATGGCAGTGAGCTACGCTTCCATGCCTTGCAATTCCCATCCCCGTGTTCTATCGCCAGCGGGCAGCAGTGTGCGGTTCAGGTTCGCACCCTCTGCCTTACCCTGGATCCAGGTAAGTGTTGCATAGCACACTCAGACTCCACTTCGGGACTCCTCAGTGGCTCCCGAGTCGAGTCTCTGTGTTCCACCACGCTGCCCCACCCTGGGTACGTCAGTGGTCCCGTTGGTCCAGCTTGCACGGTGTCTTGGAGCCGTGTGCTCCCTAGTCCGTCTTGCTGGCTCATCCGTACCATCAGACTCGGCTATGCGATTCAGTTCGTCCGACGCCCTCCCAAGTTCAGGGGCATCCACTTCACCTCCGTGAGGAGCAATGATGCTCCTGTATTGCAGGCAGAGATTGATGTCCTACTGGCGAAGGACACGATCGAGCCGGTCCCTCCAGCCGATATGAAGACAGGGTTCTACAGCTCCTACTTCATTGTACCCAAGAAAGGCGGTGGGTTACAGCCAATCTTGGACTTGAGAACCTTGAATCAGGCCCTGCACAAGCTCCCGTTCAAAAACGAATTTTCGAATCCAGACAGCGTGACTCACAGAGAAGCTTGTCCGGTCAGTGTTGAACTGCTTGAATTTGATCAAGAGCAGGTCTACTGAACCTGTTTAAGAGGCTCCGGGGGCATATGGCATCCACAGTAACGCTGCACGGATTGCTTCAAATGAGACCGCTGTTTCTACGGACAGGAGTTCCCCTAGAACAAGTGTCCAGGCATGCTGTGGTATTCACGTATGCCTCTGCCGCCAGCTGGGGGGCCACTTACAACGTGCATGCAGACTCGGGTCTGTGGACGGGCCCCAACTGCATTGGCACGTCAACTGCCTTGAGTTGCTTGCAGTACGTCTTGCGCTGGGCCGCATTAAGGGAACTTCTTCGGAGCCACACAGGTAAATCTGTTTGCCTCTCCAGACTCCCTCGGCACAGATGCGCTGGCACACAGCTAGCTCCGGGGCCTACACAAGTATGCATTTCCCCACTCATGCTCCTTGCGACAGCCCCATCCTTGGCCCATTCATCTGAGGAAGGACCTGCTTTCTCAAGCACTGGCTTCTATCAAGAGGGTAGGGGATCTGCAAGGATTTTCGGTCGACGAATCGTGGCTAGAATTCGGGCGGCCAACTCTCACGTTGTGCTGAGACTCCGACCTGGATACGTGTCCATGGTTCCTACCATTCCCTTCAGGGACCAGGTAGTGAACCTGCAAGCGCTGCCTTTGGAGGAGGCAGACCCAGCCTTGGCTTTTCTCTGTCCTGTCCATGCCCTTCGGTTGTACGTGGAAAGAACGCAAAGCCTCAGGACCTCAGACCAGCTCTTCGTCTGTTACGGAGGTCAGCAGAAGGGAAAGGCTGTCTCTAAGCAGAGGTTAGCCCACTGGATAGTGGATGCTATTGTCTTGGCGTATCAATCCCAAGACGTGCCTTGCTCAGGCGTTGCGGAGGGTCTGATGCCAGGCCTACACTCGTATGCTTGTGGAACAAGCATTCTTCCACGGTTCAGCTCCTCTGTGGACGAGCCTGTGTCTTTCCCTCGACAGAGTCCGCTCTGTCGTCTTGCCGTGCTGGTGTTCTTTCCCCCCTAGAGCTAGGCTGTTACCACCCCAGAGACTGCCATATGTTGCACTACCCTGCTTGGCTAGTCCATATGTGTAACCACCACATTACCTTCCTTCATGCAGGAGGTGGCTTCCGCAGCATCCCCTTTCCTTCAAGGGCACTCTTTCCCAGCGTTATCCAATTAGTCACACTGAATGGGTCTTCCTTAACAGCCGTGACTGACATTCTCTGCTTAGAGCGCCTACCTTCCGCCCCAACTCTAGGTGGCAGACCAGGAGACTCAAGTGGAGCGGTGGAAGGGCCAGCAACAGTGGCGTGTTGGTAGATATCCCCATTCATCGGATCACCTCTGACGTACGTGTAAAGTGACCGACTGAAGGGGAACGGATTGTTACGTATGGTAACCCTCATTCCCCGAAGAAGGGAATGGAGAAGTACGTGCTATCGCCACAGCTGCTGAACCTCCGCTGTACGGCCAAGTCACAAGGTCCGGCTCCTCAGCGGAAAAACAAAGATGTGATTATATCATTATATGCTCGCGCTGCGAGGCAGAGCAGCTGATGCAATTATCGCATGCCAATGTGCATTGGCTCAATTAGTTTAGACTCGAAGTGGATTGGTCTCTCAAGCGAGATCCCCATTCGTCTGATCACCTCTGACGTGCGCCTCCGTTTCCTCCTTCGGGGAACGAGGGTTACCATACGTAACAGAGACGTTTTTATCTCACAATTCTAACTTTTTTCTTGTAATTGAGAGTTTATATCTAGCAATTCAGACTTTATTGCATACTATTCTATTTTTTTCCCTCAGAATTTCGAGATATAAACTTTTCACAAAGTTTATTTCTCAATTTTAAGAAAAAATTCTGAATTGCAATGTATAAACTCCCAATGAAAAAAGAATTTTTATACCTAAAGGATGTTTAGGATGTTTATACCTAACAATTCAGACTTTTTTTCTTGCAATTCCAAGTTTCTGTCACAATTCTAACATTTTGTAATTGCACACTAACACTTTTGCACATTTATATCCTGCAATTCTGACTTTATTTCTAGCAATTCCACTTTTCATTCTCAGCATTGTAAAATATAATCTCGGAATTGCAAGAAAAAAGGTATGTATATATCAGATATGTATATATCTATATCTATCTATCTATCTATCTATCTATCTATCTATCTATCTATCTCTCTCTCTCTCTCTCTCTCTATATATATATATATATATATATATATATATATATATATACATATATATATGAAGGATCATATCTCTTAAGTGATCACAAGGGTACCAACAAACTGTACCATCACTATGCAACTTGTTACCAACAGATGGCTGAAAGGCCAACAAGAAGACAAGCAGGACACAGATGTCCACTATCACTCGCTGACCGGAGAGGGCAATTTCAACTGGCGCTTTGTTTATCCCTTCGACTATCTACAGGCTGAAGAGAAGATCGTCATCTCAAAGAAAGAGTCCATGTTTTCTTGGGATGAGACTGAGTATAAAATTCCTGCCAGACTGAATTTGCAAGTGTGGGACGCGGATCATTTCTCTGCAGACGACTTCTTGGGTATGCTGTTATGTTTTACTTTGTAAAGTCATTTTAGATTCAGGCTCAGTCTTAATGGCCTTCATTCATACAGTCACGTGTGTTTTCTTTTTGTTTCAGGTGCAATCGAACTTGACCTGAATCGATTTCCTCGAGGTGCAAAGACAGCGAAGCAGTGCTCCATTGACATGGTCATAAATGAGCAAGATATGCCCATGGTCAACCTCTTCAAACAGAAGAGAATTAAAGGCTGGTGGCCGTTTGTGGCCCGTGATGAAAATGATGAGATGGAAATTACGGTAAGTGACATGCATATAATGTGATAAGAGAAACAAAGCTTTTCTAAACTTTTGAGTCAATTGAACCAATTGTTTCGCAAAATGATTCACTTTTCTGAAGCGCTTGCAACGCCACACGCGGGAGTGGCGCCTGCCGGTTTAAACTTTGTAAATCAATTGAGTTTTAAATATTATAGCATATTAGAATGATTTCTAAAGGATCAAGTGAAACTGAAGACTGGAATAATGATGCTGAAAATTCAGCATGTATGCCAACGTAACTGGTCCTACTCGATCCAGGGTTTCCAGCGTGGGAGAACGCTAAAGACTGTAGCCTCTAGCGTCAGTTACCAGCACGCCTCTTGAAGCCAGGGGAGTGGTTTACTCACACACCTCTTACTGGCCTACGTCTGCTACACCAAGACATACACAAACATGTGTCAGTGAGCATCTAAAGTCCCGTCCGAATGTGCCATCTCAGTAATCATTACGGAAAATGTCAGTAAAGATTACGGCGACTTTTACCTTCAGTAAAAAGGTCCAGTGGGTAAAATTACCTCAGGTAATACTAATCCCGTGCGAATAGACCCGCTGTAAATATGTATGTAAATATTGAATCATTTCCTGTTTAAAAGTAGTTTTGGGCGGTTTTTAAAGTATGGAGATGCTTGAAAAAGCATTCAGTTGCGTTCTAGATGCTGGGACAAGTCTGTGGCAAAACTCAAGTGTTTTCCACATACCATTTAGATCAGAAAGAAGATCGAAAGCACTTGTTAGAGGCACGAAACATCATTTAGCGTTAGTTATGTGTCTATTACCAACACAAACCAATCTGAAGTTAATTAATACATCGTTCGACCGGACATAACTGTTTTATATATACAAATATAGGTTATATGTGTTTGCGCACGTGATATCAGGAAGCAACGTAATACATACATGACGACAGGAGGGTGACGGAGATGTGCAAATCGAGTTACCCCTCCCACTTCTGCTAGTTTTACTGAGATATCTAATCCCGTGCAAATTGGCCATTATTATTACAGACGTAAAGTTAATCCCGTCCGAATAGGGCTTAAGATGCAGCTGTACAAACGGACATGCATGAATCCCCATAAACAGATACAGACAGGTGGTGCTGGGGAGGAGGAGGATCAAAGTGATGTGAACACAGTGACCTTACAGTGACACTCACTAGCACTAGGCTATTTAAATGCATGCAAGTTCATTGGCTGAAGTATTACACATTTTATCATTCAGAGGGTTATAGGACCCATCAGCTCATGCCATGTTGTACACGAGGCAGCTGGCTGGTAGATTACACATTAAGTATGACTACTATATGTGCAATATTCCTTTTTTTAAACTACCCTCCATGCTTTCAAATTCCAAATCTTACACTTTGCACATTCAAACTTAGTTGCATGATGCACGACATTCTGGACAAAAATCCAAATCATATGGACTACTGTAATGATACTTTCATGGTGGTTTTTGGACATTTTTTAAGCTTGGTAGTAAAAATCATCTTCCAACTGTGCTTTGAACATTCTTCAGAATAACTTGCTTTGTGTTCAGTGAAAGAAAGTCAGTCATATAAATTGTAAACACATCACAGTGAGTAAATTACTTTTTTTTTTTGCATGATCTAACCCTCTGAATGATAAAATGTCACAGCATTTTTTTTACTCAACTCAAATGTTTAGTTTAATGGGTTTTTTTTTTTTATCCTTTAAGGGGAAAGTAGAAGCAGAGCTTCACCTGCTGACAGGTGAGGAGGCCGAGAAGAGTCCTGTTGGTGAAGGACGCAATGAACCAGAGCCTCTTGAGAAACCAAAGTAAGAGCAGCATTTACACCAACTTTTACATCTACCTTCAATATTGCAGTCACTTGCTTCTGACAATTTTTCACTTTCACTAAAAACATCTTGTTTGTTGAACTACACATTATACATTACTTTCAAACATTTATCTATAATACTGAAAACATTCTATCATACAATATTAACAAGATCTAACATACAATATATAAAAAGAAATACTTTTTAAAACAGCCCAAAAAAAAGTCCTTAAGAGTTTGCAATTGCAAAGGTTTGATGGGTTTTGACTTATTTTGCTTTATTGAGCCAGAACATTATGACCCATCACAGGTGAAGCGAATATCGTTGATCATCTCCTAACAAGGCCATATATTAAGGTCTGGTTAGATTAGATGGTCAGCAAACAATCGGTCTTCGTCATCAATGTGTTGGATAGAGGATAAATGGGAAGGAATAAAGATCTGAGTGACTTCGACAAGGACCAAATTGTTATGACGAGACACCTGTGTCAGAGTATCGTTCCGGGTTACTTGAATGTAACCCTGTTCCCTGAAAAAGCGGAATGAGATGCTGCGCTGCTTAGTGCATTGGGAACGTCTTTAATTGTGACCTGCTTTGAATATAATGTGTAAACACGTCGATTGAATCGACCCGGAAGTAATATAGCCTCGGTCAGTGACGTCATCAGCGTGCACCCGCGACGCGAGGCTATAATTAGATGAGCCACAGGTGCCTCGCCAGGATACTTTCACGAGTTCACACTTACGAATGATCAGAGAGTAAATGGTTATGCGTATTTGGCATGCTGTCCGGGTGAGGGCTCCGAGCTCAGAAATTGGGCCCGAACCCAGAGTACTCCCCCCGTATCTCTGTTTAGGGAGATAACCTGGCAAGTGTGAGGAGATGGGGTGGTGGAGGGATGCTGAAATCTGTCGAGGAATATGAGAGAGTCGACTGCGTATATTTATAGGCTTTACTCATGGTGATTGAGTGGGCCTGTTGATTATTGATTGCTGACAGCTGGTTGGAATGACTTGATTGTTTGATCATTAGAACGTGTTCCTCCCGAACCTTGTTAATAAAACATCAATTGTCTGAAGAGCAGTCCTGGGACATCATCAGCACGGCAATGCAGCGCAGCATCTCGTTCCGCTTTTTCAGGGAACAGGGTTACAGTCAAGTAACCCCGGAACGTTCCCTTTCAAAAGCTACAATCGATGCTGCGCTGCTTAGCGCATTGGGAACGAGAATGTCCACGCCGCCGTGCTTGAAGGTGTCTGGATTCCTTACGGTTGTGAAGGTGTGCTCACAAGAACGCAAGAAAGCCCTAGACATTAGCTTGTGATGTCGACTCAAGGAAGTGAGAGCCTGGAGTGGCATGAGCATCCAAACTAAAAAATCGTATGAATGTGTGCTGAGAGGACCAGCCTGCCACATCACAAACAAACTGCAAGGGGGCACCTCTTGCCAAGGCAGCAGAGGAGGCGACCTCTCTGGTAGAGTGAGCCCTTAGACCCATTGGCGAAGCTTGGCCCCGCACCTCATAGGCAAGAGCAATAGCATCCCTGACCCAAAGTGACATGGTCTGTTTGGTGGCGGCAGCGCCTCTGTTGCTGCCCCCATAACAAACAAATAGTTGCTTTGACTTACGCCACTGGCTAGTGCGTTGGACGTAGGTCTGAAGAGCACGAACTGGACATAGTCTGTGAGATCTCTCCTGCTCCGACGTTGTGAACGGTGGAGGGCAGAAGGGCTCTAGAGTGACCGAATGTACAGCCGAGAAAGGTACCTTAGGCAGGTAATCCGGATGAGAATGCAAAATCACTTTCACCATTCCTGGGGCAAAGTCTAAGCAGGATGGCGATATTGACAAAGCCTGCATGTCCCCGATTCTTTTTAGAGAGGTTATAGCCATAAGAAAAAACATCTTTAGGGTCAGAAGTTTGTCAGACGCTGACTCTAGAGGTTCAAAGGGGGTCCCAACCAGAACCTCGAGAACTATTGCTAGCAGATGATGTCTCCCAAGTGTCACCCCGTCAACCAAGGCGTGGCAAGCCGAAAGAGCGGCCACATAAACCTTAAGAGTGGCAGGGCATGTGCCTGATGATAATTTTTCCTGCAGGAAGTCCAGAACTAAAGCAATCTGGCAGTTGACCGGATCTGCATTATGCACAACACACCACCTTTCAAAAACACCCCATTTGTTGGCATAACTCTTTCTAGTGGAGGAGGCCCTAGCACTTTGAATGGTCTCAACAATGGCAGGCGAAAGCCCAGTGCCCCTCAGTTGGTACCCATCAGGGGCCAAACATCAAGGTTCCACAGGTCGGCCCTGGGATGGAATATTGTGCCCTCTGCCTGGGACAGAAGGTCCCTTCTCTTCGGAATCGCCCATGGCGAGCCGTCAAGGAGAGATATTATCTCCGAGAACCATACTCTTTTTGGCCAACGTGGCACTATCAGTAAGAGGCAAGACCCTTGCTGGCGAACTCTGGCTAGAACTCCCGGGAGCAGAGCCACTGGAGGAAACGCATACAGGTGTATTTTGGGCCATGTGTGCGCCATCGCATCCAGACCCAGTGGGGCTAGGTGACTCAGAGAGAAGTAGAGGGGACATTGCGCTGTTTGCTGGGAGGCGAAGAGGTCCACCTCCGCTTCGTAAAATCTGGTCCAGATCTGTTTTAATACATCTGGGTGGAGTTTCCATTCCTCCTTGTGTAATTTCTGTCTGGACAGTAAATCTGCTCCCACATTCAGATACCCCGGAATGTAAACTGCCCTGAGTGATAGAAACTTTCCTGGGCCCAGAGAAAAATCTTTACTTTACTTTACTTTATTGTTTATTTTTACAGGGACAATGCACAATTAAAAGTAATTGCACCAGAGTTAGCTAAAAGCTAATTTGCATCTGCTGTCCCTGGGCAGGTAAACAAATAAAATAACATACAATATTACATATACACCACATAAAACCTCACAATACATCAGTATATAAAAACAGATAATTTACAACAGTCATTAGTGGTTGCAGATTTGTTCTGATAGTAGCCAGTACTTAAGCTTGTTTTTAAAAATTGTGAAGCTATCAATGTTTCGGATATTTATGGGTAAGGAATTCCCCACTACTCTAACTGAAAAAGCTTTTTGACCAAAGGCTGTTTTTCTATATTGCGGGACCAAATCTCCCCTAGCAGATGCTCTGGTCCTACCAGCACTTCCGTTATGGGCCAGGCATCCCTTAAGAGGAGGGGGAGCAAGATTATGAATAATTTTGTACATCAGGCATACATCAGTATAAAATACAAAATTATTAAAATTCAACAAATTAAACCTTTTCAAAATAGTGCAATGATGATAGTCCCTTTGTTTTTTGTCTAGCACTTTCATAATTTGTTTATAAAGTGAGCACAAAGGCTTAAGAGTCGTTGCACCTGCCTGTGACCAAGTTGTTATACAATACGACAAGTGAGGGAGAATCAAAGTATGTACAAAAAGTAGTGCAGCTGATTGAGAAAGCTGGTGCCTGATGTTTTTAAAATTATTTAGATTAAATTTAACATTATTTATAACCCTTCTTTCTTGTTTTTTAAAAGACAGATGTTAGTCTATTATTATTCCTAAATATTTTACATGTGTCACAGATTTGATTGCTTCACTATTAAATATGATGTTTGGATTCACCGAGTTCTGTTTTCGTTTTGCTTACATTAAGAGACAAACAAGACGTGTAACCAGTCTGAGACATTCGCCATTGCAGATGACAGTTTGCTTGCAGCTAGTTCTTTAGTTCCTGCATGAGTAAAAAGCACAGTATCATCTGCATACATTATAATATCAACACCTGGACATGCTTGAGGGAGATCATTAATATAAATACTAAATAAAATAGGTCCTAAAATTGACCCTTGAGGAACCCCTGTAGGACAGCTAGCAAAAGAAGAGCACTTATCAACCACTTTTGTACAAGTTTCCTATTATTCAGGTATGTTTTCATCCAGATCAAGGTAGTAGCAGATCAATTAATTTTTTTTTTAGAAAAGTTTTGAGATTAAGCAATTATGATTTACTGTGTCAAATGCCTTTGCAAGATCTAAAAACACAGCTCCAACAACACCACCTTTGTCAAGTTGACTTCTAATTTGTTCGACAAAAAAACAATTAGCCGTTTCTGTAGAATAATTCTTTCGAAACCCAAATTGCATTGGGTGTAAATTCACTTCACTTTCATTTAAATAAGAAACTAATTAAACACAAACTACCCTTTCTGCAATTTTTGATGCTATTGGAAGGATACTTATGGGTCTATAATTTGATGGAAGAGTCTTTAAAAATAATATTTTAAAAATAGGTGTCACTACTGCCGCCTTCCAGCAAGATGGAAAATCGGAGTTTGTTATTGACAGATTTATCAGGTGTGTTAGAGGTTTGCAAAGAAATGATTTATAAGTTTTAAAAAATCGTGCATCAATATCATAAACATCTTTAGACCTAGACCCTTTTAAATGATCAATTATTTTCAATACTCTGCCTCGCTATTCTGTTCAGATTGCCTGAGCGCAGACCTCCCTGGTGATTTATATAAGAGAGTGCCGCTGTGTTGTTAAGTGGACGACCACTTAAGACCGCTCCCCAGCCCATCAGTGAGGCGTCTGACAAGGCGCCCCTAGAGTGGGACCCAAGGTGAGGAACCGGGGTCTGAGCCACAGAGATAGAGTACGAAGCCCGCGGCGCGTTACTTTTATTTGCTTTTGAGGATTGGCCCTTGGATGAAATCCTCTGGCTTTTAGCCACAACTGAAACGGTCTGATGTGCAACAGCCCCAAAGGAATCACCATGGATGCTGAAGCCATGAAACTAACATCTTTTGGTACTGACGAACAGTGCAATCTTGGCCTAGCCTGACTTTGCTCATGGTTACCCAAATGGTCTCGATTCGAGCGGGGGACAGTTGTGCCCACATCGTGATCGAATCCCAAACGATCCCGAGATAAGTCGTTCTCTGGGCAGGAGAAAGAACACTTTTCGACCGTCTTGACGGTTAACATCTTGAACTTGAGTGCTTTGACTGTACGGTTTAAGCCTTGAAGATCTAAGATTGGACGCAACCCCCCGTCCTTCTTGGGGACCAGGAAGTATCTGCTGTAATAGCCCGACTCCCTCTCTGGAAGAGGAACATGTTCTATGGCCTCTTTGCTTAGAAGAGTTTGTAGCTCTTGTGACAGTACATGCATCAGCTCCGGTCTCACAGAAGTGGAGACAACGCTGTTGAAACGCGGAGGACGATGAACAAATTGGATTCTGTATCCTATTTGCACTGTGCTTAATACCCAAGCAGAAATGCCTGGCAGAAGTTTCCATGCTGCCAGACTCTCTGATAGTGGTATCAACTTTAACACTTCCTTTTGAGGGGATGTTAGATGTTCCGTGTCCTGGATGAAAGCCGGAAGCAACGAAACATCTAACAATTCGAGAAGGGGCGGTCAGATATAATACGCACCCCATCCCGTAGGGGGCTACCCTCACCAGACTGGGCGCCAGACCATCAGGACTTCCTCTTTTTATTGATGATGGTTCTGAGGTCTGGTCTGGGAGGCTGCTGGTTGCGGAGAGCCGGTCCCCCATCCTTACGAGGGGGAGCACAACTCGCCACACTCTGCTTCTTAACCTCCCTAGTTCTTGAAGGACCGGGGAGAGGTTGGGTGGCCGATGGCCCCTCCCCTTGAGTGCGTCAAGGAAGGAACTGCACAAAAGCTTCCTCATGCTTTTTGACCTCTCTGAACCTGGTGACGACGGTGTTAACTGAGTTGCCAAACAGGCCAGAGGGTGAGACTGGGGAATCCAACAAGAACACTCTATCTTTATCCTTGATTCCCATCAGATTCAGCTACAGATGCCTCTCCGTGCTCACCAGCGCTGACATAGAACGGCCGATTGCACGGGCGTCTGTTTAGTAGCACGGAGAGACAGATCTGTGGTTCTACGCAGTTCGGTGAAGGCTTCCTCATCGATAGTACTGCCATCACTCAAGTCCTTCAACAGGCACTATATTCACAGCAGGTCAAGATTAAAGACGTTCCCAATGTGCTAAGAAGCGCAGCATCGATTGTAGCTTTTGAAAGGGAACTCTGAAACGCGAGGCTTGTGTGTTGATCCCAGTCAGCAGTGGTGGGAATTTACCAACAGTGACCGAGGAGGGACAAACACAAATCGTCTGCAGGGTGTTGAGTGTCCAAGGCTCAACGAAGGGCAATGAAGGCTATCCCGTCTGGTCCCAGAAAACTGAAGGTCTCCTGCGGTACAAGTCACACAAGATTTTAATGATGGTTATGGGAGGAATGTACAATGGGCACGAGAGCGCTGAAACTGGACCTTGGAGCAGCGGAAGAAAGTCGTCTGCTCCGATAAGTCCTGTTTTCTTTAACATCATGTGGACGTGTGTGCCATTTCCCTGGGTAAATTACGGCACCAGGATCACTGTGGGATAATGATGAGCTGCTGGAGGGAGTGTGATGCTCTGAACAATGTTCTGCTGGGACGTCATGTGGACGTAAATTGCCACCTTCATGACACTGGTGTTCCTGGTGGAAATGGGAATAATCTTTCAGCAGGATAATGCACCGTCACACTGCACACATTGATCAGGAATGGATTGAGGAACATGATGAAGAGTTCAAGGTGTTTCTCTGGCCTTCAAACTATCTCAAATCCAGTTGAGCATCAGTGGGATGTGCTGGACCTTCAAGTTCGATCTAAGTCGGATCCACCTCGCAACCTACAGGATTCGAAGGACTCTTGTAGAGTCCATGTCTCGCGGGTCGGCACTGTTTTGGCAGCCAACAGCATGTTAGACAGGTGGTCATAATGTTTTGGCTCATCGGTGTATGTTAGATTCATGTTTTCCTGCTTCCAGGATTGATTGAAGAATACATTTCTAATAAGTAAATAAATAAATGCCATGAAGCCATATTTATGGCCACAGTACAGCATGATTTAAAGGGATTATCTCCTGTCATTAACACCTTCCATTAAATTCATTATAAAACAAATATCTGATTATTTCTCCTATGACACTAAATGTGTGGACAATGTTAATAATCTGTGCATTATAAATATTGAGGGGTTTTTTCCAACAGTAAGAAATTATAAATAAGAATCTTCCAAAGAAACATTTGCCCCTGGTTTCACAGACAAGGTTTAAACCTAGTCTCAGACTAAAATGCATGTTTGAGCTGTTGCATTGAGAACTTTGACATATATTAAAATATATCAGTGCCATTATTTCATCTCAAGATTCCCACCAATAATGTTTTTTTCTAAGACACCTTTATAAAAGCTACTTAAATGCCCTAATTAAACTAAAGCCTAATTCTGTGTAACCCTGTCTGTGAAACCAGGCCTTTGATGCGCTTAAATCACGGTAAGTAATTAGCTAATTAAAGTAGTAGCTAATTTCAAGTGGAGCTGTCTGTGTTAACATAAACCAAAAACCATTTGGTTATGCTATTTACAGCCACATTATAATAATATAAATAATATATCCCCGTTACGCACGTCTGAATAAATTGAGAATAAATCCGTAATAATTTTGACAGCTAAAGTTCACCATCTGCTGTGCCGCAGATTTGTATCATGAGTTTTTCTTTGTCCCACCAGCCGCCCTGACACAACCTTCCTGTGGTTCCTTAGCCCGCTAAAGGCAATCCGCCATCTCGTCTGCAACCAATACAAGTGGCTGGTCATCAAAATTGTATTGGCGCTGTTGATATTAGCAATGCTGGGCCTGTTTCTGTACAGTATGCCTGGCTATATGGTGAAAAAGCTTCTAGGTGCTTGAAAAGCTTTTTCAATGCCAGCAATATTTGATATTCCTTAAACCTTATTTCACCTGGAATTATGGTTTTGTTTTTTGAAGTCAGGAGAACACTGACAGGAGACCATTGCACAGTTTTTGGGAAATGCTATAAAAGCATTTGCAGTTTTGGCTTTTCAAATTTTAAGTTTTACTTTCCATCTATAGTTGTTAGCTGTTTGTGATTCAGGAAACTTACAAAATCTAAACAAATGTAGATGTCTAATTTCTCTGAATATCCAATTCTGATGTAAAATGTTTTGTATATCATTTTGTTAGTTTCCGGGGTTATCAGATTGTTGGAAGTTATATTTCTTCACTGACGGATGTTATTGTGTGCTTTAAATAAATCAATAATAATAATAATATAAAACTAAACATGTTAAAACTAACTCTGGTAAAACTAAACATGCATTTTATTTATTAACCGTTGGCGAGAATCTTGCCACTTTTCATGCTACATATTCTGCACCAATACTCGAGAACCAATCCAATTGTGAATTATCTTTGAGCGCAATTCCTGTGTCTATTCAATATTTAGCAATAAACAGGCCCGTTTAAAATCCATTTGTAATCATAAATTGAGCAGCCATCTTTATTCTCCATTAAAGCTTCAACACTCAGGTTTGGTTGAACAGCTACTCTTCACACTTGAGTCCATGCACGAGCACTGTGGACCATTATGAAGGCATTTTAATTATTGCTTTGAACCTGCCAAAAGTGCATGTCACCAATGAGACAAACATGTAAAAATTGTCTCTGTTTACAATTTTTAAAAGCTTGTTCAATGGTTTTCTCCCACCAGCCGCCCTGACATTACAATGCTGTGGTTCCTTAGCCCGTTTAAGGCCATCCGCCATCTCATCTGCAACCAATACAAGTGGCTGGTCATCAAAATTGTGCTGGTTCTGTTGATAATAGCACTGCTGGGCTTGTTTCTGTACAATATGCCAGGTTACTTGGTGAAAAAGCTTCTAGGTGCTTGAAAAGCTTTCACCATGCCTGCAATATTTGATATTACTTTAATGTTATTTCACTTGGAATGATGTATGTGTTTGTTGAAGTCATATGCATACTTATTTTTTTGTCAAAAATCATTACTGATTTAATGGGAAAAGCCCAACTGAGAACAAAGTTCATAATTTTTTTTTTTGGAAACACTAAAGAAGCATTTGCAGTTTGAGCTTTTCAAATTTTAAGTGTTACTTTCCATCCATAGCTGTTAGCCGTTTGTGTTTCAGAAAACATTCAAAATCTAAAAACATGTAGTTGTCTTTTCTCTGCATATCCAAAGTTTTTTTATATCAATTCGTTCGTTTCTAGGGCTATCCGATTGTTGGAAGTTATTTCTTCACTGAAAGATGTGTGGTTGTGTGCTTTGGCTGCTACTAATAAATAAACGATTAAAAAAACTAAACGTGCATTTTATTTATTAACAGTTGGCGAAAACCTTTTCATGCTACATTTTCTCCAACTTTACCCGAATTATCTTTGAGCGCAATTACTGTTTATTCAACATTTTGCAATAAACAGGCACATTTAAAATCCATTTGTAAGCATAAATTGAACAGCCATCTTTGTTCTCCATTAGAGATTCAACACTCAGGTTCTGTTGAACAGCTACTCTTGCACACTTCCTTGCACCACTTTCCTTCCAGTCCATGCATGAGCACCATTACACATGAAAGAATTTTAATTATTGCTTTGAACCTGCCAAAAGTGCATGTCATCAATTAAACAAACATGTAAAAAATTGTCTGTTCACAATTTTTAAAAGCTTGTTCAATGGTTTTGTCCCACCAGCCGCCCAGACATTACAATGCTGTGGTTCCTTAGCCCGCTAAAGGCCATCCGCCATCTCATCTGCAACCAATACAGGTGGCTGGTCATCAAAATTGTGCTGGTTCTGTTGATATTAGCAATGCTGGGCATTTTTCTGTACAGTATGCCAGGCTACATGGTGAAAAAGCTTCTAGGTGCATGAAAAGCTTGCTCAATACCTGCAATATTTGATATTACTTCAATGTTATTTCACTTGGAATGATGTATTTGTTTGTTGAAGTCATATACATTATTAAAAATCATTACTGGTTTAATGGGCAAAGCGCAACTGAGAAAAAAGTTTTAGGAAACGCTATAAAAGCATTTGCAGTTTTGGCTTTTCAAATTTTAAGTGTTACTTTCCAACCACAGTTTGTTAGTTGTTAGTTGTTTGTGTTTCAGAAAACACCATTTCAGATTACGCATCTAACAATGGTTCACTGAGAAAAGAACAAGACACTGCATCCAACGACACTTTGGGGAACACCTTCAGTGTGACCGGTGTCTGAAGCACGTGAATCAAACATGACAATGTCATTGGCTGGCAACAGCCCGTGATGTTGCTACGTGTGCGCTTGAGTACAAGAGGGCACCTGAAGTACACATCAACAACTTCTCTGACTGAAGGAGACATGACCAGGTATACCTGAAGCATAGCAGCGAGACGCAGTGTCTCGTTCCCCTTCTCAGGGAACCATTGTTACATGTGTAACCTGAGATGTTCCCTTTCAAATGGGAACTCGCACTGTGTCCAAAGAAACTTTGGGGAATCAGTTCCCACTTCGCTATACTGAGGAATAGCTGCCTAAATGGCTGTGACAAGCACAAGGCGGCTCAACAGACTTAGATGCTGGAGTCCAAACCCCTTACTCAGGTCAAACACAGAACTGTCAGGGGCTACGTTTACATGCAACCAAATAATCCATTAGTAATCAGATTGATGGCTCAATTGGACTGAAAAGCCTTCATGTAAACACATTAATCGATCCGATTGAGCTCGATCAGAATTAAATTTCGATCCGATTGAAAGGGGCGGTTTATTCCTTTTCTAATCCGATCAAGAGAGCATGTAAACGCTTGATTGGATCGAAAACCGAAACTGAAAGGACTTCGCATGAGCAATGACATAGAAATAGCGTAATGACGTATGACCAGAATTATTTAAAACAAATAAAGAACCAATGTAGGAGAATAGTTATTATGCGCAAACAGCGGGAAACTGTATATTTGTGTAGTGTGCGCATGTCAAAAAAAAATTCCGATTTGAAGCTTGTGACAAACACGCACATCAACCCGATCACAAGTTTAGTGTTCATGTAAACACTACATTCAGATTCATCAATCGGAATGAATTCAGTCAGATTGAAACAAGTTCTGCATGTAAACATATCCAGTGACTCTATTCCCTAAGGCCACAACTTTAAGGGAATACTGGCAAAGAGAAACACAAGTTCTCCTCACCTGTCACTACTATACTAGTGGGATCTGTTTTGACCCCTGAGGACCCCAGGGGAGCTGAAAAGACATGCTCAACCCTGCCTGACTCGAAGTCAGCATCTCTGAGCAAATATAAAATAAAGGGCCCGAGACGGGTCTAATCAAAGACGGTTTACCAAGGCAGCCTCACATGGGGGCCGAACACTTGATGTCACTCAATGTCATTGATGTCAGTCTAACTGGGGCTCAGATGAGCGACACTCCACGCAAGAGGAGGCCAACTATACTCAACTTAAAAGATGGTTTACCAAGTTACCAAACACTTCAGCCTGTTTACACCTGGGCACTTCATGCATTTCTCAGATCGGATAGCTATCTGATCGTGAAAAGACCAGGTGTAAATGCCCTCCGAAACACAAACCACTTCAGGAAGAGTGAGACGCTTTCCAGATGACACTGGACAAGTGTAAATGCATCTGGTTGTTGAAACCACATTCGTAAATTTTACTCCTCCCAACAAAGCTAAAAAATAAACGCGTGAGCGTGTTATAGGCTATATGACATATTATAGCCAGACATTACGGGGCTACCGCAACACCCATCGCCGTAGATAAATCTATGTATGTTTTCATCAAAGCTAGCATGCAAACAAAACAGAAAGTCGCGGACGCTCAAAACACAATCATCTTCATTCAAATTACTGAGACTAAATGGTCTTACCAGGGCTGTTGCCACTCTCTCCTATTGCGATAAATAATCTGATAAATAAAAAGCAGCTCATATCTGTTGCTTTTGCTGATGTGAACTCTGTTAAATCTGCATATTGCGTGGTAATTGAAAATCGGATTTATATCCGTTTTGAGGAGACACATTTATGTGGGCAAGTGTAAATTGAACTGTTTTAACAAATCAGATAGCTCTCCGATCAGTAAAAACACATGAAATGACCAGGTGTGAACAGGCCCTTCACGTCACGGTCTAGCTGGAGCTCAGATGAGCGAAGGCCTCAAAGTGTCTTCGGACGCGGTGCGAGTTCCCATTCGAAAGGGAAATGTGAATGTTTTTTATATCAATTTGTTCATTTCTAGGGTTATCCGATTGTTGGGAGTTATTTCTTCACTGAAAGATGTTTTAATGTGTGCTTTGGCTGCCACTAATAAATCAATAAAAATTAAAAAAAAATGTGCATTTTATTTATTAACAGTTGTCGAAAATATTTTCATGCTACATTTTCTGCACATATACTTGAACCAATTCAATCATAAATTATCTTTGAACTTAATTACTGTCTATTCAATATTTAGCAATAAACAGGCACATTTAAAATCCATTTGTAAGCATAGATTGAACAGCTATCTTTACTCTCCAATAGAGATTCAACACTCAGGTTTTGTTGAACAGCTACTCTTGCACACCTGAGTCCATGTATGAGCACTAATGTGGACCATTACACATGAAGGCATTTTAAGTATTGCTTTAAACCTGCCAAAAGTCCATGTCACTAATTAGACAAACATAAAAATTGTCTGTTCACAATACAGTATGCCTGGCTATATGGCCAAGAAACTCCTGAGGGTCTGAGAGGAGAAAACAGTAGACCCAATTAGTAGCTTAATCTACATCGTACGTTTGAAATGCTTTAACTGAAACATGATTTGGATGTCAGCATTTAGCAAAATGAAGAAATCAGTTAACAGTCTTGTATCTTTCATTGGCAGATATTGCGTTCATTCTTTTAAGTTGGTGTGAGTTTAGAGAGTGGCTTTCGTTTTATTTTCAGTGGAGAAACTTTATCATACTCAACTCAATTTAGCCTTTCATGAGTTATCTGCAGCTTTGTTACAAAATCACCAAATCAATCCAGTTTGAAACAAAAGAGATATTACCAATAGAGGCACACTATGTAAGATTTTTGGATTAAAATATCCAAAAACCACAAGAACAATGTTATTTATTTTGTTGAGGTGCACTTTATCCCAAATGTTTCCAAGAATGTTTAAATCCATTGGAATAAGCAGTTTTAACCAGGACATGGACCGTGTCTGTGCGTTGCCCATCAATGACATCATACCCACGGACTTTATGTTTTTATGTTGTAGAAACCATGGAAACACCAAAGACGCTTTAATATATTATGTTTTATAAGACAGGTGAGCAACTGATTGGATACATTCATCGACAGAAAACGAATTCTTATATAGCTCAACACAGTCTTTTTGTTTAACTCTCGTTTTCTTGATTTACCTTGAGTACCATGTTTTACTACCTAATATCGATCTATCACACTGCAGTGTGTAACAAGTGTCTCATAGTAGCGAAAGCACAGAGTAGCATAACATAACTTTCAACACACTCAAATGTATCTAATCTGTTACCCCACATATATGACCGGAAGAAGCGGATGAGTCTGAGGCATAATAAAAGCTCCACTGCTCTTGAGCCGAAATCACGGCGTCATCAAGCGGTCTCTTGTTTTGAATGAGCGACCTCTAGCGGCAAAAAATTACATAGTGTGCCTTTAATGCATAGGTGAATAAAGTACAATTTTAAACTACTTTTTTGTTGTTGTATAAACTCAACTGTATTAATGTAGACTCCCCTATAAAACTGCCTTAAATTACTTTTATGAATTCTGTCATCAAAACTATCATTCAATACTGTCATATTTTTAAATGAGTCCTGACTGACTTACAAGCCTATACAGTACAGGCACTGAAGTCTCATCCAGTTTATAAACCTAATTTCACTTGGGAGCAACGTCTTCAAACTTTGCTGTGTCGATGAACCAAAAGGTGGTGGATGAAAGGCCCTGGCTAAAGAGGAACAATGGGCTCAATAACTTTGGCCAGAAACATGAGGTCTGGCCATAAAAATGATCCCTACATCCAATGACACAAAATGCAGAGACAAAATGCACAGAAAGTGTGTGAATTTAACAAACATGGTGCCTTTTTATCAAAATGTCCACATATTTTCTTCATGTATGGTAACAAAATTGTATACAAACGTTTCTCTCAATCTAAACTTAACACCCTTATACAAGATGCATAAATGCATATCAGTATCATAAATGGCATGTAATGCCTTTAGTCTTTTTGTTTGTTTGTTTGTGTGAAGACATTGTAGCAGGTTTTCTCAAGGCGTCCTGTTGTCCACTTCTACGTGCACTCGCAAGATACAGGCCAATGTAGTATTATGGGCCACAACCAAAAATATATCAGCCCATATTTGCCAAATGATAAGGAAACAGATATGCATATAAACAAGTGATTTGGAAGCATTGAAGGATTTATAGGCAAGACAAATTTGATTATTACAGTTCCAGAGTTATTGGGGGGGGGGGGGCACATTTTGTTTATAACACCAAATTGTGGCCAATTCTCTATTAATTTAATACACAGACTCAGTTACCCTTTTATTGTTAGAGTCAAGTTATTATTTGATGAAATTTTATTGGCTGCTGGTGACTTTTTTGTTGATATCTTCAACTGATTTTGCATTGCTTGGTTGACACGTGCCCTAAAGATATACATCAAACTTTCTTTGAACAACTGTTGCGGACAGTGTCAGGCTTTTAACTGTAGTGCCATCCATGAGCAGAATTAGACAAAATTTGGCATGTATCCTCAGAATGTCCTGCTGTACATTTCATTAAGATCGGACAATGCGTCAAACAAATATAAGATATAATTAAATAGGTGACGCCAGGCCATTTAATTGGCTTAAATCTCTGCAGTGATCTTTGAAAAAACTTTTAAAAATTATTTTGATAACACTACATAGTTTGAGAATTATAAAGCCACCTAGTGTCGGACAGATGTGTGGGTGGGATTTGTACCCATCCCAGCAAATTTGAGATCTCTACGACTTAGCTTTTTTTTTAAACAAAGCCCAGACTTTTTTTTTTATGGCAGAGGAAAATAATTATTAGCAAAACTGTACAAAAAACCTAATTATTCCACAGAGATTCCTGGAGTGGATTGTCATTTGTATGTCATGCAAAAAAATGTATAATTAGTTCACAAGAGATTGTGGGCAAGCTTTACTCTACATGACCCAAAATGACCAAATACTTACACAAACTAGCTGCATGTAAATATCTTTCTAGACAACAAGATGACGACAGTGAACAGGTTGTAAGATAGAATTCAAAACCTTTATTACAAAAATAAGTTACACTCACCTCATTTTACAGTATAAAACAATTTATTTGCTGGAATGCAAAAACATTGTTGGCCACCAACAATAGTTTAAAACTGCTCACATCTTTTCAAAAGGTTGCAATGTTACAGCTTTATCGAGAGGGAGTTAACTGTGTACAAAACCGGTTGAATGGTTCGGTCACCTGCTTGCTATATATGGAATATAAACTGAAGCTGCAGTGTCCCTTTTTCTTCAGAAACAAGTTCATCTCATGCCTGTGATTGCAGCCACTGAAAATATTGATCGCTCGACAATAGTCATGATTGATTATAAAACCTACATAATTCATTGAACTGGCGTTCGCAAGAACTGACCGAAAAAAAGGACACTGCAGGGCTTAGCAAATGCAGCGGGTGCATTTGTGATGTTTAAGCCAATACAAAAGTAACATTTTATTCCAAACTATCATACAATCATACACCCAGTAACTACATAATCTGAAGAAGCAAGGCAGCTAATTCAGTTGAAAGGAGGATAAAAGCAGGGCTTGTTCCAGCTCATCATATGAGATTCATTTGCATGCCCAGTTTTACTGTTTGCAATGTCAGAGCAGCAGCGGATTGACTATATTACATTAAGAATATCTTCTGAGCTGCTGCCCTTGTGCATATTTCATAAGAAACAAGCCCTGCTCCTATGTTTTTTTTTGTTTTTAAGTGTCCCTATTTACAGTACAGGCAGGGTAGTTGAATCCTCTCTACTGAGGTAGTTAACCGACCCTTAAAAAGACAAGTTCTGAAAAGAACCACGTTCCTGGAATGCCTGACTTGTCCATGTGAGGTGGTTACACCAAAACCCCGCAAATGTTCTCTACCAGAATCCAAACGTTTTAGGTTAACATGGACATTCCCACAAAAAATTGTAGTTAGCACAAAAATATACATCAGCATCAAGCTCCTTTGAGCCACTTCAAACGCAGGAGTAAAAAAGAAAAAGTGCAAAACACATCTGACGTATTGGTATCCTTGAGAGTCTGAACTTCAGTCCCAAAATGTGGCATGCTTAGGCGTTGACTATGTAACCGGGGGCAGTTGCGAGTTCATTTATTTAGACGGGCTCCGAATGTGAAAATGGCAAGTTGGGGATTTTTTGAACTCTTATGGTTTGTTGGGAGTGGCAGTACTGGAGATATGCTTCAATACAGGCTGGAATATCATTGAGTTTGCTTTAACCTTATGAACACTGGTAGCATCCGGTGTAACCCCATACAACAAGTCAGTCTTCATACTACCTGGTCAGGACCAGCCTCGACCCCCTTTCCCTGGTGGAACAAAAGACACGCATGCTTTATTTATGCAAACACAAGGAACGGTATATAATTAGTCCAGTTCATGCAGGACCTTCACAACAAAAGCACAGGAGATGGTTATCCAAAATCTCGGAAAAATCCAGTTACCAGAGCATTTTTAAAGGAACATTATCTGAAGACATCAGTGGCACAATATCTGGTAACACTTTATTTTACAGTGTCCTTGTTACATATGTTACATGAACTTACCATAGTAATAACAGTAAATTATGCATAATTACATGCAGCTAACCCTCAACCTAATCCTACCCTAACCCTATAGTAAGTACATGTAGTTGCTTAATATTACTCCGTACTTAACACTGTAACCCAATATCTCTGTCGATATGAATCCGTGTGCTAAAGCAGCTCAGTTCAGTTGCAGGACTGATTTTGCTGGAGTGCACCTGTTACTCTTACAATTAAATCATTCAATTTAAAATGCATTACAGCGGAGGCTAAAAGACAAGATCATTTACAATATAGCGGCACTGAATTTTGCTCATTAAGGCGAGACACGGCAGGCAAAAACATCGTTTTTTTTTCACTGGTCAATTTTGAGATTTTGGGATATTTGTCTTCAATAACATGTCTTCTTTCAGACTTGTGGTGAAAAAAAGTCCGAAATACACATTTAGGTCTTTATTTTACTACACTTTGTCTGTTTGCGTCTGTAGATTTCTCATAAATTCATCAAAACTTGTCGTTATAAATCATCATGCTGCTCCGCGATCGCGATCTGCACCCTGTCATCACACACACGTCATTTCCTTTTTATCAGCAACCAATCGCGAAAGTAAAAGGGGGGATTTTACTCTAAATGCGCAATCTCATTGGCTGATGCTAAATCTTTAAAGCACGTTTTCTCAAAATGACTTTTCTCTCTCACTCCAAGTCCGAAATCTCCACTTCAGTAGCACCTATATACACCAAACTTTCCAGTCTTGTACCTAGTTATATTATGAAGACATTTACAGAGGGATTTGTAAATATATTATTCCTAGCCTGATTTATATAACATTTTATTCCCAAAAACATGGCGAAAATCATTTTTTTAAGGCTATTGGCAGTATATTCTGATTTACAGGATAACAAAAGTAGATATCCATAAATCCCTCTGTAATTTTTTCCCCATCTGATATGGGAACACAATGAAAAAATAATTTTGAACATGGCTTTGTCCAATACTCAGATTTCGTTTTTTAAAATATATGCAAAATAGCGCATATTTAATTAGACAATGCCTCTTTTGCATATTTAAACATTAAATTACAGAAAACTTGTAATACATTTTTTTCTCATCTTAATGTAGGTAATCAACTGGCAAAGTTTCATGGTGATATCTGATAGTTAAAAAATTACCCTATTCACCTGTAGTGTCTCGCATTAAGCTTCATATAGTGTCAATCTTTACACTAGATTTACAACCATCCTTGTCTTTGAGCGTATTACTGTAATACAGGTGTTTTAAAAGCCTCTGACTTAAACTTCAGTAGCAAAAACAGTTTGTAAGTTTAATTTACTTTTGTTTAAATGGTAAATTTACATGATGATTGAATATTCTTCCATTTGTTTAAGTAAAAACATGCAGGGTTGGTTTTTAACCTGATTTTTAGTGTTTTACAAGTTCTGATTTGGCCGAAAACCAAAAAATAAAGTTACTTAATCAATTAATCAAGTTTATTTAATCAACACTCAAAAAAACATTCACAAGGCAGTTTTTTATACAACTTTTTGGTTTAATTATGTTTCTACTCCATTTTGTTGAAATATAAACATTTAAACGGTGTGCTGAAAACAGATTAAAAGATCTGTTCATCAAAACGAACGACAAATCGATATCATCAACCCTTTAAAACTATTTCAGCTGAAACCGAATATTCATTTTCAGCCAAATTTGTTTAGCTGCTGGAATTTCGTTGCATAATTAGCGCAAAATTAAAAATATAAAAAAGCTGAAGAACAAAGATATTTTAGCTATATTACCCAGTCCTCATTACTCTGAGCACTTGAAGACAATTTGTATATGCAGCAGACTAACACAAACCACTGTACTCAAGTGCTGTAAATTAAATTTCCATAAATGAAAGGAAAGTGCAAACCTTTGGTCTGTTTCGTCCACAAGGTGCCTTGCATATGTAAGCAATATGAAAAGGAGGGAAAGCAAAAACAAACGCCAAAACATGTGTTTTGATCACTACGTCCTTTGTCATGATAAATTCTACTTTAAAAAGACTAAAAAAAATCTAGCCTACAGGGTTTCAAAACCTCCTGCCAACACTGCAGGAGTGCTCCACCCACACATCACGTACCACTCGACATCTCTGCTGGACTCCTCGGGATCCTCGGGCTCTGCTGGACCCAAGACCCGGGCGCGGGGAGAAACCGGCCCGTCCTCGGGGAGTGCTCGAGCCCCGTCCTCTGGACAGTGTGGGGCCACGGGATCCTCTGTTGCCTCTTCCTCTAACGTGAGCTTGAAAGTCATCATAGCCGTAGTAGGGATCGTCGTATCCGCCTCGGTAGTTGTGATAGTCATAGCCATAGTAATCGTAATAATCTTCATAGCTGTAATAGTCATGAGGATACGAATAACCTCGAGCGCCTCGGCCTCTCACTCTTGTTGGGGCATGCATGTGCGGTGGGCCGTAGTAATAATATTCATCATACCTGGGGAAAAAAATGCACATGTTTACAAACTAAACATAATTCAGTCTTCTATTATGCCCTTTTACAAAGTCTTGATGATGTTTTGGGGTTTTCCTGTTTGAATGTTGATTATTTTCCCCATATTCTCTATTGTTGCAGCTCCTCTCTTTCCAGTCTGTCAGTAACGCTCTGTTTAGTTCCTGTCTCTATGAAGCCCCTCCTTCTGTAAAGCACACTGTGCTCTGATTGGTCGGCTGGATAAGTGTGTTGTGATTGGTCAAGCGCTTCGAGTGTGTTTTGGAAATGTCACGCCCCTTACCATAACTGCCAGTTTAACACACTACTAACTAACTCAACCAGGCCACGCCCCTTTATTCTGCGTATGAATTATTTAAATGAGGAATATTGTGACGTGTTCGTTCCCGGAAGAAACTCAAGCTCAACCTACAATGGAGGCGTTTCAGGGAGTTCAGAAACACTGACACTGATATAGAGAATATAGAGAACATATAGATACAGTTAAGCAACACAACCAAACCTTAGCGGATCTCACAGCAACACTCAGATGTGTTTTCATTACTGAATGATTCAGCGTTTTGAATGAGTAAGTTGAATAAAAAATTAAATTACCCATTCATAAACAACTGCCTCATTCTTGAACAAATCGGCCATTTGAAAAAATAGTTTGAATGAATGATTCAGTGACTCATTAAATGCTCACTTAATAATTGATCAACGTTTATATATGGGAAAAAAGCTTAAAAGCTTTATCATATTATAAAGTGATCTTTTCAAAAGGCATTTTTGACTGTCTAGACCAGGGGTGCCCAACCCTGCTCCTGCCGATCGACTAGGGCTGAACGATTATGGAAAATAATCTAATTGCGATTTTTTTAACCAATATTGCGATTGCGATTTAATATGCGATTACTTTAAGTTCTTTACCTTCTGTATTACTCGACAAAGACAAGCAATAAATCATTGTACAATAGGGATGGGAATCTTTAGGCAGCTCATGATCCGATGTACTTTTTTTCTTATTAATCTTAATAACACTTAAAATATGTATTTAATTACATGTGTAAATATACATACTTTAAATATATATAAATATATATATATATATATATATATATATATATATATATATATATATATATATATATTTAAACACATTTAATTAAATCAATTACATGTTAAGAATTTTAAATGGGCTATAAACTAATATAGCTTCAAAATATAAAAGCTAGTAAATAAAGAGGAAAAAAAAAAAAAAAACGTTACAAGCAATAAACAAAGAGTGCTTTCAGTATTTAAAAGTAGTCTGTCTAAACGTTTTCCATTCAAGAGCTGGAGTGATTTTTCCCCTATACGATAAGCTGCATTCACACTAATGCACATATCTCTTTTGAAATTGTAAAAGTGGTTTGTCCTGTTGGGTTAAGATATAACTGACCGTGTTTACATTAATTTCGCGTCAAAAGCATTTAACCAATGAGTCACTCACAGCCGCATGTACGAGCACTCTTCACAAAGCGCGCGTAAGTATTTTAAAATGAAAGCAGCTTTCTCAGTGATTTTCATATTTTTAATATATAAGCCAACTGCATTCCAAAATACATAAATAATGCCTTTGTGGAGCATTTGTAAGGAAAATTTCGGCGGCCAATACCGCGCACTGCAAGAGTAACATCAAAGCGGCAAAACCTGTGCAATGAAGCCCGCGACTGTCCTTGTAATTCGCTTAAACCCCGAACTTTATAAAAGATTATTTTTCGGAAGGTTCGAGCGGTGTCGTGTGTGTGTGTGTGAGAGTGAGAGAGAGAGAGAGAGAGAGAGAGAGAGAGAGAGAGAGAGAGAGAGAGAAATTGGAAGCAAGCAGAATACGGTTGTTTCTAAAGCACGCGCAGTGTCATCACGCAATGACATGCATCTGTGTTTAAAAAACTAAACTCAGACTCGATTCTGAAATTCTCTGAATCGATCCAGAATTGTTGGAGAGAGAATAAATAACACAATATCACATACATAAAAAATAAACTGTTCTTTCCTGTATGCTAGACCTATGCGTAGCGTGCCAAGTTGATGCTTGATCTGCAGACTGCTTTTCTCTCGCGTGTCACGTGACCAGTGTAATCGCAGCTTTTGCGGTTACAAAATCGCATTTCATCATATCATCAGATCGACTGTCCTGCACAGTTTATCTCCAACCCTAATTAAACACACCTGCCTTTAATTTTCAAGTGATCCTGAAGACCTTAATTGGTTGCTTCAGTTGTGTTTGATTAGGGTTGGAGATGAACTGTGCAGGACAGTCGATCGGCAGGAGCAGGGTTGGGCACACCTGGTCTAGACTTTCAATAGAGAAAAGAAAAATTACAAAAAAAATATCTGTATGACAGTATATGCAGCGTTTTTTTATTGAATATTGATACATCTACAGTTGTGTCCCTGGCTTTAGTCATATGGACTTTTGTTCTGATACTTTAAAGTCACTTTACATTGTCATTTATAGGCCTCGAGAACACCTGGAAAATGCTGCCATGTTTCTCCATTTGTGTTCAGGGGCAGAAAGTTGTGTGACAACGCTCATGAATGGCTACAAACAGTCTTACATTTGAGTTTTAGCAGCTTGTCTCTGGGCCTTTCGCTCTTTCCTCTTCTGATCAGGTGGCTTTGCAAAGACGATTTCAATTTGTTCCCCTTCCAAATCCTTCCCATGCATTTCAGCTAGAGCCTGTGGAAAAACACTGGTTAAAATCTGTGCATAAATTACCAACAACCTCTAAAACGATGCAGAGGAAGAAATGATTACCTTAACAGCACCATCTCTCTCCTCGAAGTGGATGAAGGCGTAGTCTTTAAGCTTTTTAACCCTTTCCAGTTTTCCAAACTGACAGAACGTCTTCTCGAGATGTTCTTCCGTTACTGTGCTTGCCAGGTTTCTTACAAAAAGGACTTTGACCTAAACGATACAAGCAAGATAAATTTCAGTATAATTAGACCATTTCTAATTCAAGGCTCTGAGAGGAGAAAAAGGTGAATCACAGGAAAGTAAAAATATTTTGCATTAAAAAAAGGCCAATTCAAGACCATCCAATCTAACATTCCCTTCAAATTATTAAAAACTCACTTTCATTGCTGTAATATGCCCAATGTCATGTTTTATTATTTCTCATTCGCAGTTATTCTCATTACCGTAATGCAAAGTTGGTTTAATTTAATTAAATGCTTATTAGATATTCAAAGACTTGTTTAAAAGTGTATTTATTGAGTAATTATGGTATGGTATACTTCATTATTCATTACCCTGCTCATTTCGGCCTTTATCACTTTCCAGTCGTAGTCTGTGTTACCTGGGCTTATGAGAAAAACTGCCAATTTTAAACGCCTGCCAAGTGCAAGTATGGAGAAAAAGGTGCTATGCATTAATTATTGGATTCTTGATGACTAACTAACTATGCTTCTAAGGCCTCGTTTACACTGCAGGTTTTGATGCCCAATTCTGATTTGTTGCCTATATACGATTTTTTTGACCGTCTGTTTACACGTTCTTTCAATTGTGACCCATTTCCGATTCATGTGTTTACACTTGACATACTATCTAAAAGATTGCGCATGCTTAAAGGGAGTTCTTGCACAGATTGACGAACGCAAAATATGCTTGATGCTAGCTTTGTGATGTTTGGCGAACTTCCCATCTATCACAATGATTTTGAGGCGGAGGACGACGAAAAGGGCCATCATTGAAGCTGCGCATGTGCTTCAGTTATTTTGTGCGAGAGAGCTCTCAGGACTGTTGGGAACATACAACACGATCTCATGAAAGTGCGTATCTACACCATTTCATTTCTCGTGCCATTTATATGCCAAAAATAGTTTTTGCGTGCATGATACGCACTGTAAACCCCTTGCGTAGGATTAGGGGTGTGTGGAGTGTGTGCGTATTACACACCATAAAGTGCGTATCATATGCACGCAAAAACAATTTTTGGCATAAATGGCACGAGAAATAAAATTTGTGCTATAGATACGCACTTTCATGAGATTGTGGCGGGCTTTAACGAGGAACAGTGGGTCTATGGCATAATGAGTAAGCCAACCTTTGATATGCTGTGTCAGCGTGTCCACATTCCTCTCCTACGACGACACCATCCGTCCCTTTGCTGATGCTCTCGTCATTAAACCGCAGAGACGTAGCCTAAAGCCTGGAACTCACCAAACCGACGCCAATGAACTAGCGCTGATGAAAGCCGACTGTGTTGTCGCCTAAAAAGCTGCACTTGAACACACCGAGAGAACTACTGCTGACTGTTAGCTAGAATGCGCGTTCTGCGCCTGCGTGTAAATGAGACAACTGTCTATTTCTGCAGATATATGAGTCTATATTCGTCATTCAAAAAGGGAAACCGACGCTGCAAGCTGCAGAAACCCATACCGTAAACAAAGCAGTGTGTGCTTACCGTTTTGAATATCAATCCTGCTAAACACTTTCTTTATTCCACTCCGCTCATGTTAATATTGAAATATTCGCCAAGGAACACTTAGGTAAGATGATGTAACATAAGAACAGCCTTCTATCTGTAGCGTTTCGACTTCTTTGCTCGCCGTTTTGCTATTATTCTCGTGCACTGACTCGTTCGCTAAGCTGAACAGCCAATCAGAGTTCCCTCTTTCACAGACGGCCCTACGCCGATTCAACAGGTCGAATCGGCCAAAACAAAGCCGACCAGGACCAATTTAAGCCGACGGTGCGGAACACACTAAGAAAACTTAGTCGGCCGACGCACAAAAACTGGCCGACGGCCGACCGTCGGCTTGGTGTGTTCCAGGCTTAATGTCTCAGAAAATCTGATCTGCTTGTTTACATGACAACTGCAGACATATATCTGATTTATATCCGATTTATTTCCACATATGAACGAGGCCTGAAACCGATTTCGAAATATCCGAATGCATGCGTTTTTTTCCTGTTTACACGGTCATAGAACACATCCGATCGGTCACATATGAGCAAAACATCAGAATTGGGTCACATTTCACTGACAGTGTAAACAAGGCCTTATTGACTTTTTTAGTGCGTTATGCGTTAAAAAGAATGTGTGATTTAGGTTCTAAATCATGATTATTAATCATGATATTAAATTAGTCTTTGTGATGCAAGACTTTGGTCACATCGGCCACCCTCACCTGGACACAAAATGCTACTCTTGCACTGTGCTAACAGAACACAACGTACCTTGGCCATGACTTCGGGATCGGGGTCTTCTATGGGATCAGCCCATTCTACCGTCACCACGTTCCCCCAAACCTTCACTTTGCCACTCATTAGCCTGCGTCGCGCCTGGGCTGCCGTTTTATGATCTTCATACTCTAGGAAGCAGAAGCCTCGGTTCTTCTTTTTGTCATCGGGCTGGTGGTATAAGATGACGTCATTCAAGCCCTCTGTTGGGATTGAGGATGGAAAATTATTTCCAGGAAAACTGAAGCTCGTTTTGGCAAATCAAATCCATCACACTTCAATACTCAACTCTTTAGTTCATCATAAAAAAACTCTCTCGACTCAAACATGCTTTAAACCAATTACACAAACACACAGATGAAAATGCTTGACCAAGTCATTGCAGACATGCTGCTGTTTGAGTAGCAAACCTCAGTTTTCAAGAGGGCAACGGAGCTTCCTTCAAATGTCTGTGCCAATAAACAGGACACACACAAGCATAAAACACGCACCAATAGCATCAGCTAATTCCCTGTTTTTCTAATATTTATTAGCATTACGAATGTTTTAACTTTTGAAAATAAAGAATTGTGTAAAAAAGAAAAACAATATGGTTCTTTAATACACTTTTATAGTGAAACTTATTACAATAGTAATACGTATTGTGTTCAATATTTTAACTTAGTATTATTGTTATAGTCATATAGATAGAAGCACAAAAATGTGGGACAAATTGTGCAGTCCTACAAACAAAACTAGTGTTCCTTATAAAATAAAAAATAAAAACGGATTTTAAATTGCGATCGCAATTTTCAAACCAGAAAAATCACACTTCGATTTTTTCCCTTTTAGGAGTAACCCTTTTTACCTTTTAGGAGTAACCCTTTTTACCCTTTTAACCTATTTTTACAATTAAAAGTGCTAAATCTGGCTGAGAATTAATCAACCAATAGTTTTTAAAAACAATAATATGAACAAAAGCTTTCCACTTAATGTGAATAGTACTGAATCTTTTTAGAAAACTACCAGTAATTACTCTTAGTTTAGTAATTATTCAATTAAATAAATTTGAAAAAAATAGCTATGCTTTATTACCATTTTATTATTGTCACATGAACTATATACAAATGTACAGCAAAGCGAGAAATACAAAAAAGGATAAAAATAAAATCAATCTGGTCTTTTAAAGGAAATCTTCAAACGGCATTGTATATATTAACATATTTCTTTTGCACATAACTATTTCATTAAGTTTATTTTGTTAGAAGAGAGAAAAGTTTGGAAACGGTGTACATGCACTCGAACAGTATACCGAGCGCACAACGAAAACTCGGGCATTTTTCACATTAACATGATTGATATTAACACAAAAATATGATTAACTTCTTAACAAATTTAACAAAAGATCTACATAACAAATTCTCAACGCAGAGTTCATGTTTATATCTGTCCAGTAACAAACTGGACCACCCTAGAGAATAAATGATGGGATCTGCATGAAGCACAAGTAGTCCGGTCATTTTAAGCCAAAATGGCGGTCAACCTTGAACAAATTGCAACAGAAGCAAACTCAACTGATTTTGTATCCTCAATATGTCCTGAGTAAGGAAAAAAAAGCCCCGAAGAATCCCATTAGGGGAAAGTTTCGAAAAAGACCCAAATATAGCCTATTCATATGCATATTCATTCTCTTTCTCACGTGAATAGGGTAAAAATTTTAACCTTTAAATATCATGATGAAAATTACTGATTTGATTACTTACATCAAGACAAACAAAAAATGTATTACAAGTTTTTTTTAATTGTTTGTTAACATGGACAAACGGTGCATAATCTAATTACATATGTGCTAATTTGCATAAATACCACTAGAAAATTTAAACATTGGCTATAGCAGGTGAAAATGTCTTGTTGAATCTTGTTGACATATAACAGTAAAAGACTTAATGTTAAGGTCTGAATGGAACACATTTAGGCTACCCATGAACATAAATACATAGAGGCAGGAAGAAGTACTTTAGAAACCAGCCTTTATTAATTATTATTATGGGGTATGGGGCTGGGTCAGTGGGACTGGGGGACAAATCTGAGGGAAGAACAGGAGACATGGGTAAGGACTCGGAGAATGCAGAAGACAAAAGGTAGGTAAAATAAAAAGTGTCTGGATCAAAAAATCTAGTTACGTACACAATGCACTCAATGCCCAAACCCCATCTCTGCAATAAGTTCTTCCTGCCTCTATGTATTAATGTTCATGGGTAGCCTAAATGTGTTCCATTCAGACCTTAACATTAAGTCTTTTACTGTTATATGTCAACAAGATTCAACAAGACATTTTTACCTGCTATAGCCAATGTTTAAATTTGCTTGTGGTATTTATGCAAATTAGCACGTATGTAATTAGATTATGCACCGTTTGTCCATGTTAACAAACAATTTCAAAAAACTTGTAATACATTTTTTGTTTATCTTGATTTAAAGTGTATGTCAGGTAAATTATTATTTTTTTATATATTAAATAAGGGTTAGATGTCTGAGTGAAAATGTAATTATCATTAAAAGTATTACTGTAATTGCCCTACAGTAAGCTTTATAGCCATTTCTGTCAAGATCATATTTTTAAAACACAGCTGAGCTGTGACGTCAGAAGAGGGAGACGTTCCAAAAAAGTTCTATTCAAGTATGGAGAGTTTTGAGTCTAAGGAGATCCAAAATCCCCCTCAAACCTACGATGGTCCACACAGCCATACAATTTTGAGCCTCGCAGGCGTGAGACAGATGAGGAGCCAAACAGAAATTTAGATAATTCCTATCGAAGAAACATAAATATCTGGTGTGAAGAGAACCAGTGGAGAGTTGGGCAGGTGTATATAGGCATAACTTAGAGGTGGAACGGTACATGTATTCGTATTGAACCGAAACTGTACGGGTGTCACGGTTCGGTGCATGAATCTACACGCGTATACAAATAAATAAAACTCACGTGCAAATTAATTAATGCGGAACTACTGTTAGATACGCGGGTTATTTAGGCACACATAATCTGTAGCTCCGCCTTAGCTCTGAAGCTCCGTGGCTATAATGAACAGGATTGTCAAGATTGCAATGCTGGAATATGTTGGTGTGTGTGTGTGTGTGTGTGTGTGTGTGAGGCAGCACTGAAGTGGAGAGACAGAGAGAGAGAGAGAGAGAGAGAGAGAGAGGGAGAGGCGCGGGCGCGATCGAACAGTGGAAACATAAAAACTGGAAGAAATGTGCGCTACAAATGACCAAAGTCTTGGATACCGAAGCAGCACTGAAGTCAGCGCGTTTGGTGCGAACAAAGTTGACCAAGGCACGGAACACAGACCTGCTTTTTGGGAAAAAGTGGACTCTGTGACCGGTTTTAACGGTGTTTTTGCACCCAGCACAAAGGCAGTAATTCACCATCGTGAAAATACGCCTGCGTATACCTAACTAACTACCTAACTTAAATAGCTAACTAAATAAATAAATGTCCTAATCACTAATTCTCTCGCTCTATCACTCGTACAATTATCAACACAGCTCACAAACTCACTTTCTCAGCGACCTGGGGAGACGTCTCCCTCTTATGACGTCAAGCGATCCGTTTGGGGGGAGGAGCAGTTTTAAGTGAGTACTGAAAATAACGAACTTTTTCATCTTATATTCTGCCTTTAGGTATCGAAAATCATACAAAACAATACAACAACTTGTCAAACGTGTATTTCCCCTAACTATTTTGTGTTAATCATAATTACAAATTTAACCTGACATACACACTTTAAGTAATCAACTCAGTAATTTTCATCATGATATTTAAAGGTTAAAATTTTTACCCTATTCACGTGAGAAAGAGAATGAATATGTATATGAATAGGCTATATTTGGGTCTTTTTCTAAACTTTCCCCTAAAGGGATTCTTCGGGGCTTTTTTTTTCCTTACTCAGGACATATTGAGGATACAAAATCAGTTGAGTTTGTTTCTGTTGCAATTTGTTCAACCTTTTTTCATAAAATGACTGGACTAAAGCGGCATCTTTATTATTCAAAAGTGAATTAAACAAATTAAGATGAAAGCCAAGCAGTTTCCCTCCTTGACTTCGTAACATTGTTGCTAGAACCCTCCAGTGCAAACAGAAAAAAATATTACAAACTATCAGTGTTGATTTTCCGGTAACACTTTACACTAAGGTTCATTCGTTAATGTAGAACTAACATGAACTAACAATGAGCAATATATTTGTTACAGTATTTATTAATCTTTGTTAATGTTAGTTAATAAAACAGCTGTTCATTGTTTGTTCATGTTAGTTCACAGTGCATTAACTAATATTAACAAATACAACCTTTGATTTTTAATAATGTATTAGTAAATATTGAAACTAATATTAACTAAGATTAATAAATAATGTGGAAGTACTGTTCATTCTTAGTTCACGTTAAATAAGGTAGTTAACTAATGAACCTTATTGTAAAGTGTTACCGATTTTCCTGATAATCTGTAAAACTGACATGTCAGTCAACCTCTAATGTTAGTTAACACTAAAACTTACCAGTAACTTTGGCAAACTCCTCCACGATCTGGTCCTTAGTTTTGCTCTTAGGGATGGACCCCACAAAAAGACGATTATTGGCAACAGAGATGCATACGCCGATGTGTTTACCAGGTCGAATTTCGTTGTTGTTACACTGCAGGAAATATTACAATCAGAATCCAGAAGACTGCACTGACTAGAGACACACAGTAAAGACTAGGGGTGTTACAATATATCGCAATACAAAAATGCAACAATATGTATTGTGGATAGTGACAATATGTATAGTGGATAGTTCACCCAAAATAAAAATTACTGTGTGAGAAAAAAGTTTAGAGTTTTAGTGTCAGTACTACATTAAACTACTATATAATGTATAATAATGCAATGGGGGAATATTTGTGGGTCCTGATAATGCCAAATGTCTTTTGTACCAGTAAAAAGTGGCCTACATTATTTTAAATGTATCTAGCCAGTGAAAGAGAGCAAGCATATAAATCTAAAATAATTCTGTATTTTCAGCTTCAGAATCATGAATATTGTTATTCTGGTGTCTCTACTGTCCTGTGCATAGGGTTTCCAAGTCCAAGCCTATTCATTTACACACACAATGTAATATCAAATTTAGCATTTTAATCAACAGGACATTTTTTGTTAACCTTTTATCATATGTCTTGGAGTATCGCAATAATATCGTATCGTGATGCGTGTCGAATCATGACATGAGGGTATCGTTACGCCACTAGTAAAGACAGTCACTCACTAGCTTGACGGCTTCTTGCGCAGCCTCTTTAGTGCAGAAGGTGACGAAGGCGTATCCGCGGTTCAGGCCGCTGAGCGGGTCCATCATCAGGCGCAGGTCCCAGATCGGCCCCGCTTTCTCAAACAGAGGGACCAGCTCATCTTCAAACAGATCTCTCGGGATCTTTCCCACAAAAATCTATGAACATTTGAAGATATCATCAGACCAACATTAGCCATAATAAAAAAAGATTGAAAACATAATACATTTCAGATGGTACAGAAGCCCTGTCATTTGGTTAGGGCTAGGCAAAAAAAAAAATTGATTAATCGTTTTTTAAAATATGGTCGATTCAAAATCGATTCTCAAAGGCCACGAATCGTTTTTTGCCATATTTATTTATCTATCACCTAAAAGCAAGTATTAGTTTTCCTACAGTTAATAGGCTTGCAGCCTCCATGTTACGGATAATGCTGTGAGATTTTATGTTTGTTTTATCTTAAACATAAAATAGCCTTATCCTGTTTGATCAAGGCATGCGACTGTTCTGGCTTCTCCGATTTTCAGCATAAATTTTTCATCTTGCATCAAAATCCTGTCTATTCATTGTATGCATTTGAAATATAGAGTTGGGTTCTGTTTTATGTTGAAATCAAATTCGAAATGGAAAATCGAAACGAGAATCGAAATCGAGTCTAATTGAGAGCTTGCGAATAGAAATCAAATCGAAACATCTGAATCGATACCCAGCCCTACAACATTTGGTCTTACTGAAATAAACATCATTCTCAGCAGATTTCCTAGCAATGGGAAATTTAGAAACTCGAGGGATTGTGCATGAGTCAACTACTTCTACAACTAGGGAAGTCGTGATTTCTCGAATAAATTCGAGGACTCGATTTTAAAAGATCCTCGACAGAAATTCATCCGTGTCGAGTAACCGGCAAAATACCGAAAGCGTCAAATTCCACAGACAGGAATCCATGAACTGCATTATTACACTGTTTTCTAAGGCTGAACTATTTATTTAAACTATTTAAAAAACACACTATAGCATAGTGCTATTGTGAATTCACAAAGGCTACAATTCAATTAAATAAATAATGCCCTGTGTTTAACATAAATGAGCTTTAGTTATTTTCATGCGTGTATGTTACGTGCGTTCACAGTAAATGCTGCTACACATGAACTGTTACCATTTATTTATTAACGTTTAGATAATTTAGGTAACGTTTATCTGAGAACGCAATGTGCACCATTTCACCAGATTTATAACATAAATCTATAAACCTACACCAACACAGGGGAATACATCAATATGTTTCTAAATAAGCAAACTGTTGTTCATCGTGATTTCAAAATTAAAGTCTACTGCTGGCATTTGTTATAATACGTAATGTACATATTATGTATGTACATATTTATTTTAACAGTGTTGTTCTATAAAAACATACGATTACTTTCTTTTGCTAATTTATTTACCAAAAATTACTGCCTCATATGTATTTTAAGTCATTTGAAAGGCTATTGTTTGATTAGGTCTGTTTATATTACCACAAAAAAATATCCGATTGCTCGATTAAAGGTGGGGTATGTGATTCTCTTTTTTTTGTCAATTTTTTCAAAATAACTTGAAATCCTATTCCTAACCCACTTACAGCCACTGAGTTAGAAGCACTGAAATGAAACAAGCAATTTAATCATCTGTGGAACGGGCAGGACTCGAAAAACTCCAGCCAATCATTTCCAAGACCACCTAGAATCATTGGACAATAAGTTCGTCAATCAAACGGTCGTACCACACCCCCCTCCCCCAGCGCACATGACCCCCTTCGTGCGCATACTCAAAGCTCGTTACGCATGCGCATCACGTCAGTAAAGCCGGTTCCATGATTAGTAGTAAATCGTCATTACAATCTCTCGCGCATCTGAGTTTTCGCTCGTGTATGATTGCGCGTCCATGTTCTTCGAATGGGTGGAATCAGATCCAGCGTTGGAGAAAAGAAGGTAGGACCATTTGAACAGTGTATTTTCAAAATCTGCCGGTCGTTTTCCAAATCACATACCCCACCTTTAATTGTCAAAATATTTGACCGTTTACTGGATTACCAAAATAATCGTTAGTGACAGCCCTATCAACAACAATTGATTTGTTCGTAAAAAGCCAACGTTTCCTTGCCATAGGCAACAATGAAATTTACTGTCCAAATATGATCATCAGTAGCCTGGGAAAACCCAGACGAACTTCCGGCAAATTTAGATTTGCTCTGCAAGTTAGTCTGGCGAAGAGCCCATTCAAGTTCATTTCTAATCTTTCCAAATCGAGGCACCAATCACAAACGTTGAGGCGGGCTTTACAAGATGACGATAGATCTGATTGGTTTTAAGGTCTATCCCAATTGCTTACAGAGGCATTTGAGCGACGTCCGTTGGTGACGCCCTTTGGAAATGAGCTGTGAATGAACCTTTCCCAGACCCCAACTCAGTTACGACTGAGAAGGGTCTGGTTTTAACCAGGCTAGATCATCAGGCTTTTGAGGAAGGTTTATTTGTTCATCTCTCAGTCATCATTGTATTGCATTGCATTATAGGTTTTAAAACTACTGAGCTTTGATCATAAAACTAAGCATTTAAATGTAATCTTACTAAGAAATTTTATAGGCAGATATTGATATTTAAATGCATTTAATGATAAACATCTCACTGATTTACATTACAAGCACCCAAATTTCATCTTACATTTTGTCCATATAAGTATCAGCAATAGGGATGCGCGGTATACCGGTACTGCAAAAATACCGGTATATATTAAATGTCAAAAGGTACAATATCATAATTTGTTCAATTCGGTATTTGATGCGCTGCTGTTTCGAAGTTCACCGCTAGGTGGCAGTGCGCTATCTAAACTGACGCGGGTCATGCGAAACCGGCAAACGGTGACGATGGATCAAACGAAGCTCATTCGAATTTCTACACGCCCGAAATTAATAAATAGAGAGAGCAGTATGAGTGAAATAAGGCATTACTTTGCCTACAAAAGTCATGAGAAAAGTAAAGAAACAGATCTCAATGCACCACTCTGCAAACGCGGAGGCAACACATCAAATCTGCCTCATTTGACTCGTCAGTTGCTCATCTTGACTTGTTCAAAGAGTTCAGAGATCGACAGGTTAGTCCATCATTCAACTGATTTAATTAAGACTTTTATTGAACACTGAACAGCGCACATCCGTAAGAGCTTATCAGTTATATGATACGGTAAACACCAAAGCTCAAATCTCCTTGCATGACACGCTAGAACCAATTCAGTTTAGGTCTCATCATTGTTATACTTTCAAACAATTAATTAATTGAATTTGAATGAATAAAGAATAAAAATTTGAATAATATTAATTTTAGTATTAGTGATAGTAAAATGAATGGCATATTAGTGCCGCTGTGGCGACCAAAGTAGAGAGAGAGAGAGAGAAAGAGAGAGAGAGAGATAGTAGTAATATGAATATTACTAATGTTACAATTAAGCTACATTTGTCAACATTCATTAGGTAACCTGACCTAACAGTATTATAGCATGTATTCATCTATATCAATCAGTAATTAAATGACCTAAAAAATTAAATATACTAATACATGTTTAGCATGTTAACATTACTTTATGCAATGCATTAAACTAATATGAACCCAAACAGTAACAAAACCAAGATGAATAAATGCAATAAATGTTGATAATTCTCTGTTGATGCATGACAGCTATGGTTTACATGTCATTTCATTATTCTATTATTATTATTAGCCTATATGTGAATCTATTATTATAGATATGAACCTATTGTAATTGTATAATTTCAGGGGTATTTTTTTTTTTTAAATCAAAATTTAACCTACTGTATGTTCCCTGACTGATTTTATTTATTTTTTTAAATGTACATTTTGATACCTTTTCTTAGAACATTTGGTAGTGGAGAGTTTCAAGCAGTGTTTTTTTAAGTATCACTTAAATTGAGACTTTTTTTTTTTTAACCTGTGGTATCGATTTAGTTTCGATACCGAGGTATTAAATTTTGGTATCGTACCGAAGCCAAAATTGTGGTATCGAGCCATCCCTAATCAGCAATTGCACCAGATTGCATATTTTTGCTCAGTTGGGTCCTCTAAATAAACCTGAGCTTCTTTACTCCATATTCTATACATGAGCCATAAAACTTTGATGATAAAAAAAAAATTCTGACTATTATTTAATATGTCAGGCTTCACAGGGTTAAAAATTTAACACTTGAACAGAATAAAGCAGACATAATTCACTCACACAAACTAATAGGGGCTGTTTACACCTGGGCACATGCATTTGTCAGATCGGATAGCTATCTGATCGTGAAAAGACGAGGTGTAAATTCCCTCCGAAACGCATTCGAGACGGATTTAAATCCGATCGCTCAAAACACTTTAGGAGTGAGACGCTTTCCAGGCGAAACTGGACAAGTGTAAATGCATCCAAATGAAGGGGTATCGACTCCTCTTTTAAAACCCTTTTCAGTTCGACAAAGCTTATAATTTATTTGCCTTTCGCTTGCTAATAATAATTGGAAGTCTGATTCATTTCTATGAGAAGTTCTGTTTCGAACCAGTTAAAAAATCCATTCGGAGGTTATTTTACGTAGGCTTATTTTGTTCACAGTTTTGAGCACTGGACGGACTTTTACGAGACGTGATCAGTCTTGATCTTATTTTAATTTGAAATAAAATGCTATTTTCAAAAAAAAAAAACTTTTCTTTCTATTAGCCAATGATAATCCTAAAAGAAAACGTGTTGAGAGCACAAATGACTGGCTGAGAGCCTATAGTAAAAAAAAAAACTTCAACGTTCATCTGATTGACAGATTAATCGTGCTCTTATCAGTGTTGATGTTAATGTTCTGGATATTTCAGTGTACAGTTTGCTTTATATATTAATCCTGTGCTAAGCAAAACTTCATCATTCAACTGAATTGTGCACATGTATTTTCGACACTTCATGTCTAGTTCCATCAATGCAATAAATGCATTTCCATGAAAAAGCAGGTTAATTTTTTTTTTTTAAACAATACTGCTGGACTGTCTATGACCCGTTTCAGGGGGAATGCAGCCAAAATTACATTTTAAAATCAATCAGAGCTATAGAAATGTATCTTCAGATTACAAATACAGCTTCATATTATGAGAATGCTACTTTCTACGATCTTAATATCATGTAGTCATGGCGAGATTAGGTTCCTCCAATCTATAAAAACAAGAATCGAAAACGGCAATATGGAATCGACTTCGACATCGATTCCAGAACCAGGAATCGTAATCGAACAGCCCTACTTATCAGCACTGATGCCGCTCTCTCCTATTGCCGTCTTTGATTTTGAAATTAGCTGATGATCAATAAAACCCAGCTCATATCTGTTGCTTTCGGTGATGTGAACTCCATTAAATCTGCATATAGCGCGGGAATTGAAGATCGGATATATATCCGTTTTGCGAAAACACATTTATTTGACCAGGTGTAAATGGAGCCGTTTTGATAAATCAGATAGCTATCGATCTGAGAAAACGCATGAAGTGGCCATGTGTGTTTTCTGGACTAGGAAAGCACGAACCTCAGTGCCGACGGTGGGCTGAACCCCGGCATGGGTCGACCCGGGAGGAGGACCCCCATACTTGCGCTGGCCTGTCGTCACATCAAGCGTATAGCCGGTTCTCTCCAGCAAAGCCTGCAGAGGAAACAAATAAAACACTCGACTGTGAGACAGTTCCTGAAGTTACTGTATTAGCAGAAAGAGAGATATCAATGAACAAGCAATAGATAGGAAAAGGAAACTTGCCTTGATTTTGGCCTCATCTGGTCCTTTAGTGGAGTCTGACACTTTGGTCCCCTGTTTCTCCCTCTGCCTGTATGTCTTCATCACGCCACAGAGGAACGCACTTTTATTCTGTTCAAAACATGAGCAACAGGTGAGCAGGAGTGTGTTTGTGTGCCTACAAGTGCAAGGGAGTAAGTAAATATCCTTGTTCATTTTGTCAGCAAATTTTGATTTAGTTTTAGTCATAGTCTTTTGACTATAACGCCATTTGGTTTTGGTCATATTTTAGTCTTCTGAATTGTTTTAGTTTCAGTCGACGAAATGCAATAAGATTTTAAGATTTTTGGTTTTCTTGTTTTGTTGTGTGTCATCTCGTATTATGGTGTTTATGATTTATTTAGGTTTAACCTGTTATTCTTTTCAGAATTCTTTTTGATTTATTAATATTTTTGTAATTGTTTCCTTTTGCTTATTTTGTCTAGTGTTATTTGTTTTCCTTTTCTGGTTTGGCTTCCATTTAGATTTGGAGCCTTAAATGAATTTGTTCTTAAATGTGCTTTTGCCTTTATCGTCGGTAAGGGATATTTCATTTATTTCAGTGTGCTTATTTTTGTGTTAACTGATTATTGCTGTGAGAATTAACAATTAAGGCTGCTGTTTCTTGTGCATTTATATTTTGATTTTGTTACCAATTGCTTTGTTTTCTTCTCTTTTTTTCAGAAGCAAGGGTGACCCAGAGCGGGCAGGCTAGCTATCTTTGGAGGGTTGCATGGAAACTCTCCTTTTCCAAGCGTGTGTGGTGTAGGTTTTCTTGAAGTGTATTCCACTGGTGTGTGTGCTTTTGAGATTTGGTGCAAGGGTTACTCGTTGCGGGCTGATTTGAAGCCGACTGCTTGGCCTGCCCTGCTACTGGAGCACCCCGACTCAGTGGCGAGATCTTGCATTTCTTTGTCTTTGTTTGAACAACCTGCTTATATATAAATCAGTGGGCCTTGTTGGCCACCACTAGTATTTTATTACTACCAGTGGTCCTTTTTTAAACTATGAATGATCACTTAATAAAGATCAATTTTGTACATATCCATGCCTCATTGTCTGGTGATTGTGGGAAGGAGATCGAACTTGTGTGCCCTTAATTGGCGTTTCCCCAGCTAATTCAATGCTGGGGTGGCGTAGTCGCTACTTGCTATAGCTCTGTATATGAGAGCGCCCCCGTCATGCCACAGTAAGTCGATTTATGATAATTACAGATAACTTAGATAAAGGTTGCTTGCAAAAAAGTGTTTCTGCTACTGCAAGTGTAAGAATTATCCATATATGTATTTTTTTACATTATGTCCATATGTACTTTTCAATCCATGCTTTGTCATTTTAGCCATTATGATTTACAGAGCTCAATTAAAGAGAAATCATGTGTCAAAATTAAATAATAATGAGTGCCAAAAACATGCTAACCAAAAGGAACCCGGTGAAATGAAAGTGTTCTGGGAACATTAAATGTCCGACTGCATTAGTTTTGCTTTCTCACACATACCTGAACATGCGACAGGTCGCTGTCTTTGAACTGCAGGAGCACTTGCAGCGCACCCTCTTCATTGAACTCTTTCAGAGCTTCAATCGCTCGATCGTCGAGATCGCTGTGAGACACCAGCCCTGCACAAAAACGCATACTTAATCCACTACAATCTGTCAATACATTTCACTTAAACCATTAGTTCACTTTCAAATTAAAATTTCCAGATAATTTACTGCCCACGTCATCCAAGATGTTCATGTCTGTCTTTCTTCAGTTGAAAAGAAATGAAGGTTTTTGAGGAAAACATTCCAGGATTTTTCTCCATATAGTGACTTCAATGGGGTCCAACGGGTTGAAGGTCCAAATGTGAGTTTCAGTGCAGCTTCAAAATCTCGACACGATCCCAGCCGAGGAATAAGAGTCTTATCTAGACAAACCATCCGCCATTTTATAACAAAGAAATAAAAATTAGATACTTTAAAGGGGACCTATTATGCAAAATTCACTTTTGCATGGTGTTTGGACATAAATGTGTGATGGCAGTGTGTGTACACAACCACCCAGCAGTGATAAAAATCCACCCACTCCTTTTTTTTAAATCCCCATAAATCATAAGCAGTGTCTCCCAACGACCTGTTTTCAGAATGTGGCTTTAGTGACGTCACAAAAGCCACAGGCCCCGCCCACGAGTGTTGACAGACACTGCCATTCTAACATAGACCCGCCCTGATCGCTGATTGAGTTCACAGCGAGTTGAGAGTTGTACACATCCGTCATTGCTGCACCGACGAGAATGTCTCCCAAGCTTTGTCGGTGTTGTGTAGCTGGATGTATTAATCCTCATAGCTCTATTTATTCACTGGAGCCATAGACCTAACGTTATTGATCATGGCAGTAATGAAAGTGAGAGCGCGCACTTTATTACAGTTCATAGGAGTTGTTTTACGGATATACAGTTTACCAGTTTATTAAGCACCCCCTGAAAAGGTGTGTATAATATTTGTTTACTGTTAGTTGTAACGAGTTTTTTTTGTACTTCGCTGTGTAACGTTATGTTGATAATAATGAAAGGGAGAGGGAGAGAGTTTATGGATAAGACTTTAATGCGGACTTCTTATACAGTGTTTATTCAGCTCTTAAAGTGATTTTCTGAAGTGAAATTGACGCTTCATCTTTTTTTTTGTGATGTACAATAAACTTCATTGAACTCATCAGTATATTTTTAAAACATGCGGACCCGGTCCCGCTACAACACAACAGGCTTGTACTAATAGTGGATAAAAGCAAGATGGAAAAATAAGTTATAAAACCGTAATTAAACTAGACTATACCTTTTTTATCTCCATACAGCATACATTATCTGGCTCTGTGGGCATTATTGTCCGACTCCGGGTCGAAATGAACACGGCTACTGAGAGTTTATGTTCTGATAATATCATTCCGTGAGATGAGATTGTCCTGACTGAGCGCGAGCTCGTGAGGCTCCGCCCTCTGGGCCGGCAGCAGCTGCTCATTTGCATTTAAAGGGATACACACTAAAACTGTGCGTTTTTCTGAGACACAAAAAGTGACAATTTAAACATGCTGTAAAAAATTATCTGTTGGGTATTTTGAGCTAAAACTTCACATACACACTCTGGGGACATCAGAGACTTATTTTACATCTTGTGAAAATGGGCATAATAGGTCCCCTTTAACCACAAATGCCTGTCTTGTACTATCTCTGAGATGTGCCACGCAGAAAGGTCACGCGTGACATAGTCGGAAGTACCGACCAGTGTTTATAAGTTTGGAGTAGGAAGACCGTTTAAGTTATTGTATGTTGAATGACACATTTATATGCATTTGTGTCAGATGTTTAACGATGTCACGCGTGACCTTTCCAACGTGATTACGTAATGCTCGAGGAGCATCTCAGAGATAGTACAAGACGGGAATTTGTGGTTAAAAAGTATCTAATTTTTATTTCTTTGTTATAAAATGGCAGATGGTTTGTCTAGATAAGACTCTTATTCCTCGGCTGGGATCGTGTCGAGATTTTGAAGCTGCACTGAAACTCACATTTGGACCTTCAACCCATTGGACCCCATTGAAGTCACTATATGGAGAAAAATCCTGGAATGTTTTCCTCAAAAACCTTCATTTCTTTTCGACTGAAGAAAGAAAGACATGAACATCTTGGATGACGTGGAGGCGAGTAAATTATCAGGAAATTTTTATTTGAAAGTGAACTAATCCTTTAATCCACTCACACACACACACACACACACACTCGCGCACACACACACACTCACTCTTGACGGAATCCGTCGTGGAGGACCGAAAAAAATAAATTAACATGCTAGTGTTTAGAGCCCGACCGATATATCGGCGAGCCGATATTATCGGCCGATATTAGGCATTTTCATAACTATCGGTATCGGCATTTATAATGGCCAATAAATGAATATAAAAAAAATGCGGCGTGCGTGATTCATGTAAGGGTGGCGCTGCCAATAAAGCACCTAAAAGCTGTCACAATGAACTGGCAAAAGCAATGATATGAATACATCAAATAAAGCAAGGAGACATTTTAATTGTTTATTAATAACAAGTGTTTTCAGTCATTGTGGGCAGCAAAGATGAAGTTGAGGATGCGGACTCGAGATCTTTGAACGCGCCAGAGAGAAATGTACATTTCAGAAGGTACATTACATAAGCAGAGAGCAGTTTGTCTTTCGTTTTGATTTGTTCTGTTTAAAAGTAGACATTTCAATAGATATATTTCTCAGGTCTATACGCTGAGTTTTCGGTTCATTTATGAGAGGAGTTGCAGTTCACTCGCCGGCGCCTCCGTTTCGAGATTATCTATTGTCTGTTATATTTACTTCTTATTTATTAAATCCAGGCATTTGGTTGATGAAACATTGATTAAAATTAAGATATAATTAATACAAAACGAAATTGACTTTAATGAAAGGCTTTGTGCTTTCTGTTCGATGTCTATGTGAAAGTTTTAAAGCACTTTAGTGCCACTTTCGGAGCTTGTCACGTCCTTTTTTTCCTCATAAATGCGAACACGAAAAATAAAATAAAATGAATATTATATGTTCTGTTGAGAGCCAACCCTTCTTCATCCAGTGGGTAGTAGACTATTACTTTTGATTTGCGCAGTGTAATTCACTGAATTGATTTCTCTGCTGTCAGCCTCTGTCACGTATTGTGTGAGCTTGTGACTATTGCAAGCGCGCAGCTGAGAAATCCTGATTATATTGTCTGCTATATTTACTTCTTATTTATTAAATCCAGGCAATTGATTGATTAAACATTGATTAAAATGCGTGGCGCGAGCGACAAATCTCCGACAGTAAACGGATGGCCCATTCTGCTCTGTAACGGGTGCTTTTCCGCGTCTCGGGTAAACAGCTGTTGCGACTCACGGGAGCAATAACGGCCGCGTCCGGTGTGTAGACACAGTGTTAAAGCTCATTCTGCCTATAACGCTACGTTACAACATCAAGCAATATTCCAATAATTTATATAATTATAACACTTTATATAGGGCCATTTTGCATTAAGAGTAGCCTAGTTTCACGTTTAGTAGGTACATTTTGCTTACTAATTTAAAATAGTATAAAAGTCTGTACATTATGTAATTAAAAACGTTTTCATTATGATATTATAAATTTTACTTTAGTAAAAAGATCCGAGTTCTTCCTCCACTGGTAGAGATTAGAGGAATTAAGACTAAAAATAGAAGATAATGTCAGTAACACTTTTGATATATTTATTGATACAAGTTGTTTTATATAACGTGACTAAATTAAAAGACAAAGTCGTTAGTGAAGATTATGCAACAGTATTTAGAATATAATATAATATAACATGCAATGCAAACTAGTTTGGTTACAGCTCAAATGTATCATTCTCATTCTATCATTCCCCCTGCCTCCATTACATATCTTTGTCACACAAGTGTTTGATCACCACATTTGAGTGATCATTGCAAAACGTTTATATATTTATTCTGTTTAAATACTGTGTATTCTATATACAGTACCCATCAAAAGTTTGTACACACCAATAGGAAAGTGTGTCCAAACTTTTGACTGGTACTGTACTAGGGATGTCCCGATACCACTTTTTCACTTCCGATACTGATGCCGCAGCTTTGGCTATTTGCGATACCGATATTAATCCGATATTTTTATTTTATTCTATTTTATTCTTGAACTAATACTAGGCCTAATAAAATATATGGAAGCACTTTGCTCAATTAGCAACCTAAAAACATCTCACTCAAATGGAGAACAAATACTTCTCCAGTATATAGTCCACAACAACAGTTGATTATGAAAGACTGCCACCCTTTATTCAAACAGGACAAAATATAGGCAGGCAGGCTTCTTCAGTGGGCTACTTAAAGCTACCAACAGGTTTAAAGTTAATCATTTAAAATTAAAAAGCTTTAAAATTACCCATTGATCCGTGTGCTTTTGCGTCCATTCGTTTTTCCTTTTTTACCCGTAAAACGAAAAATTAACGGTTGTTGTATTTTTAAAACGCAAAGTTGAACACCAACATTTTAATTTGAACTGTATGCACACCAAAAGCTGCGCAAAAAATAAATATTGACGTAAGTTATATATAAATAAGTTATTTTCTGTATGACCAGAAATGAGTATTTTAAGTTGTTTCCACTGTTGAAAGGAAACTGGAAGTGTTCGCACCCGCGCTCCCAGTGTTGCCAACTTAGCGACTTTGCCGCTATATTTAGCGAGTATTTAGACCCCTCTAGCGACACATTTTCAAAAAAGCGACTAACGACAAATCTAACAACTTTTTCTGGTGTTATTGGAGACTTTTGGAGACTCTCTGACGTGAAAGCACATATCTTTCTTACTCTTCTCAACGAGCAGCGGGTGCTGCCGTGGGTCCCACCCCCGTCCCAAAGCACTCACAGGCGGCCCAGTCCTCGCGCAGCAGCCCCTCCCAGCTGCAGTCAGAGCAGGAGATGTTCACCCCTCCGCGTACAGACTGCAAAAGAATCGCGCAAATGAGTCGCTATTTTTAGCGACTTTTCAAACGTCACTCACTCTAGTAGCTACGTCTACCCTGTTCAGTAAATGGCTGAGAGGAGCAGCAGCACATTCATCTGTTGAGCGCACGGCCGCTGAGAGACGTGAATGAGCAGCGTTTTTCCACGGATTTATCACTTATCTGCTTTTCTTTTTTATTTTACTTAAATAATTTAGTTTCCTTCCTTTTCTTGTGCTTACGGTATTACTTGTAATACTCACTATCACAGAGCTTTTGTCCGGCTCCCAAACTCTCTCAATTCAAATAATTTTCCACATTGGCCTATACAAAAATTTTGTCATTCACTAGGCCTATATGATATCATAGCTATTCTATTGTCTGACAAAACATATATAGGAAACGTGAACAGCTTTATTTTACATTCGGCTATATTATATTATAATATATTTAATACAGTATGTGAGCTGAGCATTAATTTATAGAGAAAACACATTAGACAAGCAAAACGCAAGTACGACGCGATGACATCACGAATATGCTAATTGACGTATGACATCATCTAGCGACATTTAGCGACTTTTAGGGAAGGCGTTAGCTACTTTCCTTTGAAAATAGTTGGCAACACTGCGCGCTCCGTCCATGCAGTGCGCGCTCCACACTCTGCACACACACTTGCTATGCGTCAAAATCTTGTGTAGCATACAGTTTACAGCCTACGGTTTATAAACTGAGGAGACAGATTGCAAAACCGTGTTTATAGTACACCGAAGGTACTGGGATGGAGTGTATGTTGTGAGTTTAGAGGGCACGTCAGCCAGAGGTGTGTGTGTGTGTGTGTGTGTGTGTGTGTGTGTGTGTGTGTGTGTGTGTGTGTGTGAGAGAGAGTGAGTGAGACAGACTACTGCCTCTGCAGAGGGTCGCCGGAAGAAGGATCTGAAGTGCTGGTGTTTCGGATACAAAAACCCGCCGAACTGATCCGAAACCAGCCCAATGTTTATCTACCCGCCCAAACCCATTTTTTGCCCGCAAAATAGATGGCAAAACCGCCCAATATGAGCGGCTTAATGTCGCAGCAAGGGAAATGCTAAATTCAAGCATTGTTGGATAGGTATCGGATCATATTTTTTCTCCCCTCCGATCTAGCGTTCTGGGCCAGTATCAGCACGATACCGATGCTGTGGATCGGATCGGGACATCCCTATACTGTACTATAATACACATAAATAATATTGCTACTGTACACACAAATAATATCGGCCGATATATCGGTATCAGGCTTTTTTTTATCGGTATCGGCCCCCAAAAATCCATATCGGTCGGGCTCTACTAGTGTTTTTATGGTGATGTCGTGAAGCATCGCAGACACGGGTCGGTTGTCATCCACTGACCACTATGACACATTATACGAGATGGAACGATCGAACTTTGCGCTCCGACGGCAGTTATCGTTTACCAAATTCAAAAAACTTTATTATCTATCACCAGTGATATAAATTTGTCTTAGGTTAAAAGGCTCACATATACACAGTTCAATCACACACATCACAAAACAATTAATACAAAGAGTGTACCTTACAAATATGTAAATAAATAAAGGCTTAAATACAATATTCTAATAAAACCTTTTGGTCTTATTTAAACTAGAAATTGCAGTAGGAATAAAAAAGCTAAGCTTTCTTTCTGGCCAAAGGAGCTCTAAAGCGGCTGATGGCAGTGACTGAAGAGAGCGGTCAGTGCTGATGGAGACTGCGTTCCTCTTTACTGCACTGTTATACAGATCTACAAATTCAATCTGCGGGGCCACAATCATTTTACATGCCTGTTTGATTACGCTGAATAATGTTTTTATTTTTTTAAACGAATCCCCACAACACCCTACGTCAAATGGGTCATGACAAAATTGTGTGAAAATCGTGTAATCTGAACCAGGCATTAGTTAATGCATTCACAAATGAGACCTTATTGTAAGTTACCAAAAAATATAACAAAAAAATAATGCAAACAAGTCATTGTCAACAAGTCAAAACAACATTACTACATATAAAGAATGAAAATGCATGTGCCATAGATAAATAAAATGTATTTATTTATCTGGCTTTTAAATTCTGTCAATTTTACTACAGATTCAAACTATACATGCGGTTTTGGCACTCTTTAATGTGTGGTGAAAGATCGCTATAACACCTCAGATGATCATCTTGTCCACTATTCTGCTATTACAGCACGAAATAAACATGAATGAACATAAACGAGTATGTTGAAAGACAGAGTACAACGTACTGAAGTGAATCATCACTCGTGTAATCACTTAATCAGTCTTTCAACTGCAGAAAGACATCAAGAAAACATCTAATGTCACAAAACGTCACATTCACCTTAGGAAAGCCATTCAATGACCATAAACTCAAAAGCAAGTTTAAAAAAAATAACTCTAGAGGAGCATTTTTCAAAAAAGATGCACTATATTACATTCATATTTTTACTATTAAAAAGTTATTATTATAATTACTATATAATTATTATAAAACTGCATTATATGTAATTGTATACAAATCAATTGTTCATTTTAACCTTTAATATTATAGAATTGTACTAGCGTCTCGGTCCCCTGTTTACAGCATTTTAAAAGTTTTTTCCTTGAGAAAAATTATGCACTGTATATCCAAAAGAATCGATATCGAATCTAATTGCAAGCTTATGAATAGAAAATTTGTGTCAATGCCCAGACTTAAAAATTAGGGCTGCACTATTAATCGCAATTAACACGAAATCACGCTTAAACCTTAGTGGAATTATGAAATCGCAAAGGCTGCGATTATTTTTTTATGAGAATATTGCTTCGGAATAAATTATATTATAATTATACAAAAATCCTATTTTTTCCACAAGCGAATGACCGAATGAATTGTCCGGAGGACAAGCAAATGACAAGGCTTAATGTCGAGCCCTGCTAGTTATTAATAGTAATGCATCAATATTTTGGGGAAAAATTATTAAACATTTTTAATATTACAGTAATAGTAAACTTGAGGGAACACTTTATGAACACTTTAATATTAGGCCTACTGTTTCAGATGACATCATTGCTGTTTGAGATAAATCAGACATTTATACAAAATAAACATAATATTTCAACTTATATTTGCACAAAATCACGCACAGATGAACTTGAACTAAGTTACATAGTCAGAATGTATAACTCCTGTTGTGGAGAAAACTAAACCCAAAGACATTTTATTACAATAGTGTGTGCAACAATGCTATACATGACAGTCCCAATCATCATTAGTTATTAATGTTGTGCATTGCTGTTTGAGCATGGTCGCTGAAGCTAAAAATGATAACTGGTAGACTACAATAACGGGTTATTTACCTCAAAGAAATGCATCCTATATGACATAAATCAGATATTTATATTACATAAAATTAATATTACAACTTTTATCTGCACAAAATGACGCGAATGCACAAGTGAACGTGACTGTGCTGGTCAGAATGTGTAACTCCTGTTGGACGCGCTATTTCTCCCACAACAACACGCTGAAACGCGGCAATAAACCCAGAGAATTCACAACATTTCGTTACAATAATTCTCATTATAATGTCATGTGTATGACAGTCCCAATCACAGTTATTAATGTGCATTGCTGTTTGAGCTGCTCACGCTAAAGCTAAAGATGATCACCGGCAATGAAGCGCATTGCAGCATCGTTCATTAACTCAACCAAACGCATCCTATTTGAGATTAATATATACACAAAATAAACATAATATTACAACTTTCAATGGCACAAAAGGCTGCGAATGCACAAGCGAACTTGACTGTGCTAGTCATGAAAGTCTGTTGATGCGTTCTTTCTGCAAAAATGCGCTGAAAAACGGGCGAACAAGAACTCACACCATTCTTGTACAATCATGTTCTAATTATAATTTTATGAAGCCAATATGATAGATTTGCGCTGCACATGTTGAACTTATCTGTATCTTCCTTTTCCTAAGTGATTCCACTCATATTTCAAGCAATTCAAAAACATGTTGAACAGTGCGCATCTGAAGGAAATAATACATCATTTATCAGCTTTAACATATCGGCCTAATTATCTTATCGCATCAATTACATAAAGAATTAGCATTTACAGGTCAATATCGATATGGTGGCTGATATATTGAGCATAGGGCTGTCAATCTTCCTCTATAATACTATTCGAATTCCATTCCTTATTTTATTTAATATTCAAATAATATTTGAATATTAAGGCCAGACACGGCAGACACGAGACACTGATCAATTTTGAGATATTTGTCTTCAATAACATGTAATCCGAAATACACATTTAGGTCTTTATTTTACTACACTTTGTCTGTTTGCGTGTGTAGATTTCTCATAAATTCAACAAAAGTTGGCGTTCTAAATCGTCCCGTTGCTCCGCGAGCACTGCCGGCACCCTGTCATCATACACACTCTCTCTCCTGAAAGCTCTCTCTCTCCTGTACAATGCTGTCAGATCCAAATATGGTCATTTCCTTTTTATCAGCAACCAATCCTGAAAGTAAGAGGGGGGACTTAACTCTAAATGCGCAATCTCATTGTACAATATAAATCTTTAAATCCCATTTTCTCAAAATGACTTTCCTCTCATACTCCAAGTCCGAAATCTCCAGTTCAGTAACACCTATATACACCAAACTTTCCAGTCTTGTACTTATATTATTAAGACATTTACAGAGGGATTTGTAAATATATTATTCCTAGACAGATTTATATAACATTTTATTCCAAAAAAACATGGCGAAAATCAATTTAAGGCTATTGACAGTAAATTCTGATTTACAGGATAACAAAAGTAGATATCCATAAATCCCTCTGTAATTTTTTTCCCATCTAATATGTGAACACAATGAAAAAAGAATTTTGAACCTGGCTTTATCCAATACTCAGATTTCGTTTTTAAAATATATGCAAATTAGCACATATTTAATTAGATAATTCCTAATTTGCATATTTAAACATTAAATTACAGAAAACTTGTTATACATTTTTTTCTCATCTTAATGTAGGTAATCAACTGGGAAAGTTTCATGGTGATGTCTGCTAGTTACCTTTTTTTACCCTATTCACCTGTAGTGTTTCGCTTAAATGCTCAAATTCATCCTATTATTAATATTTACGACATTACACTGGCTTATGGATCACCAATGCCACTATAGCATGTGGTTGTTGTTACACGTTCTGTCCATTAGAGGGACAACTAACTTTACAATAAACATTTAGAAACAGGTGATCAATAAAACAGCGGAAAAAAATTAATGACTTTAATGGACATTTTTTATATAAAAAATCAAAACAATGGGTGCTGAGACTGCATCAATAACTGCACAGCATTTTTGCGTGGCTAGGAACCGTGTACCCTGGCTCAACCTCGTGAATAAAATCTTTAAATCCAGACCCCTGCGTGATGTTGATCGTTCTCATATCTTGACAGATAAACCGTGTCAGTTTGTCAGTTATCGCCTTTTGGCGGACAGCTGGTAAGCCCCGTGATGAGGAGAGAGGCAGAAAAGAATTAATTCTAGCCTGTTTTAGCGGCGGTTCCTCGAACAGATCGCCTAGCTTGTCAGGGTGTAACGTTGTCAGGTGTCCCCTCAGGTTGCTAGTTGAGGAGTGATATTTCAATCGGATTTTGCATATTCTGCAGATTGCCACTTCTTTATTTGTAATTTTTCCATTTATGGTTTGAAATCCAAACACCTTCCACACATCGCTTCTCAAATTGTCAGGAGTGGTGATCTCAGTTTCCATGGAGACATTGCTCTCCGCCATTTTTGACAGTATTGTTATGATACAGCGTGGATAACGTGCACAATTGTGTTACGATTCAAAAACTTTATTGTTCATCAGATGAAACAAAAGCATTTCATTTTCACATGTGTGTAAGCCAAGGCGGCGAGAAAGGCAAGATTGCATATAAAAAATATACATAAAGCAATATTCGAATAGTATTGATTTTTTTAATATTCAAATTATATTAGAATTTCGGAATTCGTTCCAACAGCCCTAGAACATCCCTAATAAAAAGGTAATTACCTCTTTTTCATCTTACAATTTGGGCATTTTTTCCTCACATTTGCGAGTTTATCTCGCTTATTCCGTGGCTTAAATAAGTCAAACAATCAGTTTCAATAGTAAAAATAAAAACAGTAATAATTAGGGATGCACCGAAATTTCGGCTGCCGAAAATGGCAATTTGGCCGAAAGAGAAAAAAGGCCGATATAAGGGCCCTATAATTTCCGTGATCACAGAATCGCGGAAAATAGCAAATTGGCAAATTAACGCGGAATCTAGTGTTAATGCGGAATTTCGCAGAATTTTACATATTTGGAAGGAAATTCTGTTTTTGTGTGGGAGAAGAACATATGTCTGGGGAAAATGCAGACCGGGGGAAGCAAATCTGGGCGACACAACCCCTCCTGTCATTTCAGCTGCCTCTCCCCTTCAAAACAATGAAAGCATGGCGAAGCGGCTCTCCACGGCCCTGCTTTCGTCGGCGAAAAAGTTAAGAAACTTGACGCTAAGCCCTCAGTACCGAGCCGAGCAGTTCCCACGTGACTTTTATGCAGTGTTTCTCAAACATAGACTAATTCGTCACGGTGCGCCACAGAATCAACACCGGCCGCCACATATTGCGTTTCGTTATTCTTTTTTTTTAACGCCATTTAAAACACGCAGCGTATTCTTTCAGTTGAATCAGTTGTATTCTCTCCCTCCGTCTCTGTCACTCACGCGTCTCTCTCACTTTTTACGACTAAAATAACAGTAAAGGGTAAAAAAAGAAAAACTGAATTCCCAAAAATTAAAACAGAAAAAACAAAATTTGCAAAAAATTAAAACGAAAAAAACGGAATTTTGGGGGGGGAAAAAAAACGGAATTTGAAAAAAAAAAAAAAAACTTTTATAGGGCCTCCATGTTCAGCGATCTGGTTTCACTCTGACTCAGCGTGACTTTACGAGCCACTCCGCTTCCCAAGATGCACAACTTTGAAGCGTGTTCCGCTGTGTGTGTGTGTGTATGTGTGAGAGTGTGTGTGTGTGTGTGTGTGTGTGTGGTGTTCTTGGTTTAATATAGGCCTATTTTCTGTCCAATTTTTGTGTTACTTGAAATAAAAGTGTGGTTATTTTATTGGCTTAATTTTTCTTCTGAATTTAATTAAAAAGTGTAATAATACAATTATACAAAAATAATTTTTTTAATAATTTAAGTCATTTTCGGGTTTGGTTTTTGGCCAAGTGCATCCAGAATTTTCATTTCGTGCATCCCTAGTAATAATAATACACAAAACACTGGTGCTTCCAATAGGCACAAACTAGGGATGCACGATAGAGATGCGCGGTTGGCGGATATAGCCACGGACTCCGCGGATAAACCACGGATCGGGCGGATGACGTGACGAAAAAAAATATTTTAATTAAATTCGGGCGGGCGGTTTCTAGTCTCGCGGCTGTCATCAGCAGCGCCTTGTATCAGCGGATGGTGGGCGGGAAAATTGGTCAAACACGTTGGTGCGGATGGATGGCGGACGGATGATGAGTTTTGTGATGCAGTTGCGGATGAAATAATAACCCATCCGCGCATCTCTACTGCACGATATTGAAGAAAAAAAGGAAAAAAACTCAATCCCAGAGCGTCAGCTGCATAAAGTCTCACCTGCGATGTAAATCTCGTCTAGTTTGACTGCCACTTTCCTGGGTAAGCCTGCGTCCAGCAGCGTCTGGAAATGCTCTGAGTGGGTCACCAGCACCGCAGCCGACGACTCCACCAGTTCATCCGTACCGTTACCATTTACATGCTCCGTGGCCATGTCTCCGGGACCTGTGCAGATGAAAGGGCCAAATTAATCCAAAACTGGGTCAAAGTTGAGTGATCTTAACAGATAGAGACACACTGCAGGACAAACTTGTGTTTACTCACTGTAAGAGGAGTTTAATGATGGGCTGGGCAGTATGATGATATACAGTCACACCAAAAATTATTCAGACACCAAATATAATTTGATATTTTTTAACTAGTTCCAAAAATTCTTCATACATTGACTACCAGTAAAATTTATAAAAATGTGTGACCAAAAATTATTCAGACACTTTGACCTGACCATGTTTTCTTTAATTGCTAATGTGACCTTTTTACACCACAGACTGAACAAAATGAAGCATTGATTGCTTGGTAATTGGTTGAGCTAAATTGGTATTATCTAATTGTGTAGTTAAATTTAACAGCTGACAGATATTCAACATAATTCATCTGTGAGACAGTCTAACAGAAGGATGGACAAAACCAGTGATCAACTGATCTGATAACTCTGAGTTCTTGTCATATTGTATTACCATTTTCTAAACTATAGGCCTAGTGAATAAATTGTGATAATGTGAGAAATGTTAAAGGTGTCTGAATACATTTTTGGTTTGACTGTATATCGTTACCATAGTATAAAATGTTTATCATTAGAGATTTTGCTATATCATGTATATCACAGTATTTAAAAAATAGCACTATGGACACTTCAGAGTGATGAAATACATGAATGAGAATATAAAGAGCGGGACGTGCTCGGTGTTAAAGTGTTATTAAGCACAAGCAACCGTCTTATTGCACATTAATCTTCACTCTCGCAACTAAATGTCTATCATTAGCCATTGGCTAATAAATTGATTTTACTCACCAGCGTGTGTGTGTTAGAGGTTAAAGGGACACTACGCAGGAATTCCGTTTTTGTCAAACCGCGACCCCTAGAGTCGCTGTAGATTACTTGTATTTAACGTTACTGTCGTAAATACCACTCACGCAGAGCGTCTCTACACTTTATAATGATAAAGTAGCCTACCGCGTTTGATGGCTTATAACATTTTTACATGATTGCAGCTAAATTACAAGTAAACAGCCTATAGTCTAGGCCTAATAATTTGGCCTGTATAATTTCATTTGTGTTTTTTGAGTGTAATGTAAACATTACAAAATGCCAGATGACATCAATAAAGTTACATGTACGTCGCATTATTTCGTAACAATGTCCGTTATGATGTCATTAGACGTGATTGCAATTTATCATATTAGTTTGCAAATTGCGCTCATTTACCCTATTTACAACGTGTAGGCTTATTTATGTCCTGATAAGTTCCTCATGCTGTCAGATTCTCATTTCCTTTTTCTAGACTCTTCCGACCGCACTTTCTCCGTTTTTTTCACCAGTCTGAAAACGCAGGTCCGATGTTTACTCGTGTCTGACTCCTCGCTCGGTCAGTCTGCCGTTTCCTCTTTCTCTGTTCCTCCGACAATGCTTTCCTAGCTTTCTGCTTCTTATGTGTGCAGTGCCGTAAAGCAATTCGTTACATCGCGAGAGCTGATATTACGCGATACTCCCTGACTCCACCGGCCCAAAGTTGCAAGTGCGGTTTTATCACTCACGGGCACCAGGGGGGGGCGAGACGGCCACCATTTAAACCCGAAAAAAGTCATATAACCATTCCAATAACGCCGAAGCTGTTCAGTTAAGCTAAAAAAAACTGCATAGTTCCCCTTTAAGTATAAGTTTAGCATAGATATATTTCACTCGCTGAACACTGAGCGTTCGAGAGTTTTGCTCTCAGTCAAGTGATCTGTACTATTTCAGTTCAGTCTTTCATACCACGCAGAATCAACGCACTACATGTAAATAATATTCTTTGCTGTATTTTCCAGTCAAAATAACGGAGTTCATTTGGAATGATTCAGCTTTTAAGAACAAGCAGAATATATGCCAGTTTCTCTGGTAGTGGGCGGGACTAATGGGCGACAATCTCATTGGCTGGCGCTCATCGCTGTTTTGATTTCAGCAAATCAGTTCGCGCGAACGCTGACAACGTGATTAATATTCAAGAACCCAGCAGCTCATCAATGCTTAGTGCATTATATTGTTATTGGTAATCGGGCTGTGCAACGATTAATAGCATCCAAAATTGTTAATTAAAAGTTTGTGTTTACATAATATATGTGTGTACTGTGTATAATTATTTAGTATAAATACACACACGCATGTATCTATTTAAGAAATATTTGCATGTATATAGTAAATACTGTCTATATATTTATATATCATTTATGTTATATATAAATAGCACATTTTTCTTATACACAAATGCATGTGTATTTATATACACAAAATAAACAATACACACACATATACTATGTAAACAAACTTGTTCAATGGCTCAAATGTAAAAAAGCAGCATCTATCACTATAATATATCTAATATAACAATTTTACTACAGTAATTGTATTTATAGACATTAAAGACATTGGTAATGTAAACATCTGTTACAATGGCAGACATTGTAAACAGACTGTCAATCAATGTCAATTAGTCTACTGAGATAAATTTCTTGTATTTTATGTAAAATAAGCAGAATAAGTACACAACCCACAGCAACACGCAATGGCAAAAACATCTCAAGATAGACTAAAATTTTCAGACTATCTAAAAATAAACTGACGAGTTATTCGTTACAAAAGTGCACATATAATATGCTAAGTACGGATGCTCAAACAGACCTCATTGGTTCTCACACGTCACGCATACTTTAGATGTTTTAATCTTACAAACTGCTGCTCGGACAAAAATCTACTCATCACTTTTAGTAAATCATAGAAAACAGAAAAACGTCCAAATACTGAATCATGTAAAGGCACAGAAAGTGGCAGTACAATGGTACAGAGATGGTCTCAAATAATATAATGGTAATTAATGCCACTGATATATAGCAGGTTTTTTTTTTGGTTTTTTTTGCCATATTGACTGATACTGAGGCTGCATGAGGCATCGACTCACAGCATTGTCTGTTTTATTTATCAATATGGCCAAAAACTGGCAGAACTCTTACGTGTATAAACACTAACTTTCATGTTACTTTTAAAATGTACTAACAGCTTTGATAAGCACATGCTGTAAAGTATTTGTATCAACTGTGAAAATGGATGCAATAATTATTCATGCACAATTAATTTCAACAATTTAAAGTTGCCATCGTCTGCGATCGTATTTTCTATCCTATTGTGACATATAGCTGAGTGAAATAAAAAAATAGGGCGTGGCTTGATTTTGTCCGTTGGATGGGTGTGGTTTGCTATTGGCTGATCTCATGTGAGTGACAGGTTATTGCCTCGCCCTCGTCATCAGAGAAGAGATGTCGCTACAAGAGGGAGGGGAAGTTTTTCTGATTCAAGATTACAAGGAAAAATGAATTTAAAACAATAATGATGCATGAATAAAACAATTACTGGAATATTCCAAAAAAATAATAATTAAATTTTGAATTCATGAGGACTTTAAACAAAAATGTGTTCATGTCTGAGATTCATTTTTAGCATTTAATTCAGGCAAAAATGCTTACGTACAGACACTGAAATGACATACACCATGCGGTACTGTACAAATATTTCGAGTGTCCCTTTTTATACGGTTCCTTATTTTCCTTTGCCGAATCCGGCAACGCTAATTCTGTACAGAAAATTCGTGTTTGACGAAAATAATCATCACATTAATGTTCCATCGTATTTATTGTAATATGTTAGTATATTATATTTGCAATAGTACTTTAAAGAACACCCTAATGGTTTCGTGGTTTTTATCTGTATTTCATCACTCAGACTTCCACGTGTTCCGAATAACTCCCGCTTCACTAGCACGAGCATACGTTTAGCGAGAAAACGGGTCACTTCAGTCACGATATCAGTGCAGTTTACAAACCTATGTCACATTAACGTTGACAATTCATTACTTTGTTAAATAACGTGATTGATTTCGTTTATTTATACAATAAGCGACAGACTCAAACCGTTTAAACTCAACTTCAAACACAAGTCAGGGTGGATAAAATGAGTAAATGTCATGTATTCTCATCGGGCCGTGTCTCTTTGTTGTGTCAGTGATGACAAGAACACACTCGCTAGGCCACAACACACACTCGCTACGTGGACACTCTGATAAAGCCTGTTTCAGCACCTCCACTAAGTCTTTCAATCAGAAATAACACGTTTTTTCACACGTTGCCTTTAAAGACAAAAAGAACAAAACAAGTTCACAACAAACTTTAGTCATGGCTGGACGTGTTAAATGTGTTTATTTGACAACGTGTGTTTGTTAGGGGAGGGGAAGGGAGGGGGCGACATCGTGTTTGACCAGCAACCACATCATGACTTTACTACACTACTTTTACGTGCACAGAAAGAAAACAGTAGTCCGTGAATTATGAATAAAATGTGTAAGAATGCCGCTCGTCTGATATGTGATGAGTTGAGCCGCGCGCGTGCCGGTGCGATCACTCTCTACTCGCTACGGAAAGCCAAAGCATCACTTCACCGCGTTTATGAAATCTGAAGAGAGCGTTCTCATACCTGTCAGTTAATATCTTGGATTATGTTGGGATAAATCCAGAGAGAAATGTACTGAAAGAGGATAAAGTGGCCAGATCCCGCCGTGTCTGCTGATATCTCACTCTTTTCAATAGGTCTGATGCAAAATGGCGGCGAAACTCATGCCGCGGGAGTTTTTTTCCGCTTCCGGTTGTACGGGGTTTCTCACACAGCCAATGGAGGGTCACATTACACAGACTGACTCACTACTCACTGCACACTGCAAAGTATATACAGCGTGTTGCTTGCTATTTTAAGAACAAGAAGTAAACTGTACAATACCTATCGTAAGGAAGCCCATTTCCACCGCATTAGAAAAAAAATCGTTGATAACACCAAATTTTGACAGAAAAAGTATTAGGCCTACATAAAATGTCGATGTTATGGCATACTAATTCATTATTGTGACATACCTATGACCATTTTAGGAAATAATTATTAGATTTAAAAAGTGAAAATTATAAAATATGCCTTACTAAGTCATAATTATGGGATTAAACAGTCAAAATCATTAAAAAGTCAAATTAATGACTTTCTATTGCATAATTATGACTGTTTAAGAATTCCTGAGGGACTCTTATATGAAGCATTGTGTAGAACTACTTTGAGTGCCTCCAGGAACCAAATTCGTTTTTTTTTTTTTGTTTCTTGTATGATTACCATTAACTTCTATTAGACCTATAATTAAAAAAAAAAATACAAAATTGTTTATTGTATGTCATAGCCTACATTTTAATACATACACCTGAATATACTTGGAAAAAAGTTAGTAATAGACTAAATAACAATACATTATAAAAAACTGTATAATACATAAACAACATGAATAATCAACCATTTATATATACAAAAGGCTATAGAAGAAAAGACATCTCAACAAAATACATGTAAACACCAATGTTCCATGTAGTAAATCAATGTAAAAGAAAATGGCGTTAACATCTTGACAACACTAATTAAAAGTGCATCAAATATTTTTTTTGTATACTTATATAACTTTAAAACATTTATGTCTCAATCCGCTTAAGTCTGACATCATCAGATGCCAAAAGGAAACAACAAACGGTGCTATACTGTATCTCTAATAAAGCTAAAGAGGTCCACTTTAAACTTTTACATAACATTTACCCCACAAATTGTTTTGTTTCCAAGTTTGACACATGCTGTAGCTTTTGTAAACAGGACACTGAAACAATTCCTCATTTATTTTTTAATTGTCCAGTTACCAAAAGATTTAGTTACCAGTTACCAATCTCAAAATATAACTCACTCATTCACCCTTAAAGATATTATGTTACTTTTGTTTCCCACAAGATGGCACCCTGGAGTTTGTATTAAACTTTATAATCTTATATGCTAAGTTCTTTATACACAAGCAGAAATTTAATAAGTCTTCCTTATGTTTTAAACATTATATTTTGGAATTTAATATGCTTCTTAAATCACACAAGCTTGTAAAGAACAAGAAGAATGGAAAGCTTTTGTGTCAATATTATGACCTATTCCCCAATCCCTCTTAATTTTCTTATTTTTCCACCTTTATTTAGTATGTATCTATGTTTTTTTTTTTGTTGTTGTTCTTTGTCTCTGGTATGGTATGTCTGTATAAATGTTTGTTTGTATATTGATGGTTTAACACGGTTGTACCCTATGTTGCCTTCAATAAAAAAATAAATAAAAAAACGGTGCTGTACTGAAAAATCATAACCTTTGTCTCCGTACTGAAAACTCAGATTCTGAGGCAGTTATTTAGCTTTTATTAATCATTAAAACATTGAAGTCCAGGACGGCTTGAGACTGTAATGTGCACTATGAGTTTATAAAAGTGTGCTTATATTATAAAAGTGTGTATTAAGCTTAGCTTAAATGTGTGATATTAATCAACAGTGCTCATAAACGGCTGTTGAAAATTCTCACTAGAAACGAGTAGAAGCTCCAACCGGGAAACAGTTGTTTCTAAAAAAAATTAGGCATTACGTGTGAGGTCCATATGGCTCTATGTTGATCACTTGAATTCACCGCATTGACCGACAGAAAGCTTGAAGAGACTTCTGTGTGAGCTGTGCTTTATACACTGTTGACATTGTACAATAGACCTTTTTGTCAAACAAATTTCACAAAAAAAAAAAGCAACATAACATGCAATCAATATGAATGAAATATTCACAAGGGACATTTGAGGTAATTAACGAGTCAGAAAAGTAAAAAGGTGCAGCAGCTTCGTCTCGTTTTTTCCTATTTTCTGGTAGATGGTCCTGGCACTTGATTTTCAGGTAAGAGGTTTTCATTCCTGTTCAAACTTGTATTTCAACATGATATGCTGATCCCTGCAAAGGAGATAATTTTGACATTTTAAATTGTTGACAGGCCTGTAGGCAAGGTGACAGCCACATTTGTTATGAGGTCGAACTAGCGAAAACACAGGATTAAAGTCTTAAAGTCTGTGGTGAACATTAAGCTTTTAATGTTGTTTGTATATGTGGTGTTTTTATTATCCTTTAAGACAAACGTGTAAATTCATGAGTCGACACCATTGCTGAGTATTTTCTCCTTAAAACTGCAGTGAACTAAAGACAGTCTCAAAAACACAGTTTGAAATCGCTGGTGTTTCTGACGTCACAAACTACCTTGTAACCAATCAGATCAACGAGTGATCGTCAACGAGTGGATCTCTGAGCTGCTGTGAGTGAGTGGAGGCGGGGCTCATTTGCATATTCATAGACCTGCGAATACTAAATGAGCAAATGGTGTCGATTTACATTGAAGATATTTTAAGGCATGAAGACATTTTTTAAAAGGAAAACATTTATTTTGGTGATCAAAGAGGAGTTTTAAGGGATAAAATTATTAACTGCAGGGGGACTTTAAAGCATATTCAAAACACCACAGACAAAAAACATTAAAAGCTTTATTTTCACCACAGGGGGAGATTAAGGTCACCATAAGGTTTGGATTAAGATTATTTTGCTTACCCCATTGGCAGATAATTTTGCTTTTTTTAAGCAAAAACTCACTTTATTTTTATTAATTCCCCCAGAAAACAAGACAAAATATCTTATGGCATTTTACTTTTCTGGCAAATGCATCTTGTTTTTTTTTTTTGTTTTTTTTTATATTTGGACTGGAAACAAAGACAAAAATACTAAGTAAGAAAAGCATTTTTGCAGTGAATGTTCCAGTTATAGACCCATTACACTTTTGTCGGTTCTGGGAAAGGTCTTCGCTCATTTACTCTTAGCAAGGATTTAACCTCTCCTTGTGTCTCAGCGCTCTTATTTTATTTTAAAATAAAATAAAAAATAAGTGAGTTTTTGCTTAAAACAAGCAAAAGTATCTGCCAATGGGGTAAGAAAAAAATCTTAGTTCAAATGGAAAACAATAAAAAAAAAATTCAAATGGAAAACAAGATTTTTTTTTTCTTAAACAAGATTTGTCAGGTAACAAGATATTTGGACTGAAACAAGACAAAAATACTAAGTAAGAAAAGCATTTTTTTGCAGTGTAATACATTTCACTGAGTTACAACCCTATTTCCAGAAAAATTGGGACATTTTGTAAAGTGCAATACAATTAAGAATCTAAGATTTGTTCATTCTCTTTAACCTTTATTTAACTGACAAAAGTACAAAGATGTTTTCAAACAATGTTTTCACTGACCAAATGAATTGTATTCTGTAAAGATAAACCAATTTTGATTTTGATGGCTGCAACACACTACAAAAAAGTTGAGACGGGGCAAAATAACGATTATAGAAGTTAAAAGATTATAGAAGTTAAACTGTTTTGAAACCAACTAACTAACTCTGTGCCAAATATCATGAGAGAATTATCAAACAGTTTAAAAATCACATTTCTCAATGCAAGATTGCAAACAATTTATGTCTTTCACCATCTACCATACATAATATTGTGAAAAGATTCAGGGAATCCAGAGTAATCTCAGTCAGTGTTGGACAAGGCAGGAGACCTCCGGTGAATGCGCGTAACCTTTGACCCCTCAGACGGTATTGCATGAGAAACCATCATGCTACTGTGTTAAAAACAGTCACATAAGGAGTACTTTGGAAAACCGTTTTCACGTAACAGTCTGACTCTGCATCAAGAAATGCCACTTGAATCTCTGTTACTGAAAGAGAAAGCTATAGTCAAGTCACATTTATTTATTTAACGCTTTTTACAATACAGATTGTTTCAAAGCAGCTTTACCGAGATAACAGGAAAATAATGCAACAAAGTTTGTTTTCAGAAGAGATAGTCCAGCTTAAAGGAGCATTGTGTAATATTTTATCATGGATTCAAAATTCACACAGACAGACACACACACACACACACACACACACACACACACACACACACACACACACTAACCCGACCCTAAACCTACCCATCACACACACACACACTAACCCGACCCTAAATCTACCCATCACACACACACACACTAACCCGACCCTAAATCTACCCATCACACACACACACACACACACACACACTAACCCGACCTTAAACCTACCGATCATACACACATTAACCCAACCCTAAACCTACCCATCACACACACACACACACATACTAACCTGACCCTAAACCTACCCATCACACACACACACACACACACACTAACCTGACCCTGACCATAGTATACAATAGTACATTGTGTTTAATTTGTCATTTAATGAGATCTAATAAATGTTGTTAGTGGCGAGAATTTTCACGTGAATAAATACATAGATCTGACTATTATCCCCATTGACTTTAATGGTCCAGTGTCAGAACGTTTGCCAAGCGTGTCAGAGGTTCTGGGTTCTAAACTGCACTAGTATAGTTTTTTTTTTCTTCATCAAAACCGATTGTTTATTAGTGGTTGTATATCAAGCAGGGACACGTTTTTTTTTGTGCATTATGTTTTGTGATTTCACCGTAACGAAAAGAGAGTCTCTCCGCAACGGATTGAAGCGCGCGTCTGTGTGAAGACTGTGCGCGAGTCACAACAGAACACTGTATCCGCGCCACTGATAGCAGCGGCAACGAGCACTTTGGTCACTTGATTTAAAAAATAACACATTTCAGATCGCCTCTTATTTAACAAACGAACGAAATTAATGCTCTACTTGAGTTAACTGGAGATGTTTTATTTATTTGTATTGGTACTTCCATGCCGCAAAATGTTTCAAAAGTGGTGGGGACACAATCAACCCTGGCAAAAAGTCCCGCAAATTACGCCGATGATACCAGATATGTACAGTTGATTGTTTCCCTTTATTTCACCAACATTTAAATCCGATTAGTATTAACGACGATACATAATTGTATGTTTTTTGCCATATTTTTGATATCATATCTTGATTTCATATGATTCAATGAGTCACATTCAATTATCTTTGAATTGAATTTTGTAATGTTAATGGTCAAATCACGAATAATGTAGTCATATTTATTAATCTTACCCCATTTTGGTAACTGCATGCTATTAATCATTAGTTAAGCATTAATAAACAGTTAATTCATAATTTATAAAGCATTAGAAATTAATAAGCAGTTTATAAATACAGCTATAAATGCTTTATTCTTGATTTATACGCATATCTATAGTGTTTAATAATTGTATTTTCATACTTTGTTAATGATCAAAGTATAATTTCTAAATGAAGTATAGCATTATTTACAAACCAGTTATTTGGGAGTTGATAAATGATTCATAAGATCACTTAGAAAGTGTGAGTAAATGTAGTAAATGCAGGTAGTTATAAAGACATCTTATTAAAAACATCTTATTATTTAGACATATAGTAATACTTAGTAGGTTAGTAAATGCTTTATTAACATGTATTTCTACTGTAATTCAGGGTTCATTCAAATATAGTTATAAAGCATTTAGTAGTGGTCAGTTAACTATTTTGTGAGCTCATCTAAAGTGAGGACTAGTTATGCCTTGTAAAGTATTTACAAAGGAGATTTAAAGACTCAGTTAAATATTTCTATGTTCTGAATCACTGTGTTTTGTTTGTTTCCTTTTTTTGTTTAGAAGATAACTCAGTCTTTAAATCTCCTTTATAAATGCTTTAAGGCATAACTAGTCCTCACTTTAGATGAGCTCACAAAATAGTTAACTGACCACTACTAAATGCTTTATAACTACTTGAATTAACCCTGAATTACAGTAGAAATACATGTTAATAAAGCATTTACTAACACACTAAGTAACTATTACTAAATGTCTAAATAATAAGATAAATTAATGTACATTTATTAATCATTTACTTACACTTTCTAAGTGATCTTATGAACCACTGACAGTTCCTACATAACTGGTTTGTAAATAATGCTATACTTCATTTAGAAATGATAAATTGATAATTAATAAAGTATGAAAATACAATTATTAAACACATTATAGATATGCTTATAAATCAAGAATAAATCATTTATAGCTGTATTTATAAACAGCTTATTAATGTATATTAATGCTTTATAAATGATTAATTAACTGTTTACTAATGCTTAACTAATGATTAATAGCGTGCAGTTATTATAAAGTGTTACCCAACATGGGTATTAAAGCTTTAGTATAGCTTCTGATGTTTAAAGGGAAATTGTGTAGGAATTTCTCCGATCTAGCGGTGAAATTGTATTTTGCATTCAAACGAATTGTGCTCTCCAGCACCTCGCTTTTTCAAATGCGTGTTGCATCTACGGTAGCTGTTATGTACCAAAAAGCTATGACAGGATGTCGTCTAATAGCACTTCATCGAGTTTTCCTTCGGGTGAACAGGTTTGTTATTTCAAACAAACTGCAACTTGACACAACGAACAAACGAATGTTACAGTATGAATAATAACAGTGCAATGTAGCCTTTTAAACTTGCCGGGGCAGTGACAAGCGCCTCTCACTGCTCTGGTCCTCCGTTTCTGCTGCTTTCAGTTACGTGACGCTGGATCTGAACGAAAACGCGTTGTGGAAACGCGTTGGCCTTGTACTTTTTGACCCTCTCTGCTATTATAGTTTTTCAAGATGGCGGAACGACATGGAAGCCTCCGTGGACCTACCCGTCACATGTATATAAAGATAATAAATTCTTCGTTTACGAAGATAAGTCAGATAATTGGCAGAGGTATTTGTACACCATTGGACATTTTTATGAATAAAAATATTGATTTTAGATAATAAAATACCTAAAAAACTACACATTGTCCCTTTAAGGTCAATTCTGTCCTTCTAGATGCCTCAGTCTAATAATGATTTCCATTACACGAGAGTAGATGTTAAAACTTCATGCTGATTTGTACTCGGCTTTCGCCAAGATAAGCACCAACTAAGACATAGCTTTACAGTAACCTATGCTTCTCCATCCATTTACGCTTCTTTCTATATGGTGATGTAAATCTCCTTCTGTCTAGTGTTAACACGCGTCAGCACACACAACGGCTGCAACCACAGTGCGGTCCCCCCATGACAACCGTCTGGATTGAGCTGAGTAGGGGACATCTCTAGGGTCTTCAAGTGGGCACCTTCCGTCCTCAGTGTTTCGTCGACTAGCCCACGACACCTCAAGAGGGCTCGACAGTGACTCTGGCGTCCCAGAGTCACCCCCCACCGTCCCCCACTCAACTCAGCTCAGCTTACTGACCTCTACATCCCTCCTGCTGCTGAGACCTAACCACAATCTCTCCGCAACCCAACCATACGCGCCAACCCGTTTGACTAAGGCTGTCGAGCCCCACTGGTGCGTTAATATGCAGTTTCAGAGGCAACGGTTCCGTATGGCATACCACCTACCGCAAAACACAATATCTGCCCAACCACCCGTCATTCACGCAATATACACAGGGACGTAATGACTGTAAATACTATACAACCTATACAAATAAACCAACAGCCTCTTCAAGTTTTCAAGAATTCTACGAAACCGTAGCATGGCGGCCTGTACACAGCCAGCTAGAATCTTTCCGTCTCAACCACAGCCAGTTGCTGCTCCTTTCTGCTGCTTCAGATAAGTTCTTTACTGTGCGACGCAACTCTTGGCCACTAAATCCGACGTCTCTGAGGAACCGGGTTGTAGAATCTTCCACAAAACCTCGACAACCCACTTCCGCTGGATAAACCTGGACTCTCCATCCTCGCTGTTCTGCTTCAGTGGCCAGATGAGCATACCGCAGTTTCTTCCTCTCATATGCCTCATCTACTGCATCCTCCCATGGCACTGTTAACTCTATCAGTTGAACAATGCGTGCTGATCCAGACCACAAAACAATATCTGGTCGTAGGTTAGTGTTGGCAATCTCAGGTGGAAAAATAAGCCGTTGATCAAGATCAGCCAGCATCTTCCAGTCCCTAGCAGCTTCCAGTTGTCCTGGGAGAGAATTGGTGTTAGCACCTTTTCTTGGTGGTTGCTCGCCTGGGCGGAGGAATATTGTCTTCTGCGTGTAATGTTTTGCTAGGACAGGCGGCAACTAATTGGTCATACTACGCTTGCCTTCCAATGCTAAAGCCAAACATCGCAATACTTGGTCATGGCGCCAAGTAAACCGACCTTGGCTAAGAGCCACCTTACATCCTGTCAAAATGTGCCTTAATGTGGCAGGTGATGAACACAAAGGACAAGAGGGATCCTCTCCTACCCAGAGGTTTAGGTTCTGTGGTGATGGGAGAACATCATATGTTGACCTAATAAGGAAACTGATCCTACTCTCTTCCATTGACCAAAGGTCTTGCCAGCCCATTTTGCGTTGTTCCACACTCTCCCATCTCATCCGCTCTCCCTGCTTGGCCTGGGAAATGGCCTTTATACATCTCATCCTCTCCTCCTGCTTTCGCACCTCGTTGACTACCAGCTTCCTCCTTTGAGCTGGGCCTGCCTTGTGCCATTTAGGAGGAGCTAAACTGAGCCCAAAACCCCCTCTTCCATGCTGGACCTGTCCCACGATATCCCCAATTTGAAGGTCAGCCTTTGCCTCTACTACAGATTTCTTTGCTGACCACTTTTTTACCAGTTTTTACCACAGGGGCTGCCTCCCTTACACATTTGTCGCGTGACTCTGCTAAAGTCATTTCCAGTCTGACCTTGGCACACTTAAACTCCTCGGTTAAAGCAGAGACTGGCAGCTGCAATACTCCTTTACTATAAAGTCCCACTCTGCTGAGGCAGCGTGGAACTCCCAACCATTTCCTGATGTATGAACTTATTAACGCTTCCAGCTTATCCACTGTTGTCAAAGAAACCTCGTACACAGTCAGTGGCCACAGCAACCTTGGCAGTAGACCAAACTGAAAGCACCAGAGTTTTAGTTTGCCTGGTAGAGCACAGCTGTTTATGCTCTTCAACCCTTCCACTGCTTGTCGTCTAACTTCTCCCACTCAAACTGTGTCCTTTAGATCCCCATCGTACCATCTCCCAAGACTCTTCACTGGCTTCTCAGAAACTGTTGGTATTGCCTCATCATTAATGAAGAATGTTTTATCTACTACCTTTCCTTTAACTATCGAGATGCTCCTTGATTTAGAGGGCTTAAATTGCATTCGTGCCCATTCAATATTATCTGTTAACTTCCCCAATAACCGATTAGTGCAGGCTACTGTTGTAGTCATGGTTGTCATGTCATCCATGTATGCTCTGATTGGTGGTAGTCGCATCCCAGAAGCCAAGCGCTCTCCTCCTACTACCCATCTTGATGCCCTAATGATTACTTCCATTGCCATGGTAAAAGCCAGTGGAGAAATGGTGCATCCTGCCATTATTCCAACCTCTAAGCATTGCCATGCGGTGCTGAATTTTGGAGTTGAGAAACTAAATTGCAAATCTCCAAAATAGGCTTTCACTAAATTTGTTAATGACATTGGTACTCTGAAAAAATCAAATGCTGCCCAAAGAAGCTCATGTGGCACTGAACCATATGCATTAGCCAAATCCAGGAATGTCACATGGAGCTCCTTCCTCTCCTTTTTAGCTGATTGAATTCGTTGCCAGATAACATTGATGTGTTCTAAGCATCCTGAGAACCCTGGAATGCCCACTTTTTGAACTGAAGTGTCGATGAAGCCATTCTTTAATAGGTAGGTTGACAATCTCTGTGCAATAATGCTGAAGAAAATCTTACCTTCGACGTTTAATAGTGAAATAGGACGAAACTGACTGATGCTTGAAGCATCTTTTTCTTTAGGTATAAAGACTCCACCTGCTCGGTGCCATGCTCTAGGTACAACCTGCTTTTCCCATGCCACTTTTATCAATTTCCACAGAATTCGTAGAACTCCTGAAGCACTCTTGTACACTCTGTACGGAACTCCATTAGGCCCTGGAGATGATGAAGCCCTTGCCTTTCTCACAACCTGCTCTATCTCTTTCCACTTAGGTGCACAGACCTCCATTTGGTATTCTGGTGGATTGATAGGTGGGATATCTGACGGAATTGACATAGGTTCATGCCTTTTTGCATCTGTATGCGTTTCCTCCAAATATCTCTCTAGCTCAACCCTAGATGCTTTTAAAGTGCCATTCTTCTCACTGGTGAATAACTTCTTTACGAATTTGAATGGGTCTTTATAGAAATTAGCCCTCGCACGCTCCTTCTTTTTGTCGCGTTTCCGTAGGCGCTCAGCTCTGCGTAATGTCGCAAGCTTATCTTTTATGGACCTTTGTAAGAGATTGAGTCCCTCCTTCTGACTTTGTTCTGCTTTTTTCCATTGCTTCCTCAGCTGTCTCCTTTCTCTAACTAACCCTTCAATTTTCTGCTGGCGTCTAGATACAGCAGGAGTAGTTTGTACTTTTTCCTTCCTTTTTTCCACACCAAACCTCTCACTTCCATATGCGTAAATTATGTCCCCAAATTTATCCAGCTTCTTTTCAACTGTACCAGTTAATCTTTCTAATGCAAAGCATAGATCTGTGTTTACCGTGTCCCATGCAGTTTTCTCACAAGCTCTTGCCTATCTAACTCCAGGCCTATGCCCGTTGAGGTTCTTTTCTCTCTTATGCTGGTTAGTCTGACCGGGTTCACAAGTATCAATGTGTTCATCACTAACTGTGCAAACCCTCATCTCCTCTATGACAGGGGTACTGATATCCTGCGAACTGTGGTTTGCTTCCTGTCGCTGGATTTCATTCGACTGACTTGACTGACTTCGTAAGAAGTACTGATCAATGCGAGGCCCTTGTCCCTTCTCCCTCAAGCATTTCATTTTCCCTTGATGAATCTTCAACCCCCTGACCGTTGTCGCCTTGCTCCAGCCACAGACACAAGCTTGGAGTTCAATGACTTTGCTAACTGCAGAACCTGAACTAGTCTTTTGTGAAGTACTCTCCATACTCATATCCGTTTCCATTCCAACGTCGTTAACCATGTTGTCCAACATTGAGTCATCTTCCGCCCCTGCTCTCGCAGACTCTAGGGGTATTTTTCTCTTTAATTTCTCAGAAGCCTTGGGCGGGTGTCTCCAGCATCCTGTAAATACAGAGCTGGATACTGCCGACAAGGGTAGCTAACCCTTACCAGCCCCATTGGGGTCTCTTTCCTCCTGTCAGCTGTCTCTCCAGGCTGTCACAAGGTCTTTCCCTTGTTGCCAGCAGCACTATTCACTGCAGTCACTGGACGTATCCAGATCTTCATGATTTCCATTACACGAGAGTAGATGTTAAAACTTCATGCTGATTTGTACTCGGCTTTCGCCAAGATAAGCACCAACTAAGACATAGCTTTACAGTAACCTATGCTTCTCCATCCATTTATGCTTCTTTCCATATGGTGATGTAAATCTCCTTCTGTCTAGTGTTAACACGCGTCAGCACACACAACGGCTGCAACCACAGTGCGGTCCCCCCATGACAACCGTCTGGATTGAGCTGAGTAGGGGACATCTCTAGGGTCTTCAAGTGGGCACCTTCCGTCCTCAGTGTTTCGTCGACTAGCCCACGACACCTCAAGAGGGCTCGACAGTGACTCTGGCATCCCAGAGTCAACCCCTTCCGTCCCCCACTCAACTCAGCTCAGCTTACTGACCTCTACATCCCTCCTGCTGCTGAGACCTAACCACAATCTCTCCGCAACCAAAAAGAGAGGCAGAGACGGTTCAGAGCCAGGACAAACGCAGATGCAGAAGCTAGGGCTGAGTATCTTGGAAAAAAGAGAGCAAGGTATTATAGTGATGACTCGGTGGAATAATAATGTGTCAGTAACAAGCAAGCTTATAATATTAATTAAAGAAAAATGATACCGAGGATGGTTTTCATGGTCATCCTGAAAAATATTGCAGAATGTCCTTCCGTCTAACAGTATGTCATTCCGGCTAACAATGACATACGAAATTAATTTAACCCGTATTTGTGTGTTAGATTACACAATTCAGTTTTTGTTTTTGAGTTAAGGATAAAACAAGTCTTATTTACTTTATTGGAAAACATTTTTAAACATTTCCCAGCTTTTTTTTAAATTTGGTTCTGAATTTTGAGTTATCAGCAGCCAAAAATCAGTCCATGTCTATATGAAATCCTAAATTGATTATATTAATTATTATTAAAATGTAGTTTTCCGAGCACTAATTGTTTGTTGAGCTCCAATTATGGATATCAGTACATTTGTATATGCCAACAATGGTAGAAATGTAATTAATAAAAAAATTCATTACGTTACCCAGGAATGACATTTTCATGGGGACAAAGATCTGATTCACCAAAAAAAAAGGTTAATTACATTCTTGAAATGTGTACATGTCATTGCATTACATACATAACACTCTAATAAGAAAGTCCTAAAATTTGAATTGTTTGCCAGTTTTATTTTTGACCTTATCCGTCATTCACCAATATGTTGATGCAAATCTTATCTCTGAATGTATTACTCCTGAGGTAGATCCAGTTAACTTTGAAAGTCTTTTTTATAAATATTATCTTTCATGTAAATAAATATTTAATTATTGGCAATAGCTATTTATAGGCCTCTGTCTGCCCCATCAGATTCCACAAAGTGCATTTTGTCTACAATTAACTCATTAGGCAGGCATAAAGAATTAATTGTGGCCATTTCAGTTGGCTTGATGGGGGTCATGACATGGTTTTTGTTTTTTGTTTTATTATGTTCCCTTAGGTGGAATTATAGTATTACTATAGTTTTTTGGACAAAAACCTTTTAAAATTGAGTGATTTATGACCTTTTCCCACCCCGTTTCTCATCCTCTGATTCAAACAGTCTGTTTTGGGGGTGTTTTCCCTTTAAGAGTTCAGTGTTAACGCCCACTGTTATGATTGGCTAACGTCAGTGCTTATGCATAAATTATTAATGCCCCCTAGACAGAACATGTGCGGATTCTGCGGAACTGTTTACATTAGTAGCGGGTGCTGCGGATTGCTGCGTGCGAGGCGATGGCTCTTGCAATGACACAACCCTATATGTTTGAGCCGGAATCCAATGAGGAATCAGAAGAAAATGAACCATCACCACAACAACTAAGAATGGATCAGCCCGTGTCCACATGTAAAGTGTGAAACTATTTTGAATTAATATGACATTTGTAACCCGAGACACTTGAAAACGGGTTATTGTAGCGTAATCATCCTATAATTTGCTAAGAGTTGAACATTATTTGTCTGAGTGGGTCGGTCAGTTTGACATCCTACATCTTTTAATACGGGGCCTGAACATGAAGGACTCTGAAAACAATATGCAAGTAAACTAAGTAAAAACACTGTGATTATTCACAATGAATGAAACTGCAATTAACCTTTTGAAAAGTAGTTTTAAGATGAAATACATTACTTACAGTGTGCGGCGTCGTTGTTGGGCCTAGAATAGTCGGCGCGGCCTTTAAGCAAAAGTTTTCTGGCAAAGCCAGCATCATACTGCGATTTGTTCTCAAAACAGTCATCCATGAAATGTAGGCTAGAGAAGACATCTTAAATTAACACTGCCGTCACTGGGACGTCCGCAAAAAATAAACTGCAACCAGTTCCCCATAACGTCTGGATCTTTCGGCAGCATATTCAAACATGTTGTTTGTGCACAGCCAGGAACGGCACATCTTCTTGTAAACAGACCCACTCGCTGCACATCGACTGAACACCTGTGGGCGCGATAACGATGTGATGATACGAAATGAGGCGTAGTTGTCTTGCGCTAGAGGCGGTCATATGCTATGGAAGGCCAAAAGGGACAAAACGCCTGAAACTGTCGCGTTAACACGTAATTACGCGTTAACACGTCATTTACGCGTTAACACGCAATTTACGTGTTAACATGTAATTACGCGTTAACACGTAATTTGCGTGTTAACGCGTAAATTGCGTGTTAATGCGTAAATATTGTGCATTAGCCACCACCTACTGGTAATTAGCTACATGCTGGCACATTGGAAACCATGGAGTGTTTTTTCCTTGCACAAGTACTAAGAACAAACAAATCCTGTAAATTGCACGATTTAAAATAAAATTGGAACAATGTCTTTAAAAATAGACAATGAGAATAAATAAATAGCATACACAATTATTTTATTATTATTTTTAAAATGTTGAGAATATAGGAATAAAGGGTTTCCTGAATAAAGGAATTATGCTTAGGGCTAGCAGCGGCACTGGTTACACCCCGTGCAGCACTTTTTGCATTCCTTGTATGAAATTACATGTTTATCATAAAGTTTTTCAATTAAGGGCTTTGTCATATAGGTTTTACCCCTCTACCCCAAAGAATTACAAAGCACAAACATGCAGCAAATATTTACTTTTGTATATACTGCAATTTCTTAACTTAATTGATCACGCCAATAATTTACATCTGCTATAGAGAACTTTGTCTACATCACAAAACTTATCATGCATTATGAAGGGGAAAATCATTATGAATGTTGAATATATACCATATCTTCTCAACATCTCCACAGGCCTCTTCCATTATTTACATTTACATTTATTCATTTAGCTGACTAAATTCAATCATTTAATCATTTAGCTGACCAAGCCATTATTGGTGGTGTTGTTGTTTAACAATGACATGCTCTTATTCCATTGAAAACAAACTTGATCATCCACCACAACCTTTTTGAACTTAAACACTAGAACTACCGTAATTCTATAATGAGCGGTCATTCTGAGCCTTCATAGACTGTACCGAATGTCATTTTTGGTCAGTCATAAACATTATAAGCTTCTATTGAGGGATTGAAATTAAGCTTTGTGTCTTTCGTCATATTTTAGGCCCATACAACTTTTTGTAATATTTGTTTGTTTGTTTCTTTCTGTTTCACTCCCTTGTTTACTCTGGCGTCGCTCTACCTCTATGAGCGCGAAGGTCTCTTTCTCATAGATTGACACACCTGTTTGCACCTGTTGGCTGTAGCCTAAGCCGTCAATGAGGAGACGAAACGAGAGAGAGAGAGAGAGAGATTTTTATTTATTTTATTTACGAATTATTTTTCTCATAGCCTAGTTGTAGGCAGTGTGCGAAATACCCGTCAATATTCGGGGTCCCCATCTCCCGATTGTTGTGCTATACCGATCTAAATTTTCTCTATGCAGTGCCTGTAACATTACAATATTTCATGGATGCAAGCCAAGACAATCAAGACAATCACACACAATTGTGAAACCAAATAAGTTTTTATTTAAACAAATGTAATGTTACTCTGTTTATTAATGTTTTTACTCTACATTTGTGCAGTTTTTGGAGGATTTATGATATATTTTTAATTTATATAAATATATATATATATATATATATATATATATATATATATATATATATATATATATATATATATATATATATATAAATATATATATATATATTTTTTATTATTATTATTTTTATTATACGAAAACAGCTTTTTTATGTAAAAATTTAATTTAACCCAAATTTCTCAATTTAATTTATGGGGATAACTGTTGATCCCTAAGTTATCCCTAAGATAGCCTAAGTTGATCGTAAAAACGATCGTACGACTGATCTTAATATTATGGTCTGTTTCCCAAAAGCATTGTAACTTAAGTAGCACTTGAAAATCTTTGTAGAACTACAAGTGCTCTGGAGTAATCATAAATCCCCAAGTGCATCGTAAGAAGACAGAGTTATATGAGCTCACCTGCAGGACAACCGGCAGATTACACTTTTATCTAGATTTAACAGATTACACGGCAACGTAAGTATAATATAAGGTTTTGATTGTACTTTATTGTACACTTTGTTGTACTCGTGTCTTGTTTAAATGAATAAATGAAATAATTAAAAAGGGAAGAAAAAAATAGAAATACACATCTAAATTAAACGAATGAACAAAAAACAAAAAAATCATAAAATAAGTAATCTGGGAAATATGCTTTAAAGACAAAATAGCGATGAATTAAAAAAAATCTGTCAATGACTTGCTGACGTGCACGAAAACCAGCCATGTATTGGGCATTTCTTGCGGACCTCCTTCCCTGATCTTTGAACACGGTTGCATTTTGTTTGCAATGTGACAATGTCCTTCCAGATGTTTTGTTTTTCTTTATTTGTATGGTGTCCTTTAAATCTAAAATCTTTGTTTCCCTCTATCTCCGCTAAAAGGACATTAATTTTATCTTTTTGAAACGTCTCTTCTCTTTTTTTGTTTTTGTTCAGCCATTTTGTCAGCCTGTATAGGTGTTTTATATCCATCACTCTCAGAAAAAAAGGTACATTTTTGTACCAAAGAAGGTACAAACCCTTGTCACTGGGGCGGTACCTTTTACTGGTACAAAACTGTACCTTAATATAAAGGAACAAATTTGTACCATTCCAGTTTGTACCTTAAAGGACATGATTTGTACCATGGGCAACCAAAATGTACCTTTTGTTTTTTAAAACTTGTTGGTAGGCTACGACAATATTGTACCTTTATCAAAGGTACAAATTTGATCCTTTAAGGTACCACCCCAGTGACAAGCCCCTTTGTACCTTAACTGTGTCAAATATGTTCCTTAGAGAACTATTAAAGGCTGTTTTCCTATTGAATAACATACACATTCAACAACTGAATCCAAAAGGCATCGATTTAATGAGTACTGTAAATACATTTCAAATACATATGAACGTTTGAATACTTTCGTTCCAGCTTACAGTAAAGTATTTCTTTGTGTAAATAAATCAAATCTACAACAAAGCTAGACTTGTCCCCCCCCCCCCCCCCCCATTTTCACACAATACCCTTGCATTTATTTAATTTTTTTTTTTTAAACACCATCCTCACCCTCATGTCATTCCACACTTATAAGACCTTCATTCATATTCGGAACACAAATGAAGATATTTTTAATGAAATTCTGAGAGCTTTCTGTCCCTCCATTGGGAGCAATGCAACTAACACATTCAAGGCCCAGAACGATAGGAAAGACATCATTGAAGTAATCCATGTGACTCGTGACATGTTTAACCAATTTTATGAAGCTTTGTTTGTTTTTGCAACAAAAAAAACAACAACAACAACAGTTTACCACTTTATTTAGGAAAATACTGACCTGCAATCCAGTAGGGGAGCACTACGACGCATGCTTATTATGTTGACTCAAGACCGGAAGTTTTACCGTGAATGTGCTTTAGATGATATTATTTTCTAAATATAGAGGTAAATATGTTGTTGTTGTTGTTGTTTTTTCTCCGCAAAACAAAGCACTTGCATCGCTTCATAAAATTAAGGTAAAACCACTGGAGTCACAAGGATTGCTTTAATGGTGTCTTGACTACCTTTCTGGGGCTTGAATGTATTAGTTCAGGGTTCCTACAGGTTTCTTCAAGTTAAATTCAAGTCTTTTTAAGACCTTTTTAAGGCCATTTATATAAAAAATTAATACCTATTTCACGTCCCTATACCAGCAAAGAAAAACAAAATCCTTCAACTTGTGTTCATTTATTTTTCAAATGTGGAATGGGTAAAAGATGATAAGCCAAGCAGGTGTGAAAAATAAAAACATTTCAGTAGGCCACAAGAAAGTTTGCCGAACAATGTTAAGTTGTGTTTTAACATTAGCTAGCTACTTATTCTATGCTGGGAATATGGGGAACTGAGAGACCCCTGAACAATAAACATCGAAAATAATAATAATAATCGTGGTTGACAAATGAAACTTTTGAGGAAAAATACAATACGGAGAAGTTACATACAGCAGTGTTAATTTTGACAGCAAATTTTGATTTAGTTTTAGTCTCAGTCTTTTGACTAAAAATATGACAAACTAATTTTAGTCATACTTTAGTCATCTGAATTGTTTTAGTTTTAGTCTAGTTTTAGTTGACGAAATACAATAAGATTTTAGTGATTTTAGATTTTATTTTTTTTCGATTTTTGAAATCTACTGTAAACTAAATCTACAGTAGATTTAGTCGACTCAAATATAATGGGTTTAGGTAAATTGTAATGTGTTAACTTAGAATTTCTCTAAAATTTCCAAACCCATATACTCCCGGAGAAAACATATATTAACCTATTAATATGAATGATTTTTAAGTTTCAACAAGCAATACAGATACAGATTTAACTACTGTGACTTAAAAAAAATATCTTAAAATTAAATAAAACCACTTTTCCTAAAGTAAAACAGTCTTCTTTTCAATGAATGATATATGCATTCTTTATAACAACTTACAAATAATTGTCTGCTTGAAAGAATAAAGAATTATGTATGTATGAATTAAATTATTAATAATTAATCCTTAGTAAAGCTATTAACAAACAGTAAATTCTTTTCTCTTTTTCTTTTGTTGCTTGATCAAAATTAATGACACAGACCGCATTGTGTTTATTGCCACTGTCACTTTAAGACATCGGATCATGTCCAATGACATGCGGATACGATTGCACTGTTGCACACCCGATTCACCTGTTTAAGACATAACCGACATAGTTTACATGAATACTCTCCAAACCGGACATTTAGACATAATGTTGTGTGTATTTGTCCATTCAGACACGAAAGAGCTCAGTGCAGGACCCGCGCGCTGTATAGGTGAATATGTGCATGGCTCCACGCTTCGGGTTGGTGCGTGGTTGGTTTACATTTTTAACATTTTATGAGACCGCGGGGTAGATCAGCACGTTACAGTACAAATGTGGGCATCTACCACACACGCAGTGACGCAGGACATCAGTTCTGACTGGATCGCTTCCCAGATCGACACTATCTAACATTTTCATCTAGTTTTTATTCGTTGACGAAAATGTCAATAGATTTTCGTCATAGTTTTTGTCATTCAAAACTAGGTTTTATTTAGGTAGCGTCTCGTTTTCGTCAGTGAAAAATGTCGTTGAAGAAAAGTTATTATTTTAGTCAATGAAATGAACACTGACATACAACACAATTTTTAAGACCCAGACATCAAAATTCAAGACTTTTTAAAGACTTTTTAAGGTATTATTTCCAAATTCATAAATTCAATGCTTTTAAGGCTTTTTAAGACCCCGCGGGAACCCTGTAGTTGCGAAAGCTCCCAATGGAGGAACAGAAAGGCTGCTAAAGGAGATATACAAACACAGGGACAGCCAGGCCCACGCAAGGTCAGTGGACATATAGCCCAGATGAAAGAGAAAGACACCCTCCCGCACTTTTTCATTGATATACTGATTTACTCAAGAAAACCACAGTCTCGTTCAGGGCCGGGATTCCCGATAACGATGTATCTTAGCTCTTAAGAGCGCTCTCTACGTGCAAGGTTACGAACGCTCGCCGCAATTCCACGGCGAGAAAGTTCCGTTCCGAAAGTTCCAGAAAGTTCCGTTATTCCCAATAACGGAAATGCAGATATGAAAAAAACAGTTTCACAAAAAAGAAAAACATTTCTGCATTTTTACATTTTACACACAAAAAAAAGAAAAAAAAAGAATAGCAGTTTTAAATGATCCACTTAAAAGTAAAAAAAAAAGAGAATATCATAAGATTAATAAACTCAAATAACTCATTGTACTGATACTTGCCTCAGCTGAGGATGCAGTCAGACTTTCAGATGTGTGATCAGTGAGACCAGTACTGACAGTTTACCCCATCATCTTCATGATCTAAAAAACAGACACATTTGCTGAGTTTCAACAAAATTCTCTGATAAAATGAATGGCATCTATATGACTTTGGGTTATCAACTATTTTTATCTGTGCACTGTTCGGTGGCGTTGTTCATAAACTGCATACAGTATTGTGGACTAATGTAAAGTACACCACCATGGCACCTCTGGTTAAGCATTCATTTACAATAATTACCTATTAAATGTGTACTTACAACACAGAAACTCAATTGCTTTAAAATATATTTGCAGACGCTAATAGCACTGACTGGATTCGTACCTAATTAAGCTATTTACACGCTAATGTCATGTTGAGTGGCTGTAACGTTTAATATGTTTTTTATTTGGTTAAACATTAAACTCACCTTTGAATTTCCTCTTATAATTCGAGTCCAGCCTCTAAAGTTCTTCTGACGATGAAGCGAAGCGGGCGAAGCAATGGTTGTAGTGGTGCTCGTGCTCGTCGTAATCTGCTTCCCGCTCCGTTCTATTTGAAAATGCAGTAACGGCTGCAGCGACCTTGGGCAATCAGTTTCATGTTGTTGTGCCTAATAGCAAAGTTAACAGTTATAGTGGACAATGGAGAACAAACGCCATAGTATTTACACACGATGACTTAATACTAATCAATAATTGCATTAAAAAGTGTAACGTTATACAAGTCAAATGGCTAAAAGCATTTGATGCAAAGCTAATTTAACTCGCTAAATTTACGTTAAGTGGCTGAAACATTTATATTTTCGACTTGTGAACTAAATATAAACATAAATTATCAGAACTCACCTTTTAATTTTGTCTTCTTCAAGTTTGATATTTAAAATAAAACGCACAGTCCTGTAGCCTGCTGCTCGCTGTCAGTTCGGAAAATTCCTTAACGGCTGAAGCGATTTCGACCAATCAGCGTCTTGTTGCTATGCCAAATACTCAACACAGCAACCAATCACGAATTTAACAGTAGTTTGGCCTATCGTTGTACCCTTGATGTGAGAACAATTATGTACCTTAATTTCAATTGTACCTTAAAAGGTACCAAACCTTATCATCAGAGGTCTTACCTGTACCATTAAAGGTACTATTATTGTAAAGGTACAAAACTGTTCTTTGAGGAACATTATTTGTACCATCGTGTACCTTTATTTCTGAGAGTGATATAGACTTGTCTTGATTTCGAATCCACAACAAATTACGATTATTAGGTTAAACTTTCAGAATACGATTCCATATAAGGTTATATTTCAGCACTTCGCGAATGGACAGCGACGCTTAAGTAGCACGTAGAACGCGTTCTCGCGCGTTCATGTTAAGTGCATTTTTGGGAAACGCGCGTGGAATTGCGGCGAGCGTTCGTAACCTTGCACGTAGAGAGCGCTCTTAAGAGCTAAGATACATCGTTATCGGGAATCCCGGCCCTGAACGAGACTCTGGTTTTCTTGAGTAAATCAGTATATCAATGAAAAAGTGCGGGAGGGTGTCTTTCTCTTTCATCTGGGCTATATGTCCACTGACCTTGGGCCTGGCTGTCCCTGTGTTTGTATATCTCCTTTAGCAGCCTCTTTGCTTCAGAGCTAGTAACATCACCATTGATCCATTCTTTTCCGAGGTGTAAAAAACCCGGTCCCTTTTCTGAGAGTAGCAACGTTTTTGCTTTTCTGCACACTAAACACCCCAATTTTCCTGCCTTAAAGGGGTCATGACATGTTTTTTTGTTTTGTTTTATTATGTTCCCTTAAGTGCAATTATAGTATTACTATAGTTTTTTGTACAAAAAAAACTTTAAAAATATAGTGATTTATGACCTTTTCCCACCCTGTTTCTCACCTCAGATTCAAACAGTTTGTTTTGGAGGTGTTTCCCCTTTAAGAGTTCAGTGTTAACGCCCACTGTTATGATTGGCTAACGTCAGTGCTGCTTATGCATAAATTATTAACGTTTATCATTTTGTATCACACGTAGACTACACAATGCTCCACCATGTGAAACTTCGGTCTTGCGATCTTTTACCATCGTGTCAATTCTCAATTGATTTTGATTCAAATGCCCGAGGGAGGGAGAGAGAGAGAGAGAGAGAGAGAGTTTGAAGGCGCGCGCGCGGCCGGGGCTCTCTCTCTCTCTCTCTGCTCGTTCTTCAGTAACATGCCCTGTCACACTCATCTGATCACTCACCATTCAAATTAAGCTTTGGGGGGCTGCATATGCTGCAAATAAACTGCATCCGACTGTTTTCCCTGACGTCTGGATCGTTCGGCAGCGTATTCAAAGACTCAAACAGGAACAGCACATCTGCGTGGCATCGCAGTCATCTTGTAAACAGACCGCTGCACGACAACGGATGCGATTATGCGAAATGAGGCGTAGTTGTCTTGCGCTGGAGGCGGTCATATGCAAACGACTGGTACGTCACTTCGCACCGTGACGTCACTTCATACCATGGATCCAGAACGAGCTGTATTTAGAGCTTGATTTTTTTCAAGCCACGGGTTGCGGTCTTTCCATTCGCCCACCTCCTTTGCTGTCCAACCAGCTGGCAAGTCTCTGTTTAGGGTTGCCAACTTCAGAAAAAAAAGCGGGACAATGGTGGTTCTTTAGGAAAATAAGGGACACTCAAAATATTTGTAGGCCTACTGTATCACACTCAGGGGCGGCGCCAGATCATTTTTAACGCAGGTGCTGAGGGGGTGCTAGATCATTGACAGGGGGAGCTGCCCAATTATATATATATATATATATATATATATATATATACACACACACACACACACACACACAACCTATTATTTAAATGAGCAAAATTTATGATGAGATGAGCTCCAGTTCACGTGCAATGCAATCACGCCCGCGCCTCCATATCATGATCATATTGTCTGCTATATTTGCTTCTTATTTATTATATCCAGACAATTGGTTGATGAAAAATGTATTAAATTAAGATACAATTTATACAAAACGAAATTCACTTTAAAGAAAGGCTTTCTACAAAACAAAACTTAATTTAGTGGTCAAAATCATGTCTGACCTTCCAATATATGATCTTCCAATATATTGCGCATCTTACTCATGCTGTTCAATTTTCATAATCAGCATAGATGTAAAAAAAATATAATATTTTAACAAAAATGAAACTTAATGAAACTTATAAATGCGCTTATTTAATGGCTACAACCGGGCTACAACACATATAGTGGGCCTACAGACTCTAAATATAGAAAAAAATAACATTAACAATGCTGTAGAAGTGTAGGCCTATTTTATTAATAGTAGGTAGTAGTATTTATTAATAGTAGGCCTAGGCTTTAACTAATCTAATTAAGTGTTACCGATTTTTTATACACCAATTCAGACGTCTCGTGAGTTCAGTGTTGCACAGGGCCGGGTTTCCTGATAACGATGTATCTTAGCTCTTAAGAGCGCTCTCTACGTGCAAGGTTACGAACGCTCGCCGCAATTCCACGCGCGTTTCCCAAAAATGCACTTAACATGAACGCGCGAGAACGCGTTCTACGTGCTACTTAAGCGTCGCTGTCCATTCGCGAAGTGCTGAAATATAACCTTATATGGAATCGTATTCTGAACGTTTAACCTAATAATCGTCATTTGTTGTGTATTAGAAATCAAGACAAGTCTATATGGATATAAAACACCTACAGGCTGACAAAATGGCTGAACAAAAACAAAAAAACAAGAGAAGAGACCTTTCAAAAAGATAAAAAATGAATGTCCTTTTAGAGGAGATAGAGGGAAACAAAGATTTTATTTTTAACAGATTTAAAGGAAAACATACAAATAAGGAAAAACAAAACATCTGGAAGGACATTGTCACATTGCAAACTAGCTGCAACCGTGTTCAAAGATCAGGGAAGGAGGTCCGCACGAAATGCCCAATACATGGCTGGTTTTCGTGCACGTCAGCAAGTCATTGACAGCTTTTTTTGAATTCATCGCTATTTTGCCCGGTCTTTAAAGCATAGGCCAGATTACTTATTTTATGATTTTTTGTTTTTAGTTCATTCGTTTAATTTAGATGTGTATTTCTATTTTTTCTTCCCTTTTTAATTATTTCATTTATTCATTTAAAGGTGCCATATGTAAAAATTGAGGTAAAAATATCCAAAAAAATGAGCTACACGTATCAAAAGAATGAGAAGAAATAAGTGCAATGATGTCATTAAAAAAATGACAAGTTCTAGTGCTGCCGAGATATAAACCTGAATTAGCATGCTAAATTACTAGCCCCGGCCCTGCCGGTGTCTAATACCAGTTTCGGCCATGGGAGGCGGTATGCGGGCAACATACATAACCACCAGCCAAACTGCAACACACGAATAACTCGCACGGCTTGTATCTCTTTAATCTCTAAAAATCTCCAAATGCTCCACATGAAACTGCGGTCTTACTATAGTGTCAATTGATTTGATTAATATGCGCGACGGAGAGAGAGCAGGACCGCGCTCGTGTTGTTTGTAGACGTGAGAGTGCGCGCGCGCGGCCGAGCTCTCTCTCTCTCTCTCTCTCTCTCTCTCTCTCTCTCTCTCTCTCTCTCTCTCTCTCTCTCTCTCTCTGCTCCTAATGCGCCCTGTCTAGCGCAGCGGCAGCAGTCATTCTATTATACATCCCTCACCGATCAAAATAGGCTTTGGCGGGACAAAGCGGACTATTTGACGGTTTTAGAAGATTAACAACCTGAAACTAAAAAACAGACTAGAGTAGGCCAACTTTCTGGAGGTATACTGCCCCCATCTGGTATGGAATATGTGGAGTATGAATTGATTTTTTTTACATAAGGCACCTTTAAACAAAACACAAGTACAACAAAGTGTGCAATAAAGTACAATCAAAACCTTATATTATACTTACGTTGCAGTGTAATCTGTTAAATCTAGATAAAAGTGTAATCTGCCGGTTGTCATGCAGGTGAGCTCATATAACTCTGTCTTCTTACGACGCACTTGGGGATTTACGATTACTCCAGAGCACGTTCAACGTACGGTGAAAATCATCGTAGATCTACGAGTGCTCTGGAGTAGGCTAATCGTAAATCCCCAAGTGCATCGTACGAAGACAGAGTTATGAGGTCACCTGCAGGACAACCGGCACATTACACATTTAACTTTATTCAAGTGCAATGTGATTATAATATAAGGTTTTGATTGTACTTCATTATACACTTTATTACTCGTTTTTTGTTTAAATGAATTTATAAATAAAATAATTTAAAAAAGGCAGAAAACAACAACAAAAAAATAAATAATTTAATCCAATAATTTTAATCTAAATTAAATGAATGAACAAAAAAAAATAAAAGGTGTAATATGCTTCAAAGACTGGGGAAATAGGATGAACAAAAAAAATGTCAATGACTTGCTGACATGCATGAAAACCAGCCATGTAGCCTGTTTCTTGGTTGGCCCCATGCCATCTGGTCCCATGCCATCTTTGTCCTTCTCCTCCTCTTCATCCTCCACTCTGTTAAGTAAGGACACTCTCATATGTCTTGACTACAACAACAAACATTCTCAAATTATCATGTTCTCAACATTCTCAAACTGCTGAGATGTTGTGGCTGCAGTCTGGACAACAGAAGATGGAGGCTGAGGCCTGGGAGGGTTGTTTGGAGGACTGGGAGATGGTAGATGCTGGGAGATGGCAGATGAAACTGATGGTTCCTCTAAGCATGAAGGACCTGACCAGGCTCAGGTTGAGTTACTCCTACTCCTCCATGGATGTCAATACCACCACAAATGCCATCTGAAGCACTTGTGCCAAGTATTGACAGGGCCTTTTCTTCCTCTGCTGTGAGAAGGGGGAATCATTGGTCCCACCACCTGTTTTATTAAATGTTGTCCTCTGCAGTGCCCTTTTCCTTTTAGCAAGGCTGGCAAAGTCCTGCCACTTCTTCCTGACCTCCTTCCCTGAACTTTTAATGCCCCTAGTTGCAGTCGGTTTTGTAGCAATAATATCCCAGATTTTTTGTTTTTGTTTTATTTGTATGACTGCCCTTAAACCTGCTAAATAAAATATGTTGTATAGCTCCACCTCCTCTAAAATGACATTAATCTCCTCTTTAAAAAAATAATATTTTCTTTGGTTTTTTTTTGGTTCAGCCATTTTGCTGGTGTCTCCACCCATAGGTTTGTGCTTTTATAGATTATTGGCCTGCACATCAGATGAAAACAATTAGGCTATACATTTCAAAATACAAGCGTGTGCTACAATTACGAGCGTGACATTTCAGCACTTGACAAACGGACAGCGACTCTTAAGTAGCACTTAAAGCACAGCTGCGCACGATCGTGCTAAGTGCGTTTTTGTGAAACGCACGTGAAATGAACATGAACGTTCGTAAAGTCGCTCGTAGAAAATGCTCCTAAGTGCTAAGATCCATCGCCCACGGCTGCGTTTCCCCAAAAGCATCTTAAGCCTAAATTGATCGTAAAAACGATCGTACGACTGATCTTAATATTATGGTCTGTTTCCCAAAAGCATCGTAACTTAAGTAGCACTTTAAAATCTTCGTAGACCTACGAGTGCTCTGGAGTGATCGTAAATCTCCAAGTGCATCGTAAGAAGACAGAGTTATGAGGTCACCTGCAGGACAACCGGCAGATTACACTTTTATCTAGATTTAACAGATTACAGTGCAACGTGAGTATAATATAAGGTTTTGATTGTACTTTATTGGACACTTTTTTATTGTACTCCTGTTTTGTTTAAATGAATTTATAAATGAAATAATAAAAAGGGAAGAAAAAAATAGAAATACACATCTAAATTAAATGAATGAAAAAAAAATCATAAATGGAGTAATGTGGGAATCATGTTTTAAAAATGGGCAAAATAGGGATGAATTAAAAAAAAAAATCTGTCAATGACTTGCTGACGTGCACGAAAACCAGCCATGTATTTTGCGGACCTCCTTCCCTGATCTTTGAACGCCGCTGGTTGCAGTTAGTTTGCAATGTCCTCCCTGATGTTTTGCTTTTCCTTATTTGTATGGTGTCCTTTAAATCTGTTAAAAATAAAGTCTTTGTTTCGCTCTATCTCCTCTAAAAGGACATTAATTTTACCTTTTTGAAAGGTATCTTCTCTTGTTTTTTTTTTTTGTTTGTTTTTTTTTTTTTTTTTTTTTTCAGCCATTGTGTCAGTGCCTCCGCCTGTATAGATGCTTTAGACTTGTCTTGATTTCTAATCCACAACAAATGACGATTTTTAGGTTAAACGTTCAGAATACGGTTCCATATAAGGTTATATTTCAGCACTTCGCGAATGGACAGCGATGCTTAAGTAGCAAGTAGAGCGCGATCTCGCGCGTTCATGTTAAGTGCATTTTTGGGAAACGCGCGTGGAATTGCGGCGAGCGTTAGTAACCTTGCACGTAGAGAGCGCTCTTAAGAGCTAAGATAGATCGTTATCGGGAAACCCGGCCCAGGTCAGTTGTTTTAACTATTCATTAAAGTGAATGGTTAAAATGAGTCATTCGTTTGCGTATCGGACGTTTCATTAGACGTCTAGCCACAGCACGCTTGTGTGATTATCTCGGCAGTTTACGACATCGCACAAGATTTGCGTCAATAGCTACAGAAAACATGTAAAAAATCAATGCAGGAAAACAGCAAGACAGCGCTCGTGTTGTTTAAAGACAGTGAGAGTGCGCGCGCGCGGCCGGGGCGCTCTCTCTCTCTCTCTCTCTCTCTCTCTCTCTCTCTCTCTCTCTCTCTCTCTCTCTCTCTCTCTAGAGAAATTAAAACAGGTCGCACCACAACTATTATTTGCACTCGCACAAATGCTCCCAAATATATTTTTAGGTCGCACAGATTACATTTCAGGAGCATATGTGACCAAAATGGTCGGAATTTCGAGCCTTGTAATAGTCTACTTTTATTCAGCAAAGACGCATTAAATTAATCAAAAGTGACAGTAGATATTTATAATGTTACAAAAAAAATGTTATTTAAGATAAATCTCCTTGAACTTTCTATTCATCAAAGAATCCTGACATTTATTTTTAACATTAATAAAATCAGAAATGTTTTTTGAGCAGTAAATTGAACAATGAACAATATTCACGTTGTTTTAATTCGATTTGCGAAATCAAAACCTGGACAGTGATGGAGAGATTTGCCGTTAGCGCGAGTCCGGATCAAATCGGGAAAGACCAGACAGCAGAGTTTAAAAATAAACATATTTGTGATATACAATGCTTTTAAAACTGATAAAAGCACATTCAAATCAGAATGAAGGCAAACTCTGTGCATTTCTGCAGGAATTATATTGAAATATAAAATAGTAGCAGAAAACATACAATGGATTTATGTAATTTATAATTATTCCAAACACAACTAATTGCAATATCAGCTGAAAGCCGAGTTGTCCTATTATATTTCTAAATCAGGGTGGCTGCAGAATTATTTAGTTTGATTATTTGACATATCGCCTACAGTAAAAAAAGAACACTTTAAATTAAAAAAATTTATTTACATTTTTGTTCAGTGTGGAATCAAAACAATTGCAAGATAAAAATATAATTGTGAGATAAAAGTCACAATTATCGTTTATACTTTTTTATTCTGTGGTGGAAAAAAGCTGTGTTTAGAGGTTTGAAAAAAGAGTGCATAAGATCTGCAAACAGTGTTTTAACCTGAACTTTTTAATTGCTACTTTTTCCCTATACTTTTTAATATTGCTTATATACCAACATAATTACCAGGTCTAGAAAATAGGGATTTTATATTACAAAGCTATGATATCCATTAATAATAATAATAATAATAATAATAATAATAATAATAATAATAATAATAAACCAGTCTATAAAATAATTGTGGAGGTGTGTCAGTTAAATGCATTAACACAATAAACTCCGTGTTCTTCTATTGGTCACATTTGTGACCAGAAAGAACCCATTTTTCTCTTTTAAGGACTTTCATTATTTTATTTTTTTACATAATTGATATCGATAGTTATTTTATCTTGTAAATAGCTTAAATTACCAAATATGTAAGTCGAAGATAATTCATAACTCTGAAACAACATCAACTCTTATCCAACGGCATCCTTATTTTGATTTATTACAGATTTATGGCGGGCTGTCGCGCTAATAGCGAAGCAACAAACTCATGACAAACATAAATAAAGTAAAAAAAAAACTCTTTCCAACGTATACAACCCACCGTAATATGTTTATCATTGTTTATTAAAAACGAAAGTATAGGCTATGTTTTGTGCGGTTTGTTTTTCACATTACCTGGAAAGAAGTGTAATATATAATTCCCGTCTCTGTATTTATGCTACGAAGCGCATCAAGGCCACACCCAACTGAAGATGCCAGGTGACGTAGGCTCATCGTATCCATTAGGTAAGCGCTGGTTCACAATCTCATGAATAAGTGCTATAAAACGAAGGTGTGCATCACCACATTAATAGTCATGAGAATGATTACAAACAGTTATGACAGGCAGTGTCAACGTGACACAACACCTTTATTCTATTTTAATTATTCATGATAGAATGACCAAAGCACTATGCTGTGCTTACCTCATCAGCCATCATAAGCCAATGACATTGACAGAAGGGTAACTTGCAGGAAACTATATAGCATAATCTCTTGTTTTGTGTAGTAGCCTTCTATTGAAATATATTTTAATTATTGTTGGTCCTATATTCATTGAATGAATTCACATTTGAATATGTAAAAAGTCATTAGGCAGAAGTTCTGTCTGATTTTAATTATTAATAATTCAAGCCTCTCTTGTTTTAGATTATTATTATTATTATTGTGTGTGTGTCAGTGTGTGTGTGTGTGTCTCTGTGTGTAATGTAATATAATGTAATGGTTATAATAATGCATAGTGGTTCAAATAAAAAAAGATGAATTTATATTGTGATTGTGAAAATGGTCTAAAATGCTCACATATATTATAGGTGCTAAAACCAGTATTTTACGCATTAACACGTAAATTACGTTAACATGACAGTTTCACATGTTTTGGCCCTAATGGCCTTCCATAATATGCAAACGACTGGTACGTCACTTCGTACCGTGACGTCACTTCGTACCATGGATCCCCAATGAGCTGTATGAACACCCCCCGGTGGCTGAAACGGGTAATTGCATTAAAAAAAATATAAATATTATAAATATTTTAAATTACACAAAACAACTAAATGGTGGTAGGTAATACATCTGATTTTATATACTGCTTTAGTAAAATAAATAAAAAATGCAGGGCTCTGGGTCATGTGAGAAGTGACAGGCTAATGTAAGTCCAGCGATTCTCAGCTAGCATGTAATAGCGTTGTAGCCTAGATATATGGTTGGACTCGTTACACCAAAATATGGACATAAGGAGATTTTTAAAACGTCGAGCTCCAAATGACACACATAGTCAGTCGTCGGGATCTAAGGATACAACACAAACAACAGTAACATTATAATAGTAGGCTATACAATATATAATAGTAACAGTAATATGTTTCAAAAGTGGAGAGTATATTGTGTGACTGTTCATTTTTCTCGTGTCTCAAAATGTTTTAAATGTTTCATGAAATAGGCTACAACAATGCGAAATATAACTTGTTTTTTAATCACTCTCATTGCCACAGTGTGTTTTGAAAAAAGGAAAGAAAAACTTTTAGAAAAATCTTTTCGTTTTGGTTGAAGATGATATTTTAACGGTGCTAAAGTGGTCCTCCATAGTCCACATTTCATTGATCCTAATTGTGTCCGAACCAGTGCTTGAAGTGGGGAAAAAAAGGTTCTCTTGCATTGGCAAATCATCATGACATGTGAGATTTCTACTGTGAAAAACAAAACTTGGAGATATTGCTGGTACAACAACAATTTATTGTTATTTATTAACAACATAAATGTATTTAAACAAGTCGTGTGTGTGTGTGTGTGTGTGTGTATGTGTGTGTGTGTGTGTGTGTGTGTGTGGTGTGTGTGTGTGTGTGTGTGTGTGTGTGTGTGTGTGTGTGTGTGTGTGTGTGTGTGTGTGTGTGTGTGTGTGTGTGAAAACGGAACTCCTCCAAGTCCAAAAATACATTTATGGTGAGATTACTAGCCTACATTTTATTTAATTAAATGCATTATGGTAAGATTATTATATTTTCATGTCAATCTGTGTTCATTTTGACCACGAACCATGCGCTGTATCTTTAATTCAGCACGTGCAGCGCAGCAGAAATAGACTCTGTGTAGAAACGATCGCTGCACTGCTGTATAGTGGAACGGAACTCCTGGAACGGATCGCCGGAGCGCATCCTCGTGCAGTGTGAAAGCTCTAGTCTGACCTGTTAACACGGGTGCGAGAAAAATACGCACCACATACGCACTGCAAATGGAGTATATGTGAAACGGGCTTGACACTGACGCTTTTTCTGTCAGTGGTAGAGTACATGCGAGAAGTAGCGGTACGCAAGAAAAAGTCCAGGTACGCTTAAGAGTAAAATGTAGAAGAAGTGTACCGCCCCACTTCGAGCACTGGTCCGAACGAAGATGTGATGCGAAGTCAAGTGGCTGTTTATGCGAAGTTCTACCTGTTTACAAATATGATTGTATTGTTGTACTGTTTTTTCTTGGGTTAAAATAAATATGTGTTTATTTAGCATGTTTGTTTTGTCCATATGTGGTAGTGCTGAGTTCCCCAATTGATAGGCCATGCAGGTCCCAGGTGCTACAATAACATTTTTTTGTTTAAAAAAACCGGCTTAAATGTCAAACTCCGCCTATGGGATCAGCTCTCATCTAATCAATCTTTTTAAGCAAAGAGATAAGGCATGGGCCAAATATCGCCTTACTAAATCTGCCTCTGACTGGGATCATTATAGATCTCTTAGGAATCAGTGCAAGACTCAAACCCGAAATGCTAAATCCAGTTACTATAGAGACTGCTTTCTTAATGACTTTCATAACCCTAGAGATTTCTGGAATCATTTGAATCGGGTTCTCAATAGGAAAAACAAAACTCCCGTGAATCAACTAAAAACGAATAATGGTACAATTTCTGATCCTCTGATTTACTGCTCATGCTTTCAATCAGCATTTTACCGCTATTGGTGACTCCAAACAAGTTTATTCCTATGCTAATGATAATTTCTCAACCTTGTCTTTTACTTCTGGTTCATTCAAATTGAATAAAATCATGCTCATTGATGTGTTTAATGCTATAGGTGATCTAAAGGACAACAGTAGTGCTGGTCCTGATGGGCTTGAGGCTAGGTATATTAAACTTGCTGCTCATGTATTGACATTTCCACTTGCGGACCTATTTAATCTGTCTTTGACTACTTTCAACGTTCCCACTACATGGAAATGTGCGAAAGTTACCCCTCTCTTCAAAACTGGTGATGTCTCTAATATGAATAATTATCGTCCTATTTCTATTATCTGTACAATTACCAAAATATTTGAGAAAATTATTTTTAATCAATTATCAAAATTCATTATTCAGAAGAACATCTTATCCCCATATCAATCTGGCTGTAGGCCTAATTTTTCAACCACCACAGCTTTATAGAAGTTCACCAATTTTCTCTGCCTTCGATAAGGGACAGCTAACTGGTGCTATTTTTATCGAACTTTCTAAAGATTTTGATATGGTGGATCATTACATTCTTCTTGACACGCTTTATGCAGTAGGTTTGAATCAAAGTGCTCTGTTTTGGTTTAATTCGTATCTTCACAATAGACGGCAGTGTGTTGCTTTTCAAGGTTCACTGTCTGATTATTTATTGGTTGATAAGGGGGTTCCTCAAGGTTCCACTCTAGGACCCCTTTTGTTCTCGATTTTCATTAATGATTTATCGCACATTTGCTCCATCTGTAAGGTTCATCTTTATGCTGATGATACCGTAATTTACACTGCTGACTCTGATATTCACTGTATCCAGGACATGTTACAAGCTGACTTTATAATGACTCAAAAAAGGCTTTACAATAACAACTTATTGTTGAATATGGAAAAGTCCTGTTGTATGTTGTTTGGGATGAGGCACAGACGACCTTGTGCTCTTAACTTGCTACTTTATTTTGAAGATGGGTCCTCCATGATGAAATTGGAAAAATTTAAATACCTTGGACTGTGGATTTATTCTGAGCTTACCTTTAAACCTCACATTGATTATATCACTAAAATAATATATGGCTGTCTCAGTTCACTCTATAGATCTGTTAATTGTTTCACATTTGAAGTCAGGAAAAGGTTAATTTCTCAGTTGATATTGCCCATTATTGACTACGCTGATATCATATGCATGAACACTAGTGATACTGTTCTTAAGCCACTTAATGTTGTCTTTAACTCTCTGTGTAGATTTGTTCTGAGGTGTCCTTTTAAAACTCATTATTGTGTAATGTATGCATCACTAAATTGGCTTCAGCTTAATTCAAGAAGAGACTTCCAGTGGTTCCTATTTATTTTCAAATGTGCCTACTTCGATTGTCCTCCTTATCTGAAAGAACTCTTGGTTCCTTGTAGTTATATTTATCCACTTAGAGATATGCAATATCTCGTCTTTACTGTACCAGGAATCTTTTCAGCTGCTGGATGTAAAGCTTTTCATTATAAAGCTACTTGTGATTGGAATAATCTCCCTCTTTCCTTGAGATTCATCTCACCTTTTCACAGATTCAGGTTATCTATATTTCAATATCTTAATGTGTGTGCATGTTACTGATGTTGGACTAAACAGTATTGCTTGTAATTGTATTTTGCTTTATGTAGGCTAATTGTTTAATTGATTTACCTCCTGTCCATTCGACCTCTGTCTTTCTTATGTGATACCTTTTCGCATCGAATCTCTTATTTATTATGGGTTCCAATTGTGTAATGAGGTAAATGAGATGTACTTATTGAGCTAGCTATAACATGTCTGAGCTATGATGTGTCTTCGGTCTGGGGTGTTGGTGTAAGCTCCCTAGTAACTCAATTGTTTTGAGCATTTTTTTTCTTTTTTTTTTTTTTCTTGTTGTATTATGTATATGTGTATTTGGACCCTCTTGAAAATTAGATGCTGCATCTCAAGGGGCTATCCATCAATACATTGAATTGAACTGAATAGATAGGTCTGGCCTTGGTGTCCTGCATTTGAATGTTCATAGTTTAATGCCCAAATTAGATCAAGTAAAAATCTGGGCCAAGACGACCAAAACTGACATTTTGGTCTTGTCTGAGACCTGGCTCAAAAAATCTATTGCAGATAATGATGTTGCTATAGAGGGATACAATGTTTTTTCGTTCTGATCGGAAAAGTAAGGGAGGAGGTGTTGCAATCTATATAAAATCACAATTCCATGCAACTGTGTTATAAAGTCATTGTCCATTTCAAAACAGTTTGAGCTATTAGCTTTTGATTGACACTATGGAAATGATTGTCATCTGAATATTGTTGGCTGTTATAGACCACCCTCAGCTACACTCTCACCTCACTGTCATCAGTGTTAGCTGAGTTGCAAGAAAAATAACTCTTACTGCTGGGTGATTTAAACTGGGATTGATTGTCAGTGTTGATCAGCGTCAAACCAGTTTAAGGAATTTTGTGATTCAGTGAATATAACTCAAATCATAAATACACCCACAAGACCTAATCTTAAGAACCCAAGCAAATCCACTCTAATTGATGTTATCCTAACAAATAAACCCCATAAACTCACCCACATAGGAATTTTTCCACACAATGACAGTGATTACTGTGCTGTAGCAGCTATACGAAATTGTAAGATTCTAAAAGTAAAACCTAGAATTATTAAAAAAAAGGTGTTTCAAGAACTTTGATATTCAAGTTTTTTTGCATGATTTGTTTGCATGTGATTGGGATAAACTTGTTTTAATACCTGATGTGAACTCTGCATGGCAGTATTTCCAAACATTATTTTAAAGGTCATGAATAAGCATGCACCTATCAAGAAATTTAGAGTGAAGGGCCACAATAATCCTTGGTAATCCTTGCTTTTTCGTGAAAGGAATTCAGCTTGGGCCAGAGCTAGAAAAACTGGCCAAGAAAAGGACTGGGTGGCTTTTAGAGCCCTGAGAAATAGATGCATAGCCCTGGTTCGCAGGGCAAAATCTGAGTTTTATCTTAATGAAACAAGAAGTTTTGGAAAACCATCAAGTCGTTGTCCCCCACTCAATCATCTAATTGTTTCCCCGAACCAATTAACAATAAATGAAAGGCAAATAACCGATAGAACCGAGATGGTAAATTGCTTTTGTATCAGCTGGATCTATATTCAGTGGATTGTCTGATCAAAATACTCTGAACGTATGTCACTCAAGGGAAGACTATAGTCCTAGATTCAATTTTGCGATTATTATGATGCTGAAAAAACTGGATATTTGTAAATCTGCAGGGCCTGATGAGATTGAGCCCATATTTTTTACATTTGCAGCAGAAATGATTGCATGCTATCTTATTATCACGGTTGGCTTGCATTGGCCTCTCTGATGCTGCTATAGGTTGGGTCAGTAGCTACTTAAATAACAGATGTCAACGAGTACTTCTAAATGACTACATGTCTGAGAAACTTACTGTTCACTTTAGTGTACCGCAGGGCTCTATTTTGGGGCCCTTGCTGTTTACAGTATATATTAATAACCTCAGTGAAAATGTTATTAATGCAAAAATACACCTTTATGCTGATGATACCATTATCTTGTTCTGCAAAATTACCTGCTGAGACAATTTTAAAACAAAAAAAAAGCATTTGAAAATATTCAGCTCAATCTACATGCATTAAATTTAGTTCTAGATGATAAGAAACTAAATACACATTTTTTACTAGAACACATTACAGGGCAGGCCAATAGAATTAGTGTCAGGGTTCTGTCACTTCTGTCTATTTCTTGGTTTTGTGACAGAGCCCTGACAGTCCTGTTTTGTCTTGTCTGAGTGCCTTGTTTTTACGTGCTTTTATGTCATGTTTTGTCGTGTGTTGTGTTGTGTTGCATGCAGCTTTTGTTTATCACTGCCTGCGTGCTTTAATGTTGTCTTGTTTTGTGTGAACACGTGGCTTATGAGTGTTCTCATTGGCTGCATGTTCATGTCTCGTTTTATGTTATCACATGGCTTGTGATTTGTTTTACTGGCCATGTGCTTGTGTTTTTGTCATGTTTGGTGTGAGCACATGGCTTGTCATATATGTTTCCTTGTTCCATGTGCTCTCCTATCGATTGTCTAGCCCTTTCCATCTTGTTCCCTGATTATTAATTCATTTGCCCCACCTGTCCTCCCTCGTTACCTCCTTTGTTTGCTCTCCCTATTTATTCTCCCTGTGTTTGCAGTCCTGTGCTGGTTTGTCATCGAATGTACCCCTTGTGTCCTGCCTGGATTGTCAAGTCAAGTCAAGTCAAGTCAAGTCAAGTCAAGTCAAGTCAAGTCAAGTCAAGTCAAGTCAAGTCAAGTCAAGTCAAGTCAAGTCAAGTCCCCCACAAGGTAGTTATGTTTGCATTGTTTTATTTTTATTATTAATAAAAGCCCATTGTTCTGCATTTGAGTCCTCGCTACTTCCACCTACCCGAAACCCTGACAGAATGAACCAGCTAACTGAGGACTCAGCAAACAATGGGTTTCTTCCTTTTTCCATCTCCCTGCCCCTCCGCTCATCTGATGGTGGAGAAACATGGCAAGCTCCTTTCTCTTTGGCAAGGGGAGAACAGTGTGAAGGAGCATGCTTGCCAGTTCCTGTATTTAGCTGAGGGGCTCAACATCAGCGATGCAGTGCTAAAAGACATGTTCAACAACAGCCTTAATGAGCCTGTCCGTGCCTGGGAGATGGGAATGCTAGGGATACTGTCATTCTGGCAGTTTGTGGGCTATGTTTACAATCGCGGAGAGGAGGGTGGCCTTCCCCCTCTTGGCCCACCTCCCATTCAGCTCACAAACTGCCAAGTCCTCAGACCTCCGATGACCACACACTAACCTGCCCCTAAACCTACCCATCACACACACACACACACACACACACACACACTAACCCGACCCTAAACCTACCCATCGCACACTAACACGGCCCTTAAACCTACCCATCACACACACACAAACCCGGCCCCTAAACCTACCCAGCACACACACCAACTCGGCCTCTAAACCCATCTCACACACACACACACACACACACACACACACACACACACACACACACACACACACACACACTCTAACCTGACCCCTAAACCTACCCATCACAAACATAAACTTGGCCCCTAAACCCACACACACACAAACACTAACTCGGCCCCTAAACCTATCCATCACACACACACAAACACACGCTAACCTGACCCCTAAACCTACCCATCACACAAAACTTTCTGCATTTTTAAAAAACGCATCACATCTACCTTGTTTGGTCCGGATTTTCGGACTTTTCAGTTTGATCCGAATCAAAATGACAGGTGTGAAACCCCCCCGACCACAGTCCGGACCAAACAGACGAAATTTGGTCCGATGAAAAGAGGTAGTCTCGGTCCGGATCAAACTGAACAAAGGTTTGGTTCGTTTCTAGTGTGAACGCATTTTCTGTTTGGTTTGGACTTTCAGAGCATTCACAGGAAGTTCTGGTGGTTCCCGCAGGATTGCTTGCAGTCTTCTCCTGCTTTCCTGCCGGCGACGATTAAATGTTCGCACAACGAGGACGTTCATTTGGTGAATTTGAACCAGCCTCGAGTATAGTTGGTGCTGCAGGCAGTAGTGCCGTAATAATAACAGTATAGTGGCAACGGCATGCGTCTGTTCATTCATTCTTGTCAAAGTTACCTGCCGAATTGACAACACGCTGACGTCAGACGCATGTCCGTTTACAAACCAATCAATGTAGTGCCGCCCACATAGATGATGACGACAGGATGCACATATGTCAAGTAAAGTTCTTTAGTGCGCTCGCATAATTGCAATGTGAAACCAAAAATTTATAAAATGTATCAAAACATGAACTTTGGTTCGGACCTTGGTGCGGACTTTCAGGTGTGAAAAGGGGTGGTCGATTATGATTTCACTTTTCTAACTTTAGTTAGTGTGTAATGTTGCTGTTTGAGCATAAACAAGATCTGCAAAATTACAACGTTCAAAGCAAAGGGAGTTATTTTCTTTTACAGAAATTGCTTTTTAAGGACTACAACAAATGGCTGGTAGGGACTACAACAAGCTTCTTCACGAGTTCGTCATATCACTAACCCTAAAATTTACATAAACCCGCCCCTGGAACACGATTTATAGATTATCATGACAGAATATGCTAATCAATGACAAGAAGATCACTACACATAAATTCATGTTCAATGTTGCTTCTACATGTTGTCAGGAACATAAAAGGCTAAAGGTTTTTTACATTTTCAGTGCATATCGGAGCCACACACACACACACACACACACACACACACACACACACACACAAGCTCTTGAAGCTCCGCCCTCTGTGCCGGGAGCAGCAGCTTATTTGCATTTAAAGGGACAGACACAAACATAGTTTCTGCTCACCCTCTAAAAATGTACAATTTTAACATGCTATATAAAAATATCTGTGGGGTATTTTGAGCTGGGACATCAGAGATTTATTTTACATCTCGTGAAAAGGGCATTATACCTAACGTTGTTTTCCTCATTGGGACCAAAAAATGGTTTTCCGATACTGTCATCTTCGTTAAATTTTGTTATTTTGTAAATTCTGACATTTTGTTAAAACTAAATATAAAAAAGTGTATAAAATATAAAAGTGAAACTCATCCTATGCCAATCTGTGGGAATGAGTACCCTGTTGTGTAACTTGTATTTTTATTCCTATGATTCTTATTCTTGCAGTACCAGGACTTGAATAACTGCACTAATGATTTGAAAGATAATAGTTAATTACGTGATTTAATAGTGTTGTCCAGTTATGTCCTCTTCAGAGTCTGTTTACCAAAAACACTCATATTTCAGAGTCCTTTCCTGATTTCTTCTCCTCTCTGTTCCATCATTACACCAGTAGATGGCGATGAGTGAGTCAATATATCACTGGCAAACAATAAATCATCATAAATAGCATTTAACAAATGTCACAATGTATCATGAACAAACATGAGTTAACAATAATCAATGGTTAATTCATAAAATAACATACATTAATAAATGCTGTAAAATGTTGATTGTTTGTTCATGATATTGCATTAAATAATTTGAACAAATGTAAAGTGTTACCAGTCTTTTATTCATTCTGTATATTTAAAAACAGTGGGATGTATGGTGTCACTTAAAACAAATTATTTCTACAAAGGACAAAAATTCAGAAATTCAAAAATAAAATAAAAACAAAATAATAAAAATCAATGATATGACAGAGAATGTTGGTAATCAAACAATTGCATATTATGAAAAAAATACCATGGAAGTCAATGGGGTCCAAAAACATGGTTACCAACATTCTTAAAAATATCTTCTGTTTTGTCCGACAGAAAAAAATTCAAACAGGTTTGAGGGCGAGTAAATGATGAACAAACACTTTAAACTATAGAAAGCTAGTAGAGAACTACTGGTATAGCAAAAAGCCAAATATTATTTAAAATTGTAAATAAAAATGTAAACATTAGTTTTGTGAGATTGATGTTTTATTTATGAACATAAATCAGTTTACCTTCAATGACATACTGTAACTTTCAGTATAACTACTGAAATGATATACATTTATATAGTACCTGGCTACATTAAAGGCTTCTGACTGAATTTCTTTGTTGCTTTGCGTTTGAAGTTTTGTTACATTAGTATAAAACACTATCTAGCATATAAAAAGGTTTTATTATGTACAGCTGATATGGTTTCAATGGCATGAATCATGTTCACATGTTTTTTATCATGTTTTTTTTTATTTATTATTACTATTGTTCTGAGGTTTTCCAGAACAACAGCACTATATTTCTCTCTATAGATTTTATGCGAGTGTAAATGTGCATCTGCTGTTTGGTGTTTCACCGTGCCGTGGTCCTCCTGGCGCTGCTCTGCGGGGGTTTAGGAGGCGCTGGTCTGCTCCTGATGTTCTGGCACATGGGGATGTGTCTCTCGGCCGGGCCCGGGGCGAATCTCCGGCCACAGTGAGGACACGATACATACTCTGGGTTGAGATCGCACACCGGCTGTCGCTCAGAATCTCGACCCTGACGCATGGTTTGAATGAAGGCCTGGTGTTTCTGCCACCACATATTCTTCTTAGGCTGTGGGTGAAGACAGTGTGATATCAGTGAAGAGTTAATATTAACACAGCAGAACAATATCTCAGACAGACTGAAGATAACAAATAACATTGTCATGAACGTTTTTTCCACAATCAAGGTCAAATGTGCATGAATGAACAGTATAAGGCAAAATGATTTTTTTTTTATTAGATTGGTCATCATTTCATTTCGTTTTAAAGTTTGTGAGGAACATCGGATGCTTGTAATGTGAATTAGTAAGATATTTAACAGTTTAGCAGATACTTACATAAACTGTAATGATTTGGCAATATGTCTTAGTAAGATGATACATAAATGCTTAGTTTTATGATCAAATCTCTGAAGTTTTAAATCATATAATGCAATACAATGATGGATTGAGAGATGAACAAATAAACATTCCTCAAAACCCTGATGATCATATTTTATACTCATGATTTTTCTATAAATTATGCATGATAATCAAGTAAAGCAAAGCTGCTTCAGTCTAGATGAAATATTACTAGCAAAAAGTTATTCTTGCGTTTCCTTGATAAATCAGGTCAGATTTGACACAGAAAGACACGTGAAGCGCGAGCTGAAGGAGGACATTTGTACAATTATACTAAAATATTTTTACTTGATAAAAGAGTCTGTGTGCGACAGGTTTATCAGATCATGTTGAGCATTTGCATATCAAATATGTGACCCTGGACCACAAAAGCAGTCACATGTCGCACGGGTATATTTGTGGCAATAGCCAACAATACATTGTATGGGTCAAAATTATCGATTTTTCTTTTATGCCTAAAATAATTAGGATACTAAGTAAATATCCTGTTCCATGAAGATATTTTGTAAATTTCCTAGGCGATTTTCTCAATATTTAGATTTTTTTGCACCCTCAGATTCCAGATTTTCAAATAGTTGTATCTCGGCCAAATATTATAATATCCTAACAAACCATACACCAATGTAAAGCTTATTTATTCAACTTTCATATGGTGTATACATCTCAATTTTAAAAAATGACCCTTGTGACTGGTTGTGTGGTCTAGGGTTACATATGTGATGTTGGTTCTCCTTACTTCCGGCATTTTGCTCTTGCCGTTTTTTTTCAAGAACTCCTCGAGCTCGGTTCCTTTGGCTCTGTACAGGGACATGTCGAAGATCTTGCGCTCAGGCCTCTTTTTCTCACACACTCTCACGTGTGTCTCCAGCCGGTCTCGAGCGAAGCATCGACCGCACACGTTACAGGGAATCAGCCGTTGTGGAACGTCGGGATTCTCCTTCGGAATGAGTTCAACACGTTGCAGGCGCTTTTCCTTCAGTTGATAAAATCCCTCTTTATTTTCCCTCCTCTCATGTTTGAGGTGAGATCTGTCCCTTCTCGTAGAGTCACATGTGTTTGGTTTTCTCACGTCTTCATCTTCTCTGTCCAAATAGAGGTCGTGCATTTCGGTTCTTCCTCTGACATAATCATCCCATCCCATTCCTCTCTCTTGTCGCCCGTTCCCTTTTACGGTGTGTTCGTAGTCATCCCACTCTCTCTTTTCCTCAGGCTTGTGACCCTTTGCCATGTCTAAACCCAAAGGTCGTCCCCGTCCCTCACGTTTCACACTTTCTCTTCTCCTCTCTCGCTCCCATTCCTCCCATCTTTCCATATCATCTCTTCCATTCCCATATCTGTCCCTTTCCTCATTCCATTCACCGTATCCATTACCATAGAACCTGTTGTCCTCGAAATAACATCGATTTATCTCTCTATTCTTCTCTTTTTGAACTCTTCGTACAGTCTCTTCTGCTTTGAAAATCTTCTGCTGGAGCATCTGGATTTCTTTCGGCAAGTGTGTTTGCTTCTCTTCCTGATTTTGTTTTTTTCTCCCCGTTAGATGGGATGAACTTATAGGATCTAGTTTCCTCACTGTCTTCTGTTGCTGTCTGACCGCAGCTTGATCAGTCAGTGTAGGCAAACACGAGTAAAGTATCTCTTGATGTTGTGTTTTGGTGACATTGCTCAAGCTGAACGCTCTCTTGTGGAGGACTGGTTTTAGAGGGAATATTTTGCCTAATGCTATCCGTGAAGGAACGTATTCGTTCTGCTCCCTGTTTTTCGTCCTGTGGATGTTGTCTGGAAGTTGCCAGGGAAGTTCTCTCACTTGGTTATCTAAAACGTCCAGTCTGGAGCTGTGATGAGTTCCCGAGGGATGGCGCTGTCTGCTCATGCTCTCTCTGTGTAATATCGGTAGTTTTGATGATACGGTCTCTCTTTCCCAAAAGTGTTGTGTGAGGTGATGTTGTGGCAGCGTTTGCATGTTTGAGAAACTCACACATGCAGCTCCAGCAGAGGTTGATCATATAATAACAGCGTTGTCAACCTGTGGACTGATAAAACACATATGGACATTTCGGTAACACTTTACAATAAGGTTCATTAGTTAACATTAATTAATTACCTTAGTTAACATGAACTAAGAATGAACAATACTTCTACACCATGTATTAATCTTAGTTAATATTAGTTTCAACATTTACTAATACATTATTAAAAATCAGAGGTTGTATTTGTTAACATTAGTTAATGCACTGTTAACTAACATGAACAAACAATGAACCGCTGTATTTTTATTAACTAACATTAACAAAGATTAATAAATACTGTAACAAATGTATTGCTCATTGTTAGTTCATGTTAGTTATATACATTAACGTTAACTAATGAACCTTATTGTAAAGTGTTAATATCAAGCATGTCTTTACATTACCCAGTCCTTGGGTCTGACAAGCTCGAGGGTAAATATATATATATATATATATATATATATATATATATATATATATATATATATATATATATATATATATAAATTAAATTAAAAATATATAAATTCACCAGTAAGTTAGTGTCTTGCCATTTTCTTTAGCATTTTCATTCACCTAAATGTATAAAATGTATATTTGGCTTTAAACTCACCGACTCGTGTTGTCTGTCTGTGAAGGTAAACTGCTTGATCACCTCAGGTTTCCAGTTGTGTTTACACTAGTTGCTTAGGAACAAGACAACGCAAACTCCCTTCACATTTGCTATTGGCCAGTTGCGTCAGACGTCATGCCGTGGTGACGTCACCCGGACGAAGGACGCGCTGTGATGATGGTGCGCATGCGCCACTTCATGAGCGAAACTTGTGTTTTGAGGTTGAAACGATAATAAAGTCGATTTCACTGCGGATTTCAGAAACTAGAAAGCCGTTTATTATCGTCCATCCACGACCGGTACGTCATACAGTGTGTTTGACAGAGTTGAGAAATTGTGAATCGCATTGGTCAGATAATGTCGGAGCTGTTATAATGATGTTGTGAGTGTTTCAGGTGCTCATCATCATGTCCTCTGAAGACGAGCTGCTGTCTGTGGATTATGAGGTGTATGGGAGAGTCCAGGGCGTGTTCTTTAGGAAACACACACAGGTAATGGACATATCAATGTCGTGTGTGCTGGGGCTAGTTGTCACAATACAGTCAAACCAAAATTTATTCAGACACCTTCAACATATCACATTATCACAGTTTATTCGCTATGGTAATACAATATTACAAGAACTCAGAGTTATCAAATCAGTTGATATTTCACTGGTTTTGGCCATCCTTCTCTTAGACTGTCTCACAGATGAATTATGTTGAATATCTGTCAGCTGTTAAATTAAACTACACTGTTAGATAATACCAGTTTAGCTCAACAAATGACTAAGCAATGCTTAATTTTGTTCAGTCTGTGGTGTAAAAAGGTCGCATTAGCAATTAAAGCAAACACTTAAGCAAAACATGGTCAGGTCAAAGTGTCTGAATAATTTTTGGTCCCAAATGTTTATAAATTTTACTGGTTGTCCACTGTATGAATAATTTTTAGGTATAATATGTCAGTTTACTTTATTTTGCTATGCTCACTTACATAAATGAACTATAATGTCCTGCACCCACTAGTTAAAATATGTTTAAAAAATTATATCTGATGTCTGAATAATTTTTTTTTTGACTGTAGCTATTAGAGGTGTTTCTGTGTATCAAACAGCATGCTTCTATCAGCAGATTGCACTAACAGATACACAGTTGCTGTGGATGAAAGTGTCTGCCAAAAGCATGAACGCAAATGAATATGTCTTATTTGGAACATTTCTGTATAGACAAAAGCATTAAGGTCTTGACTGAAAAATGTTAAACATACAAGAGATACAGCTCATTGAACAGCTCATTTTTATGCTTTTTTTAACACTAAAATAATTATGAAACATAACATTTTGGAAAACTGCAAAAATATAAAAGGTAACAAAAACTGTGGTTAATGAATTGTGTAGAATTATTACAACACAAAACGACTCGTTTACTAACGTAACCTCGGTTCCCTGAGATAAGGGAACGAGTATTGCGTTTGCTAGACGCAATGGGGAAAACTCCTTTTTCTCCGAATACTGAAGCCTTTTATAAAATAACGCAGTGCTACTGCACAGCCATAACAGTGCAGAGACTAATCACACGCTATTGGCTAGTCAGTGTGAACTGCACGAATCTATGGCAGAGCGGCATAACTGCGCGAACCAATCGATGCAGACCCCGCCAGAGGGGGCGGGGCATCTGACTATAAAAGACGCTCATTTCGCCATGTGATTCAGGTTAATCGACTGAAGCAATGAACGTCGAGTACACGAATACTCGTTCCCTTATCTCAGGGAACCGAGGTTATGTTAGTAACGGAGTCGTTCCCTTTCGAACGGTCAGTCGTATTGTGTCTGCTAGACGCTATGGGGAACCAATCCAATCACACCGTGCTATGTTTAAGCAGAACGACATGTTCTATGCCCCGAGTCTGGGACGCTGGATAAAGGTTCCCAAGGCAGAGGACTAATGTGGCAGCAATATCTTGAGGTATTTCAAAGGGTTGGAACCCTAGGACCGCCATGGAGTGAAGGGCGGAGCCTGCCTGGCCAGAGGACATGTAGGCCCCATCGTTCTGCAGGGTTTGGATGGATGAGCCACCTTGGATTTCCATCCAATAGCAGTGGGTGGGCAAAGGTGCGCAGGCGGGCCGAGTAGGGGGCACACCATGACTTCAACAGTTCTTCGTGAACCTCTGGGAAGAACGGAGCGGATCTATGGCGAGGGGCCTGTTGGCGCCCCTGCAGGGACTTTCGTCCAGGCGTGTTGGCTCCTCGAGAGGAGCCCAGTCGAGACCGAGCTCCTCGACAGCTCTTGACAGGACACGGAGTCCAGTCCAGCTCAGGAGTCGCTGCGTTCTTTAGATGGCAACGGGGCGGGGTAATCCACAGAGCCCGCCCAGTCCTCTGCGTCCGAAGCCGCTAATTACAGTGATTCATCATGGGTATCGTCCTCGGATCCCCCTGAACAAGATGAGGCCGCTTGCGTCACAGGAGGTGCGCTGGTCTGAACAGGTGAACATCACAGGATACATCTGCTCTGTGGAGAAAGTGTGGCATGTGGGGTCTGGACTGGCGTGAGCTCACTAACCTCCAAATGCTCAGCCCTCTGACTCCGCCATTTCTTCCTCCGAGGCTCTAGAGGAAAAGGAAACAGGAGAGCGCAAGGAGTGGTGTTGCGCTCTGAGAAGAACGCGATCCGAGAGTAGCATACTCTCACAGAGAGAGCAGCTCGTCTCGGTAAGAGCGGCATCAGCGTGGGCTTTACCCAGGCAGGCGACATGATCGCTGTGTCTGTCCTCGGCATGCAGAGGGGCTCTGCATGTGCCACATCCGTAGCGTGACATTTGAAGCAACGTCGCTACTCTTTTAGAGAAAGCTCGCCGGAGAGGGCAGGGAAACAGCGTGACAGCTTGCCACGCGATTATCTGCTGAAGAGCGTGCTGGATCTGCTACAGTCCACTGGCTTGCATGCTGTTCCGCTCCTGGCTCTGATTCCTTGGCGAAGAAGGCGAAGGCCTCTGAGAAGTATTGCTTGAAGTTTCTGTGAGGTCTGAAGATCGTCGCTTCAGTCGATTAACCTGAATCATGTGGCGAAATGAGCGTCTTTTATAGGCAGATGCCCCGCCCCTTCTGGCGGGGTCTGCACCGATTGGTTCGCGCCGTTACGCCACTCTGCCATAGATTCGTGCAGTTCCCAATGACTAGCCAATAGCGTGCGATTAGTCTCTGCACTGTTATGGCTGTGCAGTAGCACTGCGTTATTTTATGAAAGGCTTCAGTATTCAGAGAAAAAGGAGTTTTCCACATTGCGTCTAGCAAACGCAATACTCGTTCCCTTATCTCAGGGAACCAAGGTTACGTTAGTAAACGAGTCGTTTTGTGTTGTAATAATTCTACACAATTCATTAACCACAGTTTTTTTTACCTTTTATATTTTTGCAGTTTTCCAAAATGTTATGTTTCATAATTATCTGGCGGGCTCTGCACTCAGATCGGCAGGAGGTGCACCGATTGGTTCGCGCTGTTACGCCGCTCTGCCATAGGTATGTGCAGTTCCCACTGACTAGCCAATAGCGTGTGTAGCAAATTAGCTCTAAGAAATATTAAAGTCCCTGTAAAGTCAAAATTAAGTATGTGTTCTGAGTTTGTCACACCACAGAAAAATGTGTTATTCGCCACCCAGCCAATTTTGAATGATAAAAAAGCCGGAAAGTGCATAAAATAAGCTATCAAAATCTTGAAAAAATGAGCAGTAGTCTCTGCTCTCAAAGGCTGGGGGTGTGTCCGCTGGCTGCGCTGAAACCACGCCCACTAACACTCACCAGTTGTCGGCGCGACGGGAAGATGAAGGCCGAGGAGGGAGATAGTCGGTTCGACCCCATTCACCAGTAACAGCGGATTATCAGTGAATCCCAGTTGTCTCCGACGAAAGTTTATAAAACTATCCCGTGTAAAATGATCACTACAGAGGCGGGTGTTTTTGGTGATCCTCAGCTCTCCATCAAGGTGTCTCTTCACAAAATGAATTCACCTCTTCTTGATGTGATAGTTTTTCGGAAATGTAAATAAGGACACCGATCTGTTTTGTACGTGACCGCATCCAGGTAGTACGCATTTCCGTGACGAACGCATAGCTAGCAAACTGTTGGCTGTAGTAACTAATAATACTGACAGTAACTTGCGATTGAGCGGCAAACTGATGTGAATGTGCTCTATTTATATTGTTAGGGGAGGGGCCAGCCTCAGTTGCTCTAGTGCGTCATCAAGTAGGGGGGTGTCCAGGAGCTCAGGCACTCCAGTGCGTCATCAAGCCTCCGTTTTAGCCCCGCCCAAAAAATCCGGAACACAGCAGTGGTGAAAAACTGTTTAACGGTCTAACTCCACAATTCAGTACTTCACAGTTCACAGTCTTTGTAATATGTTTTAGCAATACATTTCTAACATTTATAATGTGTTTAGAATTTTTTTTTAGAATTGCCTTTACAGGGACTTTAATAATCAATAATAACTTGTTATAATTGATTATGAATATTTGGATCAGTTAATAGAATTAACTTACTGTTGCAAATTAATATTACAATCAATTAACCTGTTTGTCCAGAGAACACTCAGTGTTAATTGTTTATTAATTCTAAGAAATGTACATTTCCGGGGCATGAGAAATGTGTTTCTTACTTTACAGTACTACTAAGAGCAAAAAATCAAAATCTGTGATTAAGGACTCCAGTATATGAGCTTGAGACACAGACAACGTTACGTGTGACGTGAACAAGATTTTATTAACTAGATTAAACATTTAAATTACTCGAACATACACACACATGCATACAGTTTACCAAGGGAAAGAGAGCTGAAGCAGAATACAGGAAAGCAGGAAGTTATAGCATTGTTTGAAATGCAGCAGATCAACAGCCTTGAGCAAACCATCAGTTTAGATCTAACACGTTCTTCTTTAAAAGGTGTAAGGATACTTAATGTATCAAATAATAAGACTAAGTTTGATACTTGCATGTCTCGCCCATTTGAATTTAACTGTCCTGATGCAATTTGTTGAGGCTCCAGTTGATCTTTGCTGACGTGGTCTTGATGAGAGAGAACCAGTGGGAGTCAGGGTCTTTGGTGAATGGAAAGACAAGGCCACAGCCTGGCACAAGCTTGGGGGTCCTTAGAAAACTTCTAGTTCAGCATTATCTTCATTAGGATTTCAGAAAGGGACTAAGAGGCGTGATCTTGTGATCAGTGATTTTTAAAGCGTAAAGGGTGTGTGAGCCAATAAGAAGTTGTTCCCTTTGGAGGGAGAAAATAATACTATAATACTAATAATTATAATACTAATGCGTCACAAATTTAGAAAAATGTAATGTAAATTAACAAATGGGGAACGGAGATTGGAGTTTATTGAGACTGAACATGCTACACATATGATTTGGGTTAACCATAGTATGTCTGAAACATTAATCCAAAAGAGTTTAAAAGAGAAAATGAAGACATAGGTCAAACTACATCATAAAAAAAATCATGAGATGGGAAAACTAGATACATGTTTATACATTTCTCAAGTGGTTACATATAGAATATATAGGATTAAAAGGGTTTATTTCTCCTTCTCAGCAAGAATTAAGTGAGAGTCACAATTCCCTGCAAATTCCTTTTGGGGTCGTAAAAAGTCTTATCAGTCTTAATGTGTCCTGTAACAGGACACCGGCTTCTGCCAGTGTTAGCTTCATTTGGGATGTTAGTTTTGAGTGAAGTTTCCTAGACCTCTGTTGGGAGAGTGAGTTTGCTGGATTATTTATTAAATATAATGAATCATTTGTTTGTGTCTGATTGGTCCAGATGCTACGCGATTAGTCTCTGCACTGTTATGGCTGTTCAGTAGCACCGCGTTATTTTATTAAAGGCTTCAGTATCCGGAGAAAAAGGAGTTTTCCCCATTGCGTCTAGCAAACGCAATATGACTGACCGTTCGAAAGGGAACCACAACCCATCCTGACCAGACATTTCTTTTAAAATAATATTGTCGTGCAAACACAGCTGAACATTTGGCTAAAATCTACCTTCATAATGTAAAAGTCAACATGAAATCAAAAGAGACTTTATACACTTTCCATGTATTTTAAAAGAATAATCTTCACAATATACTTGCTCAGAAACTACTTTAATTTAGGCACCAATACCCTCCTGTTTGTTTCAGTAAATGTGTTTTTGTCATTTTAGTTGTTTTAACTAAAATTAAAACAATTCAATTTTAGGTTAAACCAAATTAAAATGAGACATGAAGGCAACTTGCTGAAATCATTATATACAGTATTTGTATATATATATATATTTTATTTTGGTTTAGTTTTCACAATCCAATCCGTTTCCTAGGGGTAAAATCAAATCCCATTTCAGCAGTTTTTCTCATTGACTGGCCTTTACCTTCAGAAAAATGTCCAATTACAGAAGTGAATGGCTAACTAAAGGTGAGTTTTACACATGGGTTTATTTTGCTTTGTTACAAAAATATTGGAAATTTTGTTTTGAGGATTGAAACATTGTTATAATTTAATTTCTGTCCTTTTATTGTCATTTTTATTTGTTTCAATATGTTTAAATTAAGAACTGTCTTTCTTTTTTAACTTAATTTTTATGGTCTCCCCCTGTAGTCAATAATTGTACTCACAGCAGCTCAGAGATCCCAACACAATCTCACGGCAATTCGTACGAATGTGCGATTTTTGCAAAATCGAACATATTTTACGAGTTGCCAAATTCGTACGAATGATCTACCCTTGACCCCGCCCCTAAGCCTACCCATCACATGGGTTTTGACAAATAGTACGAATTAATACGAATTAGACGCCTTTTAATCACTTGTACGAATTGGTTGTGAGATAGCGTTGGAGATGCACTCATTGACAATCACACGTTGATCTGATTGGTTACAAGGTAGTTTGTGACTATCAGAAACACCAGCGATTTCAAACCGTGTTTTTGAGACTGTCTTTGGTTCACTGCAGTTTTAAGGAGAAAATACTCAGCAATGGTGTTGACTTATGAATTTACACATGGTTTGTCTTAAAGCATATTAAAAAGACCACATAGACATAAACAACATTAAAAGCTGGATTTTCATCACAGGGGGAATTAAATGATTATGTTCTTAAATGTGTATGAAGTGCGATGCTCATGCATTGTGTGTGTGTGTGTGTGTGTGTGTGTGTGTGTGTGTCTGCAGTCAGAAGGGCAGAAGCTGGGTCTGGTGGGCTGGGTGCAGAACACCAGCGCCGGGACGGTTCAGGGGCAGATCCAGGGTCCGGCTGGTAAAGTCCAGCAGATGCAGCGCTGGCTCCGCACCACCGGCAGCCCTCAGTCACGGGTCACCAAAGCAGAGTTCAGCAACGAGCGCGCCGTTGATAAACTGGATTTTAAGGACTTCAGAGTTGTTCGTTAATGACAGAACAACTTAAGTATTTATTTAGATATACTATTTATTTTAGTGTTTAATTATTTTTATTTTTTTTTTGTGACCTGTTGTCTGTTACTGGTATAAATATGAGAGGAAAACACTTTATTGGCATTATATACCAGCTTCTCACAGATTTCTGTAACACTCTCAGCTAATATAATAGACTCCACCCCTGTTCCTCCAGTGTGTTTGTGTTTTATAATGGCTTTGTAGTCAATAGTTTTATCCCTTAAACTCATCTTTAATCACCCAAATTACACATTTAAACGTTTTCCTTGTAAAAAATGTCTTCATCCTGTAGGCAGGGGCGTCATGCAAGCCAAAATTCTGGGGGGGCACAATCGGAGGAGTTGCAATTGTTTTCTGACGGGTGATATGGATCATGTTAGGAGGGGTCAGGGAGTTTCTCCCCCTGAACATTTTTAAATTCTGGCTGCTAAACATACCATTTCAATGCAGTTTGGGAGGGACAAAAATACCTTAACGGAGCCAGCAGCAACCCTCCTCTATCTGAGGACTAAGTTAAAGTATCTATTTTGTAAGTTTATGTAAAAGACAGGTTGATGAAAGAACTGTAAGCTCAAATTCAAAAGCTTTTGAAGTCTACTTCATTAAAGCATGTTGACACACACACTTACTGTACACTTAGGCCTACTACACATGATTTTAAAAACAGTAGGCTACCATTGCAGTTTTTATGTTATGATTTTAAATTGGTATGTGACCTAAGAACGATCTTACATTAAAGGTACATAAAGGTGCTGAGGTCTGACTTTGTGGTGCTCTGAAATTAAGTTATTGTAATATTAATATGTGATGAAGGACTTTGAAAGAAGTTTGATAGATTTCAGTGCTGAATAAGGTTAACACTACCCTGTTTATTTGAAAATGGTTAATATTTGACAGAAATGTAAAAAAGTAATCAAATCAAATGTAATATGTATCATTACTTTAGTAAAATGATTGAAATACTGTAGTTATACTGTCTCTAAGCCTACATCACGGTCATAGCGATCTGTATAACAACTATGCTGTAGCTTTCGAACGGGTAGACTATCTTTTTTCACTGCATTTGAATTAGCTGCCTGATCCGTGAAGAACCGTGAATAACAGTCTATGGGAGAAACATCAAGTCGATGCCTTGATAATGTTAGGTTGGATTTTGCAGTTAGCCTACAACACATTTAACACCCTCGTTTCTATGTAACTGAAAACAATTGAACCAGCTGGAGACTTTGACACAAGACAAAACAGAACAGATGTTTCAAAACTGATCAGATAACGTTACTATGGCTTATTGGCTTTGTATGGCAGGCAGTAACGTTAGCCAACTAGTTTACGGTTAGACTAGGCTAGCTATCGATAACGTTACACTGACACAACTAAAGTTATGCTCTGAATTCGCAGCTAATATCAAATCCATAACTTTTTGATCAAGTTAAAATTTCCAGGTCAACCACAAATAATCCCACTACCTTTTAATATCATCCGATAACTAATTCAATGCCGATTTGTTGCTTTGCCCACTTACCACTTCAAGACATTGCCAGCTCAACGTGCGAGACGAGTGAGTTGCTTGAACATACACAGCAAAGATTCTAGACTACGCGCGTAGCGCTCTAGATTTGATATACACAGACACCATATTAGGAAAAAGGGGCAGGCTGATGCTGACCGATTTATTACACATCCAGAAGAATAGATTTGAGTCGTTATAGGCTCTGGTAATTATGGAGCATAATAGGAATAAAGTTGTGACAAAAAAATTATCAGGGAGGAAAAATCTGAGGGGGCACGTGCCCCCTCACTTTGAATGGGCATGACGCCACTGGCTGTAGGATTACAAATTTTATTTAAATTTTAATTTAGACTTCCAATACTATAGTATTTTATATTGAGAAAGTTTATAAATGATGAGACCAGGAAATCTCTGCAAACGGTAGGGGTTCCCAGCGGGATATTCCTGACTGTCCCATCTCAATACGAGAAGGCTAGGCTTTTCCTGTTCTCGTTGTTTACCGGTTGAAGAGTCATGCTGAGCAAGTTTGAACACCTGCTATTTTATTACTGAGACCGTTTGTCTTGGAGTTCTTGTCTCAGTGCGAGAAGTCCTGCACCATTCTGTTCTCATGTCTCAGCTCATTTACATGCTTTGTTCATCACAATGTAATCCCTCCCCCTTGAAATGTATATAAACTACAATGTAAAGTTCCCTTAGTTAGACTTGGTGACTACAGCTACCGACAGCTCGTGTTCTCAATAAAGAATCCTGCTGAAGATACTACCAACGTCTCCTGGTTCTTCACTTCTGAGTCTCCTACACTTAAGAAGAAAAAAGGTTTACAACAGATGGTGCCGTGACCCGGATGGAGATGCTTACCTGAATCCAGATTGAAACTTCAAGATCTCAACAAAGCCAGAACTGAATTTTGAAACTTCAAGCAACAAGATCTCAACAAAGCCAGAACTGAATCTTGAAACTTCAAGCAACAAAGATCAACAAAGAAAGAACTTTTCTGACTGAGTTCCAGACTGAATCTTGAAACAAGTTCAACAAAGAGCTCAACAAAGCTGACTGAGTTTCCAGACTGAATCTTTCTGAACAACAAACGATTTGGTGAGTTTCACTCTATTCAAAGAACCACTGAAGACCAGTACAAATTTTATTCCTCTGCGCCGTCAAAGAAGAGTTAACAGTCAACCAAACTCTACAGCTGTCTAAGTTACCCTTTAAAAGTTTTCTTTTAGAGATGAAAAAGTATCCTCTGTTCTTGCAGGCAGGGAAGATTAACATTACGTGTTAATATTTTGGTTTTATCCTCTGTGCAGACAGGGAAGATTTTAGCATTCAAGTTAAAATATTGTTAGCCTCTGTGCAAGCAGAGAAGAGGTAGTCTTACAGTTACATTTATTTTGTGGTGTTACCCTCTAAAAATTTCTTTTAGAGAGGAAAGTTTGATCCTCTGTTTCAAGCAGGGAAGAGTTAGCATTACATGCTGGTAATTTTGTTTTATCCTCTAAAAGTTAGGAAGGTGAAAGATCCTTTCCGTTTCTTTCAGGGAAGATTAGCGTAACGTGCTAATAGTTTATGATGTGTTGGTAACAAGTAAGATTCTGTGTTGCCTCGAGTGTAGCCTCTGTTTGAACAGAGAAGTTTTAGTGTTTGTTTGTATGGTAACCAAGAAACTCACAAAATGGTTAGAAGCAATGCTAGGCGAGTTCCATCAACTCAGAAAGGTGGACTAGCTAGCCCTCTATGGACAGACAGTGAGTTCAAGTCATTGTTAGGAGAGCACATGGACTCCATAGTGACTGAGTCAGTCAGATTGAATTTGACAAAGAAATTTGGTATTCATCCAGACAAAGTATGGTCAATTGAAGACTGTAAAAAGGTACTAGGAGGAAGTATTCGCAAGAACAATGTGAAAGCCATTATTTGTTGTCATAGAGAATATAGCTTATCCATTGCACAAGAACAAGCTAGGTGTATTGATAAGTTAAATGAACAAAACAAACAATTGCAGACTCAAGTATCCTGTTTCAAGACAAAGGTGAGCCATAATCAGGCCTCAACCAAATGTGACTCTGAAGACCAACAGTCAGATGAAAGCTATCCTTATTTACAGTCTTTCTGTATACTAGAAAACACTAGAAATTCTGGTTTGATAGATAAAGATGTAAATGCATTTGAAGTGTGTGGAGCAAGACAAAAGGCTCAGACTAGGGCAAAAGGGATTGTCTCTGTTCAATCTGTAACCCCCATACTGCAGCTACAAGCAGTCAAATTATCTTTAGGTCCTAAAGAAATCGAGAGAATCGCTGAAAATTTGCCATCAGTGCAAAGAAATTTTTCTGAGTTTAGGAGAGAATTGTCCAGAAAGATGCGGCTCTACGATATGTCTCTAGCTGAAGTCACCCAGCTAATATCACAGATCTTGACTGAGACAGAATTCAGTGATTTTGAAAATGCTGTAAACTATTTTGAGTTTCAAAATGCCAGAAAAGATGACTTGAGAGAGAGAGTTATGAGAGTGTTAAAAAGCATTGTTGGACCAAAAGTGGACTGGTCAAAGATAACTAGTTGTGTACAGAAGAAAAATGAAACTGTTAGTCAGTACACAGAAAGATTTTGTCAGTCAGCTGCTGCATACAGTGGAATAGCGGACACTTCAGAGAAGGTGTTAAATGATAATGGCCCCTTAGCTCGCACATGGTGTGATGGTCTTTTGTCAGAGCATAGAAATGCATTGCATTTCTTAAATGTCACATGGGCCACTAGAACCCTGCAAAACAACTTGGACAGTTTAGTTACTTGGGAAAGAAACTCTGATGTCAAGGCAAGAGTGAAAAGTGCAGCAGCATTGTTTAAGGTCAACACAGAGAACCCACAGAAACGTAAATGTCCTAAGAGAGAGGGCAGTTGTTATTACTGTGGTAAGCCTGGACATTGGAGAAAAGAATGTAGGAAAAGCAAAAAGAACTTTAGAGAAGTTAACAGTGTTGCTCAGCTCCTACTCAGTCTGCTTGCTACTCTGAAGCAGCCATTCCCCACATCATTAAACGGGTGGGGCAGCTTGTTGAGGTGTTAACCATTTGGGCTGTGAGCGCTTAATTTCCCCAGTAACTTACAACAGAGATAAAAGACTTATTCTTATGTTTAAAAGAACAAAAGGAAAAGTGACTGTCTCAGTTTTCCTTTGTGGGGACAATGGTTAAGTAGACTCACAGCCTTAAATGTTGTCTACAGCACAGGCCCTTCATTAGTAATGAGCTGGGTCAGGCTGTAAACTTAAAATGCCCTCAATGTAATGTCCGCATTAATGAATCAAGCAAAAGTCACTTCTGTCACTTCCTCTCGCTGGGGAAATTGGTTAACTACCCCCACAGCCCCGAATATTGTCTTACAGCGTGCACCTGTCACGAATCCGTCCTCATGTATGATGTCTGCTATGACTGAAGTTTTGTTAGAGGATGGAGAAATGACACACGATTGTGTTACGCTTACATATACACCTATGAGTGAAGTAAAAGAAACTGCCATAGAGAATTCAGAATTTGAGTTGTTTGTTGACGGTTCAGCTCAAGTAATTGAAGGTAACAGACGATCAGGTTATGCAGTAACGTCCACCACGGAAGTGTTAGCTTCAGGACGTCTTCCAGATCATTTTTCAGCTCAAGCTGCAGAACTAGTAGCCCTAACAAGAGCATGCACGCTAGCTTCAGGATCAGTTGCTAATATCTACACAGATTCCAGATATGCTTTTGGGGTAATTCATGATTTTGGTGTCATTTGGCAAACCAGACAGTTTCTAACTTCTTCTGGATCGCCCATTAAGCATGCTTCCAAAGAAATTAGCAGTGATCAAAGTGAAAGCACATCTCACAACTAATACTACGGAAGCTAAAGGTAATGCTCTTGCTGATATGGCAGCTAAACAGGTTTGTTTCTATGCAACTGTACAAGTGTGTTCAGGTAGTGCAGCACAGAAGAAAATTATGCCTCCTGAATCAATAATTGATCTGTACAAAGACGTTCCTCCATTAGAACCAAAGTGGCATGGGCCACATCAAGTGATGTTGATTACAGCAGCTGCAGTATTGTGTCAGGGAAGGAAAACCTGGACTCATTGTACACACTGTAAGGTTGTTCCCACACCTACAGGGATAGGTTAGGACACGGAACCAGTGAGGAGCCCCGGGAAGAACCGAACGCAACAGGCTTCGGGGGTTAACCCTGGGGTGAAGACTTCCCTCATAGGCCCTATCCTAGTCCATCCTTACCTCACTGTTCTTTAGGTGTCATAATTAAGAGATAGGGAAAGAAGGAACAACAATAACAGACTCGGAAAATTTACCACCCTAGTGTTTGAACTAACACTGCTCTACTGTTTAGCAGACTCAGAAAAGTTAAAACCCTAGAACAAATACTGCTCTCCTGTCTTTTGTTTTCTCTCTTCCTTTGTGCAGATAACACTTGATGGCTGACCCGAGACCCATATGCACCGACCTCCTCGTCTGCGTATGAAGACATAACCTCAAGATTCAACTAGACCCACTTCCGAGCCAACTATCACAAAAGGATAAAGAAAAAGAAAAAATAATACACAACGCAGAGACTACGAAACCTTCAGTCATCCATCTACATGATCAAGATTGTCCTACTACTACAAATCATGAAGATCGCACAAAGTCCGGACTCCAGAAACAACATATTCTTAGAGCTGATGAATATGTCACAAATGCATTGTTTGCTGGAAAGAAAGTGTGCATGTCACATCCGAAGATGACTGCATTCCAGGACTCACTTGTGCACAAACATGGTGGTCCAACAAGACATTCTTGATCTTTCAGCAAAATTACACCAAGATGACTTAAGATAATTCTTCATGGTTCAGAAACTTGATTGATCACGAGAAAATCACAGTTCCAACCGTAAGAACTTCACAAACCCTGATTGCATGTTTTTTTTCTGTGTCAGCATGCAATTACAGAAAAGCAAACACAGAGTGCATTATGTGCCTGTAACGATCACAAGTTACAAGAATGAACGTTTAAGTGTTTAAATTTGTATTTTGTGAGAGTTATTTAGAACTCTCAAAGGGGGAAATGTAGGATTACAAATTTTATTTAAATTTTAATTTAGACTTCCAATACTATAGTATTTTATATTGAGAAAGTTCATAAATGATGAGACCAGGAAATCTCTGCAAACGGTAGGGGTTCCCAGCGGGATATTCCTGACTGTCCCATCTCAATACGAGAAGGCTAGGCTTTTCCTGTTCTCGTTGTTTACCGGGTGAAGAGTCATGCTGAGCAAGTTTGAACACCTGCTATTTTATTACTGAGACCGTTTGTCTTGGAGTTCTTGTCTCAGTGCGAGAAGTCCTGCACCATTCTGTTCTCATGTCTCAGCTCATTTACATGCTTTGTTCATCACAATGTAATTCCTCCCCCTTGAAATGTATATAAACTACAATGTAAAGTTCCCTTAGTTAGACTTGGTGACTACAGCTACCGACAGCTCGTGTTCTCAATAAAGAATCCTGCTGAAGATACTACCAACGTCTCCTGGTTCTTCACTTCTGAGTCTCCTACACTTAAGAAGAAAAAAGGTTTACAACAATGCCTTAAAATAGCTTCAATTTAACTCAACACCCTTGCCTCATGTAGTATGCATGATTCTATGAATATCCAAAAGAGCTCCACCTCAACACACTCACAGCAGCTCAGAGATCCATTCCACTCGTTGTGGTTACAAGGTAGTTTGTGACGTCAGAAACACCAGCGATTTCAAACTGTGTTTTTGAGACTGTCTTTGGTTCACTGCAGTTTTAAGGACAAAATACTCAGCAATGGTGTTGACTTATGAATTTACACATGGTCTGTCTTAACGGGGTGGTAAAGTATGATTTCACTTTTCTAACTTTAGCTAGTGTCAAATGTTGCTGTTTGAGCATAAACAACATCTGCAAAGTTACAACGCTCAGTTCAAAGCAAAGGGAGATATTTGCTTTTAAAGAAAAGGACTACAACAAACGGCTGGTAGGGACTACACGACATTCCTCCCGGGTTTAGTGACATCAGCAACCCTAAAATAAACATAAACCCTGCCCCCGGGAACACAGTCCATGTTGAGAAGAGGAAAAGTTGTTGTATAAGAGTATTTGTGAGTCAGCTCAAACTAGTATCCATCTTTTCACATGCAATAGAAAGTAACTCTGTGTGCATCTCACAACAGTTCCTATACGACCGATTTATAGATTATAATGACAGAATATCCTAATTGAAGATAGTTAACTCCACATCAGCAACATAAATTTATCAACTAACCATTCAGAGACGTACTGTTGAATTCTACATGTTGTCACTTCTTTTTGAGTGTCTCCATCTTTGTCTGACACCGTTTTAACATTAAAGGCAAAACAGTTTCTGTCATTTTAGTGTGTCTGCGTGAGGTAATAGCAGCTGCTAACACAAGAGCTCTTGAAACCCCGCCCTCTGCAGCAGCTCATTTGCATTTAAAGGGCCAGGCACAAAACGGTGCGTTTTTGCAAACCCTCAAAAAGTGACAACTTTAACATGCTATATAAAAATATCTGTGGGGTATTTTGTGCTAAAACTTCACACACACACTCTGGTGACATAAGAGATTTATTTTACATCTTGTGAAAATGCCATTTTACCACCCCTTTAAATCATATTAAAAACACTACATAGACATATAAACAACATTAAAAGCTTGATTTTCACCACAGGGGGACTTTTTAAATACCATGTATCACAATAATATCAACAAAAGATGAATATGTTAAAAAAAAAAAGGAGGTTGTAAGTGTTTGTCCTTCAACAAACAAACAAAACTAACTTGTGCAAAACTAATGTGTTTTTTTCTCCAAATATTTCAAAGCCAAGGCAAAGAAAACATTGTGATATTAATGTCTATAATATTTGTGGTCGGTAAAACTCATTCCGGTCTCAAAAAATTATTTATATGTAATTAGAGGGAAGTTTTGATATAAATATATAGATTCCAAAAAATCTATACATGACAAAAAGTATAATCAAATAATATTTTTTACTTACCTTGCCAATATTTTCACTGGAAGGAATACATTTTTATTAAACATAATTTTGCAAATTAATAAAAGGCCTGCAATAATAGTCTAAAATTATAATGCTATAAATTATTAGTTTGGGGTGTAGACTCTGGATGTTGGGGTCTTCAGAACAATAAAACATTCAGACAATAAAATGTGATTTTCTAACATAGTGGATTTTAAACAAATGTAATATCACTCACTTTATTCATGTTTTTCTCTACATCTGTGCAGTTTTGGGGTGGTGGCTAAGGTATTTTTTTAAATGTAATATGAATATTTTTATATAAAAAAAGGTAATTAAATAAAAAAAGAACTTATGTAAAATTCTATAAAAAAATATCCACATTTCTCATTTTCATTCATGGAGATAACATGGACAATGTGTCATGGTTTAATGGAAAATCACTGTCATCAACTGGAGAACAAACATTTTTAAACTAAAATAACATGAAATGTCAACTACAGCCAGTAGAAGGCTTCAAAGCAGCACTCAATGGCTCATTTGCCATTTCCTCATGGGTATACATCTTTTCACAAGTTTTTTTATTTATTTATTTCAATTTAGGTTTATGTTTAGACATTCTTAAACAATTATTATAACAATAAAAAGTTACCTTTTCAAAGTTTAGAATTTTTTTGTACTGAAGTATAATTTTTTACAATTATGACATTATTACAGTCAACCTGAACATAGTGTTAAATATGTGTGTTTGCATTTGTTCTCCATCGTGGATGTGTTGTGGGGTCACTCCATCATTTGTGTGTGTGTTAGCATAGTCTGCATTATAGCAGATTTATTTTTGACAAATTGTGCTACAGAGCAACTTATGGCAGCCCATTTTTCATTTCTTATGAGTGATTTTTGTGAGTTTTGGGGGTGTTGTGTGTGTTTACTCCATCAGGGATGTGTTGTGGGATCACACTTCATTTTCTGTGTTTTCTGCATTGTAACTGATTTTTTTATTATTATAATGTACCAAAAATCAAGTTTTATAGTCTCCCATTGATGTCTATGAAAAAAATATTTTTTAATTTATATAAATTTAAGAACAAATCCTTAAATCTTAAATCCCCTAAACACTGCACAAATGTAGAGTAAAAACATTAAAGTGTTTTTTTCACGCTAACAAACAACCGGATATCATTCCAATTAATTTTTTTGTTTGTAGAGCTAGCAAATGTCAACCATCACGTCAACTGTCATGCTGTGTAGATGAAGGGGGGATTTTTTTTAATTTCAGCAATGTCATTTAGGGGTCAAAAAGACCCTGAATAGCTTACAAGGGTTTAATAGAGACCATTCTGATAGAAAATTATGGCATACAGGGATTTGTATCACTTTCAATGGATTCTAACTGATGCTGAATGATACTGAACAGACTATCATTATAGGATGCTTCTATCAGAACACTTATGGTGACCATTCCTCTCAGATCTAAATCATGTCTTAAAACGTATTTTTTCATTGACAGAACAAGTAGTTGCATAAACAGTATGATTCATATTCCACATATGCAGACATAAGCTGATGCATTGGTGCACATAATGAGGAATGGGATTTGAATTTAGTAGTAAAAAAAAAAAAATTAAAAAAATCTCTCTCTCTCTCTCTCTGAAATTAAATTCAGATTTTGGCTGAAAATGCACCATGACGTGACACTATCCATAAAACACATCTCTCCATGATTCTTTTCTCGCCATGTTTCACATGTACATTGATCTGCGTGTCTGGTATTCTCCCAGAAAGTCTCCAAGATGAATGAATGTATTGTGAAAGAGCCAAACATTCCAGGAAATGAATGTTCCCCACCCTCGTCTCTTTCCAAAGCAGAGACCGGTTTATTTCTACAGCAGCTTTTCAAGGCCCATCCACACATATCTCTGCATTAACTGAGACCGAGTCCTTCTGGGTCCACCACCACGAGTTGTAGTGGATATATTTTGTGGATATCTTGTATCCAACTACTATCCAACTCTTTGCTCGATTGCTTTTGTCCGCCTCGCTGCCTGCTGTGAGCTGTGAGTTTGTTTGCGTCGTGGCTGTCTAAGCCTCGTATTAGCTTCGCATTTCCTTCTGTTTTTCCGTATTTCTCTCTTTATTCTGTTTTGAACCATCATTTAACTCATAATTACAACTCGGACTGTTGGCCAGACGCGTCTCAAGCCATTATACGGCTGGAACCGCAAATACGGTTTGAACATTGGTTGTTGGTCGTAGAGCGAGACACCGCTTCACTGCTGTTCGCCCTGCGATCGACTGCTTTTGTCAGCCTCGTTGCCTGCTGTGAGTTTGTTTGTTTTCCCGTCTATCGTGCGTCTACATTACACCCATACCACTACAAAGACGGTTTTTACCCAAGACTTGAGTCATAAATTAATATAAATATCAATAGCATCACTGGTTGCATCATTGCTATCTTACTGTCCATCTGTTAAAATGGCGAATATATCAGGTGTATGTTATCTACCTTTTGGTGCAGATGAGAACAAACCTGAATTGCTCGCGGTGCAGTCTGAATTAGAAGCTGTAGAAAAGCAGATCCGTGACCTTCTAGAGAGACAAGCTGAGCTGAGAGACCGGCGTTTAGCTCTTGAAACATCACGCGCTGATGCACACGGATCAGTGATTAACGTTAGTAACCCGCTGACGCTGACCTCGTCTACTCCGTGCGTTTCTCAGCATTGGTCCCGAGCGTCCAGGTCACGATCAGCCATGATTTCATTCACTCCGGCTCCAACACACCACCACGAAGCCTGGGTGGTTCCGCGGAAGCCGCGAGCCAGGACACAGGGTATATGCAGGAATCATAGAGATGAATTTACTACCTTTTACTACCTTTTTTACTACCTCCACAATATTTTTTACTACCAACACGACATCAAGCAGCAGCCCTTTTTTGGGGGGTGTGGGAGGGGTATGCAAAGCACCACTTACTACTTACTATAAGGTATGGTGTGACACTGTCACACACATCCTACATATTAGGTACACTAATGTTTAATTGTGATCATTACAAAAAAAAACATAATTGACAATGACAATATTAGTGTCGAGTTGAGTTTCAGTTGTCCTTACCTTAACCCTAGCCCTTGAGTTATCCTAACCATTACGTTAGCCCTTAGCCCTAATAAGGTGAATAATAACCTTGGCACTTCTTAAAAACAAATGACACTTAACGACAATAAACATTAATAAAGATTAATAATAAAGTTTGTCACATCACACACACTTACCCACAAACACACATTCTCACACACGCAGACTTAAGCAGTGAAATTACTATCCCAAAACAGCAATTTATTTCATCACATCTTTAAATGTGCTTCAACTATGGCACTGGTTTGCTGCTGAGGTGCTGGACGACAGCTGACCTTAAGTTGGCATGATTTGCCGCGATCTGTGTAGTGCTGCTAGCATCGCAAAACAACGAAATAGGGAGCTGCTCCCCCCTCACGCGAACCCGTTAAATATTTTCGATTAGGGATGCACCGATACCACTTTTTGCAGAACGAGACCGATACCAATACTTTCATTTTTGGTACTCGCCGATATCGATACCGAAACCGATCCCTGAATTTTCACTGCATTTGTAATTTTAAAATGTATTAGTAGATAAACCAAAAGAATATAAATCATATTAGTTGGCTTAATTTGTTCATCAAATATATATTCAGATATTTTCATGCTTAATTAATCCTGCTAAAAAGCATGCTTCTGTTTCTGTCACTGTTCATTCTATTGCTCTATCATATTTTATCTTAATTGAATAGCACAGCACATGTTTAGAGCAGCTCCAGAAGGGTCAGTGCTGAGGATTGGGTCAGTGGTACAAATGTTTAGACACCAGTGAAATAACAATTATTTAATCCAATTTTGATACTACAACAAAAACTACCAGCCCGATTAATGTGAATTTAAAACATTATTAAAAGCAGTCAGTAACAAAATAAGAACAAATAATCGAATTACAAATAGGACAAATAAATACAATAGATCAAAGAAAAGCTACAAATGAAATAAACTGTTTTTAGAGTTTTTCGGGTAGATTGGTAAATACATTTGAATAAAGTAATCAAATGTGAAAAATTTGCATATTCATTACTGTATAGCTAAATAAAATAGATGGATATTTTTGTAAAGTTGAAAAGGGTAGACTATTTGTCCTTTGTTTGATTAACATTAAAACACAGTAGCAGGTTTATTAAATTGCTGCCCCTTTAAGACAGAAGGCACGGGCCCCATTCGAACATGGCTACGTTCACTTGAGATATAACTGACTTTTGTTTACTAGGATACTCGTCAAGACGGGCGTTTTTACATTATTTTGTGACGTGAAAGACAATTTAATTGAGTATTCGCGCGCTGAGACGCTGGTTTGCGGGGCGCGCGCTTTGGATGTTTGCGTTCATGGAACTTCTTGATATGCACACGTCCAGTAATAATGTAGGGAACCACTCGTTATACATAAATCAGGTAACAGGTCATGTTTTACTTTACTTACATATACGATTTAGTTTTAATCCAAATAACACGTGCTGAGTGAACAATCAGGAGCATTCAACAGAAGTGCGCCCGCGCGCTCTCTCTCTCTCTCTCGTCAGTTAACGATAATAATAAGCTAGATGACTCGTTTTAATTTTCTTTGCCATTGACATCCGATTGAACTATAAACTTTCCACTGATGTCTGTTTGAAAGGATGTGCTCGACCAGCTCGCGCATCTGTGCCGCTGCGCGCTCAATCCACTGCGCGTTTCCAGTGCTCGCGCACCACAGGTAAGTTGTGTTACTATATTGCGTTTAATATTCCACTAATAAGACATATTTACTTCATAGACAGCCTTATTTTTTGGGGAAAAAATGGAATCTCGTATATTGTCAATATTGAAAACCATATAGACCCAGTTAGACGGGGCTTCGAAAATTTACTACCTCGTCAAATGACGTTTACTACTTTTTAATACTTTTTACTGGCCTTAATTTGGCATAATTTAATTTACTACCTTTTACTACCTTTTACAACCCCGCGGAAACCCTGGGACAAGAATCTTTTCGCCCCTCCCGGTTTTCGAGATCTCCACTCAGAACCGCTTCTCCCCTCTTCGCGAAACGGAACGCGATGCTGTGATCATCGGCGATTCCACCGTCCGACACGTCCACGCTACGTTAGGTAAAAGTAAGGTGCACAGTCACTGCTTTCCTGGTGCTCGTGTTCTCGATATCACTGCGCGGGTAACTGAGATCCTGAACGGTGACGAGCGCGTCGGAGCTGTTGTGCTGCAGGCGGGAGCTAACGACATTAGGCTGCGACAGACGGAGGTTCTGAAGAAAGACTTCAGGAGCCTTATCGATACGGTACGCAGCACATCGCCTGAAACATCGATTATTGTGTCTGGACCGCTTCCTACGTACCGACGAGGGCATGAAAAGTTCAGTAGATTATTCGCGCTAAATGAATGGTTATTGTCATGGTGCAATGAGCAGAAACTGATTTTTGTAAATAATTGGAATCTGTTTTGGGAGCGACCAAGGCTCTTCCGCGCTGATGGCTTACACCCAAGTAGAATCGGGGCAGATCTTCTGTCGGATAACATCTCCAAGATGTTAAATACCATTTGACTAGTAACCAAAAATCCAAATCACAGTCTCTACTGCACCAATTTAATTGATATTAATACTAGTGTAGAACATTGCATAGAAACTGTGTCTATTCCTCGTTTACTAAGATCAAATAATAAATCTACTGCGGGATCTAGAAAAAATCTAATTGTTATTAAAACAAAAAATGTCGCTATTAGTGAACAAAAACAATTTCTAAAGCTAGGTCTTCTAAACATTAGATCGCTCACACCTAAGGCGGTTATTGTAAATGAAATGGTCACAGATAATAATTTCGATGTTCTGTGCCTTACTGAAACCTGGCTTAAACCAAATGATTATTTCGGTCTAAATGAGTCTACTCCGCCAGGATACTGTTATAAGCATGAGCCCCGTCTGATCGGTCGTGGCGGCGGTGTTGCAACAATCTACAGAGATATCCTTAATGTTACTCAGAAAACTCGTCATAGGTTTAATTCGTTTGAAGTGCTTGTGCTAAATGTTACGCTCTTAGATGTAAGAAAAAAATCCCTATTATCTCTAGAATTGGCTACCGTATATAGACCTCCAGGACCTCCAGATTTATTAAACTCCTTCGGGGTCAAGCAAAACGTCACCGGACCAACTCATCGTCTTAATCATACACTCGATTTAATTATATCATATGGAACCGATCCAACCGATATAGATATCATTCCACAAAGTGATGATGTCACTGACCACTACTTGGTAACTTGCATATTACGCACTGCTGTAATATGACATGGTGTGCCACGTTATCGACCAGGTAGAACAATTCGTCCATCCACCATAGATCATTTCTCAAATAACTTATCTGATCTGTCTCAGCTGCTGCCTGAACCCAAACAAACAGATGAATTAGACGAACTAACTAGCACTATGAGCACCATTCTCTCTAGAACATTGGATATTGTTGCACCCATTAGATTAAAAAAGGTCAGAGAAAAAAGTATAGCACCATGGTACAATAATACTACGTATGTTTTAAAGAGAGAAACCCGTAATTTAGAGCGTAAATGGAAAAAAACTAATTTAGAGGTCTTTAGAATCGCGTGGAAAGACAGTATGTCATTTTATAAAAAGGCACTTAAAACGGCCAGGGCTGAGCACCTCAGCAAATTAATAGAAAACAACCGAAATAATCCAAGGTTTTTATTTAATACCGTGGCTAGACTAACAAATAAACAGACGTCGTCTGAACAAAATACCTCGTTACAGTTTAGTAGTAATGATTTCATGAACTTCTTCACCGAGAAAATTGAAAGCATCAGAATCAAAATCGTAAACGTTCGATCTTTGCTCGCGCCTTATAATTCGGCCGCAATTATCACCCCGCAAGAACAATTACAATGCTTTACAACCATAGAACAAAAAGAGTTAAATAAACTTATCACTTCATCTAAAACAACAACATGTTTATTAGATCCTATACCAACTAAACTACTGAAAGAGGTGTTACCTATAGTGGAAGAGCCTCTTCTCAATATTATTAACTCATCTTTATCTTTAGGTCATGTTCCAAGAACGTTCAAGCTGGCAGTTATAAAACCTCTTATTAAGAAACCACAATTAGATCCAAATAACCTAGCAATATAAATGGAAGATTCATTTCGAATCTTCCATTTATGTCAAAAAAATTAGAAAAAGTTGTGTCCGCTCAACTCGGCTCTTTCTTGCAAGAAAACGACATCTATGAAAAGTTTCAGTCTGGATTCAGGCCACATCATAGCACTGAAACTGCGCTTGTTAGAATCACAAATGATTTACTTTTAGCTTCGGACCAAGGCTGTATCTCAGTACTAGTTTTACTTGATCTTAGTGCTGCGTTCGATACTATAGATCACACAATACTCTTAGATCGACTACAAAATTACACTGGTGTTCAAGGACAAGCATTAAGCTGGTTCAGGTCATACTTATCTGACCGCTACCATTTCGTCTACTTAAATGGAGAAAAATCGATTATAACTTCGGCAAACTATGGAGTGCCGCAGGGATCTGTGTTAGGCCCTTTATTATTCTCAATATATATGCTGCCACTTGGTAATATTCTAAGAAAACATGGAATTAGTTTCCATTGTTATGCTGATGACACCCAAATATATATTTCATCACGGCCAGATGAATACGCTAAATTATCCAAATTGACAGATTGTGTTAAAGATATAAAAGATTGGATGACGCATAATTTTCTTTTATTAAATCCAGACAAGACAGAGGTAATACTTATCGGTTCTAAAAACCGTCCACAAAACCTTTCACAGCACGACTTTAACATAGTAGGATGCCCTGTTACTTTATCCGCTACAGTAAAAGACCTGGGTGTTACATTAGACTGCAACCTGTCTTTTGAAAAGCATAATCATATGTTACAAAAACTGCCTTTTTCCACCTTAGAAACATTGCTAAGCTACGTAATATGCTATCAGTCTCTGATGCAGAAAAGTTAGTTCATGCATTCATGACCTCGAGACTAGATTACTGTAATGCTTTATTAGCTGGTTGTCCTGCATCTTCAATAAACAAGCTACAGTTAGTCCAAATACAGCCGCTAGAGTTCTTACTAGATCAAGAAAATATGATCATATAACACCGATTTTATCATCACTTCATTGGTTACCTATAAAGTTCCATATTAAATACAAGGTATTGCTTTTGACTTATAAAGCTCTAAATGGTTTAGCTCCAGTCTATTTAACGGATCTTCAATCGCCTTACAATCCATCGGGCTCTTTAAGATCACTAAATTCGAGGCTTCTGGTCATTCCTAGGATATCCAGATCCACCAAAGGAGGCAGAGCATTTTCACATTTAGCTCCGAAGCTCTGGAATAGCCTTCCTGATATTGTTCGTAGCTCAGACTCGCTCTCCCAGTTTAAAACTAGACTGAAGACGCATCTATTTAGCCAGGCATTCATATAAATTTTTTATCTTACAGTTACTGTAAATTCGGCCTCTAGTTCATAAACACCAGAGGAGAACTGGCCCCCGACTGAGCCTGGGTTCTCCCAAGGTTTTTTTTTCTCCATTGGGTCATCTGATGGGGTGTTAGGACACCATTAGGTCACTCGATGAAGTTTTTCGGTTCCTTGCCACTGTTGCCTTTGGCTTGCTCAGTTGGGGATATTCAAATTAATTAACCAATCATACCATTGATCAGCTCTACCAAACTTGGATGTCTTTTTTCCAGTAATAAACAAACATTGTTAAGTTGTTTTGATTGATACTGTGAAGCAGCTTTGATACAATCTGTATTGTGAAAAGCGCTATATAAATATATTTGACTTGACTTGACTTCTGATGACGTACACCACTACTGGAGAACGGCTGAAGCTTGTGCTTATAAGGGCTGGATATACAGTCAAACCTTATTTAGGCCACATTTACACATAGCCGGGTATTTAGACAAAACGAATATTTCCACCCCTCTGTTTTCAATAATAACATCGTGCACACAACATCGTTTTCAAAAAAGTTGTCATTTACATCAATCCGCATAAATACGCCATCGAGCACCATCATAACTAAGCCAAACTGGGCGCTCACATGACGTTAAGCATTTTCTGGCGCATAATGTGACATTTGATAACCTAAAACCCTGTTTCTCCCAGTTGACACGGCAACACATAACCGGCGTTATCAGAAATCTCCACTTTGGCCAGAGTTTTTGGAAATAATAGTTTTCTGTGATAAAAACTGTGTTTTCGTGTAAATGAGAGGTCAAACCGCAGGAAAATATATGTGTCTTCCCTTCGTGTAAACGTGGCATCAGACACCTTCAACATTTCTCACATTATCACGGTTTTTCACTATAGTTTGTAAAATGGTAATAAAATATGATAAGAACTCACAGTTATCAGATCAGTTGATATTTCACTGGTTTTGTCCATCCTTCTGTTAGACTGTCTCACAGATGAATTATGTTGAATATCTGTCAGCTGTTAAATTTAACTACACAATTAGATAATACCAATTTAGCTCAACAAATTACCAAGCAATGCTTCATTTTGTTCAGTCTGTGGTGTAATAAGGTCGCATTAGCAATTAAAGAAAAAAACACTTCAGCAAAACATGCTCAGGTCAAAGTGTCTGAATAATTTTTGGTCCCACATTTTTATAAATTTTACTGGTAGCAATTGTATGAAGAATGTTTTGGTATAATATGTCACAGTTTACTTTATTTTGCTCCTGCACCCACTAGTAAAAAAAAAATAGAAACAATTATATCTGATCTATTGCTGTCAGAATAATTTTTGGTTTGACTGTACATCACTTGTCATTATTACTGCGTTCAGCATCTGATCTGTAAGACCAGCAATCTGATCTTTGCAAGAGAATGTGTTATTTAGTGACACATTCTTAGCAGAGTTAGTAAATTGGTGGATCACGCTATTTTGTTGTGCAATATTTTAGGTGGTATTAAAGGGGCCATATAATGGTACATGGGCTTTTACAAGTTGATTGTACTGAAATGTGTGTTGGCAGTGCCTGTATACAACCATCATATAATGAAATCCATCCAGTGTTTTTTTTTTTATCTCATTTTTTAAATATGTTTTCCCCTGCCTCAAATTGAGCCGTTCGATCTTGTATCTCGTCACTAGATCGGACGCCCCTCTCACGATTGATAATTGACAGCAGCGTTTCAACACAGACCCGCCCTGAGCGAGCTGTCATCATAGTCCACCATTGTTGATACACTGGAGCAGAATGGCGTCTAAGCGATTGTGGTGTTCAGTTCTTGGGTGTAATAAAGAACACAGCAGTCATTTTGATGTTCCTAAATCTGAACCGCTGAAGACGCAGTGGCTGAGTTTTGTCAGTGGTACCTAACACTGCATAGATAACGTTACACATCACTGACAAGCCTACGTTTACCGAAAAAAAAAAAAACGTTTTTCATGACCATTAGCTGTAACATCAATCTGTCAATGAACTAACGTATACATCAGTATACATCAGTAAACACATAGCGTTCGTATCTCACTACTCTACCCTGCCAGCACATACAAAGATAGATCAAAGTGACATTACGTTAACCAACCATTCAGAAACGTCCTGTTCGAGCCTTAGTAGACTGGGTACAGTTGAGACATAGGTACAGTTGAGACACCTTAAATAATTTGCGTGCGCAGCAAGCACAAGTTGTGATTTTTGCTGTGCACATGCGTATTAGTGTCCTCTTTGATCGTGGGAAATTTGAACAATGGACGCATCTCCGATCCGAAGATATTGGCAAAAGTTTTTTTTTCTTTTTTCTAAGGTAAGACGTTCACTTCACCATGCACACTCCACAATGAATAGCTTATTATCCTTATGTGACTGTTAAACGTAACTGGTATAATCACAAACGTTATTCTGTGCCCTAAAAACGGGCATATTTCATGGTATTGTGTCATGCATGGTCATTGCAAAATCTAGAGAAATGCGCGAGGTGGCCATCAGGGTACAGTTGAGACACACTGTCTCAACTGTACCCGCTATAGATTTCTATTAGGAAACACGCAAATTTAAGGACTTGAGACTTGCTTGACTAAATTAAGAAAATGACTTGACTTGACTTTGACTTGAAATCCAAATGACTCGAGACTTGACTTGACTTGAACTGTATGACTCGAAAATGACTTCATATACATTTTTATATAAATCATCGCAACATCAATTGATGAACCACTGGCGTAGCCACGGGTGTGCCGGTGCCACCCACAGTGGCAGCTGGCACACCTAAAATAGATAAAGAATTCTTTTTTAAAGTTTTAATAAAAACGTTTCCTAAACTTGGACTATTGTTGTTTACTTAAAATATTGGTGCATTTAAAATGTATTTTAATTTTTTTATTATTATCGTTAACAAAATATCTGCCGACATTCGGACTGCCAACCAATCCGCAAACAGCCGCTGACTGGTAATACGGTTGTGCTGTTGAGGCTCGCGCAGCCTCATGAGGAGAAATGGAAACAAATGAGCGCAGATCACACAAAGAAACTTAATGAACATAGAGCGGTTACAAAGTGGAGTTTTTATATTTATAACATAGCCTATGATATGATACAGTCAGTGGCGTAACTTTGTTTTAAAAAGTGGGTGGGACAGGTGTGTGTGTGGGGGGGGGGGGGGGGGGTATAGTATAGTAGGCTACATTGTGTTTAATTTGTCGTTTAATGAGATCTAATATCTAAAGTGGCGAGAATTTTCACGTGAATAAATACATAGATCCGACTGTTATCTCCATGTACTTTAATGGTCCAGTGGCAAAACGTTTGCCAAGCGTGTCAGAAGTTCTGGGTTCTAATCCGTACTAGTATACCCTCATCAAAACCGATTGTTTATTAGTGGTTGTATATCAAGCAGGGACACGTTTTTTGTGCATTATGTTTTGTGATTTCACCGTTAGAGAGTCTCTCCGCAACGGATTGAAGCGCGCGTCCGTGTGAAGAACACTGTATCCGCGCCACTGATAGCAGCGGCAACGAGCACGTTGATCACTTGATTTAAAAAACAACACATTTCAGCGGTAGATCGCCTCTTATTTAACAAACGAACGAAATGAATGCTCTACTAGAGTTAACTGGAGATGTTTTATTTATTTGCATTGGTACATCCGTGCCGCAAGATGTTTCAAAAGTGGTGGGGACACAATCGACCCTGGCAAAAAGTGATGGGGACATGTCCCACCCGTCCCACCCGCAAATTACGCCTATGGATACAGTTAAGCAACATCACAGTGACCGCGAGTGCTGAATACCATCACGACTGAAAACATGACACTGATTTCATATGACAGTTCAATAAACAAGTAATTAATATCAAGTCACTTACATTTTAGACACAATATTGACTGTTTTTGTTCTATTTGAGCAGCGAAAATAGTTCCAAACAAACATCCCAAGAACCACAGCGCAGCTCACCTGAACACATAACTGCATTAATGAATGATTCAGCGCTTTGAATGAATCGATTGAGTCAAAGATTCAATGACCCATTAAACAACTGCCTTATTCCTTAACGATTCAGCCGTTTGAACGAATCATTTGAATAAATGACTCAATAACTCACTCATTAAGACGGTCACCTGCCGCCCCCTACTAAACCAGCTATAAATATTTCCAATATGTCATATTTGTATCTTCAAAAAATATTTAAAACAATCTCATAACATTATTTAATGCAGTTGTAATTTTTCGGTGTAAATTAATTAATTGTATTGGTAACAGCATAGTGTCTTATTATTTCAATTGAATTTATTGATCAAATCTAAGAATTTAAAATGAAAGATGAAGCATACATTTAAACCGATTTCTGGATTTTTACTTGGACAAGAGAATGGCCGATTTACTTGTTCGAAGGACAAGCACATGTAAAGCCTTAATGTTGAGCCCTGAGTTATATTTTATATACTGTAGGCCTAGTATTATGTTTATGTGGCAAGCCAGTTTTACACATCAGCCCAGTCTATTCTGTAAAGTTAGTGACATGCCGGGTCAAGGTTGTTTTGCACATTAAGTTGACAATAAATGTGGCACACCCAATTTTTCTTATGCACACCCAGAGACGCTTTTCTGGCTACGCTACTGTGATGAACAAAATGAAAGCAACGGAACCATTGACCCCAGTCATCAGATTCTGCGCGATTGCTTGACGCACAGAGCACAGAAAAAACATACAGCGCGGTGAGCGCGCTAAATACAAAAACATCTCCCAGCTTCGTTTCTTTTTGGATATAAACACAAGAAATTTACCATATTCATACAAGAAGATTTGCTGTAACTGGCAAGGGATATCGGACACGACCATCACAACCTCGAACTTCATTCACCACGTCTAAAAGTAAGCTATGGTTAGTTTAACCTGTTTGTTATAGATAACTTGACTAACGTTAAATCTAGAGAGAATAGTGGTCAAAACAGCATGCCTCTTTATACAATATTATGTTTTTCAAATATAGCTTAAGGCTGTCAATAGATTCAAATGATAATTAATGGTGGCATATGTTTTGTAGCCTATAACGTGCATAAATTCACACAGACATTTGCCACAGTTTCTTTCAAATCACGCTTTAAAGCCAAATATGTCGCTCTTTCTAATGACGAAAAACAGCATAGAAAGCTGTTAATGATGTATTGTGGTGTTTTATGTTTCTCTTGAAGCAGGGTCAGATGTTAGGCCTGTAGGATTGGGGGGCAAAATGTGAGTGGAATTAATATGCACCCAAAATTCAAGATGTGGAAAAAATGTCCCTATTATGAGTTATTTTTATATTTATAACATATATTACAAAATATTTCCAGAATATTGACGCGATTGCAAATGTGATAATGATTTTATACAACAGTTCAGTAAACAAAGAATGACATTTTAGATTTGTGTGACTGTTTTTGCTCTATTTCTCCAATGACAGTAGTTCCAAACAAGCCACAGAAAAAGAGTTGTACGTATCCGAACAAATCGGAGGTTTTTGTGATTCAGTGACCTAGTTGCTTGGTTCCAGAATGAATCTGCCCTTTGAACAAATCAGTTGAATGAATGCTTCTATGACTCGCTCATTAAGACGGTGATTTGGCGCCACACATTGGCGGTTTTAATTTCACAATTAAAAAAATATAATTTATTATTTTTTAGCATCTAATTTTTTCTATATTAAAATGATTATATTTAAGATTTCCATTACACGAGAGTAGATGTTAAACTTCATGCTAATTTGTACTCGTCTTTCGCCAAGATAACCACCACCTAAGACCTAGCTTTACAGTAACCTAAACTTCTCCATCCATTTACGCTTCTTTCGGAATAGTGATGAGAATCTCCTTCTGTCTGGTGTTAATATTTGTGCGTCAGCACACACAACGGCTGCAACCACAGTGCGGTCCCCTCATGACAACCGTCTGGCTTGAGCAGAGTAGGGGACATCTCTAGGGTCTTCAAGTGGGCACCTTCCGTCCTCAGTGTTTCGTCGACTAGCCCACGACACCTCAAGAGGGCTTGACAGTGACTCTGGCGTCCCAGAGTCACCCCCCCCTCCGTCCCCCACTCAACTCAGCCCAGCTTACTGACCTTTACATCCCCCCTGCTGCTGAGGTTGCTCCTTCCTCGTAGTTCACATGTGACCTAACCACAGTCTCAACCTCTCCACAACCCGACCATACGCGCCAACCCGTTTGACTAAGGCTGTCGAGCCCCACTGCGGACATTAAAGCGGTCAGTGGCAACGGTTCCGTATGGCATACTACCGCAAAACACAATATCTGTCCAAACACCAATCCTCATTCACGCAAAATACACAGGAACGTAATAACTGTAATTACTATGCAAACTATAAAAATAAACCAACAGACTCTTCAAATTTTCAAGAATTTTTCGAAACCGTAGCGTGGCGGCCTGTACATAGCCAGCCAGAATCTTTCCGTCTTAACCACAGCCAGTTGCTGCTCCTCTCTGCTGCTTCAGATAAGTTCTTTACTGTGCGACGCAACTCTTGGCCACTGAATCCGACGTCTCTAAGGAACTGGGTTGTGGAGTGTGCCACAAATCCTCGACAACCCACTTCCACTGGATAAACCTGGACTCTCCATCCTCGCTGTTCTGCTTCAGTGACCAGCTGAGTATACCGCAGTTTCTTCCTCTCATATGCCTCATCTACAGCATCCTCCCATGGCACTGTTAACTCTATCAGTCAACTCTATGCGTGCTGATCCAGACCACAAAACAATATCTGGTCGGAGGTTAGTGGTGGCAATCTCAGGTGGAAAAATAAGCCGTTGATCAAGATCAGCCAGCATTTTCCAGTCCCTAGCAGCTTCCAGTTGTCCTGGGCGAGAATTGGTTTTAACACCTTTTCTTGTTTTCTTGGTGGTTGCTCGCCTGGGCGGAGGAATATTGTCTTCTGTGTGTAATGTTTTGCCAGAGCAGGTGGCAACTTATTGGTCATGTTACGCTTGTCTTCCGAAGCTAAAGCCAAACATCGGAGTACTAGGTCATGGCGCCAAGTAAACCGACCTTGGCTAAGAGCCACCTTACATCCTGTCAAAATGTGCCTTAATGTGGCAGGTGATGAACACAAAGGACAAGAGGGATCCTCTCCTACCCAGAGGTTTAGGTTCTGTGGTGATGGGAGAACATCATATGTTGACCTGATAAGGAAACTGATCCTACTCTCTTCCATTGACCAAAGGTCTTGCCAGCCCATCTTGCGTTGTTCCACACTCTCCCATCTCATCCACTCTCCCTGCTTGGCCTGGGAAATGGCCTTTATACACCTCATCCTCTCCTCCTGCTTTCGCACCTCGTTGACTACGAGCTTCCTCCTTTGAGCTGGGGCTGCCTTGTGCCATTTAGGAGGAGCTAAACTGAGCCCAAAACCCCCTCTTCCATGCTGTACCTGTCCCACGATATCACCAATTTGAAGGGCAGCCTTCGCCTCTTCCACAGATTTCTTTGCTGACCACTTTCTACCAGTTTTTAACACAGGTGCTGTCTCCCTTACACATTTGTCGCGTGACTCTACTAAGGTCATTTCCAGTCTGACCTTGGCGCACTTAAACTCCTCAGTTAAAGCAGAGACTGGCAGCTGCAATATTCCTTTACTATAAAGTCCCACTCTGCTGAGGCAGCGTGGAACTCCCAACCATTTCCTGATATATGAACTTATTAACGCTTCCAGCTTATCCACTGTTGTCAAAGAAACCTCGTACACAGTCAGTGGCCACAGCAACCTCGGCAGTAGACTAGGGGTCGACCGATATGTGATTTTCAGGGCCGATGCCGATACCGATTATTACAGATCAAGTAGACCGATAACCGATATTTTGAACCGATATAGCCTATGTCTGGTGTAAACATGTAAGTTAATGTCAAAATTAAGAATAACAAAGGGTTTTTACAGAACTTTCTTTAAATGATTTTAAACATATCTTTAAATCTGAGAACTGTTAATAATAACATTATTAATAACATTATTAATAATAATAACTATAAAAAAAATTCAGGGAGCACCCAGCAGCATTCTGTAAACATTTTGTAAAACTTAAAGACTATTTTAATGGTAAAATTAAATTTTAGTAATAAAAAGAGCATTTCTAATTAATTGAAATTATCAAACAATTCAATTTATTTACAGTTTAACACAAATTAAATTTTTAGGGCCCTATGAAAAACCGAACTTTTATTTTGACGGGTTGCCGTTGAGATCTTTGAGTTTCTGTGTGTTTATGATATGACCCTATGGATATGACGATAACTTTTCTCAGTTGAAGCATTAAAAAGCTCATGAAGTGACTAAGCGGCTCTGGAGATGATGTTTATGCAATCATGTCCTCATATAATGATGCGGCTGAGGCTGAAAACAGCGCAAGCGTCACGCGTGCTCCTGTGTGTGTGTGTGTGGTAATGATCACGCGTCTGCACCATTCATTTAGAGACACGCAGGATTCATATTTAAATAACGGTTTGCGGTTTGACATTCGATTTGATTTGTACTGACCTGTTCTTTTATTAATTCATCAAGAAGTTGACAAATTCCGTGACGATCCGCTTTACAGTAAATTCCGTTTTTATGACTGGATTCCGCGATTCCTTCCGTGTTTTCTGCATCGCGGAAATCACAGGACCCTGTTATATTGAGGTGTTTTGCAACTTCAGTGTAGTAAAGTATTGCTACTTCAGCAAAGTCTGCTGCTGTCTTAACTTTGAGAGACTGATGCGTGATCAGTGAAGCAGCTCCAGTCAGCGAGTGCTCTCGGTGTGAGAGTGCAACACTTTCAGTGCCTCAGCTTTCGCGCTGATTGGCCGGACTCCTGACTCCCAACAAATCAGATGTGCCGGACATTGGTCTAGTCTACAGAGTGGTGAGTTCAGACAGAGGTGCTTGCGTTAGAGCCAAATATAGCGCATTTCAAAATAAAATTATTTTATCGGCAAATCGGTTTTGAAAATGGCCGATACCGATAACCATAAAAATGCTCAATATCGGCTCCGATAATCGGCCAGGCCGATAATCGGTCAACCCCTACAGTAGACCAAACTGAAAGCACCAGAGTTTTAGTTTCCCTGGTAGAGCGCAGCTGTTTATGCTCTTCAACCCTTCCACTGCTTGTCGTCTAACTTCTCCCACTCGAACTGTGTCCTTTAGATCCCCATCGTACCATCTCCCAAGACTCTTCACTGGCTTCTCAGAAACTGTTGGTATTGCCTCACCATTAATGAAGAATGTTTTATCTACCACCTTGCCTTTAATTATCGAGATGCTCCTTGATTTAGAGGGCTTAAATTGTATTCGTGCCCATTCAATGTTATCGGTTAACTTCCCCAATAACCGATTAGTGCAGGCTACTGTTGTAATCATGGTTGTCATGTCATCCATGTATGCTCTGATTGGTGGTAGTCGCATCCCAGAAGCCAAGCGCTCTCCTCCTACTTGATTTTAATATAATATTTATTTATTTATTTATCATTAATCTCAACATTATTTATGGTGTTGTAATTGCAGTGTAAATGCATGGTTAGAAAAAAAATTGTTAGAACATAGAAAAAAATGCCCCTGGAAATCAATTTAAGAGGTCAAATATGGGCTATTAATGGGAAAGTTAATGTCTGCCGGTGATATTGCATAATAAAAATATATAAGCAAAGTTAAACATATTTTTTGTTTACTATAAAGCCAATATAATTAATGCATCACGCACTTGTGAATTTACCTTCAAATGTATTATCTTCAACATTTTTCATATAATTGTTATTATAATAATAATAATTCCAAATTTTGATAATCATAAATACATGCTGTAATAAATTATATGAATATTATTAATATTACGATATAAATGTATAAGAAAGGTAATCAAGGTAATCAAAAATAAATAAGGTTGAGGCCAATATAAAAAAAAAATTCTGTTTGGTATTGTAACTTGACTTGGACTTGACTTGACCCTTAGCAGGACTCGACTTGACTTGCTTGAAGTGAACCATTTTTGTTAAAAAAATTTTCAACATTGTATTTATTGATTTTAGAAACATTTACAGAAAAAAACAAGCACAGAAAAAAAAAAAAAGACAACATCTATACTATACAAATGTCAAGACAATGGTACATTAATATCATAACATGGTAAATGTTATTCCTGGTTACACCGAAAATAAACTATTTGGTTCAGCTTCCTTCAAAAATTCTATAAAGGGGTTCCATACTTTGAAAAACTTTCCAGATTTTCCTTTAACAATATATGTAAGTTTCTCCAAAGCCAAACAGCCTGACAATTCTTGTAACCATTGTTTAAAATGAGGGGTTTCTGTGTTTTTCCAATGACGAGCAACTCCAAGTTTTGCTTGTAATAAACAGAAGGTCAACATTTCCTTATTAGAGTTAGTTAGAGTGCAAGCTACAGGGAAAATATTAAATATACAAAGTTTAGGACATTTGGGGACATTCTCTTTCACCACCAGTGACAAAAAGTCCAAAACCTTTTCCCAATAAAGTTGAACTTGAGGGCACGTCCATAAGCAATGGTATAAAGTTCCTATCTGTAAGTTGCATTTTATACATTGATTGGGGATGTTGGGACTAAATTTATGAAGCAATTTTGGAGTTATGTATACTCTCATTATCCACTTGTACTGCAGAAGTTTAAACCTGGTATTAATTGTCTGGGTTTGGGCCTTTAAGCAGATACTCTGCCATTCATCTTCTGTTATATTCTCACTTATATCTTGACACCAAGCCAAACGCCTTTTCTCCGTATTTTCTTTACAGTTAGTGGAAATCAGTTTATAAAACAAGGAAACTTGCCTAGCACCATTAAGGTGGTTTAAAGTAATTCTTTCTAAAGGGGACAGCTCTGGTAAGAGGAGAGAAAGATGCTGTGTTTTATTGATAAAATTCCTAATTTGAAGATAGTTAAAAAAATGGGTTTTAGGCAAATCAAACTTGTGTCTTAATTCCTGAAAACTGAGCATAGTTTCATTGCTAAATAAATCTGCCACCTTGTTCAAACCTTTTGATGTTTTGATGCCCAGATTTTAAAACCACCATCATGTGTCCCCGGTGTAAACATAGTGTTTCCCCAAATAGGGGTAAATTGTGATAATTGTGGAATCTGTCCAATATGTTTCAAAACTTCATACCATACCACAATAGTATTTTTAACAAAGGGGTTGGAAGTGGCTTTTTTCAGTTTGGGCAGGGGTGCTGAATACAGATACAGGTTCAAAGGCAATTTTTGAGTTGTACTCGCCTCAATCCGTATCCAAGGTATAGAATTATCATTTGCAAACCAAAACATTGCTGCTCTTAGCTGAGCTGCCCAGTAGTACCACTTAAGATTAGGCAACTGCAACCCTCCCCTTTCATATGGTAAATACAAAAGAGAGAGCCTCAGCCTGGGACGTCGATTTGCCCAAATAAAATTGGTAAACAGCTTCTTCATTTTACAGAAAAAATTATGTGATGGGGGCAGAGGGATTGATTGAAATAAATATACGAATTTTGGGAGAACATTCATTTTTAATATATTAATACGTCCAATCTGAGAAATTGGTAGGGATGACCATTTATTAATTGATTCAGTGATTAATTTAGTTGTATAATTATAATTACTGGTAACCAAATTCTTTATGTCTGCGGTATTAATACCAAGATATTTAAAATCTTCATGAGCATTTTTCAAAGGGGGTCTGGAAAGGAGGTGTGAGACGTTCCGTTTCTTTTAGAAATAGGATCATAGATTTTGACTCATTCACTTTATAACCTGAAAAGGATCCAAATTATTTAATTAGGCCCAATAAAGAAGGCACAGATGTACTTAAATTGGATAGAAATAATATAATGTCATCAGCATATAAAGCTATTTTATTTTCAAGACCGCCAATTGTAATCCCTGATATGTCTCCACTTCTTCGTACTGCAATAGCCAAAGGCTCAATAGCCAATGTAAAAAGGAGCGGCGAAAGGGGGCATCCCTGACGTGTGCCTCGAGAAAGTGGAAAAGATTTAGAAATTATATTATTAGTCAATATCTCTGCTGTGGGTTTTGAATATAAAATTTTTATCCATTTTATAAAATACGGACCGATACCAAAATAAGAAAGTGTATCAAAAAGATAGTTCCACTCCACTCTATCAAAAGCCTTCTCGGCATCTAAAGAAAGTAAAGCTGTATCCGAGACTCCTTTTGTTGAGTGTATGACATTTAACACACGCCGTATATTATGAAAAGCTTGTCTACCTTTTACAAAGCCATTTTGATCAGGATCAATCAGTAAAGGTAAATACTTATCAAGTCTACTGGCTAAAACTTTAGCAATTATCTTTGTGTCAGAATTTAAAAGACTAATGGGCCTGTAAGAGCCACATTTCGTAGGATCTTTCCCTGGCTTAGGAATTAAAGTTATGAGGGCTGAACGCAAGGAAGAGGGAAGTTCTCCAATATTGAATGATTCATTTATCATGTCAATCATAGGGGTTATCAATTTGTCACGAAAGATCTTATAGATGTCTATAGGTAGACCATCGGGACCTGGTGCTTTCCCACTATTCATACAATTAATGGCTGCATTCAGATCTGTTTCTTCAATTGGTTGATCCAATACTTTGGAGTCTTCCTCAGACAATGACTGTATCTGGATCTCGTCCATAAATGTTTTATAATGATGGGTATTCTGCAGGGGTGTCGATTTATAAAGATCTTCATAATATTTTCTAAAAGCATTATTAATTTCAGTTGGGATTGTGGTGTTCTGTCCATCTATAGTTTCTATCTTGTTAATCCCCCCTTCATTTTGTTGAGTCTTAATTCGCCATGCCAATAACCTCCCAGCCTTTTCTCCTTGGTCATAATATGTTTGTTTTAGCCTAGTTATATTAGCCGCAGCTTTATTAGTAGAGATGTCATTAAATTCTGCTTTAAGTAGCAAAAGTTTATGTCTCAGTTTAGGAGTATCTTGTTTGAAAATTTCTTCTTCTAAGTCCTTTATACTCTGTTCCAATTCAATCATTTTAAGGGCAGATCTGTTTGTCTTAGAACTAGTAAAGCTGATAATTTACCCCCTAATATAGGCCTTAAATGCCTCCCATCGTATTGAAGCGGACGTCTGGTTTGTATTAAACTCAAAAAATATGTCAATTTGATTTCCAACAAAATCCAGAAAATCAGGGTTATGTAGCCACTTTATATTTAGACGCCATCTAGATGGGCTTTTGATTATGGTTCTGAGAGTATATTTCAGTGCTAATGCTGCATGATCCGATAAAACAATACTACTATATTTACAGTTAGATATATAATCAATCAAATCCTTTGAAATAAGAAAGTAGTCTATTCTGGAGTAGGTATGGAAAGATGAGGAATAGCAAGAAAATTCTTTCTTTGTTGGGTTTTGAAGCCTCCAGACATCGCTTAAATTAAGGTCTTTAATGTATTGATTAATTATGTTCCTACTTTGCGAATGTGAAGTGTCAATACCTGTGGAACGATCCAATTTAGGATCTAATGTACAATTAAAGTCACCAGCGACTATTAAGATACCTTGAAGGGAAGACAAAATTAAGAAAAGATTATGAAAGAAATTTGGTTCATCTGTATTAGGGCCATAAACATTTACAAGATTACAATATTCGTTGAGCATCCTACCACTGATTATAACATATCTACCTAATGGATCACGAATAGTTTTTAATATATGAAATGGGACTGATTTATGTATCAGCACAGCTACCCCTCTTGAGTGCGAGCTATATGATGCTGCTATAACCTGCCCCAGCCATCTTCTACGCAGTTTAATGACTTCGCCGGACAATAAATGTGTTTCTTGCAGGCATACTATTTTAGGATGGAGGTAGTTAACTCTGTTCATCACTTGTTTCAATTTAGTAATGTTACAAAGCCCCCGCACATTCCAAGATGTCAATGTAAGACTAGAATCCTCTGACATTTGCAACAAAGTTGGATATTCTAATTATTCTTGGTAGTCCAAACATTAATGATCTGTTCCAATAAACACCCTGTAACCTTTTGTAAAGTACAAAAATGTACCAGAAAACTGAAATGCAAGTATAAATGTGTAGTAGTAAAAAAAACTACAACAACATAATCCCCAGCACATGCACTAGATAGAACACACAGATGCACGGCGAACCTCCCTTTTTCTTTGACTAGAACTGTAGTTACGTACTCTTGCGGTCCTCTAATAGGAACGCTATTAGGTTACTGAATTAAGAGGAAAAAAGACAAAAGAATAGTGTCCAAAACAAAAATAAAAACGCACGCTCTCAAAGGCCAAGTATTATGACCTATTAACCAAAAGAAAATCATCTTACTTAGTGATTCTGCTTAGTATTCAAATCAAAGCCAACCTTTTACGAAATATGAAAACCAAAAAAAAAGCGTCCAACAAAATTTTTATGAAAGTTCAGTACTAAAGTGGACGATTAAACTTTAATGCAAAGTGTCAAAAAGAACAAATGAGTTACTCAGACGTTGGCTGCTCCGCTTCCCGAACATCCTCTGGCAAGGTTGCGATGAATTTGCCTGCTTCTTCAGGAGAGTCGAAGAAATGACGACGGTCTCCGAAGATAACCAGAAGCTTGGCGGGGAAAACGTACTTAATCTTCCTCTTTCGAAGCTCTCGCTTTACCTCCTCAAATCGCTTTCGTTGTTTTAACACCTCGGAAGATAGATCAGGAAAAAACATAATATGGTGATCCTGGAACATCACTGTACCTCTTGCCCGGGCTGCTCTCAGTATTCTGTCTTTGTCAGCATAGTTGAGTAATTTCAGTATCATTGTTTTTGGCCTTGACGATGCGTTTCCACCAGCTTGTTTGCCACTACTGGGTAGCCTGTGTGCCCTTTCAATGATCACCGGCGCCGGGAAGGTATCCGCACCTAGAAGCTGTGGAAGCCAACTTTCCAAAAACGAAACAGGATTATTTCCTTCGATTCCATTTGGAAGTCCCAAAATCCGAATGTTAGAGCGCCGGCTTCTACATTCTGCCATGTCAAGAGCAGAGGCAAGATCCGATGCGGATTTTTCGAGTTTAACAACCCTTCCTTGAAGGCCGCTAATGTCATCCTCGGCTTGACTGATTCGGCTCTCCGCTTCGGTAAGTCTTTCAGTGAAGGTAAAGAAGTCCTCTTTAACTTCTTTAATCACTGCCAGAACCTCCTTGTATTGGGACCGAAACTCACTCTTCAAACCGTTTATAGCTGAAAGAATTACGCTATTATCGGGTGGAGTATCAGCCTCGGTGTGAGTGTTGGCGCCAACTGGAGTGTTATCAGCTTCAGATGTGAGTCCTAGGTCGTCGACAGCCGAATCTGTATTATCTTTTTTATCTCTTTTTCTTTGCGGACGTGAAGACATGCTGACTGTTTTGCAGAGCCACCGTCAAAAACAAACACGTTTCTTTTGGTTATCGAATCTAAATAAAGGTTTAAAAACAGGATTATCCGAGAGCGTTGAAAAACGTGACCGTTCAGCAACCCGACATAACCGGCTTGAAGTGAACCATTGACTTGACTTGACTTGACTTGGTTGTGTGTACTGCGACTTGTTGACTTGCTTGAGACTTGATGGTAGGGACTTGAGACTTGCTTGTGACTTGAACATGTGTGACTTACTCCCACCTCTGCTATTTATGACTTTATGTCCCTCCGATTGTAGACAGTAAAAGATTGCCTGCGAGCTTCTCCTCCTGTCTATACGGTAATTTATCTATTGTGCGACAGAAAGTCGCGTGGTTATAACGCAATCGTTGGCCTATTTTTACAAAAACGGCTTCTATGGGGCCATAACATAAGATACAAAGTAATGGAGCCTTTTATACATTTTCGTGTTTCTTTAGAAATAAATTATGGAAAAATTAAGTCTTTGGACGCCTCAGATGTAAAGTTATTCGCTGTCAAAGTGACGCCAAAATGAATGGGAGTCAATGGAATGCTAACAGCAGGTGAAGTTCTGCTACAATGGCGGCCCCCGCGAGGCTTCAGTTTCCGGCTGATGGATTACCCCCTTGATTCTTTCTCCAAAATAATATACCCTCAACTGTTGTCAAGGCAACACTCCACGTGTGTTGTGTCAAAACGCCCCACAGAACAGAGGGGCGGGGTGAGCAAAGCTCATTATCATTTAAAGACACATGCACTTAGATGGTGTGCTGAAAACAGAGCTGTTTTTGACCAGGTAAAACGAGTGTTTTCTTAGAATACTAATGAGAATTTTTAAGTAAAGTATATTACAAACTTTTCATTTAGACCCTAAAGAATCATATTAACTTTTATAAAATTGGCATTATATGACCCCTTTAATGGTGTCAGACCTGCCTTTAATACCTGCAGTTAATACACAGAAGAATTAATTAAACTGTGGTTCTAATATTGTTTTTAAACAATCAGTCGTTTCTTTAAAGTCACCATGAAGACGTCGCAGTGCTTATTTTAAATGATTAATCCGTGCACATCAATATTTTTTAAAGTCCAACTGTGGTGAAAATCAAGTTTTTATTGTTGTTTATATTTCTATGTGGTGTTTTTAATATGCTTTAAGACAAACCATGTGTAAATTCACAAGTCAACACCATTGCTGAGTATTTTCTCCTGAAAACTGCAGTGAACCAAAGACAGTCTCAAAAACACAGTTTGAAATCGCTGGTGTTTCTGACGTCACAAACTACCTTGTAACCAATCAGATCAACGTGTGATCATCAACGAGTGGATCTCAGAGCTGCTGTGAGTGTGTGGAGGCGGGGCTCATTTGCATATTCATAGAACATTGTTTTTCAAGGAAAAAACATTTTAAAAATGTTATTTTGGTAATCAAAGGTGAGTTTTAAGGGATACAATTTTTAAATACAGGGGGACTTTAAAAATGCATGTGCACGCATAATCTTTAATCAAAAAACTTTTAATCTTCCCTCCCCCTTGAAACGACATCTGGGCTGCGTCCAAAAACATAGGCCGTGACATGTTGCCTCGCTGCACTATCAGGCAATGACTTTGCAGGCAGTGTTTGCACACAAAGGTCCTTCACAAAACTGATTTCAGACAGATTTCTGAGGCAGTGTTACTGTTTAATGATCTACAGCAAAATAGAGCGAGTTTTGGTGAAAACTGAGAGAATATTTAACGACTACAATAGTAATTTCTCACTAGAAATGACATCATAAGTGGAAAACATTTATCAAAAATTTACATTTACACACAAACTGACGTCCAGCCGCAACTTTCAGACGCCATCTTTATTTTTCTAGCTCAACTGTCACAGAATGGAAAGCACAGGATTGTGAGATATCAAAGGCAGTGAAGGATACATATCAAGCGTAGCGTCCGTTCTGGCAGGTCTCGTTAGTCAAGCTCGCATCAGTGAATCTCAGCTGATCCACATCTACCTATAGGAATAAGATGCCTATCACTGTATTCATATATAAACTCCTTCAGTATTATTGTTACGAACTGCTCCGAGACAAGATGGTTGAGGATCCAAATGCAGCTTTATTGAAAGGGTAATCCACAATCGTAGTAAAAGACATGCAAAAGGTCAGAGCAAAGTAAATCAGTCCAATCAAACAAGCAAATCCAGAAGGCAAATATCAAGAACCAGGAACAAAACAGTGGAATTGCTCAGAAATGCAGTGTTACACGTACAAGACTTCACAGGGAATGAATGAGTGTACTGTACATGGTTTAAATAAGCTGAGACTGACAAGGTAATGAGACACATGTGGATGCAATCAGGGATGATGAGTCCGAGCAGTGAGTTATGGGAAGTGTAGTTTGTGAGGGAATGACAATAGTCCGGGGTGGAGTGCCCTCTGGTGGTAGTGACGGGCACTAGTGGTGATCGTGTCAATTATCAGCAGCTATCGCGGGTTTTAGGAGCTAATTACCCTCCTCCCTCCCCAGCTCCACCACTCATCAGTCAGGATGGCATTCTGATTCCCCTTGAATCAGAATAAATTCTGGAATTATGTAGTACTTTAAAATCTTGAATTAATGATATCTGCATACATTCATGTTGGTTTTGTTCTGTTTACCCTAAGGGGGGTTATTGCTGCTCTTACCCATGCTAGGCAGCATGGGTGCGCAGGGAGTTCTCGCCCAGAATAGAACCATACCAAACTGTATGCTAATTGTCAATCGTATTTGACGATAGTGGTCCTGACAGAACTATGCTGCCTTCAAAAATCGATCAGATGAAGGTTTCTCAGTAGACAGAAAGTGAAACTAACATTGCATTCATACATGCCTTGATGATTTCATACCTTTGAATGTGTCCTCCGAAGGCAGAATTTATCAGGTTTCGGACGCAGCCCTGATCGTAGATCTGCCTCCATTTAGTTAGCAACGTCTAACGACGGACTAATAAAATCCCGCCCTACATTATTTATCATTCCACAAGCTGTTTCACTCGATATGTCACAATTATCGTAATGATTCAGAACTGTAAAAAGCCTTCACGTGCTTTTATTTAGAATATGTAATTACAACATCTAAACTCATAATTTTCTGAGAGCTATGACTTGCAGCTGTATCATCTGACCACTACAGATTTAAGGTGTGCTGGATTGAAGCGGCGGATCAGTGTATGAAGTACCGCGAGAGCGATTCAAAAGCACACTGAGCTTTATTTTAAATAATTACTACATGAATGCAGCATATGCTCGAAACAGCAAGCAGAACTTGCCGCCATCTTGGAAGTGATGTGAAATGATGGATTCGCTGGGGTCAGAGTTGATTGATATGTCCCGAGTTCACAGGTTGGATGTCCGACTTCGAGCAGCGTTCCAGACGTTATTTCCAAGTAGGAGATGGGAAAACTCCAAACTCTGAGTTGGCTGGAACAAAGCAGAAGGCTAGACTTTGTAACTTCTTCCAAACCACGTCTTTCCTTTAGCCAAATTACACAGCGGTAAACAATAATGATTAGTATTTTAAAGATGTCCGGATGGATTTTGCAGGGAAATTGCATACCCACGTTACGCAACCGTGCATGTTATTTCCGAAGCAGCTCCGTTAGCATGAAGCTGAAAGTTTGTTGTTAGAACCGTTATTTATTTATCCATTCTCTCTGAAAAGATACCTTGTATACATGAACACCGGTGCCTGAAACCGCTAGTTAGCTTTAAAATGCTTACATTTAAGAGTGTAATCCTGCTTTTTCTCTCAAAAATTCCAGCCGTCACCAGTGTATCATGGGATAGACTGTGAAGGTTCCACTCATTATATTCTCTCTAATGTATTTTTTTTTATTATTATTAAATCTATTTGAACAATTAAAATCAAGGTTTTTAACTTTTGACTACTTTCCCTTTAAATTAAAATGGGAAAAATTAAATGACATAATATCATATCGTTTTCGCGGGTTTGTGTTTTTGAGGTTTTTCGCAGAGAAAACGGATAATCATTTGCACCTTCAAACCTATTTCAGGGAGTGCGCTCTCGAGACACCAGGCACTGTTTTGTGCGGATGGGTGGCCGGAGCGCTTTAAGGGTTTTTCTGTTAGAATGGTGTCATGTTAGCGGCCCCTAAGTTAATAACTAATGACCTTTGCAACGGAAGTGAATCAATCAAGACTATCTTTAGCTGGACAATAACTTTATCCTAGAGCTGTGGTAAAGCCTAAACAATCTGTTACGGTAATTTCTATTTTCACTGTAAAACTGCTTTGAAACAATCCATACTGTTAAAAGCGCTTTATAAATGAAGGTGACTTGACAGACAAATGAGGAGACTAAGTGACAACAGGTGCACATGGTGAGTGATGATGACTGATAACGATGATGACAGGTAACAGGTGAAACTGATTAACAAGAAAACACATGGTGCACAAACACAGAAGGCAAAACAAAGTCCAAAACAGGTGTCACAGTGAAAGTACGCCCCCTCCTGGAAGGCGCAGCCTCACGCCATAACGAGAGAGGTAAAGGCGGGGAGGTGGCGGTTTGGGAGAAAGAAGCAGGCGGTGGGCTGACAACAGGAGTGGGTGAAGGGCTGGAGAAGGTCAGTGGATTACTGGGAGAAGAAGAGGGTCCAGGCAGAAGGGAGGTGTATCCAACGGAAAGGTTCATGACCCATGGTGAAGCCGATGGAGGGAGGAGCCATGGAGGAGCAGAAGGGAGTGAGGAGTCCAATAGAGCCAGGGGAACGGAGGAACGAGGCGAAGCCAGAGAAGTGCAGTTCAGAGGTGATGGAAGGTGGATGAGCGACCAAGGCGGATCCGGGCGGACGAGGGAGCCTGGTGGAACTGATGGGCAACGGAGGAGATGAAGGAGGTAGAAGCCAAGGGTGAGCTAGTGGATTGATGGGCCGATTTGGGATCCTGGACGCATTAGCTGGAGTAGGATTCCAGGCATCCACAGTCCAAGATGGTGCTGAGGAAGCCCCTCAGCGGCACCATTCCACTAGCGTGTAGAGGACGAGTGATGGGGCTGACAGGAGGCAGAGGAGATGAGGATGACGGTTGTATGATGAGATGGGGCGGGAGAGGGTGGTTGGGTGGGAATTCAGGCTCAGGAATCGATTCAGGCGTGGCAGCGGCCTTCTTGACCAGAGACGAGGGCTCAGGCGTGGCGGCGGCCAACTTGACCAGGACGACGGCTCAGGCATAGCAGCGGCCATTTTTGCCGGAGATAAAGGCTCAGGCTTGACGTGAAGAAGCTCTGGTAGGGTGGTCTTGGCGGGACGAGGCTCTGGAAGGGTGGTCTCGGCGGGACGAGACTCTGGAAATGGTGGTCTCGGCGGGACGAGACTCTGAAAGGGCGGTCTCGGTGGGACGAGACTCTGGAAGTGTGTCCTCGGCGGGACGAGACTCTGGAAGGGTGGTGTAACGAATGAGACAAATCAGACACAATTATTTGTTATAGTTAACAAATAATATTTAAAGCTCACTCTGGGATCTGCGGTCCCATCCTCCCAACAAGGGCAAGAAGGCTCTTTGGTTACCATGACTACAATCAGATAAGTTGGTTTTATTGCTGTTAAAAATGTGGTCACGTGGTCAAGACAGAAAAGACAGAAACAGACTTTAAAACAGACTTTGCGGCATTAATCATAGACGAACTGATCTATAAATGAACATGCATCCCAGAAACTGTGTGAAAGATTTACTGTCATGTGTACTATTATGCATTTGATACTATGGTATGTATTTTATAGTAGAACCAGCGGTCAATGTAACCCCAACTGTATCATGCCTCCTATCTAATTAATCCTCATTTAATGACTCACAATTGAGTGTACATCACAAGCAGTAACTGTGGAGTTGCTGATGCTATTATTAGCTGTTTGCTAGTTAATTAACAAGTTAAACTTGATGTTTTTTTAAATGATTTTCTCTTAGAATGCAGTGTGTGTTTGTTATATCTAGCTGAGCATTAATGGACACAAACGGGAAGGCAGATGTCTAACCACACTTGAGATAGCGTCATAAATCCTCCCCACAGAGGAATCTCCCGCTTAGAAATTCCCCCTTTCTTATTTGTTGAGCCAACCCTGAAAGGTGGGACCTTTGTCAGGCTTTAAATGGCCCCTGCACAAGCCCTTCCCTCCCTTGGCCTTCTCTCATACGTTCAGGTCGCTGTCCTGCGAGGCCCCACACAGCAGGCTTTGACTCACAATCAGCCATGTGCTCATTCAGGAGAGAGAGGACTTTCTCAACCACAACGGAATCAAGGACAACCTTAGGAGCTTAGCACAATGCCTTCATTCAACGCAGAAGAAGTCCATCAAAACTCCCACCATTTACTCTGCGTGTCCTCTCAGGCGCAGGGCCGGCAGGCCACAATCTGCACTCCAGCCATGAGGACAGAGTAGAACTAACCATGCAAGTTCATCATATCTTCTTCATCCAATGGAGAAGAAAACGATTGCAACTTCAACATTTGACACTCACGGAACCATCAACAACTTAAATTTTCAACAACCTCAAGAATTGCGTCCACTGCAAAGGCCATGCAAGTATACATATAATGAGGGGCTTTAAAAATGATAAGCTGATGGTTCTTTTCATAGTTGAATGGATCTTTTCCATAGTTCCATTTCCTGCTTCCGGTTTCATTCTACCTATGCATGTGTGTATGTGTGTTTAGATTAGTTATGTTTGTAATTTAGTTAATAAAACTTGTGCACCATATGTATTTGGTTCTGATTCTCTGCTTGCAACAAAGTTTACTTTACAATTTAGATTTTGACTACAGGCTCTTAGTACTATTGTACAGTAAGAAGGACATTTCCCTTCCCCGGAAATGAATATTTCTTAGAATGAATAAACAATTAACGCTGAGTGTTCACGGGATAAACAGGTGGGTTGATTGTAATATTAATTTTACTACATTAAGTTAATTATATTAACTGATCCAAATATTCATGATCAATTATAACAGTTATTATTGATTATTAATATTTCATAGAGCTAATTTGCTACAGTGGTCTCGGCGGGACGTGGCGGCCATCTTGAGAAGAGGCTCTGGAATTGGCTGGAGTTCACCATCACTGTAAAGGCCGATGGTGAACGGGGACTCACAGACATCCAATACCCACTCCACAAATATCTTGAAGTTCTCTTGAGGTCCCACACCGGGAAGGCGTGCCTTCATCTCTGCATTGAGGCCTGTGTAAAAAAAAACACTTAATGAAAGGTCGGGGAAGGAGGTAAAGCGCACCAGGTCGAGAAATGCTGTGGTGTGGGCCTCGAGAGGTAGCTGGTCCTGCTCCAGTAAAATCAATTGGATTGCTGGATCCATTCTTTCGGTTAAACGTCGGTTCTTCTGTGACAGTCTGGTGTGGTAAGGAGAGCGCACAATGAAGGAGAATGTTTTGGAACAAATATTTAATGATCACTTGGAGAAATCAGAGAACAACACAACTCAGACCAAATTCAAACGAGAACCGACAAGGAAGAACTGAAACTAGGGAAACTATATACACAGACAAATGAGGTAATGTTGTCACTATAAGTGACAACAGGTGCACGGTGAGTGATGATGACTGATGGGGATGATGACAGGTAATAGGTGAAACAGATTAACAAGAAAACTCATGGTGCACAAACAGAGAAGGCAAAACAAAGTCCAAGACAGGTGTCACAGTGACAAGTATGTCCACCCTATTAAGGGAAATATGAAAAAAAAGTTAATACAAAAAAATCATATTTTTTAAATTACAGTTTTAAAGACCATGCAGTTCTTTATTAGATGAATCTTCTATATAGACCGGGCGCAGTGGCTGATTTTAGCTCAGAATATCCACTCTGTTAAACCTGAAGACGCTGAGTTGATCGAGAAAGTAATTTATGTTTAAAGTTGAAGAAGTAGTGCATTTAAAGTTCTTTGGCAGTGTTTTACATATTGTTTCCCATTTAATTCCAGTTCAAAATAAAGTAATAATGTAACTGGTTGTATGTGAGAGATAGAAAATCATCCATCCATCTATTTTATATTCCACCCTATAATTATTTTCCCCACCCTGTTAAGCATTTTTTTTTTTACAATAATTTTATAAAATCAGCACACACAAAAATCAAATAAAACATGTAGTGCACACATGATGATGGGGTGATCTGTTTGTGTTTAATGTTGTGCTGGAGAGTAGAGCCTGTGCTTCAGTCCAAAAGAAGACCAAAAAACACTGACGTTATCCGGCATGTCGCTTTCTTTAAAAGCAGTAACTGTGGAGTTGCTGTAATATGATAAGCTGTTTGCTAGTTAATTAACAAGTTAAATTTATGTTTTTTAAATTATTTTTTATTTTATTTGGGTCACTTTTTCTTAGAAAATTGACATGAAATAAGTTCACACTTTTAATATGCTCACATTATTAGCATACTATATTAGTTTATAAACTTAAATGGCAATTGGCCATTTTATGGCAGTCAGTTTCTGAAAATGAACTGAAATGAATGAAAATTAACTTGAGTTTCAATTTAGTGCAAATGTGCTGTGAGCATTTTACAGATAAATTACAAAAATTCACCTCTATATTTACAGTAAAATACTGGCAGCTGTGGTTCTAGCCCTTTACCGCAATTTTACAGTTTCAACAATGCTGTAATTTCACAGTAAAGTACTGGCAGCTGTGCTTCTAGCCCTTTATCACAATTTGACGGTTTCAACAATGCTGTAATTTCACAGTAAAGTACTGGCAGCTGTGGTTCCAGCCCTTTACTGCAATTTTACGGTTTCAACAATGCTGTAATTTCACAGTAAAATACTGGCAGCTGTGGTTCTAGCCCTTTACCGCAATTTTACAGTTTCAACAATGCTGTAATTTCACAGTAAAGTACTGGCAGCTGTGGCTCTACCCCTTTACCACAATTTGACGGTTTCAACAATGTTGTAATTTCACAGTGAAATACTGGCAGCTGTGGTTCTAGCCCTTTACCGCAATTTTACAGTTTCAACAATGCTGTAATTTCACAGTAAAGTACTGGCAGCTGTGGTTCTATCCCTTTACCGCAATTTGACGGTTTCAACAATGCTGTAATTTCACAGTAAAGTACTGGCAGCTGTGGTTCCAGCCCTTTACCACAATTTTACGGTTTCAACAATGCTGTAATTTCACAGTTAAGTACTGGCAGCTGTGGTTCCAGCCATTTACCGTAATTCTACAGTTTTTAATTTTACCACTGTGCTGTAATTTCACAAAGTACTGGCAGCCATGGTTCCAGCTATAATTCTACAGTATAAAAAAGTTAAGAATATAAATACTGTTTTCTATTTACTCTTTTGTCTGATATCTATTGAGTATTAACATCCTATATGTAGCATAATGCATATTATAGACATTCCAAACAGACTATTTACTCAATGGAAAAAATAAAGAAAAAATAGATTATGATACAGTACATTGTTTGCCATTTATTTAAAACAGGTAACAGGTTTTAACAATACATTAACAGTATTTAAGGAAAAAAGTCACAGAAAATACTTTTTAAAATTCAATGAGAGGAACCAGTAGGCAAAAACAGAAACCTTACAAAGAGGCAAAAAAAAAACTAACAAACAAAACTTAACTAATCTTGTTTAACTAATGCTTTTGACACTTAAAAAACAACACAACGATCGTGACATTAATTCACAAGACCCCAGTGGATGAATCAATGTCTTCTGAAGCCAAACGATATGTGTAATAAAAATATTAATATTTTTAACTCATTTTATTTTCGTTTAAGAAAAATGTAAATACTAAATGAACTATAAATCATTACTTCCTATCTACTGTCATAAGAGTGTTCACCAGGGACATGGTGATGTGACGTATGTGAATTGTGAAGCTCATGGAAGAGTCGGTCATCCTTGCTTCAGTGTTACTTCGCGAATAACAAATGCACAAATGGTATTGCATGCTTACAACAAGTGCACAAAGTTTGCAAGTATGGCGTGAAACTCACCAAAGATAAGGGCTGTGTACTCAAGTGAATGATTCCTAGGAAAAAAAGAAGAAAATAATTATTTCGAAATCTTTAACCAAGCAAATAAATTCGACGTCAGAGCACGGAGAACATTGAATACTGAAATGCTTCAGCTGTTGAGAACTGTCTGTCCCTGCAAAGGCGCGTTTCGCGCCGAAAAGTGTAGGCTACCCGTCTCTGCCTCGTCTTTCAAAAACAACTTCTTTGACTTTTTAATACTATGTACATGTGAATCTCACAAAAACGCAGGTACCACTAAATTTTAATTACTATAATGGATATGGATATTTCGAGTAGTTTTGTAATTATTCTCCATATTATGTAGCCTACATGATATTATGCGAATAACATTAATACATCTGTTACTGAATCACAAATTCATGTAGGCTAAATCGACTTACTACAAAAGAAAGCCAAACTGAATTCTAACAGTTCTCTCAGTAACTTAGCACAGTCAAAAATACGTCTGAAAAAGGCGATTTTACAGGTTTGGAGTAACATTATAGAATAACAGCAAAGAAATAAACTTACCTTGAACAGTGTCCTTCTTTAAGACAGCCTAGAGGGGTGTTGCGAAACTATTTTGCTCTTTGACTGCTTTCTGTTCGAAAATAGACTCGTTGAAGATGCCCCGCCCCACGTGCTATTTACAGTCAACTGTTTTTTCCAGGAACAAACGGGTTTACACATAAATGCTGTAAATTTACCCAAGGAATTAATTTATGGAACATAGACTGTAAATTTACAGGATTAAACTGTTTATTGAAATAACAGTATTTTACTGTTGGAAATTGGCTGTATTTAGCTGTATAAGCAATTTTTAACAGTGTACAATTTTTACAGTAAAAGATTGTAAAATCAATAATACTTTGAAGGTTAAGCTGCTGCCAGTAAATTACTGTAAATTTACACTGCAAAGTTTTACTATGAAAGTGGCCAGATTCACTGATCTGTCATCCTGAATCTAGTTTATATTCGGGGTGCACCGAAATTTCGGCCACCGAAAATGTTCGGCCGAAAATGGCATTATCGGTTTCGGGCCGAAATAAAAAAAAAACAGCCCAAAACGTAAACCGAAAATGAATGTCACCCGCCCCTCCCATCCGTGCGCAAGCGCTTAGGTTTCACTCACGGTCAAGCTGTTATTACGCGTCTGCCTATCAAAGATAGGGATGTCTCCCGCATATTGATAGCGGCTCCCTGATGCCCGCAAATTAGTTCAAATCTCCCGGAAGAGCGAGCGAGCAAGAGCTCGTGCTCCAAACCGTGTAGCGCGCGCACGCCAGACAGAGAGAGAGCGAGAGACCTTGCGTGTGTGTGCTAGTGTGCCACATGAAGCGCATGTAAGACCCCCATTCCAATTTTCTGTGTATAGCAGTTACATTAAAATTTGCGTAGCACTGCACAACTGTGTTTCCTAAGGCTACATAGGCTTACATGTTGTTTACAGTTTGAGTTTGGATTAAGTTCTAGTGCTGTTTTTGCACTGTTGTTTTGCATTGTTTTGCACAGCAATTTAAAATGTAAGTAAAAAATTGTTTACATGCAGCAGCAGAATAGAGGCCCACTGCCATTCTGTGATTTTGTGTGCAGTTATTCAGATAATTGTGGATCTTTTTGCAGAACTGTTAAAAAACTATTTTATTTGATGGAACATAAAACTTGAAGAATAATATTATTTGGTATTATTATTTATATTTATTGTTTAAAATATTTTAGGTTTGTACTGTGTATATATATATATATATATATATATATATATATATATATATATATATATATATATATATATATATATATATATTAGTATAAGTTTTTAAAAGAAGCCATTTTTGGCTTCAGTTTCGGTTTTCGGCCAAGTGCATCCTAAATTTTTGGTTTCGGTTTCGGCCCAGAATTTTCATTTCGGTGCATCACTAGTTTATATGATGTGTTAAATTTATATTTTTGATAGACGTGTGTTTTTTACTGTGTGAGAACCAGTAAAATTGAGCTAATCAGTTATGAAGGTTTCTAAAATCATATTGGCCACAACATATTTTGAACTACTCTAACATTCAGACACACACAGACATCAAGAATCAGCATATGAATCTCAACTATGGTGACATTAAAAGTTTCATGTCACAATGCATGATGGGTACCAGCACAGGACAAAACTCACCCATGACTCCCAGCATGCATTGCAGCATGAGTAATTTTATCACCATTGTTATGATTGGCTGACACCTTTTTTCAAATCTTTTTGTGAAAAGTGTGTTTGAAAATTCTGCATAATTGATTGTGGCGGTATCAAAATTGTGGTTTTGTAAAGTTAAAGTGCATTAACAACATTACATTCTCAATAAAAGATTAGACACTAGATGAGATGATTAAATCAATAAGTAGTCCACATCACATTTATTCTTGGCTTTATTGTTTTTGCCATGGTCTTAAACACGTTACAGCAAAATAACACAGAAATCAAAGATTAGTTGCCCATGCAACTAAAGCAAACACTGATCACCATAATGGTAACCAGACATTTTTAAAAAGCAGCAACATCTAAATCTTTATTATTTCTTACTAAGAGCTTCTGTAGATTTATGACAGAAATAAAGTCAAACTAGAGCTGTCGTTTCTGTCGTTACCAATGGAGTTCAATGTAACTTGAGACCATAGTTTGCTAACAATGCTTTTGGGAAACGCACCCCTGGTTAGTAATAAGTAAATAAATAGTAATAAGTGAAGCTGGTAATGCTGTTTGTGGAGTTTTTGAATCCTCTGCTGAGATCTTTAGAGACTGAATTTATTATTTTATAGTCAGTTTTGTTCTTGTTGTTTCTCTTTCCTTCAGTGATACTGCTTGTTAACTGCAGGTGTTCACTAAAGTTTAATAATTGCTTAATTAATCACTTAATTATCTCATTAACAGTAACACTGATTCAGTGTTACACATTAACAAAATGTATTTTAACAGTAATAGACTGTAAATTTAGTTTGAAGCATGCAATAAACTGTAAATTAGGTTTACAGCAAGCAAAGGAAAACAGTAATATATTGGCGAACCTGCTGCTAGTAGTTTGCTGTAATATTACTGTGAAGTCACATTGCACTTAATAGAAAAAAATGAGTGAAGTCAATGGCTGATCAGGAAAGTAAATGTTGAACTGAAGTGTTGAAATGAATTTTATGTGTTTTTCAACTTGGGTGGCCAATTAAAATCACACTCATCGAAAATTGAAAGTCAGTCAGTTCTTCAATTCTGAATTTTGCACAACCCAGATGTATAGGACTGTATCATTTCAGACAACAAAGTTCACTTAATTACATATTCATATTCGGGGGTCGTGGGAGGAAGCCACTTACAGGAGTCATTTCAGGACAAAAAAATAAATTAATTTATATTTTACATTTTAAAGGTCGTGGTAGGTTCTCTTTGGAGGTGCGTATTTGTCTGCAGGTGTGATTTGTCCAACAATTTGCATTATAGGGATTATACAGTTGGGCTATTTCAGTTCTACACAAATCACATAAATAACTTTAATGTCACAAACTTTATTTAATGCTGTCAGCTCACATTCTGTCTACATGATCATTACATTATGCCGTTCAGTGAAGAAAATGTCTGACATAATGCCATCAGATATCGGCTATAGAACCTTTTCAGCTTAGTTATGTTTTGATATCTGCGCAATATGCTTATTTGTATTACTTACAGGTGTCTGAACACGTTTTGCAGAGAAAAGCACAAATGCACTGCACAAAACACAAATCAGCAGCTTCAGCCCAGAGTCAGACACATCCTCACATTGCTCAGCACTGGAATCCCAACACGTAGTTATCCTTATATGGCCATTTTCCTGTTTGACAGTGTTACGTCACTGCGTGACGCGTGAGCAGGTGCAGATGCTGAGACTGGCGGGGATAGAAACGCACATTAAAATACACTTGATTATATGCGATTGCAAAACATGTAATTATCAATAAAATAATTTCGAATAGAAAGTTGGTCCAATGTCGTCTTTTACCTTTCTTTCACTCCCTCATTTTCACATTACTCAATAGTTTTTGTAGCTGAATTACATGACAAAAGAACACAGATCAAATACTGTAGTGTCGAATATGAGCATCAGTTTGCATTAAATGATTGCGTTTTAAAATAAGTCATGCATTATTCAAAAGGACTTAATGCATGCCTTTATGCATATCAGGGTCCATCAGAATTTTTGAATGAATATTTGGCACGCACCACGTTTCGTCCTCCCAGGGGTTCGCCATCGATTCAGCGCGCGCAGCTTCACTACAGTAACATCTGTTCCAATCGGCATTTTAGTTGGATATGGATTAAAGAATAACAATTCATATAAAACTTTCACAGAAAACTATTTTTTCTTTGCATGTCGTTTAGAGCAGCTCCCCAAACGCGGAATGGTACGTCCCGTTTCATTCATAAAATTCAGGCGGACTATAAATAAGAGCTCGCAGAGCTGAGTGTCACTGACCAGGTTTATAAACCTGGAGAGAGCGACTTTAACATCACGAAGCAAGTGATCCGGACCAGAAGAGCTGGAATCCTGTCAATAGTTGTGTCTGTTTGTGCTGGAGAAATGTTCCTGAGCAAAGCTAATTCTGATCCGGATTCCTCGTCCTCTTCTGCCGAGGACGCGCGCACGCACAGACCGATGGACAGCAGCAGCAGCACACAGGTATGATGCTTTCACTTTCATCCATCATAATAACATACACGCCACGATCGATGCATGTGTTTTAATATCCAATACATAATACAAATGCATTCTTGGAGACTATATTGTTTCTTCTTCAAACATTTAGGCTATGATTCTGAAGTGTTATTAAATATGTACATATATTTTATAGGCTATAGCACACTATTGCAATGTTGGTGCCTTATCTGCTTATCAGATGTTGAATGTGATGTTGTGTCGAGCATCCTTTGCAATGCAGTAAAACATGGTAAAGCATTGTAAAAATGCAGCTGTTCATTGAGAAAAATAAATCCAGCGAGGAGAGCCCACAGCAGCTCTGCGTAAGCATTGACGTCAGAGACAATGCAAAAGTTAAATATTGATCAGGAGGCTATTTTTAGATGCTCGAGTGTACTTAAAGAAAGAGTCATAAGTGTAAACTTTAAGAAAAAGTCATGCATTAATAAGAGACCTGGTATAAATAAGTGTTGTGTTTATGTAGCTATAAGATATATTTCCGTCGCATCATCGCAGGGCTCGTGCGTGGATGCTGAGTCTCCGGGCTCGTTCGTTCCGACTGTCACCGCGATCTCCAGCACGCCAGACCTGCAGTGGATGGTCCAGCCCACGGTCATCACGTCTGGGTCTCCGTCTCTGGGAAGAGCCGAAAGCAACGAGCCGACAAAGAGCAAGATCGCTGGGAACAAGGGGAAATGCGCTGGCAGAAAGAGCAAGAGCGAGCAGGTATTTCTGCGTTCACTGCATGTCTGGCACGCGCGGTGATCTGTGACTGTGAAGCATGTGTCTGCATGGGATTGATGGGGATGCAGCTCTAGCTCTGGCATGTTGCCTAGACCAGCAGCATCCAATTTATATTCAGGTCACAGCGAGTCTGCAACAATAGACTATTTTTAGACGCATTGCAGAGAAAGACGCTTTTGCCATTGCGTGAATAATTGGCGGTAGAACTCAAGCATTTTAGCGAGGCGCGCACTGATTCTTCGAGATGACAAGTTCAATTCATCTTGCTTTGACTAGCTCTCTCCGGAGGAAGAGGAGAAGAAGAGGATCAGGAGAGAGAGGAATAAAATGGCTGCAGCGAAGTGTCGCAATAGACGGAGAGAACTCACCGACACCCTGCAGGCAGTGAGTAGGCTACAGACATCACAACATAAACTTTAACAGCTACAGTTCATTAAAAAACTGAACACTCTTCTGTCTCTGTTTACTCTTTTACTATTGAACAAATGAACCCATGATACGAGGCTGTTTTGCGCCATCCCAGCTAACAAAATGTTACATTGTAGGCCTAATGTTGCTATTATGAATGTTCTCTGAACGTTCGAAACTTAAATTCGCTCCTCCCGTTTTTTCCCGGTTATTCGAACGTTAAGGAAACATTTTTTAATTTTGCAAACATTCTGGAAACGTTACTTTGGAATGTTATGAAACAGTTAACATCTAGCTAATGACAGATAATAAACCTTCCATAAACTAGGCTATGTATAAATAATGTTTTAGTGCCTTTACGTTTTGAGAACATAATTAAAGACCCTGATAAATTTGAATGAACATTCTATTAATGTTGCTGGAAGAACGTTTTGTATATAACTAACCTTGCCTGAACATTGAAGAACAGGTCATATTTACCATTGTTCAGAGATTGTCTCTTCCAGTTATTTCAATAGGCATTCACATGGTCAAGATTTTCACATGTGGGCAAAACGTTTCCCCATGCAGGCTTTGCATCAGGGTTCAAGTTGGTCACACTAATTTACTAAGGTTGATCAACTGAAAGCTGTTTGGTTTGAAAGTAACGTCTGTTCTGTGCGAGCAGTGCTTCACATCGCCACACTATTGACAATGGACCCTTTTTTCATTTGCTATTGGGGCAAATGGGAACGCAAGAATTATATTTGCTGTCGTCTCCCATTCACCACTATAGATGTTTACGCAACTATGATGATTTCAGCTTCTGAGAAAGCCGGAAGTGTGAAAAGATTCCACAGACGATGGATTTTTTGCCCACCAAATTGTCCTGACAATTCATTAATGTGAACACACCCCTTAAATGCTAATAGTTCACCCCCCCCCCCCCCCCCCAAAAAAAAAAAAAAGAAATCATGAATTACTCACACATGTTGTTCCAAATCCATAATAATTATAATTTTTTTTAATTTTCAACTTACTTTTAGAATTAAAATTTGGTCACGGAAGCTCAAACATAAGAAACAATGGAGTTCATTCTCGCACATCACGTCTAAGCTTTTGCAAAAACCAATGAGGTTTGTTTTTGTATGTCTGTATGGTCGAGCTTCTGTTTATGTTCGCTGATCAGTGTTTATACGTGAAACCCTAAATTAAATCTGTTCATCATATAAAGTGATCGTGTCTCTTCTGAACACTTGGATTAAACTGCTTGATTCATAGCAATTTATTTTACTATCTCTTTATGAAAGTTTTGAAGCATCAGAGTTTTGGGTGAACAGACTTTCAATCTCTCAGATTTCATTAATATCTTCATTTGTGTTCCAAAGATGAACGAAAGTCGTACAGGTTTGGAATGACATGATGGTTGATAACTGATGAAAGAATTTAAGTGTTTAAGTGATTTTTGAGCCATAAAGGTTTGGAACGACATGAGGGCAAGTTAATTATTTTTGGGTGAACAGTTCCTTTAAATCTGTCTGTTTGTGGAATAACGCAGTTTTGTTTTCTCCAGGAAACAGACAAGCTAGAGGAGGACAAAGCGGCCCTCCAGACTGAAATCGAGAACCTCCTGAAGGAAAAGGAGAGGCTTGAATACGTTCTCGCCACTCATAAACCTCTTTGCCAACTGCCTGAAGAGCTGGACTGCCTGTTTCCAGAGTCTCCTCAGCCACTTCCAACTCCTGAAACGGCCAACAAACTCCCAGAGGATAGTCCGCAAGACGCCTCGTCCCTGCAGGACTTGGAAATCCCAACAGTGCCGTCCACCGCTATTTCTGGGAACTCCAACATCTTGTTGTGCTCCAGTGCCGAGGTCAGTTTGTGTGACCTTGAACCCTCTCTGGACATCAGGGATGAGTTCCTCTCCTCCGTCGACGAGGACCGGGTCTCGGCTCGCTCCGTCCCGGACATTGACCTGACCGGCTCGCTGGGCATCACAGACTGGGAAACCTTATACAAGTCTGTGGCCAATGATCTTGAACCTTTGAGCACCCCTGTGGTGAGCACTTCCACACCTTCTTGCAGCAACTATCTGTCTGTATTCACCTTCGCCTGCCCCGAGCTGGACTCCCTGGCCGAGGGACTGGATGGTTGCAAAGGTGGCGTGACCAAAGCAGAATCTGGCGTCGATATTCTCAATTCTCCAACCCTTCTTGCCTTATAAATGCAAGTGTAGATGATGTAATGTCACGATATTGTTCTTAATATCTATTGGATATCGCAGTGTTATGACGTCCAGATGTGTGATGTTGGTGTGAAGCCTATGGAAGTTTGTTTCTGCCACGGAATAAAAAATTAAAAAGGTAATTGCGACTTTTTATCCCACAATCAGGGTTGCAGGGTCTGCACAACAAAACCTGCCCAATTGCAAATCAAATCTAGCCCAATCATGCCCAAAACAAGCGCCCAATCATGTTCCAGAGGGATTTCCCCGGTAAAATTGGCTTCAACAGGTCTACAAAAACTGGGCGGCAACAGTGTAAAAGTAGCCCACAATTCGGACACTTTTTTACTCACAATTGCGGGTTTACATCTTGCAATGCTTTCAAATTGTGAAATATAAACTCGCAATTGTGAGTTTTATTGTCCAAATTGAGAGATACAAACTCGCAATTCTGAGAAATAGCCACAATTATGAGAAATACAGTAAAGTCACAATTTCAAGTTATAAACCCACAATTGGGAGTCATAAAGTCAGAATTTGCGTAAATATAAACTCACAATTCTGAAAAAGAAAAAATTACCTTAAAATTCTGACTTTATAACTTAAGTTATTAAGTGGGTTTATATCTTGCGATTCTGACTTTATATAACACACAATTGCAAATTTATATCTCACAATTCCAAGAAATAAAGTCAGTTGCGAGTTATAAAATCAGAATTGCGAGTGTAAAGTCAGAATTCTGTTAATTAATCAATTCTGAGAAGAAAAGTCACCTTAAAATTCTGACTTTATAACTTGCAATTGTGGGTTTATATCTTGCGATTTTTACTTTATATCTCACAATTCTGAGAAATAAAGTCAACTGTGAGTTATAAAAGTCAGAATTGTGAGTTTATATCTTGCAATTCAGACGTTAGTACTCACAACTGTGAGTTTGTTTCTCGAGATGTAAACTCACAATAGTGAGAAAAAAAGTCACAATTGTGAAGTCGCAAATTACTTTTTTTTAATTCTGTTGCGGAAACACGCTTCCATTGCAGCCAGCTGTTTCATGTAAAATGTGAGGGTCGGGATATCACTTTCTTCCAGATACATTTGATGTAGCCCAAATACAAGAGCATGGAAAATTATCTTATTCGAGCAGATATGAAGTGTTTTAGCAGATATGTTCTGGTTTGAAAAGCATGCACAAGATATCATAAATATATATATATATATATATATATATATATATATATATATATATATATATATATATATATATATAAAAAACATATATAGTATATATGTATCAGTTCCATATTTGTTTGATCTGGTGCTAAGTTCTGTGGAATTGACTGCAGTTTTGTGTTTGTTTTCAATGGCAATAGATTATCGACTCGTGTTGTGCTTTAATATACAGTCATCAGAGTTATCACATACCTCAGTGTCATCATTCGACTGTGTTTTCACATTGTTCTTAAATGTTTAGAGTTTTCCATGAAAACATCCAGTGCTACAGTATATCGATGGAGATGTATTTTATGATAATTTATTTTTCTACATTTTAAATTTGACTTCTTTGTCAAATGAAAAGAACAGAAAGAGCATTGATTGCTGAATAAATATTCACAATATACAATCATCCACTGGTGTTCTTGTGTCCTGTGTTTCTTAATAAATTGCTGATAGAAAGTACAGCTTAATATTTGACGTGAAGAGTTCATTTGCAAAAACAGATTTTATAAATTTTCATAAATCGTGTTTTTTATTGTGCATATTTCAAGTAATATCAATCAAACTGTTACGGTTACGTGGTGGTAGGAAGCACGAGGAATAACTGGAAACAGGAATTTAATGAACAAAAACTCAGGAGTCACAAAAACCACACTATACATAAACGAGAACGGACAAGGAGTGAGGGAGAACACAGGGTTTAATTACACAGAGAACAGATTAGGGAAACAAGGCACAGCTGGGGCAAATACTGAAGCATACTGTGCAAGTGACCAGGGCGGAGCTGGCTGTTTAAGTGACCAAGGCGGAGATGACCCTTCGGGCGGCCATGGCGGAGATGACTCTTCGGGCGGCCACGGTGGAGATGATGTGAAGTGCAGGCTCGGCTGGACTGACGTGAAGTGCAGGCTCGGCTGGACTGACGTGAAGTGCAGGCCCGGCCTGACTGACGTGAAGTGCAGGCTCGGCAGGGCTGACGTGGAGCATAGGCTCGGCTGGAAGATACTCAGGGAGGATGGTCTTGGCGGAACGAGACCCAGGCAGGACGGTCTCGGCGGGACGAGACTCTGGCAGGACGGTCTCGGCGGGACGAGACTCTGGCAGGACGATCTCGGCGGGACGAGACTCTGGCAGGACGGTCTTGGTGGGACGAGACTCTGGAGGAACGGTGATCTTTGCAGATCGTGTGGACCTTAGCGGGGGATCTGCCAAGCTGGACATCAGCCCTGAACACCCATAAACCGATCCGGTGGCAGACCCGATGGCTGGCGTGACGTGAAGATTCTCAGGCTCGGTAGAGAAGACATGAAGGAACTCGGTCTCGGTGGGATGAGACTCTGGACGGGCGGCCTTGGCGGGCCGATCAGGCTGTGTAGAAGTGGGACTGGTGGTGATGACATCCTCTGCGAGGCCGATGGTGAATGGCGAGCCGCAGTTCACCAGCACCCACTCAACGTACTCGGCGAAGTTCCCCCGAGGACCAACACCAGGCAGGCGTGCCTTAGTATCAGCGTTGAGGCCTCTGTAAAAGAAGTTACTCAGCGCTCCATCCGGGAAGTTGGTAAGGTAGGCAAGATCTAAAAATAGCCTAGTGTGGGTCTCAAGGGACTGCTGTTCTTGGTCCATACATAATAGCTGGACTACTGGTAAATCCATGGTGTAGGTGGTGGTCCTTTCTTCTGTTACGGTTACGTGGTGGTAGGAAGCACGAGGAGACGAGGAATAACTGGAAACAGGAATTTAATTAACAAAAACTCAGGATTCACAAAAACCACGCTATACATAAACGAGAACAGACAAGGAGTGAGGGAGAACACAGGGTTTAAATACACAGAGAACAGATTAGGGAAAAAAGGCACAGCTGGGGCAAATTAACTCAACACAGGTGAATGAACTGAACACTAACGAGGAGTGGGAAAACTGGGGCACAGGACTAAACCAAAAACACTAAGCAGGGGGAAACACAGGACATAAAATGTAACACAAACTGCAGTTAGGTTGTTTTTATTAAGTAATAATACCTTACAAAATTAAAGTTCATTGAATGTCTGTTTTTTAAAAGTTTTTTTTTTTTAGCAAAAGCAGATAACTCCACATTTCATGTTTCAGAGTGAAACAAAACCAAGTAATTGCTTTGTAATTGCATTTAAGTGCAATATTTAACATTCTTTAACTTAAAACAAGTAGGTAAAGAGCAGTAAAAATAGCCCATTAATTAGCCAAATTAAACATTAAACAGATGACAGAATTTTCCCTCACCACGGTAACTTCTTTAGCAAGGTTTCAGAAAAAGTTTCAGCTTTTATTTTCCTTTTACGCCCCGGAGAAGATATTATGGGTTCATCAAGTTCGATGAAATGATCCATCCTCGATCATTTTTAGTCAGCTTTGACGAAACTCTTCTCAGCTAGTGTGTCTTTTCGAAGTGACTAGCAGCCTTGTCACCTGACCTGAATACTGTGTGCTGATTCGCTAAAACTGACTAATTGGGTTGTGTTGCAACAAACAACAAAGATGCTTGTCGGTTTCTGCTGTAAAACGTGAACCCTTGATGCTATAACAGAGGACATTACCAGCTTTTGTGACAAAACGTGTTTAGGGTTCAGAACATGCTGTATGTGGAGTAAAACGTTGTTTTTTTTAAAGCTAAATCCCCTAGTCTCGCGTAACCAGACCTTCAGACTGACGGCAGAAGATCTGGACTCCATCGCAGCTTTCATTGGCCATGGACTGCTCAGAATCCGTCTGACTGACATGTAAAGCAACCAATCGCACTTCGTCATGATCCGCGTCATGTTTAGGGGCGTGAAAACGTAAAGTTGATGTCCCTACAATTACAGACCCATGTGTAAAACTCTTGGACGCGTTTTAAAGGGTCTATGCTGCAAACTTTACATACTTCACATACTTTTGAAAATCCAACGTTAAGTTAATTAAAATCCAACGTAGAGTGCTCATTGTCACAGTAGTAAACACGACAGCTTGCTTTTTCCATAAGGGGGTTTGGCATCACGGCATCTGTGACCGTTACAGAACGCGACACACACGTCTCCCGGACATCCTGTAGAATTCAACCAATCAGATGACGACTTAGAAAATCCTTAAGTGTTTACAATTTTGTGTTGCCATATGCATCAGATGTTCAGCCAGCAGACCGTGTTCAGACTACAGTAACCCTTACACCAACATTTTCAGTTATATATATTATATTATTATTATTATAGTCCGTGGGGTTATCTTATTTCAGTGCACTTTTATTTGATATGATTGATAGTATTATCTAACAAATATAGCTACAAACCATGGGTCCAAGCACCAATGGCTCATGTGGACGATTAAAATTGAAATTAATATTTTCAAATATAATGTTGTTTTTACAGCAAAGTCTGTCTTGAATGTTCGCTAATAGTTAGAGTTAGATGAATCAGGTTCAGCAATAAACACCCCGTGTACAAAGAGACAAATGATTTCATAATAGATGCGATCAAAAGAAAGGCAGTGTATGTGGACTCGTGCTAAACACTTACATTTAGAAAAATTGCATGTCATAGAACATTTTCAAATGAGTGAAGTTTTGAATGAGAACAGATGAGGGCGGGGCTTGATTATGTCTGTGGGGAATTGATTGGATGGTTTGCTATTGGCTGATCTCATGTGAGTGACAGGTTGCCAGGCCCTTGTCATCAGAGAAGAGAAGAGATGCTGCAATAGGAACTTATTCTGATTCAAGAAACATGAGTTTAAAACAGTCGCCAATACAGGCATTTTCTAGCGCAAGAAGACGAGAAAGAGAGATCAATTCAGTATTCACGCGCTGTCTGAGATATGGATTTCTGGATTCACCCTTTGGATTTTGCGCAGAGAAAACGTCCCACACAGCGTGTAACATTGATTTCCCCTTCGTGTCTTCTTGCTCTTGAATATTTCATTTGGCAGGCTTAAACTTTCGTGACGATGCAGCACTTGCCCGTTCATGTTCTCACAACATTGCATTACTTGAAATCATAAAAATAGGGCGATTGACACATTTCATATAGCTAATTCGGTAACACTTTATTTTACAGTGTCCTTGTTACATTACATGTACTTAACATATAATGTATGCATAATAAATTATGCATAATTACATGTAACCAACCCTCAACCAAATCCTAAATTCTACCATAATCTTATACTAAGTACATGTAGTTACTTAATATTACTTAGTACTTAAATGTATAATTACACTGTAACAATGACACCTTAAAATAAAGTGTAACCGCTAATTCATATAACAATGTTTTTTACCTGCATTTGGCGCTTAGCGGGTGTTAATTATATATAAATGTGTGTGTGTGTGTGTGTGTAGTCATATTAATTTATTATCGTAATCATAAACACACTAGTTTGTAGTGCAAATATGTTTATTGTTAAGCTGGTCGCACACCAGCTTGTCTTTTCCTCAAGAAAACTGGATTTAAAACCAGAATCTGAACTCATATATTGAAACAAATTAGGTAAAACATTTCAGGAATATTACCAATGCACAGCTAAAAGTTTTTGGTTGCCATAATGTTCCCAGAACAGACATCCTAACACTCTCTGTTGGTTAGCCAGAAATGTTTTATTTATGTAAGTTTAGTTTTCCGAACATTCCCAGTAGGCCTATCAGTCTTTTTAAATTCAAGAAAACTGAAACAAATTAGGTTAAAAAATGATGCTATGTTTAGGGTTATAAAGTAGCCTATATTATAAATTGCTAGTAGCCTACAAAAAATTTAAAAAAGAAAAGATATGGTCATATCTGCAGTCCTGAAACTGCAGCCTCCAGGATTGTAGGGCAAGCTATACTGCAGTTTAAAATAATTTATATTCATATATCCATTAAAAAATAGCAGCAACATATGAGGACCCTTTTTTGATGTGGTAGCTACTGATGAACGGCTAGAAATGCTCCTGTTTGAAAAGCACTTCTGCTTGTTGCGGGAATGTAAAACGCTGACGGTGAACGGAATGTTTGTTTTCTGGTTTCTAAGGGGTGGAGCGAGTCTCTGCTCCTCACTTCTCCAAGAGTGTTTTCCCTGCAGTTCATTTCTCATCCTCCCTGCTGACGTCTGACTTCCGCATTCCTCGCTCTTCCCGATCAGGGATCAGCGCTCGCGACTCGAGCTGATGCAACGATTCCCGCTCTTCAAGATCTACTCGCGACCTCCAGCTGACGTCACAAAGGGACTCCAATCGCTCACCTCGAGACCAAAGTCAGGTAAGAGGCCAACTTTGACAACTTTTGCACGGCTTCGAGTCCAAGGCTCTGCATTTCACATCGGCTGTGTCTCAAAGCGCAGAGAGACGCCTAGCGGAGCGCGTTTTTGCGCATCGGGCGCGCGCAGGAGCATTCAGGACATCGCCGCGCGCGCTCCGATTCAGTGATGCGCAAAAATGCTGTCTATCTAGGAAACTCACTAGGTTTTGAGACACAGCCCGAGTGTATGCACGCACAGAATGTACAATGTACAACATCAGCAACGTGTGTATTTATTTGAATAACAACAATAGATTCTGTTGCAGGAGCTGCATGCGTTATGCAACTTAAATACCTCTTTATTTCCAAGTTTGAACGCATTTCTCTCAGGCATGTCCATCTCTAGTTGTAGCCTACATAGGGAATGTTCACTGATGATGGGACAGACAGACAGACAGACTCAACACTGAAGTTCGTGTTACATAAGAGAAACTTCCGCTTTGAGATCATTTTGAGTCACTGCAGGGCGTGGTGCAAATGCACATTCATATTTTCATCATCATTACTTTATTATTTCACTGTATTGTCCGGTGTCACACACAATACATTAAGCATGTAATCAGTGAAACGGATGCATGTGTGGTAATGGGCAGCAAAACTGTAGACACAAAATTTTTAAAATTCAAAATTTAAATTGAAGACTACTGTAGGTTAAAATTTATGTTCAAGTCCAGTTTTACAGTAATATGGAGTTGGATGTAGCCATCATCCGAATGTGGTATTGGTGTTTTCGCCTCAGATTATTTAAAACATGATCTAAAACTTAAGTGCTGCAAACATTTGCATGTTACATCACAATAAAGTTAAATGAACTGTGGGCCTCTCTGTAGATCATCAGCATTTTCAGCTGTTCAGAAAAGGGTTTCACTTCCACTCAAAAAGAAGTGGGCGATAAAATCTGGAAGCAATGTGTGAAACTGTTTCTCATTGCATAACAGTGCTATTATAACTGCATGCATAATGCAACGAAATGACAATGACCTTTACAGATGTAGGAACGCTGATTATGACACACAGCTCATACGCGCAATGATGTGATTAACAGTAACTCCGTGCAAATATAGGCTATGTCACTGTCAATAAACCACGGTTACACTGGATATCAATGTGCATTATGACGTTCTCAGGCATTAACAACTGTGTAAAATTATCTAAATGTATTGATACTATATTCGTTATCATTATAAAATGTGAAGAGTGTTTAGTGTTGAACATGCCACGTTGTGACATGCTGCTATACTTCATATGAAACTACTATAAACTGTATTCATTTATGAAACAGCACATGAGCTCAACGCATATCTGAAATCTGTTGTCTCTGAAAACACTTCTTTCCATGCAGAAATGTGGTTCAGTGTTTTAAGATTGATCTAAAACACAGTTTAAGACATGTCTATTTAAACTTTAGATTGATGATTGAAAAAGGTTTGCTTAGTGTCAGTTTGAAAGTGTCGTTTTTATGATGAAATTTCGGTGACTTATAATTAGAAGCAGGGAAAAAATCACTCTCTAAATCTTTGCCTTGTTGGACTAAATGAAACCTCATGGTTAATTTAAATGCTGTTAAACACGACTCACATGAAGCGACTTACAATCAGATGTTAATATGTTGCTGTGCTAACAATATGATACTGCAGCAAGCATAAAAATACACAGACAGCACACACAAATATTTGAAAAATAGGTTTTTAATTAGACCGAACTGTTTTAGCAATGCTTGTTACAACTACTGAATCTAATTTGTAGAAGAGCTGCACGATTAATCGTTAAAAGATGGCGATCTCGATTCAAACACAAAATGTCAACGATTTGTCTCTGTCTTTTAAACTTTTAAAAAGTATGATCACAGCAAGCATTCAGATCTGAGTTCTGACTCAGAGAGAGCCGCTGTCATGTATATATATGAAACTGTTTGTGAAGCTGTCTTTTCAACACACACAGTGTGATTATTTCTGTTACAATAATTCAGATTATCACAGAAGTACCTGGATACAAGTTAACAGTTCGGATATAAACACTGATGTCTATGGTAGCGATGAAAAATTGAGTAAATCACCTTTTGAAAGTAATTTGATGTTTCAAATAAAGATTGTATCAATTACATTGTTACACCAGTTGGTGGCGACAAGTGGCTGTTAGAAAATGTATTTGTCATTGAATCATTCACTCAAAAGATTCTTTTTAAAAAACGCTGATTCATTCAGTAATGAAACAAAGAGGTCTTTAGGTGTGTTGGACTTGAAACAGCGCTGCGTTGTATGACATTAAAGACCCTGAGAGCGATTAGAGAGCGTTATACGGCTCTGTATGCTTTCAGATCGGTCTCACTGATGAGATACATTGCCCAGCGACGCTTCAAGTCCAACACACATAGTATGAGTGAGTCATTGAATCATTCATTCAAACAGACTTAAAAAAAAAAAAAATCAATTAAATCAATTAAAGTTCCCCTGTGGTGAAAATCCAGCTTTTAATGTTGTTTATATGTCTATTTGGTGTTTTTAATATGCTTTAAGACAAACCATGTGTAAATTCATAAGTCAGGAGTATTTTCTCCTTAAAACTGCAGTGAACCAAAGACAGTCTCAAAAACACGGTTTGAAATCGCTGGTGTTTCCGACGTCACAAACTACCTTGTAACCAATCAGATCAACGTGTGATCGTCAACGAGTGGATCTCTGAGCTGTGTGAGTGAGTGGAGGCGGGGCTCATTTGCATATTCATAGAACCACGTATACTAAATGAGGCAAGGGCGTCGAGTTATTTAAGCTACAGTATTTTAAGGCATGAAGAATTCATTTTTTCAAGGAAAAAATTTCATTTTGGTGATCAAAGATGAGTTTAAAGGATAAAATTATTGACTACAGGGGACTTTAAGCATTTTTTAATAGACGGCAGCAATTAACATTTTGTCAGAACCTCTAAATTATATGTTATTTTGTTTAGGCTAGTTGTTTGTTCAGAATCATGATCTCAGTGTGAAACAAAAAAATTGTGATTCTCAATTTATCCAGATTTGTGCAGCTATAATTTATAGCCTTATTAAATATTAACTCTTAAAGTCACTTTTATTAATGGTTTTTATAGACGTAGTTTAAAATCACTTATTTGCTGAACACAATTTCTCGATTTCTATGGATGTGTTGTTCAGCTTGGTTGTGCCGAATTTAACATATGGACAATAGATTGATTATTGTATTTATTTTGCTTGTTGTCCATATTATACTTGGACAAACAACATAATCAAGTGTGTCATGTTTCATCATACTCTGTAGCATGTTAGACAACATTACTTGGATATTTATTGATGAACGGGGCAATCAAACAATTAGAGCAACACTTTATCTGTGATAATGGATCAAAATATTAATATAACATGTGGTAACGGTCACAGCGGAGAGAGCGTCAGTTTGCACGGCTCTGAACTAAAGCGCTCTATAGAACTTTCCAGTGAAAATCTAAACAAAGAGAACAGTGTTGTATTCTGTTTATTTTTCCAAATCCTTCATGCTGTCATTCCCTCAGTACATACTTGTCTTGACTGGTCGGTATGAAGTTTTATTTGGAAGTGTGTTGAAAGTTTCAAAGATGGTGATTTTTTTTGACTGTGGAAATCATTTTTCCATTGGGGCTTTTAGTAAGATGGCTTGTGTTGATTGAGTCTGTGGTTCTGTAGACAGAAACACCTCACACACCTTCTGAATATGAAACACGCTTGATCACATTTGAAAATGTTCCTGATTAATATATTGCAGACGGATTTAGTTAAGCATCGGGTTATTCAGTATGCCTATACGGGAATATAAGCTTACTATATTTTGTGAGTATTTTTTCTTTGAGGTTGTAGGGTTTTTTGAGTGTTCTTTGTTGTATGTAGATGGGTACTTTCTGGCAAATACAAAAGATCCCTCCATGTCTGTCTGATATTATGTAGTGATATATGTTTTTTTTTTTTACCAAATCAACAAAATGTTAAAAATGTCCAGTTTTTAAAAAAGTTTTTTCTTGGTTATGTGAACGTTAAGGGAACATTCCGTTTTTATCATTCTTCACACATTATGGAATGTTACTTTTGAATGTTCTCTGGACGTTCTGAAACAAGTTGTAATATTTAAAAACATTAGACAAACGTCCAAATAAAATGTTTCTTAAAAAACATTCCATGAACAGTTTATAAATAATGTTTTTGTGCTAACGTTTTGAGAACATTATTAAAGACCAGATAACTTTGAACAAACGTTATTAACTTTGAACAAAGGCTATTAACGTTACTGGAAGTACGTTTGTTCATAACTGTGAGAGAACCTTGTCACATCTCATTAATTATTTGCAAGCAACATGTCCCTCTCCATTCCCTCTCTTAGAGGTGATTAGGAACAGCTTAACAATTATAGCATTCGTGTGAAATAATTGATAATAATAATCATAGCCTAATAATAGTAAACAGAAAACTCTTTATCAACAGAAAGTAACCAAATGTAAAACAACACTGCGTAGTCTTCACTGTATAAATGAAATATAGATTAACCCTAATAAATCTACTAAAGAGCAGTGATTGATTTTTTCTTTGTCTTTTGTTGTTTGATTAACATCAATGACACAGACAGCAGCAGGTTTATTAGGCTACTGTCACTTTAAGACCGAATCCCAATATACTGTTACACATGCGACTTATTTCCCAACTGTTTATGTTACCTTATCCATAACTGACGGTGTTTAATAACTCTTTATTTATCATCGACTACATCCTGCAGTATAGCAACATTAGACTGTATTTTACCACAATCACTGATCTAGCTGATTTGGCTGACTAGCTGAGCTGTCAAGTTTGGGCTTTTAGGAGGAATGAAAGCGCAGATCTGTGAAGGAAAGAAATGCACTAAAATCGCATAGCTCTAGTTTCTTGATGTCATTGTTTTAGAGTTATTGTCGTTGCAATGTCTCCACTCCACAAAGACGTTGCAAATGTATTGCTCTTTTCAGACACCTGGTAGAACTGAATGTTGTGAAGCAATTTTAGCTGCGCACAGAACAATTCAAAACTCACGAGTTTTGCATCTTCTGATCGACCTTTATAGAGACCACTGATCAAACTGTATAAAGCTATTATCAGCCGATAACGATCGGCATCCGATCAATCGATCACGGATCACCTTTAATTTTTCTTCTAGCTAACTATTGAGTTTATGGTTATTAAAATAAATTTGAAAGTTGAAATTAAAGATTGAATCCACGCTAAGGCCGTGTGTCCACCAAAGGATTTTTCCCATTGTTTTCCTCATCACAAATTTTTTTTCTGGATGCTGAGAGTTGAAAAACAACAAATACCACACGACCAACTGCTACATACAAGCATACAACGACAACAGATGACAATAACAAGCACAACAACCGAACAAGGTCATTTAAAACAAGGGCCAGAGCATGTACTTTACATTGTGTTGACATTCAGAAACAAACTATCTGTGAAATCAGATACTGGTAACACTTGCACAGATTTTCAGAGGCCCATAGAGCGCCAAAGCCATGTTTTTGTTTGAGGTTCATTTTAAAAGTGACAGAATTTGAAAGCTGAAACTTTGTTTCCTATCAAAAGTAACAAAGCACAAAGCTTGAGATTATTGGATGGTAACTGCATCAACGGAAAACAGCATAAACTAAAAGATATCGCTTCATCAAAATCATTCGATTAAAAATGAGAAATCGATATTGTCTAGTGTCCACATATTTACCCGTTCTAGTTTATCCACACTGTTCACAAAATAGATGCTGAACACAGTCAAAACGTGCGGACATTTCTATGTATCATAAAATCGGGTCCCTCCTTAAAAAGGGAAATTTTTTCTCATTTTATATTGTCTGCCTGGAAAAAGTCTCTTACAAAAGTAACACTTCTCAACAAGCCGCATAATTTGAATGATCTCTCTGTGACAAATAGTGCATGCCGAGCGATGTGCTTAAAGGTGCCTTATGTCAAAAAATCAATTCATACTCCACATATTCCATACCAGATGGGGGCAGTATACCTCCAGAAAGTTGGCCTACTCTAGTCTGTTTTTTAGTTTCAGGTTGTTAATCTTCTAAAACCGTCAAATAGTCCGCTTTGTCCCGCCAAAGCCTATTTTGATCGGTGAGGGATGTATAATAGAATGACTGCTGCCGCTGCGCTAGACAGGGCGCATTAGGAGCAGAGAGAGAGAGAGAGAGAGAGAGAGAGAGAGAGAGAGAGCTCGGCCGCGCGCGCGCACTCTCACGTCTACAAACAACACGATGCGGTCCTGCTCTCTCTCCCTCGCGCATATTAATCAAATCAATTGACACTATAGTAAGACCGCAGTTTCACGTGGAGCATTTGGAGATTTTTAGAGATTAAAGAGATACAAGCCGTGCGAGTTATTGGTGTGTTGCAGTTTGGCTGGTGGTTATGTATGTTGCCCGCATACCGCCTCCCATGGCCGAAACTGGTATTAGACACCGGCCGGGCCGGGGCTAGTAATTTAGCATGCTAATTCAGGTTTATATCTCGGCAGCACTATAACTTGTCATTTTTTTAATGACATCATTGCACATTTCTTCTCATTCTTTTGATACGTGTAGCTCATTTTTTGGATATTTTTACCTCAATTTTTACATATGGCACCTTTAAGTTAGTAGGTTAAGGTGTTTGTTTAAATGACTAACGTTCAGTATGAGCAATGATAGCTTGCCTGAGCAAAGACTAATGAAACTTCCTGAGTCTTAACGGTTGTGTGTGCCATGCAGAGGTTCACATATGGCAGTGATTTCTGGTGTCATAGTGAGGGCGTTTCTTCAAGAAGCTCATTCATGCCGGTCACTTTCTGTAGTTCATCTCTCTGAAAGAATGGAAAGACTTGAGAATGTTTTCTTTAAAATAGTTCTTCTCAAGCTATAGAATGCACATCTGAAGGTTTTTTTTCATTTGAGGACGATGACATTGTCCTGTTCCTCTGCGGCCACATTCCTCTCGGCTGACATGGAGAACTCAGATTTGGACGGAGGAAACTCGGGCAGCGGGCGGATCTTGGCTCAGTTCTCAGTTCTTCTCTCCACGGCTTTAAGGAGAATGTGTCTGGGTCTAGTCTTGTGCCTCTCATAAAAAAAGGGGGGAAAAGAGCAGCTTATCTTGCCAAGGGTCTGTAAGTGGTCGTATTATATACACATGTCAGATATTAAATATCTAATGTGCAGTATAGACACTGCATGGGCACAATGGACATGTGTTCAAAACAATAATTGGAGACTTGTGTGTATGTAACATTTCTGTTGGTTAGTTAAAGTACCCCTAATATGCTATTTAAAAGGTTCCTGATTTCAAGGTTAAATTTTCTTTCTGACAGTGTCTGAAACAATTCAATCAAGGATTCAGTCTCTCTAAGCCTCTCCTTTCTGAGAGTCTCCTTAGCTCTGATTGGTCAGATGGCCCAGTCTGTTGTGATTGGTCTACTCTGCTCTGATTGGTCAGATGGTTCAGTCTGTTGTGATTGGTCTACTCTGCTCTGATTGGTCAAATGGCTCAGTCTGTTGTGATTGGTCTACTCTGTTTCTTATTGGTCAGATGGCCCAGTCTGTTGTGATTGGTCTACTCTCCTCTGATTGGTTTAAATTGCCCAGTCTGTTGTGATTGGTCTACTCTGTTTCTGATTAGTCAGATGGTTCAGTCTGTTGTGATTGGTCTACTCTGCTCTGATTGTGATTGGTCTACTCTGTTTCTGATTGGTCAGATGGCCCAGTCTGTTGTGATTGGTCTACTCTGCTCTGATTGGTCAAATGGCCCAGTCTGTTATGATTGTTCTACTCTGTTTCTGATTGGTCAGATGGCTCAGTCTCAGTCTATTATGATTGGTCTACTCTGCTCTGATTGGTCAGATGGCCCAGTCTGTTATGATTGTTCTACTCTGTTTCTGATTGGTCAGATGGCTCAGTCTGTTGTGATTGGTCTACTCTGTTTCTGATTGGTCAGATGGCCCAGTCTGTTATGATTGGTCTACTCTGCTCTGATTGGTCAGATGACCCAGTCTGTTATGATTGGTCTACTCTGCTCTGATTGGTCAGATGGCCCAGTCTGTTATGATCGGTCTACTCTGCTCTGATTGGTCAAATGGCCCAGTCTGTTATGATTGTTCTACTCTGTTTCTGATTGGTCAAATGGCCCAGTCTGTTATGATTGGTCCACTCTGTTTCTGATTGGTCAGATGGCCCAGTCTGTTATGATTGGTCTACTCTGCTCTGATTGGTCAGATGGCCCAGTCTGTTGTGATTGGTCTACTCTGCTCTGATTGGTTTAAATTGCCCAGTCTGTTGTGATTGGTCTACTCTGTTTCTGATTAGTCAGATGGTTCAGTCTGTTATGATCGGTCTACTCTGCTCTGATTGGTCAAATGGCCCAGTCTGTTATGATTGTTCTACTCTGTTTCTGATTGGTCAGATGGCTCAGTCTGTTGTGATTGGTCTACTCTGTTTCTGATTGGTCAAATGCCCCAGTCTGTTGTGATTGGTCTACTCTGTATCTGATTGGTCAGATGGCTCAGTCTGTTGTGATTGGTCTACTCTGCTCTGATTGGTCAGATGGCCCAGTCTGTTGTGATGGGTCTGCTCTGCTCTGATTGGTCAAATTGCCCAGTCTGTTGTGATCGGTCTACTCTGTTTCTGATTGGTCAGATGGCTCAGTCTGTTGTGATTGGTCTACTCTGTTTCTGATTGGTCAGATGTTTCAGTCTGTTGTGATTGGTCTACTCTGCTCTGATTGGTCAAATTGCCCAGTCTGTTATGATTGGTCTACTCAGCTTTGATTGGTCAGATGGCCCAGTCTGTTGTGATTGGTCTACTCTGCTCTGATTGGTCAAATTGCCCAGTCTGTTGTGATTGGTCTACTCTGTTTCTGATTGGTCAGATGGCCCAGTCTGTTGTGATTGGTCTACTCTGCTGTGATTGGTCAGATGCCCTAATCTGTTGTGATTGGACGACCGCTTACAGCGCATGTCGGAAACGAAACACCCAATAATTATTTTAATTTCAGCTCTTCCTCTGCACTTGTATACAGAGTGATGCGAACAGTAACGATGGCGTGGGTTTTACCGTATTAATCTCATCAAAGTGGATTTGCTTTGGCAGCAGAAAACAGTGTCTTCTCGACATGAACAACACAGACCAAACTCTTCCAGTCTCAGATACAACTACAGTGTTTGAGGGTGGAGCAAAGAGAAGCTGTTCAGCCAATGAAGACCATAAGCTGGCATTATGCAAATGAGTTACAAACCTACGTAGGTTTTAGCAGGAAGTGAGTCTCTGGAATTACTGTCAACTCGTTTCAGGCCGTTCGGAATTTCTTTTGGGAGACAATAAATCCATTTATCTGCACTTTGATGTTTGAAACTTTGCAGAGCTTTTACATTCACAAACAGCTGTATTACAAGTAGGATGACTAGTGCTACACATCTTGGTAATCTTTGTAATAGACACAACTAATCCAAATTAAATTGACATTTGTGACAGTATCATGATCTTACGTGGTCTGATGTGCTGCATATCAGTTGAGCAGGACACGTTTTCAGGATAAAGATCAGTAATGTAATTTGAGGATGTCTGTAATTTGCACAGGATATAGAGATTGTCATCTTATCTCACACAATATATTTTTGTATTTAATTTTTAATAAAAATTGAATAAACAGGATAATATATTTGGAGGAAATTTATTTGTATACAATATACAATGATTACTATAATATAAGCCTCTAATAATATTGATAAAATTCATAAATTCATTAATCAGCACTCTGGCATTTATAATACATATTCTAACATGTCTTGTCTGTCAGCTCATGAACATAACGTGCTCTCGTTTTTATTAAGTAGGAAGTATTCCTGACTCTACATAAATACCCAATTACAATTGGATGGTTAACATTCACTCTTTTGTTAATTTCACGAGATTTAACATGACAAAATGAGTCATGATCAATTTCCACAGAATGTAATCTGAACAAATATGTGTTATTAAAATATAATAAAAGTGTGTGTATATAGGCTGCATAACTGCAATCCTGCAGGCGTCAGTATTTTAAAGTGTAGTATAGTATTTATAGTGAATATTCTTCATGCTATATTTGTGATTATTTTGATGCCAATATATAATTAACGCCATTACTACTGTTCGTATTACTGTGAATCAAGTGCTGAAAAAGAGCACTTCAGGAAGAGATTCCAATATGCTAATGATCATGTGGTTTCCGACACAAGCTGTAAGCGACCAACCAGAGCAGAGTGGACCAATCACAACAGACTGAGCCATCTGACCAATCAGAGCAGAGTGGACCAATCACAACAGACTGAGCCATCTGACCAATCAGAGCAGAGTGGACCAATCACAACAGACTGGGCCATCTGACCAATCAGAGCAGAGTGGACCAATCACAACAGACTGAGCCATCTGACCAATCAGAGCAGAGTACACCAATCACAACAGCTGAGCCATCTGACCAATCAGAGCAGAGTAGACCAATCACAACAGACTGAGCCATCTGACCAATCAGAGCAGAGTAGACCAATCACAACAGACTGGGTCATCTGACCAATCAGAGCAAAGTAGACCAATCACAGCAGACTAGGTCATCTGACCAATCAGAGCAGAGTAGACTCTCGAAAAGGAGGGGCTTAGAGAGAATGAGTTTTTTCACTAATCCTTTCAGACACTGAGAAAAGCTGATGGTGCAAAGAGAATTATAAAAACAGAATTAAAGTGCTTTTGACCTTGGATGCATGTAAACCTATTGCAGGAGACTCCAAAACAAAATTAGGAACCTTTAAAATGGCATAATGGGGCACTTTAATAAGCCTTGGTGGTGTCTTAAACGACTGATAACTCGATTTCAAAAATTTCAATAGATGGCGGCTTAGTCTCACATGAAGAAACGTGTTGTCTTTCCTCCAGCTGTGGTCAGGGGTGTTGGTGACGTGATGCCCGGACAGATACCGGACCCATCGGTGACGGCGGGCTCACTGCCCAGTCTGGGACCTCTTGTGGGCATTTCTGCCACCACACTAACCCAACACCTGAAGTACGCCGACCTCTACAACCTCGGGGCCATGCTGTCGCCTTTACATCTACTGGGAAAACTGGGCAAGCGGCCGCTCCCCATTAAAGCTGAGGTGAGCTTCTTCATCCTTTAGACTGAGGGCATCTGAAGGAAACAGCACTTCATTTACTTGAACTAGTTCACATCAGTGTGACCCAGTATGTTTCGTATATGATTAATCTGCAGGGAAACTAAAAAGTGGATCTGTACACTGCTTTTCTAAAAATCAAAATTGACAATTCTTATTTTTTATGGAAAATTATAAACACATCATTGTTTTAAATTAAAATGTCTCATAATCTTTAATCAGAATAACTTCCCCTCCCTCTTGCAGCGACATCTCTTCTCATCTCTGATGACGTGTTTTTTGGCATCACATTTGTCTCTAGACTACATGTAAACATTATGCATAGATATGAACTGTAGAAAATGATTTTTCCAAGTTGTAAAAGTTCTACTTCAAAATTGTACATTTTAATTCAATGTGTTACTTGCCATTTCTTTGTAATTCTTTGTATATTTTACTAGCAATTTCTAATTTAAAAATGTTTCAAAGTAAACCCAGCACCAATTTTTTTGTTCCAGTGTATCAGCCAATCAGAAAGCTTGAAGGTGCAGCTCTATATTTACAGGTGTGTGAGTTTGGAGCAGCTCTACCTGTTTGTACCTGGGAAGATTGAGCAGATCTGTGTGTTTGGTTCAGCTATTTGTGCAGTCAGTGTTAAAACATATCGGTGGTGGTGTTTTATTTGCACTTATCAAACTGCAGTGACTCCATCTAGTGGACAGACAGTCACTGCTTCAATTAAACAAATTCTGAAATCATAAAAAAGTGAATCTAATCAAAGCACAAATGAAACATAAAAGCAAAAATACCATCTGGCCCCACTGTATCAGGCTATTTTTACAGTGACAGGTAAAAAAAAAAAACTCTACACTGGCCTTACTGATGATATATAGCCTAGACTAGAGATGGTATGAAATCAGGTAAACACAGGAAAATATGTTCACATACTTAAAGCTTCAGTCACAGTTAACTGAATTAAAGTACTACAGGGTGGTAAACTGGTACTCACAAATATTCATTTTATTATAAATACTGTACTGTAAATATTTTTTTATTGAGGTATAAATATTTTATATCGGACTATTTATTACATTTCCTGCCTTTTCATTCAGTTTGATATTGGTGATGTTAGTAGCAGGTTTTGAAAATCATAGCTCTATAAAGAATAGAGCAATATGTTTTCATTTGAGCAGATGTTGCTGACTGAACAGCTGCTCCTGTTAATGCAGACTGATTGAATGTTATTTATTAAAGAAGTTTGTATTATACCCTTATACACGACTTGCGTTATTTTTACTATTAAACGACAAGCAATTCATGATCGCCATCCGTTCAGGCTCAGTTTATGTGATCAGCAAGACTAATGTTTTTTATTTCCAACTGACTAGTTATGCTATACTATAGCTTTCATTCAGCAAAAGTCTGTTGATATTTCATTTAATTATTGCATTACATAATTTGATGGCAAACAGGAAGCTTTTTCACTCTAGCCTGCAGAATACTATAATTAATATGTTTTCAAGGTCTGTCACTTTTTTCTTTTTCTTTGATTTAGATAACATGTTTATATAAATCCGAATCAGAAATGAATAATTATCAACAGCACTTTGGAATATTAACAAAACACTTTCTATGCATGGATGTCACCTAGTGTTCAAAAATGATAAAGTTCTTAAAGAGGGTCAATTTATAGTTTGCAACTATATTTGTACTCTTATAATACTCTTTTTTTCTTTTTTTTTTTTATATTGCATGCAAATTCCTTGAATTTAAAGGTGAATATTGAATGTTTTAAACAGGTTGCCTAAACAAATGAACTACTTTAATGGTAAAGCTTTTAATGAGCAGACTCATTAAAAGCCTTCATTTTTGCTGTTGCCAGAAAGATGAAGAGGAAGACCGGAGGAAAAGAAGGCGAGAAAAAAACAAAGTGGCAGCAGCAAGATGTCGAAACAAAAAGAAAGAGAGAACGGAGTACCTCCAAAGGGTAAGTGGTTCATGTAAAAGAGTCAATATGCAGTGCCGGTGTATTAAAGGGATAGTTCATCCAAAAATGAAAATTAGCCCATGATTTACTCACCCTGAAGTCATCCTAGGTGTATATGACATTCTTCTTTCAGACGAATACATTCGGAGTTATATTAAAAATGTCCCGGCTCTTCCAAGCTCTATAATGGCAGTGAATGGCCGGTTTCTGTTTTGAAGTCCAAAAAAACTGCATCTATTCATCATAAAAGTGCATCTGTCCATCATAAAAGTGCTCTTCACGGCTCGAGGGGGTTAATAAAGGCCTTCTGAAGTGAAGCGATGAGTTTATGTAAGAAAAATATTCTTGTACACTTTTATGGACTTCAAAACAGCAATGGCCATTCACTGCCATTATAAAGCTTGGAAGGACATTTTTAATATAACTCTGATTATATTCGTCTGAAAGAAGAATGTCATATACACCTAGGATGGCTTGAGTATGAGTAAATCATGGGGTATTTTTCATTTTTGGGTGAACTATCCCTTTAACGTGCTCTCAACTCTTCCGTTGAAGGAATCTGAACGTCTAGAGATGATGAACTCGGAGTTGAAGTCACAGATCGAGGAGCTGAAGCACGAACGACAGCAGCTCATACTGATGCTCAATCGCCATCGACCCACATGCATCGTGAGGACAGACAGCATCAAGAGCCCTGAGAACGAGGCCGAATGAGAAGGATCACACATTCCCATGTTACTGTTTACAGGTTAGCTCTTCTGCTAACTGAAGCACTTGGCTCAAAGCACTTGGACATTTTAAGGAAGAGAAAATGGCGTTCGTTCTCTGACCTTCGAGGTTGGATGGGTGCGACTAAAAGCAACAAGAGAAACACACTGATGGCCTCAGTATTGGGCTGTGTGTTAGTTACAAAACTTTTATGGGATTGTTTTATCCTGTAAAACTTTTTTTTTTGTCATAAAGTGCCTTGTTTGTTTTAGTCCATTTAGGAAAGAATTGTCTAAAGTTTGTTATGAATTCATGAAAACACTCATCGCACGCATGTTGTGGCCTCACCATGTAAACTGGACGATTCTTCATGGACTATCTCACCATTTGCTGCCTTCAGTTGGGTTTTTTGTTTTTCTGACGCAGGCGTCATGTATGCACATATGTATGAACTGTTTACATCTTGCCAATTTATTATAGTTATCTACTATATATATATGATTTTTATACTTCCTGTACATGGACTTATCACTAGACGTGATACATTTTATGCAACAAACAATTTCATAACCTCTATTTCTGTGACTTATTCAATTTGTTGTACAGCTGTGAAAACTGCAAGCAATTATTAAACAAGTGTTTTCCAAATGTTATTTTGCCATTATCAAAAATGTTTTTGAGTTGGACAACCTGCAGCCATTTTGCAATGTCATTTTAGTCAGAGTACATACATAAAATAAAACACAAAAACCTACAGTTAGTCCAACTCAGAATCACAATGTTTGACTGGAACTCTTTGGTCTCTGATTTATGTGTCAATGACCATCTGTGGTGAAAGATGGTTTTTGCTGCTTCCAACTCTCTACAGAAGTTCTCAGTGACAGTCGTCACTAGTTCTTACTTTCTCGCTGTTTCTCAGCAGCTTATATCCGGTCTCTCCATGCCAATGGCTACAACAGACACTCACCGCGCTCGTCTCCCAACCCGGTCCGTGTACGTTGAGTTCATTCGTTTTTCGATTTAATATTGAAAGTAGAAAAATGAGAAAACGGCTCATTTATTCATTCAAATTAAAAAACGAGAATTCGGCTTGATTTTAGATTTTTATGTTCAGTGACAGAAAATAGATAAATGGCTTGAATATTCGATTTCCACGTGTGGGCGGGCATGAAACGCTCCTTTCCGCTGATTGGTCAACCAAAGATCAACCCGTGCCGCTTTCAGTTCTTCCACAGTTGCGTGCAGAATAACAGTCCTCCGCTGCTGGACGGATTCTTTGACACAGCTTTGACGCGCTGGGCAGGGACTAGAAAGGGGTTTCTTCTTTACGTGCCAAAGAAATATTAACTGATTGTTTCAGAAATATTAATGTAGGCTATACCTCGCATCTGCACCCACATTACCCATCAGCCTACTTCTTTGGCACACCACTGGTTTTATTTAGTGGTCATCTCTGTGTGGTGTAGGATTAAAATTTTATTTAAATGTTTAATTGAGCTTCCAATACTATAGTATTTTAACTGAGAAAGTTGCACACTGTTTTGTCCATTTTGAGGCAATCAGGGTTTCGGACATTAACCTCTTGTCACATCTCAAAGGTCAGCTGGGCCTTTTGTTGATCTAATCAGGCTGATTGGATTAGCATCTCAAGACTCTGAGTTACACTGTTACCTGATGAAATCAGGTAACCAGCTGAATCAAGAGTTCCCTCCTCTATGAAATTAATCCCACCCCGTTTAAATGTATATAAACTGCAAAGTAAAGTTCCCTTAGTTAGACTTGGGTAAGGTTTTGGATGAAGCAGACTACAGCAAATAAACAATCCTGCTTAAAAGATACAATCCCAACGTCTCCTCGTCTTCGCTTCTAAGTCTCCTACACTTAAGAAGAACAAGGTTTACAACAGATGGTGCCGTGACCCGGATAGAGCTACTCACCAGAATCCAGATTGAATCAACAAAAGATCTCAACGAAGAATGAACTTTCTGACTGAGTTCCAGACGGAATCTTGAAAACCTCAAGCTCAACAAAGATCTCAACAAAGAATGAACTTTCTGACTGAGTTCCAGAACTGAATCTCAACTGGACCTCAACAAAGGTGACTGAGTTTTCCAGACTGAATCTTTTCATTCAAACAACGATTCGGTGAGTTTCACTCTATTCAAAGAACCAGACCAGTATGAATTTTGTGCCTCTGCGCCGTCAGAGAAAGAGTTATCAGACAGCTGTACTGCCCTACAAAGGCAAAAGACCTTAACTCACCAGAGTGTGAAACTGAGAAAAATGAGTTTAAAGTTTTTTTGTTGTCCAGCCAATTGTATGATAGGTAGGACACCGAAAATTTGCCAAGTAGTTGTCATAATGAATATATTTATCTAAATAAAAAAAATTAGCTCAAACTTGACCTTTGACCTTTATTCGGAAGTTACTGTATTCTGCCTTTGCATTTTTTGCAAAACAATCATGGGTCATACAAAGGCAAAATACCTTAACTTCTAATTTTTTGACCATTTTGACTTTTATCACTCTATACAAACATTTCTATGATAACAATGATAGCCTTAAAATAACATTTAGTGAGTTTTGTCTAGTAAGGTTTAATATTACATCAAAAAAAAAAAAAAAAATGAAGGCTATAATCTGTACTGGATAATTTTAAAACTTTATCGTTGTACTTAATTTAAGTAAAATGACATTTTAAGAGGTAGGAAAGTAACTTGTTTAACCGGGACAATTTCATAGTGGTTGGTGTAAACCGGACGTGGTCACCCTACTACAGCGACACTTAAAATTGAATGTCAACCTCCGGACAACTTTGCACTTTAGGCTAGCCAGCCGGCACATGATGGATTTAAACAATGGATTTGTCTTCTCAATGGATGTTGTTTTCCATGGATTTTGACCATGATTAAAATAAAAAGGTAAGCTGCGATCTATGTTATATTTGCTGGGTTGGTTTGTGTGCTTGGTAATGTTTCTTCCTTGCCAGGGGAGGTGTGTCGTGAGGCGTATCGTGAGGCGTCCCCAACCCACTCGAGTTGTTTTCTGTCAGTGAGTGGACTGTCAGATTGGCAGGCAGCTGGCCACCCTGTATGGCACGAGAAAACTTGTAACGTTAGGCCTACTACTAGTACTAGTTAATAGTATCCAGGCTTTGATTTATGGTGTCTTACAGCTGGCACACCATCATGTAGGCTATTTGTGGATCAGGAACAGTTGTGTTTTGTGCGTCAAGAAACGTTACGTTAGCCTAGTTTACATAGACATCATAGTTTAGCCCAAGTTTGCATCGCTAGCTAGCTAACTAGGCTACCAGTATCCTAGCTGATTTTTTTCCTTCATGTAACGTTATCCATATCATCCATATTGATCTTGGTGTTTGCGTTTCAAAGCCATCTCTACCATAGTTTTAGGAAATTCTTAATGCTAGATAGAAAACAACCACTGCAACAATTTTATTTTCACTTTATTTAATGCGTGTGGCAAAAGTGCTTCAATTACATATAGGCATAACACCGTAACTTCAGCGCGGCAAACGCGTTGCTGGTGGGTAAAACAAAGGCAGAGTGCCTTAACTCCACTATAACTTATAATAACAGCGTTCTAAAGTGCAGCGGTACAAAGCCAAAAGACTGTAACTGATGTTAAGTTCTTCTGCCTTTGCTTTCCCTTTGCTTTTGGAAGTTATGGCAAAAACAACATCTTATTTTTAGCAGAAAAGAACAAAATTGACGCAAGATATTTGTCCACATGATAAAACTGATGTCCATTGTTCCAAATATGGCAATAACTCATTTTGACCAAAATTGAAGTTAAGGTCTTTTGCCTTTGCACGGCAGTGTAGTGTTTGATTACCTAAAGTTATCCTTTAAAAGTTGTCTTTTAAAGATGAAAATATATACTCTGTTCAGGCAGGGACGTTTTTAACATCACATGTTAAAAAGATATCCTCTGTGTCAGGCAGGGAAGATTAGTATTATTTTGCTAATTATTTGTTTTGTTGTTTGTTACCTTGTGGTGTCACCCTCTAAAAAAAATATTTTAGAGAAGAGAGTTTGATCCTCTGTTCAGGCAGGGAAGTTTTTAACATCACGTGTTAAAAAGATATCCTCTGTTTGTCAGGCAGGGAAGATTAGTATTGTTTTGCTAATTATTTGTTTTGTTATTTGTTACCTTGTGGTGTTACCCTCTAAAAAAATTATTTTAGAGAAGAGAGTTTGATCCTCTGTTCAGGCAGGAAAGTTTTTAACATCACGTGTTAAAAAGATATCCTCTGTTTGTCAGGCAGGGAAGATTAGTATCATTTGCTAATTATTATTATTATTTTTTATTTTTTTTGTGTTGTTACCCTCTAAAAAAATTATTTTAGAGAAGAAAAGTTTGACCCTCTGTTTCAGGCAGGGAAGATTAGCGTAACATGCTAATAGTTTGTGATGTCTTGGTAACAAGGAAGTTTAACAATAGTTGATTTGTGTTAACAAGCGTACCCTCTGTGATCAGAGAAGTTTAGTGTTTGTTTGTGTGGTAACAAAAAAACTCACAAAAATGGTTAGAAGGATTGCTAGGCTAGTTCCATCAACTGAGAAAGGTGGACTAGCTAGCCATGTATGGACAGAGAGTGAGTTTAAGTCATTGTTAGGAGAGCACATGGACTCCATAGTGACTCAGTCAGTCAGATTGAATTTGACAAAGAAATTTGGTATTCACCCAGAAAAAGTTTGGTCTATTGAAGAATGCAAAAAGGTGTTAGGTGCATGTATCAGGAAGAGAAACATAAAAGGCATTATTTTCTGTCACATGGAATTTAGCTTATCCATTGCACAAGAACAAGCTAGGTGTATAGCTAAATTAAAAGAACAGAACGAACAATTGCACACTAAGGTGGGCCATAACCAGGCCTCAACCAAATGTGACTCAGAAGACCAACAGTCAGATGAAACTTATCCTAAATTACAAGCATTCTTTGAAACAGATGTAGACATCCCATCATTATCTGATAAGCATGTAAATTCTGTGAAGGTGTGTGGGGCTCAAAAAAGATCACAGGGAAGTGAGGAGACAGAAAGTGTTCCTCCCAGTTCTTCTGTTGTTCAAATTGCCAAAGCGCTAAGACCTAAGGATATAGAAAACATATCCCAAAGCTTACCTTCAGTACGCACAGATTTTTCTGAATTTAGAAGGGTATTGATCAGTAAAATGCATCTTTACGACATGTCGTTGGCAGAAGTCACAAAGCTGATGTCACAAATTCTAACTGAATCTGAATTCAACAGTTTTGAGTCTGCTGTTACTTCTGAACTACAACATGCCAGAAAAGATAAACTGAGAGAGGGAGTTCTGAGAGTGTTAAAGAACATTGTTGGACCAAACATGGACTGGTCAAAGATCACTAGTTTGGTACAGAAGAAGGGTGAAAATGTATGTGATTACACAGAAAGATTTTGCCAGACCGCTGCAGCTTACAGTGGGATTGTTGACACTTCAGAGAAGGTGCTAGAGGACAATGGTGCCCTCGTTCGCACATGGTTTGATGGTCTTTTGTCAGAACATAGAAATGCATTGCCTTTCTTAGAAATCACATGGTCCACTAGGACCCTGCAAAGCAACCTAGACAGGTTAGCTACTTGGGAAAGAGATTCTGATGCCAGGGCGAGAGTAAAAATTGCAGCAGCATCGTTTAAGGTCAACACAGAGAACCCACAGGAACGTAAATGTCCAAAGAGAGAGGGCAGTTGTTATTACTGTGGTAACCCTGGACATTGGAGAAAAGAATGTAGGAAAAGCAAAAAGAACTTTAGAGAAGTTAACAATGTTGCTCAGCTCCTACTCAGTGTGCTTGCTACTCTGAAGCAGCCATTCCCCACGTCATTAAACGGGTGGGGCAGCTTGTTGAGGTGTTAACCATTTGGGCTGTGAGTGCTTAATTTCCCCAGTAACTTACAACAGAGATAAAGGACTTATTCTTATGTTTAAAAGAACAGAAGGAAAAGTGACTGTCTCAGCTTTCCTTTGTGGGGACAATGGTTAAGTAGACTCACAGCCTTAAATGTTGTCTACAGCACAGGACCTTCATTAGGCCCATCAAGTTTAGTTAGAGGATGAAGGAGAAATGACACATGATTGTGTTACGCTTACATATACCCCTACGAGTGAAGTAAAATTCAGTGAGAATTCAGAATTTGAGTTGTTCGTTGACGGTTCAGCTCAAGTAATTGAAGGTAACAGACGAGCAGGTTATGCAGTAACGTCCACCACGGAAGTGTTAGCTTCAGGACGTCTTCCAGATCATTTTTCAGCTCAAGCTGCAGAACTAGTAGCCCTAACAAAAGCATGCACGCTAGCTTCAGGATCAGTTGCTAATATCTACACAGATTCCAGATATGCTTTTGGGGTAATTCATGATTTTGGTGTCATTTGGCAAACCAGACAGTTTCTAACTTCTGCTGGATCCCCCATTAAGCATGCTGAATTAGTGAAAGATCTAATGTTTTCCATGAAACTTCCAAAGAAATTAGCAGTGATCAAAGTAAAAGCACATCTCACAACTAATACTACGGAAGCTAAAGGTAATGCTCTTGCCGATATGGCAGCTAAACAGGCTTGTTTCTATGCAACTGTACAAGTGTGTTCAGGTAGTGCAGCACAGAAGACAATTATGCCTCCTGAATCAATAATTGATCTGTACAAAGACGTTCCTCTGTATGAAGCATGGACATGGTTAGACAAAGGAGCCACCATGGATTCATCCGGTTGCTGGACAAAAGGGGGAAAGTATGTTGCTCCCGAATCACTGTTGCCATATTTGGCTCAACAAATACACAATTTGGGTCACAGTGGTCCAGCAACGATGAATCACAGGTTCTCAAATCAGTGGTGGAATCCAAAATTCAGAAATGTAGCCACAGAAACAGCCAAGAGGTGTGTTACATGTCAGAAAAATATTGATGTACCAGCAGCACATACCCCAGCCCCACCAGGACCATTTGTCACCTTCAAGTTGATTACATATCATTGCCTCGTTGTAAGGGAAAAACTGATGTTTTGGTAGTAATAGATAAGTTCTCAAGATGGGTAGAAGCTTATCTAACAGGGCGTGCTACAGCTGCACATACTGCTAAATGTCTTGTCACGGATTTCATTCCCAGATGGGGATTACCAGATTGCATTGACTCAGATCAAGGTACACACTTCACAGGACAGGTAGTCAAGGAAGTGTCTAGAATTTTGAAGATTAAGTGGAATCTTCATTGCCCATACAGGCCACAAGCATCAGGACAGGTTGAACGATCGAACAGAACAATCAAAACCAGACTAAGCAAAATGCATCGGGAAGGGGTACCATGGGTCGAAGCACTGCCAGCAGTACTGTGTAGTATGAGAGCATCACCTAACAGAACAGTAGGACTGAGCCCTCATGAGATGCCAGGTGTGATTGATCTTAGAAATGCTGATGTACACATTGCCTCAGATGCCCTGATTGCTTACTGTGAAAACCTAACAAAGGCGGTACAGAGTGCCAGAGAGTTGAGTCATGTTGGCAGACTCCACCAGAAGGTGGACACACAATCATCCCAGGTCAATGGGTCATGATAAAGTCATTCAGAAAAAAGCCATTAGAGCCTAAGTGGCAGGGGCCACATCAAGTGATGTTGATTACAGCAGCTGCAGTATTGTGTCAGGGAAGGAAAACCTGGACTCGCGTATCACACTGTAAAGTTGTTCACCCTCCAATAGGGATAGGATAGGACACGAACCAGTGGGGAGCCGAGGGAAGAACCGATTGCAACAGGCGTCGGGGGCCAACCCTTCGGTGAAGAATCCCTCATAGGCCTTCCCATCCATTAATCCATCCTCACCTCACTGCGTTCTTTAGGTGTCATAATTAAGAAATAGGGAAAGAAGGAACAACAATAGCCGACTCGGAAAATTTACCACCCTAGTGCTTGAACCAATACTGCTCTACTGTTTAGCAGACTCAGAAAAAGTTTACAACCATAGTGTTTGAACAAATACTGCTCTACTGTCTAGCAGACTCGGAAAAGTTTACAACCCTAGTGTTTGAACAAATACTGCTCTCCTGTCTTTTGTTTTCTTTCTTATTCTGTGCAGACACCACTTGATGACTGTTCCGGGACCCATATGCACCGACCTTGTCATCTGCATATGAAGTCACAAGAAAACCTCAAGAACACGACTAGACCCACTGTCGAACCAACTATCACGAAAGAAAAAAAATACACAACGCAGAGACTCACATACGAAACCTTCAGTCATCCATCAACATGATCAAGATTGTCGTAACAGTAACATCACAGACACTCTCGCTTCGCACAAGATAATGATCTTACAGAACAGAGTGGCCTTGGATTACATTCTAGCAATGCAAGGAGGTGCCTGCACCATCATTGGACCTGAGTGCTGCACCGAGTTAATGGACCCAACAGAGAACTTGAACAAAATCCAACAAGACATTCTTGATCTTTCAGCAAAATTACACCAGATGACTGAAGATTATTATCCGTAAGAACTTCACGGACCCTAATTGCATGTTTGTTTCTGTGTCAGCATGCAATTACAGAAAAGCAAACACAGAACACGCGTTATGTGCCTGTAACGATCACAAGTTACAAGAATGAACTTTTAAGTGTCTAAATTTGTAATTTGTGAGTTATTTAGAACTCTCAAAGGGGGAAATGTAGGATTAAAATTTTTATTTAAATGTTTAATTGAGCTTCCAATACTATAGTATTTTAACTGAGAAAGTTGCACACTGTTTTGTCCATTTTGAGGCAATCAGGGTTTCGGACATTAACCTCTTGTCACATCTCAAAGGTCAGCTGGGCCTTTTGTTGATCTAATCAGAATGATTGGATTAGCATCTCAAGACTCTGAGTTACACTGTTACCTGATGAAATCAGGTAACCAGCTGAATCAAGAGTCCCCTCCTCTATGAAATTAATCCCACCCCCTTGAAATGTATATAAACTGCAATGTAAAGTTCCCTTAGTTAGACTTGGGTAAGATTTTGGATGAAGCAGACTACAGCAAATAAACAATCCTGCTTAAAAGATACAATCCCAACGTCTCCTGGTCTTCGCTTCTAAGTCTCCTACACTTAAGAAGAACAAGGTTTACAACAGATGGCAAAGCTACGTGACCTACTGAACAGTGCACAGATGCAGTTACACTGTAGCGGAGCGCATCAGTATCGAGTGTAAGTGTAAATATGCAGCAGTCATAACTTTTAATTTAGACAGCACGCTGAGTTTTGAAAAAGGGATGAAGCCGAAATCAAATTAATTATTGCTATTGTAAAATAATGCCGCAGAACCGTTACACGGCTGACTCACTGGACAGTGCTGTTCATTAATGAATCTGATTCTTTGAACAAATCGCTTGAGTGAATGATTCAATGTCCCATATACAGCCAACCCTGCTGAAAAATCCAGCTAAAACCAGCCTAAGCTGGTCAGGCTGGTTTTGGCTGGTCTCCCAGCCTGGTCATAGCTGGTTTATCAGGCTGGTTTTAGAGGGGTTTTGAACACTTTTAGCTGGTCAGTGTTGGTCTTAGCTGGTCAGTGTTGGTCTTAGCTGGTCAGTGTTGGTCTTGGCTGGTTAGTGTTGGTCTTAGCTGGTTGGTGTTGGTCTTAGCTGGTCAGTGTTGGTCTTAGCTGGTCAGGCTGGCTATGTCTTCTCTATTTTTCCTGCCACTGGTTGTTGTGACAAATAATGTAAACAATTCCAAATACACTTTAAATAATCTGCACAGGCAACCATTCAAACAAATTGCTTTTATTTGATATTGCAGCCCCTTAAAACAAACCATTGATATGCTGACAGTTATGTACAAAATTATTAATTGAAATGAATAAAATTCTAAAAACTATATACAGACGTAAAAGGCACAGCAAAATCAGTGTGAGTTATATAAACTCTGAACAGAGTGTTAAATAAACGCTGAAGCAGTGTTAAAAGTTAATGAGATAATTAAGTGAATAATTGAGTGATGATTGACTATGAAGATACCTGATGTTAACAAGCAGAATCACTGAAGGAGAAAAAAATGAATTTTAAGTCACATTATGGTGATCAGTGTTTGTTTTAGTTGGGCTCTTGATCCTCAAATCATTAACTTTAGATTTTGTTAGGCTGTTGTACCTGTATAACAGGTACAGATGTAGTATAACAGCCAGATGAACAGAAAAAAAAATGTTATCTGATGGTGTTTGTTATGTTTTAACATAATCATTATTTGACCTGAATCACTGAACTGAGAGCATAATTTTTGAGTTTTATAGGAGGATTATAGCAGCACTATCCTTGAAGAGCATACCATTTTTAGCCTTTTCCATGAAATTCAAATGATCAAATCAATTACAAAAAAAAGTCTAAAATTTGTATGTAGGCACACAGACATCAAGAATTAGCGTATGAATCTCAGCAATGGTGACAAACAGATCACCTCTGAACATAAGCTCATTATTTAATCATGCAGCAATGCATGATGGGAGCCATGAATGAGTTTTGATTGGTGGCACCCAGAATGCACTGCAACATGCTTTATAATTGTCACCATTGTTGAGATTCACAGGCTGATTCTTGATGTCTGTGTCTAAAAACAAAAGTTTTTTTGTATAAGAGAAACTTAAATTTTTGGATTACATTGTAAAAGTTAAAAATATTATGCCGTACAAGGACAGTGCTGCTATAATTAATAAAGTAAACCTAACTCAGAAATTGGGCTCTATATACCACCTTTCACACAGAGATTCCGGAAAATACACGGATAAAGTGACCGGGATTTGACCCGGGTTCGTTTGATTTTGGTTCATTCACACTGCCAGTGATTTTCCGCAATCAGAGAGTGCGTTCACACACAACCCATAAAAATCCCGTAAAGACACTCGATGTGACATGTAATGTCTCAGCAGCGTCTTAAGTTTGCTTATGAGGCTTGTGCATTTTTTTTCTCTGATTCGATCATAAACGCTGGCGAACGATCCCAGCTTCAGCGTCATCATTACAACACGGCATTGATTACGGCTTTTGTTCACACAGCGCGCGTTCCGGGACTGAACACGGCAATGTTACTAGGTCCCCAACCCGGCATCGATCCCGGCATCAATCCCGGCTCGTGTTTGCGTTCACACAGAAGGTGTTCTGGCAATTTCCCGGGATCAACGCGCTGTCTGAAAGGGGCTTATGAGTTCAGTGATTCAGGTCAAATTATTGTGAAATAATGATTATGTTAAAACATAACCAACACCATCAGATCACCTTTTCTATTTGTTCATCTGGCTGTTATAACTCATGTACAGCAGCCAAACAAAATCTAAAGTTAATGATTTAAGGGTCAAAAGCCCAACTAAAGCAAACACCGATCACCATAAAGGTGACTTAAAAATTACGATTTTCTCCTTCAATAATTCTGCTTGTTAACATCAGGTGTCTTCAATAATGCTCAATCATCACTCAATTATTCACTTAATCTCATAAACTTTAACACTGCTTCAGTTTTAAATTAATACTCTGTTCAGAGTTTATATAATTCACACTTTTGTGGATTTTGCTGTGATAACAATAACAGAATTATAGACATACATTTTCATTTTTCTTTTCTTTTTTTATGATATCCTGTATTTTTTGGGATATGTAATACCCCACTTGCTTCTCCCTCTTCTCCCTCTCTCCTTTTTCAGGTTCTCTTTGTTTGAGCCAGTCACTGAAGCAGACTTGAAAGAGAAATAATTTAGATTATTAATTTGTCACTTTTCAACTAGTAAAACTTAGAAAGGAAAACTATAGTGTCCTATATTTGTTCAATATTTTCCCTTTTTTTTTAAAATAGCCAACAGTTTTTAAACATGCCTTTGATAATTGTTCCTTGTATTTATTAATAATATAAAGAGAAAGTTTATGTAAAGTAATATATTCTTTATATGCCATTGAAATTAAATATACATCTGAAGGTGTTTAATTATGTTCTAGATATTTTTTGACCAATAAGCGAGTATAAATGGATGACTATAAATAAGGATATCTAAACATTGACAGTTCTAAAACATTCAAAATATCAACTAATGTAAAACCATTTGAACAAAATTGGCGATGGTTACATAAAATGAATGAATTAATGAATTACCTCTCAAAACTTGCAGCTTGGAGAGTGTCAGGGGAGGATTTGCAGAATTTTTATTTGTGGGACACTCCTTTCCTGACACACTTCTGCTCTTTAAAGTGTTTGTCCCCCACAGTGCCACATCTCTTTGACATAGAGAGAATCTTTTGTAGATAAATTAATCTTCTTCCACACCTCTTCTCTGATCCAGACATTGTTACCCATGTGGACCTTCAAGACAAAACATAAATGAGCTTCAATTATATGAGAAAAAAAAAACTCAAACATTCTTCAAAATATGTTTTTATGTTCTACAGAAGAAATAAACTTATACATAATATATTCCAGTTGGTAGCTATAGATATTGTGCCGTTCCTTTATACTTTGGCTACCACATAAGAGCTGCATTTTTTTAAAGGGTAACTATACCTAAACCAACTTTTTTTAGTTAATGATCTGTAAGATTTGGCTGTTCATTGATTCAAGTGCAGAATTTGCACTTGAATTCAAGTAATTTGATTCAAGTAATTTTTTTGACATTTGGGTATAAAGTGTTTTAATTCTACAATATATGGTGTAAAAACGTCTGAGTGCTACCGTCTTCAGGTTGAACGGTGGCTACTGCAGTTGAATTTTCCTATTGGAAGTTGTGGTACTGCCTGACGTAAGCAGGCACCAGCTAACCACACCTTTGCCTACAGAGAGATGCGTCTCAGGAGCATGCCCACCCTCCACTGGGTCTGCCCACTTTTCCAGCATTTTTCAAATATTGCCAGTGGGTGGAGTCAGGCTCTGACCAGGGGTTTAGTTACCCTTTAAAGATCTCAATATTAAAAATAAGAAGCTGTATTTTTTTCCTACAAAGATCCTAGTCATTTCAGTGAGATCTTAACAATTTGTGTGGAACCTTTCAGCGTGTGTCAAGCAACCTTAGTCTGGGTAGATGCCATATTTAATTGCAAGTGAATTGCTGTGTGGGACAGGCATACAGTCAGTTCAAAATGTTGTACCATATAAATGTGCTGGATCTTTCTTTATCATCACCACCCATGTTTTCTTCTTTTTTTTTAATATATATATATATTTCATCAACATAACAGTACATTTAACAGATTGCAAGGTGGATAGTAGAAAAAAATCCTGAGCCTGAACTTTTTTCCCTGGGAGGTAAGCGGGGTTTGAAACCCCCTTGGCCAGGGGCGTTGCTAGGCCCTTTTTAGGGGGGCTTCAGCCCCCCTAAACTTCTGCCTAGCCCCCCTAAAAATTTGTGATTAATGTAGACTACACAAATTCGTGTTCGCTTCAGTCTTGTTATAATCAGATTCAGCGCGTTCTTCATCTCCAATCCCCAGCGGCGCCGAGCAGAGCACACGTCAGAAACAGACAGGGTGTGTGTGTGTGTGTGTCTGTCTGTTCATCTGAGCCTCATTGGTCTGTCACTGCTCGTCAATGTCAGAATATTTGAGATGACCAATCAAATTAAAGTAGGCGGGCTTTATGTTCACAGACGCTGCTGAGCGCGAATTTTAACCGTGCGACTCTACGCGTGCGGTCAAGTGCGAGAAAGATGCAAGTAGCTAAACTTAACATTTCAATTTCATATTTGACATTTTTTTAGGTCATAAATGTTAAACGAATGACAAAAAATAATCAGGCAAACTAATATAGTTTTGTCTAATTTCGCCATTTTGAACTGAAAATAGGCCTATGTAACGTGACTTATGTAGGCCTAATGTAATAATTAGTTTACTGTCATTGTGAGGGGACAAGAAACATTAACAAAGCCGTTTTCATCATGTTAGGCACAAGATTAATAATGAATGTGTACATATTGAGAATATAATACAAATTGTAGCCTTTAGTAGGCCTAAATTAAAAAAGCTCAGCTTTAGGAGGGGAAGAGAAAGGGATGAAGAGACTGAGAAAAAAGAAAGAGTGATAGAGATGAGGAGAGAGCAGGTATTGACAAATAATCTACTGCCCACTGACATGGTTTTAAAGCTATTTCTTATCCTTTTTTATCTTTTTTTTATCCTTTTTTATCTTAAAAACGTCTTGAAATGCACATATCAGAGAAATATGTATATATTTATATATATAATTATAAAGCCCTGTCTACGGCCCTGTATTAGGCATTAGATCAATAATGAATGTGTAGCCTACATATTGTGAATGCATTTAATAAACTTAATTACCTAGCTTTAGTAGCTTTCAGTAAATAACTGATTTACTGAGAAAATGATTCATAGGCAAAATAAACTAAATCAGTTGACTCTGTACATTCTTCACTGACAGACAAAAATGAAAAGCCTGTATCAGTCAAAGCTCAGCTTTAGGAGGGGAAGAGACAGGGCAAGATAAAAACAAAGAGAAAAAGAGTGTGATGCTGATGAGGAGAGAAAAATAATCAGCTGCCCACTGACATGGTTTTAAAGCTGTTATCCAATTTTTTTGGCCTTCAAAACATCTTAAAATGCACATATGTAGATCAGAGAAATCAAAATTTTCTCGGGGAAACCCAGAAACCCCCTATTTGCCCTACCTCACATTTGGGATCACAGTGATTATAAAACCCTGCCTTTGCATGGTATTGAAACTGGTTAATAGTGAGCATTAGATCCTTAACTAAAGTGTTACCTTTTTTTATAATTTTTTTTTTTAAATCATACCCTCATTGGGGGCTTAGCCCCCCTAAAATGAAAATCCTAGTGATGCCCCTGCCCTTGGCTTAAACCCCTAAGCCAAGATATATGCCCTGATCAACATGATTGTCAAGCGGGATGCAGGGGTGTGCTCCCCTGCGAAAACATTTTGATAAATACCGGTAGTCCCTTAAATGATAGATTCTGGTAACTTTTGTAGATATAAATGGATACAATAAAATGCGTACAGGTTTTTTTTTTTTTGGGGGGGGGGGGTTCTGTATCGCGGTTTTTCGGTTCGGTTCGAAAATCGTTACACCCCTAAGTAACAGTAATACAGTATTTTTTCCACCACATAAATGTGTTTTAAATTTAATTGCAAAGGCTTGTCACTAATGTACCTTTCCATCCTTTATTTCATAAAGGCTCAGAGGTGATTCAGAGATGGGTTGTTGCCCTCTGAACTATTGGCCAGCTCATCTGGTCTTCTGTCAGGTGTGCTCTCAACAGGTGTGGACGTCCCATGAAGAAAAGATGGACCTGCAGCCAAACAAACAATGATAGGGGCAAATGTATTAAGCCTTCAAATAAAAGGTGAAGTCCTATTCTAGTTAAATATAATTATCAATTCTTTATCAAATATCAACCTAAAAATTGAGGCAGTTCTCCGTGCTGTGTGATTGAAATTGCAACCTGAGCACCAGAGAATCAGTTACGGCAATCAGCATCAGCAAAATAAAAGCAAGAAAACAGATGAGGAACAATGAAAAGAAATAGACCCATAGAGAGTTTTTTCTTTAAGAAAAGTAGGCCTGTTCCCCCCCAACACTCTCACTAGTTAGTCTGGAGCCCTGGCTTTTTTTGAACAGTAGTGCACTGTATGTTTGAGGTTTTTCTCATGGATAGCCATGGAGATTATCTTGGACAGGGGGTGCAGAAGTCCATCAGCATGATGATCAAGGAACATAACATGCAATTTGTCACAGAGCCAACAATGTTACATAGGATTTACAATAGAATATAGGGTTTATTACAAGGAACCAAGCTAGAGCAGAGGTGAAATGCAAAAAAGAGAAAGAATATATATATATATAAAAAATCTTAAGATAATAGATATTGTGAAATAAATGCATATGAAATTATTATAATGATTAAACAATAATTCACCCTTATTGTTGAGGTTTCACTTTGTTTGATCAATATTTGTAAGTGATATCACTGATTAACAGTACAGTGCATTCTATTAGATTAAATAAATTAGCTTCTAATCACCCATTGACAAATTACCAGCAAAACAAAACTATCAAAAACTGTTATCTACACAAAGATGTGGTTAAAACCTCAAACTTATATAAACAAGAGCTCCAGTCTATAAAAGTTAGCCTTAACTTACCTCTTCTGGAAACGGTTGAGATGCAAACGGACTTTTTTGAAGACACAAAACCATTTCTATAAAGTAAATATTCAACAGAAGCGTATCAATTACACGTAAGAAAGGTGTCAGGAACGTTTGCATGTATTATTTGTGTGATTTTTTTGACTAAACTTAAGTGAAAGCACAGCAGTGAAAACAACAGCGAGAGACGCTAGTTTTGCTGATTGTCAGTTGATGACCTTTCCTCGTTACCATGACATCTGCTTTCGCGCGCGCTCCAGTCTTTCAATGCGACTGGAATGTTTACGCGCACGCGCATTAAAACACTTCAAAGGCACGCAGCATATAAATAAACATCTAGAATTAAAACATATAACATAATTTTAAATATTAATATTAAATCATGAATTTAGTTTAAGAATTTAACACAACCTCTTTATTTTATTTGAAAACGTGCAATATTTTTTATACCATCACTTTGCTTTTGATTTTATTTTTATTTTTAATAAAAGAAAATGTTTTTATATATATATATATATATAGCCAGTCAGTGCTTTCATATTCTCTTTTATATATAAAATAAAGATGTCCTGAAAGTGCTTTTACAAGTTGTAAATATGAAAACAGTATTGATTATATAATAATAGAAATATATAAAGTAGCTTTAGAAATGGTCAACAGTGTAGAAATAAAAGTAGCCATATTGCAAAAACTCACTTGATTAAAACCTATACATTATCATTAATATATTTTCCCTCTCCCTCTATTACTGTGTCCCGCACAAAACATTTGTTTGTTGTATAAGTCATAAGATAGATGTGTCCATTAATTTGATTATTATATTTGATTGTGCATTAGCCTCACATATGACTGACTTTGCTGTATGCAGGCAGCGATGTGATGATGCCTGATATGAACTTGGGTTGCTACATTAACTGAATGAATATATGAACATATATGCCACATTGATATGTCACAGCCTACCCATGACATGATTTCACCGCACGTTACTGGTTCCCTTAATGTTGTCACACAAAAAATCCCTGTAACGTTCTGGGGAGTTTAGTTTTTTATTACAAAAAAAGTAATTTCTTATTTGATCACAACGTTTACTGTCGTTTTTCTGTAGCTAGGCTATGTCTTGCACGTCCACAGATGTACAAAAACAAAAAATACACGTTGTCTATGTCCTGGACTGATGCAATGATCTGCAGGTCTGTTATCTCATGTTTGATGGGAATAATACAGTAATTAACGTTTTTTGTACATTTAAACTTGCTATTGTCTTTCAAACGTACAGAATACTAAACAAACAATTGAAACAAATAACAATTTTCATAGAAATGCAGTCTGATAAGATGGTATGAAATTACGGGCCTGTGACTTTGCCAGTAAGTCATGAAATTACCAAGTTATTACGAATAGAGTACGTATCTGGAACATTATTGGTTATCTTATAACCTTAGGAGGACGTACTGACGACGTTGTGGGTTGGTAATGATGCACTCTAAAAAATGCTGGGTTGTTTTAACCCACTTTGGGTCAAATATGGACAAACCCAAAGTTGGGTTAAAAATGTAATGTAAAAGTCTTATAGGCTGGGTTTGTCCATATTTGACCCAAAGTTGGGTTGAAACAACCCAGCAGTTTTTAGAGTGTGGTAATGAAATTACGAGCATGCGACATTGTAGTTACGTTGTCAATTGGTAAAATCATGACGTGACAAAAAAGTACAAATACATAACGTAACTGTTATGTCGTGTGTTAGCTGGGAAGCCAGGGTGGGAGACCAGCTAAAATCAGCTGAACCCCAGCTAAGCCAGGCTGGGAGGCAGCTGACCACCAACTTGACCAGGCTGGGAGACCAGCTTGACCAGCTGAGCCAGGCTGGGAGACCAACTAAAACCAGCTACTTCCATCTTAAACCAGCTAAGACCAGCCAATCAGCTTAGGCTTGTTTTAGCTGGATTTTTCAGCAGCTGAATGAATTAGCGTTTTGAACGAATCGGTTGAATAAATGACTCACTGACTGACTATTAAAGGGGAACTTGGCAACTCTAGCCATTTCTTCGCTGATTTTCACTTTTGTTGTCGCATATTGTCTCAACGAGCTCCCCCTACAGCTGTGGGGCGTATATTTCACAACACTGTCTTAAAAAAAACTCACTTGCGGCCAGGGGTGTAGACAGGGGGTAGGAATGACTTTGACATTGGGGGGGGGGACATATTGGCCACTATGAATCAATGTCCATCCCACCACCATAATAGTAACATACAGTATGGTGATGTGGTATAACATGTATGGAATCACAAACAGCAAATAAATAAACTAAAATCATCCAATCTCTTTGTTGGGAAACATAAAAGTGTACATGTCCCCCTGTAATTGCTGGCAGAAAGGAGAGTGGCACTTTACAAGGCAAATATTTGATTTGTAACCCAAAAAAAATACAAAAATACAACAGTCACATACGGCTTTGGAAACAGGCAGGGTCTTTAAGGTAGGTATGTGTCACAGGTCGGGGTGAGCGCCAGCAGGCCGCCCACCCCTAAACTGAAACACCGCCAGAGGAGCAGACCGTGGACACACATGAGGCAGACAAGTTAAAATAAATAACAATGTCTCTTTATTGGATTATAAAAAGTCTTAAAAAGTTGGCTCCGTGGTTCTTCTTTCTTGGCGACAGACACGGCTCAATGGTTCCTCCATTCCTGGCGACAGAGACTGAACAACAGAGGATCAGCAACAGCTCTTAGCTTCTCATTCGCTCACCGGCTCAATGGTTCCTCCAGCTCTGAACATCAGAGGGTCAGTAACAGCTCATAGCTTCTCATTCGCCCACTGGCTTAATGGTTCCTCCAGCTCTGAACATCAGAGGGTCAGTAACAGCTCATAGCTTCTCATTCGCCCACTGGCTCAATGGTTCCTCCAGCTCTGAACATCAGAGGGTCAGTAACAGCTCATAGCTTCTCATTCGCTCACCGGCTCAGTGATTCTTCATTCCTGGCGACAGAAACTGAACAACAGAGGATCAGCAACAGCTCTTAGCTTCTCATTCGCTCACCGGCCCAATGGTTCCTCCAGCTCTGAACATCAGAGGGTCAGAAACAGCTCATAACTTCTCATTCGCTCACCGGCTCAGAGGTTCCTCCAGCTCTGAACATCAGAGGGTCAGTAAAAGCTCATAGCTTCTCATTCGCTCACCGGCTCAATGATTCTTCATTCCTGGCGACAGAGACTGAACAACAGAGGATCAGCAGGAGCTCTTAGCTTCTCATTCGCTCACCGGCTCAGTGGTTCCTCCAGCTCTGAACATCAGAGGGTCAGTAACAGCTCATAGCTTCTCATTCGCTCACCGGCTCAGTGATTCTTCATTCCTGGTGACAGAGACTGAACAGCAGAGGATCAGTAACAGCTGAGACTACGAGTGGAAGTAGAATTTAGAATTTCCTGCACTCGTGCAATCAGTAAAACACTCGAGACTTCAAACGTGCTTGTTTCCACACTAGACACTGCAATCCACAATACCTCCCAGTGAATTAAGCCTCCACTCATATCTCCGCCGGGATCCTTCGTGCCGCTGGCTTGGGGTTCTCCAGACTTTGTGAGGAATAAACATACCACAAGTTCTCTTCTTTCGCGGCTTCCCTCCGCTGCCTTTGTGCCTCTCTCCCTGTGTCTTCACTCTTTCCTCTACGTGTCTCTGCCTGTCTCTCTTCAAAATGGCCCTTTTTTTTATACTCCACTTTGGGAGCATGTGCCCCAATCACCACTCCCTCCACACCTGCCGCTCATTTACTCAATCACCCGTGACATGTGTGATATAATAAGTAACAAGGAGCTAACAATAACAAATAAATAATAACAAAAATAATATTGTCCGATTAAATAAATCATGTAGGTGTTGTTATGGTGCAGAAATTGATGCTCAAGTCTACAGTAGGGGTTGAACCGACTAGTCGATTAGTCGACTAGTCGACCTTAATGCAATGCCGTGACGCTTTAAGCTTGACGTCGACTAGTCGCGTTGATCATGTGACACTATGATTGAGCTAATTTTGATACTAACATGGCCGCGTTGCAGACGACAACAGATGAAGAGCCCAGAGGGTCATTGCTGCAAGAAAGCAGCATTGGTAGCCTACATCAAGTGTGGTACATACTTTACTAACCTAACACTAGATATTGTTGAAAACGAAAGTAAAAGCATGACTCCCGCTCACTGTTTTACCGGGAAATGAGAGTCTCTTTATTAAAATCATTAAAACATTATTTTTTTCATATATTTATTTAAACATATTAATGATGTATCTCTAATTCAACCACAATTAATTTGAATATTATTTTGTATTACGTGCGTATCACTAACGAATGTATAGCTTTTTTTCTTTTCTTTATTCTTTTCATCCTAAATGATGATGTAAACAGCGGGCTGTTTACACCGGCCACTTCATGCGTTTCTGTGATCTGATTGCTATCCGATCGTGAAAAGACCAGGTGTAAATGCCCTCCGAAACGCATTCGAGACGGATTTAAATCCGATCGCCACTTCAGTTCTGGGCCGCATTTCGGACGAAACTGGACAAGTGTAAATGCATCTAGTTGTTGAAACCACATTATGTAAATTGGACTTCTCCCAACAATGCTAAAAATAAACGTGTGAGAGCGTGTTAGCCTATATGTCATGTTATATTCATTATATGACGAAGGCAACACGTATCACCGCAGCTGAGCATCTATTCATCAAGCCAACGTGCAAACTATCGCAAATCAAAGTGAAAGTAAGTCGCAGTGAAAGTAAAACGGCCCCATTATTAGCTGTCTGTCAGCATCTATAATTTTCTGTTAATTAATTGCAAATTGTGGCATGTTGCAAAGCAGTCCCATCTCTTGTGTTTTTATGAATGACGTCAGCGACTAGTCGACGTCGACTCGACTTTGATGTCATAAAAGTCGACTTCAAAAAATCTGAAGTCGTTCAACCCCAGTCTACAGATGAGTATACTATCTTCCTCTAATGCCAGCGCCCCACCTGCTCCCTATGCTCCTTCCCCCCAGACAGTGTCCCACTTTAGTATCACCATTTTGTCCTCAAAGATCCATAGAAATATCCTGAAGACTACAATCTCATAGGAAGGTATTTAAATTTGTCTGTCATTCTCTTACTCTTATGAGATCCTCCTGTTCTGCTCTTCAGGGGGTGAGGTAAATGGTGCCTCAGGCATGCCCTATTGCCTAGGCTAGAAAGCCAAAATGTTGTTTTCTCTTGTCAGTCAAAGCAATAAATTGCTTGCAAATGGACTTTTTATCCAACAAGTCCAGTTTATCCTGATGGATATGACACACAGCAACATGGTTAAGTCTATTTTGAGTCATTGTAGAGCGGAGCCAAGTCTTGAGCCTGTGGAGGGCACTAAAACTTCTCTCTGCCTCAGAGGAAGAAACGGGGACTACCAAAAGCAACCTGACCAGGGTTTCCACTTGCCCAAACGTCTCAGGTTACGACTGTAACCTATGTTCCCTGAGAACAGGGAACGAGACAATACGTCAACGACGTTATGGGGAACGCCTCAGGCGTGACAGGTGTCTGAAATCACTATCAAATCACGTCAATCATATTGACCGGCGACAGCCCGTGAATCATTAGCGTGAATGATTAACGTGCGACCTGGAAGTATAAAGGGGCGCCTTGCACACATGACAAATCACCTTATCGTCTGAAGGGACTGTACGGTAGGCAAGCCCCGAGGCATGGCAGGGAGACGTATTGTCTCGTTCCCTGTTCTCAGGGAACATAGGTTACAGTCGTAACCTGAGACGTTCCCTTTCGAAGGGAACTCAACAATACGTCAACGACGTTATGGGGAACGATATACCAACTCCGCCATGCTAAGGGGAGTGCATGCCAAGTGGCAGTGACAACTGTCAGAACCAGCAACTTCAAATGAAACGCTAGAACCACTCACCCTCAGGTCACACTGGGCTGTTAGTGACAGCATTCCCTACGGTCATAGCCCAAGCTACAGCCTCACAGAAAAACCTTCATAAACATGGTTAAATAAAAGGTCTACCTGGGCCGGCTCCGGGCCTGGAACCACAGCTTCCGATTAGAAGGGGTCCCTTCTAGGGAATGTGGCTAGGGAACCCGAAGGAGCCCCAGCCAGTCACTATTCAGGGGAACGTACTCACCCCGAATGCCACCAGGACGGCCTGACCTGGCGTCAGTACATAGACACTAGTCTGGCCAAATCCTGTCTGTCTGAAGACAGAGCCTCTGGACAACAAAGCCTTCAGAAAGGCATCCAACCCAAGGGACTGCGAAGCTGGCAGCGAACCACTCGGCCCGGATCTCAGAGACGGGATATCCCGGAGAGTATGACTCAGCATAGTGCTTTCCAACCCTTGCTAGCGAGGGGAGTTTCTCTACTCGATCCACGGATCAACCCAGTGTCTGTGTTTCAAAACACTGAGGAGGCCTGTGAAGGCCTAAGGGCTGATCTAACTGGGAGGCCTCACGAGAGGCCTACGACCGTCTGACCAGACTCAGGAAGCCGCATGCTCTTAGAGACCCTCGGTGAGGGGAGCACAGGTCTGCCTGGTAGGCAAACCAGGCTGTAGGGAGAAAAAGTTCCGGGAGGGAACCAATAGCAGAGAAAGAACACTTTAGCGAGCCAGGGCGCAAGCTCGCCTTCAGCAGCTGCCTATTAAGGCTAGCTGAAACTGATAGCAAGAGACCACTAGCTTCATAAACCCAGCACCACTAGGGAACGTTACAGGGAGGCCCGGAGAGGCCTACTACCTGATAGCCAACGTAAGTGGGAATTCACCTTCAGAGAGGCCCGTGAGGCCTACTACCTGATAACCACAGTAAGTGGGGTGCTCACCTTCAGGGAGGCCCAGAGAGGCCTACTACCTGATAACCACAGTATGTGGGGTGCTCACCTTCAGAGAGGCCAAGAGAGGCCTACTACCTGATAACCACAGTACGTGGGAACTCACCTTCAGGGAGGCCCGGTGAGGCCTGCTACCTTACAACCACAGTATGTGGGGAGCTCACCTTCAGGGAGGCCTGGTGAGGCCTACTACCTGACCGTACTCATTCAAGGAGGCCTGGAGGAGCCTACTACCTGATAATCACAGCATGTGGGAACTCACCTTCAGGGAGGCCTGGTGAGGCCTACTACCTGACACCCAAAATATTTGGGCGCTCACATTCAGGGAGGCCCAGAGCGGCCTACTACCTGACAGCCACAATATTTGGGAGCTCACATTCAGGGAGGCCCAGAGAGGCCTACTACCTGATAGCCAACTTAAGTGGGAATTCGCCTTCAGGGCGGCCGGCTGAGGCCTACTACCTGATAACCATCTTAAGTGGGAATTCACCTTCAGGGAGGCCTGAGTGGCCTACTACCTGATAACCACTGTTAGCTTTGAGCCCTGAGTCCGGGTGATAGTATAAGGTGGCCTGCTAAGGCCAGCCAGCTGGGGACTCGCCTATCAGGGAGGCCTGGTCGGGCCTACTAGCTAATAGCAAGTCATATTCTGCTATAAAGTACACTGTTGGGAACCATACTACACAAGCATAAATTTACTAATGGGCTTCCAGTAGCGCTATAAGGTATGTCCCACAATGTTGGGACTCACCTCCGAGGAGGCCTGTTTAAGGCCTACTACCCATCAGTGAGTCAACTGCCCGAACCACCAAGGCGAACCACGTAAAGTGAGCTCGTCTACAGTGCCCTCTAGGGGGCTGTCCAATCAAGGAGGCCTGCTGAGGCCTACTACCTAATGGCGCAGCCTTCGTTGGCAGCAAAGCTGTTTACGCAGCGCCTACAGCATCCTGGTGCCTAATCACATTGCCCATGGCAGTGTACTCCGCAAAAAAGCTAGCACCCTTAAAACAAGGGGAGTACAACATACGCCACTCTGCCTCAACGGAGGCCCCATTAGTCAGGGGCCTACCATCTATGCATGGGCGTCAGCTCAGGGCAATGCTCTGGCTTCAGGGGAGCGTACTTCGACCAAAGAAGAAGTGAAGCTTACTTCATACTCGACCCGAGCCATAGTGGTGCGAGGTAGGATAAACAGAACTGGGAGTGAAATGCTCAGACCTACCCTGTATCACAGGGGGATACTCACACCTCACCCTGAGGTTACCAGGGTCCGGGCCTGCCAGCGGCTCTAGGGGTGACAGAAATTTATCTGTGCCCAACCTAGGGGAGTGGGGCTTGAATGAAAGCCATCCACCTACAACCTAGCGCTCGAGCAGTCGCTCAGCGAGGTGAGTGAAGCCTAAACTGGCGGCCTAAATCCGTAGGCCAGTTCTGCATGGCAGGGTCGGGCAGGAAACCCAGTCTTCTTCGTGAAGCGAAAGACGGCCTAACCCTGCTCAATAAAGACATATATACCACGGAGGCCTGTTTGAGGCCTACCATGTCCTTACAAACCATCCTCTGCACCATGCTGCATTACTCTAGTCACCCCAGAATGCAGAGAAGGGGGCGGGCCTTGGCCTAACGACTCCCATGGGAGGAGGCTGTTTATACAGGGATGCTAGAAACCTACATTCACAAAGTGAAGGTTCAGAGGAAGCAATGCTAAATTTTAGCAGAGCACTTCTATTATCCCTGGCACAGCCTAGGCCAGCTACAGAGGCGGCCCTGGTGAGGGCCAGCCTGCAGGCATAGATCTATCTGAGGGCTCGGAGGAGCCACAGCCTTACTAAAGAATATAGTCTGTATTATTCCATACAAAGGGCTGCATGATCGCTCAGCCTAATGAAAACCCAAACAGAGCTCAAGGGGCGAAATACTCAGGAAGAAGTCAAACGGACCCGTGGGCCGGACATAAGATCTATCTGAAGCTCTAGCGTCAGTCAACACTCTAAGTAAAAAATTCTAAGAGAGAGACCAACTACTCTACCCTGAGGTGGCTAACAGCCCGAAGGCTAACATAGTTATCGTTCTGGCCACCTAATGGGGAACTTCAGGGCCCTAATAATCCAGGAAACTTCTCTTACCTTATTACCTGATGACATAGCAAATGACATGACCCCATAGCTCTATACAGGGAACGAGGTCTGTAGAGAGATACATTTCGGAATTTTAATTCACAAAAATTGACTCTTGAAAAGACCAGACAGCTCACCTGCGGCGTGCGGAGTGAAGACTCGCCAGATAGTTCTTTATGAACCTGGGGTCTACCACTTTACATGCCTGAAAGAGGCGTTTCTACTAACCAAGCCTAGGCGGGCCATCGGAACATCGTTCTTATCATAGGCCCAGCGCCAGGCCTGATGTAATGCACGTCTGGGGAGTCAGAAGAGAGGAGAGGGCTGGATTTCTCTTTTTAATGAAGCCCTCCAGGGAGATTATCCATCAGCGACGCTGTATGCGCTTGTGCTGGATAACCTCCCTCAGATCCCTCTTCTAGCGGGAGTCACGCCTTTCCTGCGCCCTGTTCCTCCACAGAGGGGGCGCACGAGAGGCGACACTGGCTCTCTGGCCCTGTCTACGGTCCTCAGACCGTGAAGGGCCAGGCCCTCCCGCCTGCCTGGGCGTGGAACCGGATCTCAGCGGTATGCAGGTTTTTTCCTAAAAGCAGCTGAGCGCGCCTTCGCCTCCCTGAACTTCCCAAGCCCCGCCTCCACGGAGGGGCCAAAGAGTTCAGAGGGCGAAACCGACGAATCGAGGAGAAAGGCCTTCTCTTTCTCCTCAACGTCGGCCAGGTTTAACCAAAGCTGTCTCTCCGTGGCCACCATCGCCGCCATCGACCGACTGATCGTGGCAGCAGTCTGTTTGGTGGCCCGGAGCGCAAGAACCGTGGTTCGGCGCGGCTCAGTAACCGCCTCAGGGGACATCCCTGCCCCCTGGTCAAGATCCTGCAGCAGGTCGGCCTGGTATGCCTGCAGCACCGCCATGGTGTGCAGGGAAGCACCAGCCTGAACTGCTGCCGTGTATGCTCTGCCATTCAAACGCGCTGTTGTCTCTAGCGGTTTGGATGGCAGAAATGGAGCTCTCAGTGTCAACGCCTGCCCAGACATGAGATAGTTCGCAAACGACTCGTCAAATGGGCGGCATCGACACATACCCATGCTCTGCGATCCCCTCAACATCAGCGAAATTAACCCGCTGATGTCAGTGAATACTGGCAGAGAATGGGCTCTTCCATGCCCTCTAGATCTCTGTGTGAAGATCAGGAAGGAATGGATTAGGCTCACCTGAGCTGGTGGTGTATGGCCGGGGAGAAACCGATCGCCGAGCCTACCGCGAGCGGTCTCTCCTCTAGTGCGTTGCCATGGCAGCTACAGCCTGTTGGCGGCGCGCTCCACAACATCCACCAGACCTGCATACACGGGGCAGGGTGGCTGAGAGGGTTCAGGATCTACCTGATTATAAACCTCCTCAGCCATCTCCTGCTCGTCCTGAAGAGCAGCAAGAGCACCTGCTTCGCCCTCGTCAGCCGTCGAATCATCTGAGAGGTTTACAGCACTCTCAAGATGATCGACGAGCTCTATCTGGAAGCCCATGATGCAAGTCGCCGCTCTGCCTCGGCACGAGCGGGACCACGAGAACCAGACGTTGAACTCCCTTCACTCGAGAAGAGGGCCAGACGAGAGCGAGCGTTTTAAAAGAAAAACGCTCACAGTTCACACAGAGGATTCCCTCGAGAATCTCCCGTGCGCGCTCTTCTCCCAGGCAGGAAAAGCACACTCGTGTGCTGTACATTTAATTTTCTTACCGTTTCATTGAGTAGCGTTTTCAAACAGACAGTCCCTGAAGACGATGAGATGATTTGTCATGTGTGCAAGGCGCCCCTTTATACTTCCAGGTCGCACGTTAATCATTCACGCTAATGATTCACGGGCTGTCGCCGGTCAATATGATTGACGTGATTTGATAGTGATTTCAGACACCTGTCACGCCTGAGGCGTTCCCCATAACGTCGTTGACGTATTGTTGAGTTCCCTTCGAAAGGGAACAATCCACGTACCTCTACAGGCAATCCACGAATTATCCCTGCAGCTTCTGCACCGTTACTAAATGAGTAGTTCAATCGGAACATAGAAAGCTGCACTGAAAGTGACTCTCTATTAAACTCTGAATATTTATCAATCACTGGAGCATCAACCTCTCCACTCAGAAGTGTCTCTTCCAATTTTTGCAAAGTCAGCAAACGATCCCGGTTAAACCGCTCAGTGAACTGTGCATCTACAGTATCTAGGACTTTAAAGAATTCCACTCTGTAGTGGTCCTTTGCAGATTTAGGCTGATGTGCTTCAGCTCCTCCAGTTAAGCATTTTGGGGGTGGTCTGCTCTGTGGAATTGTAATGGGCTTAACACCTAAAGACTGAACCATGGCCATCGCCTCTTCAAACAAAGTTTGGAAGCTTGCCTCATTCCCCATGAGTGAGGTCCTGACAACTTCAACAGCAGCCTTCATGCCAGCAACTGTAGCAGTTCTCTTCTGAAAAGAGATGTTCAGGCATTCAAGCTCATGAACCACTGGTAAGGCAAGTTTTAGACCCAACACTGTTTTGCCTTTACGAAACTGACCTAGCAAGCCATTAGCAGTAGATGCTGTGTTTGAGGCACCAGAAGCCATCTCCTCCATGTTAGCAAGCACTGATCCATACTGTGATAAAACAGTTGTGATGGCTTTGTTCTGTACCGTCCATCTTGTTGGACAGAGCAGTTTTATTTTGGTGTAACATGTATTCTCTGCATGTGCAATCGCTGCATGAATTGCTTTAAACTTCCCTGACTGAGATAACAGGACTCCCAACTGGTGGACCCAATCAAAGGAGTCTCTAATTTAAAACGGAGGCTAAGCAAGCTTTCTGTGCTATTAAATTAGTACAGTGGGCACCACAGTGAACGTAGAGTGCTAGTGGCTGCTCTTGTTTTATCATTGCCTGTGCCACAAAATGCTTACCGGACATATTAGCAACCCCATCATAAATCTGACCTCGTAAACCATGGATTGGTAAATTTAATCTCAGCAGCACATCCTTAGCAACTTCAGCAAGACTCTTTCCTGTTGTATCTGAGACACCGTACAAACCAATGAATTCTTCATGGGGAATCAGGTCATTGTCAATATAACGCAGGCATATGCTTTCTTGTTCTTGCCCAGATACATCTTGTGTTCCATCAATGATAATTGCATACTGAAGAATGGGTAGATTCCTGATTGTGTCAGCTATTCCACGAACAATATTGTTGCTCATTGTGGACAGAATTTCATTCTGGATCTCTGGGCTAATGTATTCTTTCTGGGGCCTCTGCAACCATTTGTCTAAAAGGACATCATCCTCTGCTTTGTCTTTCAAGAGCTGATACAAATTACTATTTTCATCCTTATGCCCTATCAAGGCCTGTCCCTGTCGTGCTAAATATTTGATAGAACTTACTATTTTCCCAAGACAGTGCCTATTGTCTGCTTGTTGCTGTGCCAAAGCACTGGACAATTGGGCATCTACAGGGTGATTTTCTTGTGCAGTCACAGAGACAGCATGACAGTGTGTATGACTACTTGCATGTGCTTTAAATTTTTCAATCGCTCTTTTCCAATTTTTAAATCCTGTATTTATAAAGGCAGGCTCTGTTTTTGCTGCAAAGGGTGTGGGTTTTTCTTGGTACACTTTCTTGCAATAGAAACACAAAACCCCTTTTTGCAATACATCATAATGCAGCCAGGGAAATTCCTTGTACCACCTCTCTTGGAAATGTAAAACTCTATTAGACAGCACTTGAGTCTGTATACATTTTGGGTGTGGCTGATATGGCTCTATCCTCTGACTTGAATCTTCAGTGTCACTCAACTCTCTGTCCCCGTTTCGGTCTCTGCTTCTGTCATGCATGCTCTGAACTCCCTAAAGCAAAAAAGTCACAATCTTACTCAAAGCCATGAGACTACACTTACATCAAGCTTATAAAGGGCTAATCTTCTACATCTCTCTTACCTGTCTGTCTGCTCCTGTCTCGCTCTCTCTTTTTCTAGTGGTTAAAATAACTTTATTTTAAGCTGAAAAAAACAATAAGGCTCACATTCCCTTACAGGATCACTGTGTAAGGCTAAGGCTACCATACGTATTTGCTTTCGATTGCATTTTTTTCGTTGGTGGACATTTCAAGCTTTATATAGATAGCTATATTTCTCATGTCTGTGAGGTTAATCTATACGCTTTTTTTTTCAGTTCATTTTTGAGACGCGCTCCAATTCACGGAGACCATGAAAGCGCGTCCTGTTCGTTTTCTTTTCTTTTACAAAAGCACAACGTTTTCTTGTTGTTGTGAGTTTACACAAATAAAAGTAGTTGTGACTGATGCATTATTATTTTCTGTATGACCAGAAATGATGGGTTGTCTAAAAATAGTTTTCTCATAAAGGTGATTATCAAGGAACATATTAAGATATGGAAAAGTTGTGTCTTTTTCTAAATATACGCATCTAGTAAATGTCCACATCTTGCAGCATTTTACAATATTGAGGGGGACACGTCCCCCCCCCGGTTCCTACGCCAGTGGGCGTAGCAGCCATTATAAAAGTGTGTGTGTGTGGGGGGGGGGAGCTGTATGGTGATGTGACCTAAAGGTGATGTTCATAATAAATTCTAGATAGAATAGCAATTGGCATTTTACAGCACCCTAGTGGCAATTTTGGGAACATGCCATGATAGCTTACAGCAACCTATTTTTGTGAAATCATACTCAAAATAAAAGAAAAATACTGCAGGACTTGGGACTTTCAGACCACTGTGGACATCTATACATTATTTTTATGAAATAAAGATATTTTATGATATTTACAATATTTCAGTTACACTACACTTGAACAATAACTTTTATCTTCTTAATGTTGAGAATGTTGACCTTAAATTAATTTTTGATTTCAGGGTCTTGCTGTTTACCTTGACTCATTTGATCCGGTCTTTGTGGCCATTCTTCTGGTTTCAACAAAAAGTTGGGCCCTTTAACCCACCTTTCCTCTTGTATAAAGTCCTTCGCTTTAAGACCTCTGGTAGCTTGATCTGCAGGGTTTTGTGATGTCCTGACATACATCCACTGCAATGGAGTAGTATCATCTCTTATTAGTGAGATCCTGTTTGCTACGAATGTTTTGAAGCGTGCACTCTCATTGTCAATTTAGCTGAGCACTGTAGTGCTGTCTGTCCAGAAAAGACTGCTGTAGTGGGATTTGAAACTCTTGTCTTAGTATTTTGTCTACTTTGACGGCTATGGTTGCTGCTGTCAGTTCAAGTCTAGGGATTGTGATTTGCTTGAGTGGGCTAACTCTTGACTTTCCCATCAACAAGGAACAATGTTTTTGATTTTGTTCATTGGTAAGTACCAGATAAGTTGCTGTGCCGTAAGCATTCTCGCTGGCATCAGAGAAATGATGCAGCTGTGCTTCTGATGTATTACCAAACTTATCTGGTTTTACGCACCTTTTGATCTGGAAGTCTGAGAGGTGATTTAGATCTTCTAGCCATCTGACCCACTGATCAGCACGCTTTCCCTCAATCTGTTCATCCCATCCATATCCTTGTTTGCACATATTCCTTAGAAGGAGCTTGACTGGTAGGAAGAGTAGCACCAGGAACCCAAGAGGAAATTGATTGAATTAACAACTGAGAGAATACCTCTCCTACTCAACGGCTTCTCCTGTACCTTGATGTCATATGTGAAGGTGTCTTTTTCTGTACACCACTGCATGCCAAGTGCTCTCTCGATGGGCAGAGAATCCTGATCCAAGTCCAGGTCCTTTACTCCACTGGCTCTTTGTTCTTCTGGGATGGACAGTAGTACTTTCCTACTATTGCTTACCCACATTAAGCAGAAACCTCCTTCAGCACACACATTTTAACACCCTTTGCTAAGTTAATTGCTTCTTGTTCTGTAGGCACAGATTTCAAACAGTTGTCCATATAAAAATTGTACAAAACTGTTTCAACAGCCTTTGGAGATGCTACATCTTTTTTGTCCTTTGCTGTCCTTTTCAATGGATAAGAGGCACAGCTAGGTGACGGAGCGGCTCAGAATAAAAGCACCATCATCCTAAATTATTCTATAGGTGCATCTAAATTGCCCTCAGACCACCAAAGAAAGTGAAGCAGATCTGCGTCCTCCTCAGGAACCCTCACCTGATTGAACATCGATTCCACATCTGCCATCATGGCTATTGGTTCTTCCCTAAATCTGGCAAGGACACCAATAAGTGTGTTTGTGAGGTTTGGACTTTGTAGCAATTGACCGTTCAGAGACATGCCTTGAAAAGGAAGCAGTACAATCAAAAACCACTCAAATTTTGTTTTTCTTTGGGTGATACACCCCGTGGTGTGGTATACCACACTCTGCTGTTGCTGCGACCAAGCTGTTCTGTGGGAACTTTAACTGTGTATCTTTTCTCTATTATGCTATTCATAAAGCTAATGTAGTCTTCAAGCAAACTTGAGTTCTTTTGAAGGTTTCTCTTCAGGTTAGCTGCACGCAGTTCAGAAACACTTCGATTGTTTGGCATCTTTACTGTGTGAAACTACCATTGAGAAATGAAGCAGTCATGTCCATTCTCAAACTTAGTCTTTTCCTGCACTGCTTGCATGAACTGTTTGTCCTCCAGGGACATTTCCTCTTTCTCTTCATAGTGGCGCTCTGGAAAATCAGTATTGTACTGCTGAATCAACAATTGCTCTATTTCCACCACTGAGAGCCGGTTAACTGAATGATGTGGCAGTTCGGACCTTTCTGAAGTTTTGCTTTCTTTTTTGATGGGTCCGTTCACTACCCAGCCCTGTGCAGTTTTTACAGCATATGGTCCATCTTGATGGCTGTTTATGATGTACCACGGTTCCATTGCCTTTGAATTGTTGGCACCAATTAGAAGATCTACATTTGCATCGATATTAGGTATGCTTACTTTGCTTAAGTATGGCCATTTTCCGATGTCTTCTTGGTTAGAAATGTTCTCATTTTGAACGGGGATACTGCTGTGTGTGAAGACTTTAGGTAGCTCAAAGTACTTTGTGTCTTCCAACGCGCACACTTCCAAGTCTGTAAGGATTAAACTGTTTACCAATTTCTGCTCTCCTGGCTTATCTTGACACAGGCTCAGTATAATCTGAGTTGGCTTCCCTTTCAGGTTGTTTCCTTTGCAATTCCTCAGTACAAAATGAAGCTGTACTTCCTGGATCAAGGAAAGCATAAGTTTCTAAATATCTTTCACTCTTGTTTGACTTAACTTTTACTGGCACTATTGACAGCACACAGTTATCTCCTCCAGATTCTGTTATCACTTGATGGGTGGTTAAGGGAGACTTGGGCACATGAGATCTTCCTGTCTGGTATTTCACCATCTTTTGTTCCTTTTTGGTTCTCCTTAATGTGTAGAATGTCTGGGTGTTTTTGGGAACATTCTTTACCTTCCATTTCTCTTTTTGCAAGTTTTACTAATATGGCCTTGAGTTAAGCATCCAAAGCATAAGCCTTTAGACTTCAGAAATTCCAAACGCACCATATGTGGCTGCTCCTTTATTTCACTACATGACTCGAGAGCATGACCTTTTGTACAAAACATACATGGTTTCTGAAAGTCATTGAGCATCTTGGGTGGACTGACCTGTTTTTGTGAATTTGTGTCTGCTGTTTCACAAGCAATTCCGTCAATTCATTTTGCTTCTGCATAATTTAAATAATGTTGTCATCTGCTTGACGATTACTACTGTAGTCTGTAGCACTTGATGCGTCTAATTGAAACACTGGATTTGAGATGGCCTTAATTTTACTTTTCCTCTCAGATAAATGACCTGGTGAATCGTTGATCTGCTCTGTTTTCAGTTTTTTGGTTTCTGGTGGATTCCTCTTCTTGACTTAGATTGTATGCTGCTTCGGGCATCTTTTGAGTTTTCATGTTCTTTCAGTACCTTAATTTAACATTGCTTTCTGCAAGCACTGTTTCTATTTCAAGTTCCTCAATTTTTGCTATGAGTTGCATCTTTTCGATTTCAAGTTGTTGTTTTTTCTTTAGGGAAGCTGCCCTTGCTAGCAAGGCTGCACGTTTTGATTCTTCACGTGCCTATGCAGATGATATGGAGGAGGACACCGATCGACTTTCTATATCTGAATCAAACTTCTTTTAAGATTCAGTCTTGTTCACAGATACTTGTGAGGCACTGTAATGAGGAGAAACATCATTCTCCATATTAACATTGTCATCTTGGCATTTTTTTATCACCAACAGCAGCAATCCAGTTTTTTTGTTTTATTTTCAAAAGGTCTCATGGAATCCATTTTAGGCTTTAACCAATTTTGTTGATCTGCAATCTTTTCAAAATATTTTGAATTTGTACAATTGCTAACCGAGTTTACGGATTTAAATTTACAAAGTCAAATTGCATAAAATCTTGTACATTCTGCAGATTGTCTTCATTAATCATCAACTTTTCAATTGCCTTGATCTTAATGGGCTTGATCTTAATATCAGCTCAATGCCTTGAGCTGATAATTTCGCTCTTCTCTGTCCAATGGTCTGTGCAGTTGCTCCTCTAATGCTCTTTCAGTTGGTTTAAGCACCCCCTTGTGTTCAAAAACTGCAACGTTATCCTCTCCTCCTTCAGCCATCTTAATTCCACCAATGCAAAAACTGCTTGCACACGATTAAAAGCATGCTAAATACCTTTCTGGCTCAACATGTGCATTTCAGCTTCTTCAAACATGCATTTGTAAACTTAATAGTTGGTTTAAAGTCCGTTACATCAAATAATGGAACTTTGAGTGACAACGCTCTTCTCTGTGACGCTGTTTAAATCCACCGTAGCATAAAGTACCAATGTCCACAGTGTTCATTCACAGACGAGCACTTTTTAATGATGTTCAAGTCACAGATTCAGGTGTGCGCCGTCCGCGCACCTTCAGTTTCACTTTACATATCCACCAAGTGAGTTTTTTTACTTTCAATGTGATAGCAATCCATCTAAATTTTCATCTTTGTTACTTCTACCTTTTTGGGTGAACGTGATTTGAACTCTAATAACATACCATAGTCCAGTGGTTCCCTTCACATTTAATGATATTGTCGCTCTTGTAAGCTTGAACCAAGGATGACAAAACAATGTTTTTAAACAAACAGTATGTTTATTACTATAACCAGATGTTTATGCACAAATAATAGCGTATTGAAAATACTATAACAAAAACATCAGTAGGCCGTTTGTAATTTAAAAACATAAGCCTAGGAGTAGCCTATTAATTGGCCTTATTTGAAATGCAATAACAAAAATATCAGTATTCACATTGGTGTGTAGGGAAAAAATAATTAATATAGGCTAGGCCTATAACAAAATGACTGGTGTCTGGGACCTCGTTGAAAACCCATTTTTTGGTTAGCCAGGGGATCATGAATAAAATTAGCTAATGTAATATGATCGTTTGGCGCTTTAGCGATTAATAAACATGCGTTTATTAACAGAATAATGCGTTTTGCGGAAGAACAATCTAGCCGGAGCTACTTCTCTCTGCTTATGTATATGAAGAGTCACACAGGCAATGGGCTACATCGCAACGGTACGACCCGAACCAGTGTAAAATAGTCCCAATATAAACACTTATTATAGGTGTACCATAGTGACTTAGGACAGGGGCGTAGCAACCGGGGGGGACGTGGGGGACATGTCCCCCGCACTTTTAGAAACAGGTGATTCTGTCCCCCGCATTTTTTTGACCCAGCGCCAATATTTCCGCCCATGTTCTCTGATTTGTTACTTAGACTTGAGTGAACTAACATTCAGCCAATCACAGCACGAATCATCTCTTGGGCGTGTCTGCCATGAGCTTCAAATCTCTTGTTGCTCTTGCGAACAGTGTTGCCAACTTATCGCCTTTGTCGCTATTTTTAGCGGCTTTTCAGGTCCCTTTAGCGACATCTTTTCAAAAAAGCGACTAGTGACAAATCTAGCGACTTTTTAGACAAACCTCAGTAACCTTCAGATGTTGCCAGTACTGTTCTTGCTTTCTCCCTGCCGTCACTCTCTCTAACTACGTCTACCTTGTCCAGTGAATGGCTAAGACGAGCAGCAGCACATTCATGTGTTGAGCGCGCGGCAGTTTTTTTTTTATCGAAAGGTAACTTCGCGTCTGCTGCCATGTTGGATCCATAGGTATAAACAAACTGCTTCGGTGTGTCGCATAGACGTCGTCATCGTCTTGCTGCTCCCTCCCCGTTCTGTGATTGGTCCCCTCGCTGAGGCAAAAAACTGGTCCATGGAATCCAGGCTGCCAAGCAGTGTGAATAAAATCGCGCTGCGAGCAAGGCAGCATGGGGAAACCCAGGCTAGGACTTGTCACTTATCTGCTTCTCTTTTGTTTTATATTTAAAGACTTTTGTTTGACCATTTTAATTTCCTTTATTTTCTTGTGCTTATTACTTGTAATACTCACTATCACAGAGCTTTCACACAGTTCCCGAATCACGCATAAAGTTCATACCTGCAAACTAGTCGTTTTTCAGCGAAATTCGCCGTTTTGAATCAAAATATGTCATTTATGTGAATCGTGTAGATCCGATGAGTTTTTTTTCGGCACGTTAAACTTCACAATAGTAATTGGGAATGTGCTAATTAGACTGGAGTGAGACCATAGACGTCTTTCGAGCTGTTGTGATTTTTTTTTTTTTGCGCTCTAATGATGCGTGACAGATCGCTGTGAACCAATCACATGTTCCGTTTTAGGCTACAGCACCACAAAACACCATGAATGAACTCAGGGCTCGACATAACGCTTGTCCAGGACAAGTGGACTTTTTGAAAGGCCAAGTGAAAGATAATTTTACTTGCCCGACCGGACAATAATAGTGGTTTTATTTCATTCAATGTAAACAGCGATTGATAATGGTCAGTGTATTTCTGGTAACAACGTCGCGTTGTTTTTGTTCTATTTCACCAACGAAAATAATAGTTCCAAAGAAAAGCAACATCCGCACGGTGTTTTGTTACTGAATGATTTAAAAAAAAAATTTAAAAACAGCCAGGGCTGAGCATCTCCGCAAACTAATAGAAAATAACCAAAATAATCCAAGGTTTTTATTTAACACCGTGGCTAGACTAACAAATAAACAGACATCACCAGAGCAAAATATTCCGTTACAGTATAGTAGTAATGATTTTAGGAATTTCTTCACTGAGAAAATAGAAAGCATCAGAAACACAATTGTAAATGTACAATCTTTTATGGTATCTTATGATTCAGCCTCAATTATCGCCCCTCAAGAACAACTACACCGCTTTACAACTATAGGACAGGAAGAGCTAAATAAACTTATCATTGCATCTAAACCAACAACATGTTTATTAGATCCAATACCCACTAAACTACTGAAAGAAGTGTTACCTGTAGTGGAAGAGTGTCACGTGTCTGTCCTGTCCTGTGTGACACTTGGGTGTTTGTTATGTTGGGCCATGTGCTCATGTCATTGTCTGATCCCTCCCCCTCGTTACCTGATTATTGTTTGAGTTCAACCACCTGTTTCCCTCTTGATTTGTTCCCTTTATAAGTCTCCCCTTGTATGCAGTCTTTGTCGGATCTTTGCTTTATGTTTCCCCGGTTTTCCTTGTCATGCTCATGTTGTTCCTTGTCAGGTTGGTTTTCTAGTTTGGTTCTGTTTTATGCTTTATCTTTTATGTTTTCCCGCTCGTGGGTTTTTGTTTTGTGTTTTGTTAATAAATATACCCCTTATGCTGCACTTGAGTCCTCTCCTTCACTTTTGGTAACCGTACCGTGACAGAAAGATCCGACCACTAAGGGACTCAGCAGCATGGAGGACGAGGAGTCTTACTGGGCGAATCTGGTTGATCATCACATGGATGACGAGTATTTGGATTGCCCGGACTACTTCATCGCTACGTTTTGCTCAACCAAATTTTCATCGGTCCATGGGGACAATTCGAGACCTGCTTCTCGCCGTCGCGGACGGAGAAGGAGGAAAGGCCTGTCTGCCCAGCGAGAGACTGTTCACGTCCCGTCTGCCCAGCGAGTGACTGTTCCCGTTCCGTCTGCCCAGCGAGAGACTGTTCACGTCCCGTCTGCCCAGCGAGAGACCGTTCACGTCCCGTCTGCCCAGCGAGAGACTGTTCACGTCTCGTCTGCCCAGCGAGAGACTGTTCCCGTCCCGTCTGCCCAGCGAGAGACTGTTCACGTCCCGTCTGCCCAGCGAGAGACCGTTCCCGTCCCGTCTGCCCAGCGAGAGACTGTTCCCGTCCCGTCTGCCCAGCTAGAGACTGTCCCCGTCCCGTCTGCACAGCGAGAGACTGTCCCTGTTTCCTCTGCCTTCCTGAACGGGGACTACCTGGAGCGTCTGGCTCGGATATTGGATATGCCAGTCTCAGCCGTTCCTGAGCCGGAGGCAGAGCCAGTGTCTGCGGGTTCTGACCCGGAGGCAAAGCCAGTGCCCGTTTCCGAGCCGGAGGCTGAGCCAGTGGAACGGTCAGTGCCCGTTCCTGAGCCGGAGCCGGAGCCGGTGCCCGTTCCTGAGCCGGTGCCCGTTCCTGAGCCGGAGGCGGAGCCGGTGCTCGTTCCAGAGCCGGAGGCAGAGCCAGTGCCTGTTCCTGAGCCTGACCCAGTTTTTGTGTCTGTGTTTGTGTCTGTCTTTGCGACTGTGTTTGTTCTAGTGTCTGTTCCCGAGCCGGTGTCTGTTCCCGAGCCGGTGTCTGTTCCCGAGCCGGTGTCTGTTCCCGAGCCAGTGTCTGTTCCCGAGCCGGTGTCTGTTCCCGAGCCGGTGTCTGTTCCCGAGCCGGTGTCTGTTCCCGAGCCGGTGTCTGCTGCTGCTCCCGAGCCGGTGCCTGCTGCTGCTCCCGAGCCGGTGCCTACTGCAGTTCCCGAGCCGGTGCCTGCTGCTGCTCCCGAGCCGGTGCCTGCTGCAGTTCCTGAGCCGGTGCCTGCTGCTGCTCCCGAGCCGGTGTCTGCTGCTGCTCCCGAGCCGGTGCCTGCTGCTGCTCCCGAGCCGGTGCCTGCTGCAGTTCCCGAGCCGGTGCCTGCTGCTGCTCCCGAGCCGGTGCCTGCTGCGGTTCCCGAGCCGGTGCCTGCTGCAGTTCCCGAGCCGGTGCCTGCTGCAGTTCCTGAGCCGGTGCCTGCTGCAGTTCCTGAGCCGGTGCCTGCTGCAGTTCCTGAGCCGGTGCCTGCTGCAGTTCCTGAGCCGGTGCCTGCTGCAGTTCCTGAGCCGGTGGTTGCTGCTGTTCCACCGCCCTGGCCGCCCGATGGGCCGTCTCCGCCCTGGCCGCCCGAGGGGTCTTCACCGCCCTGGCCGCCCGAAGGCTCTTCACCGCCCTGGCCGCCCGAGGGCTCTTCACCGCCCTGGCCGCCCGAGGGCTCTTCACCGCCCTGGCCGCCCGAGGGCTCTTCACCGCCCTGGCCGCCCGAGGGCTCTTCACCGCCCTGGCCGCCCGAGGGCTCTTCACCGCCCTGGCCGCCCGAGGGCTCTTCACCGCCCTGGCCGCCCTATGTTCCTGTCTCTCCCGTGCCCCCCTGGTGTGTTCCTCCCGTGCCACCGGATGGAGCGTCTGGTAGCCGCTCCGTAGGGAGGGGGTAGTGTCACGTGTCTGTCCTGTCCTGTGTGACACTTGGGTGTTTGTTATGTTGGGCCATGTGCTCATGTCATTGTCTGATCCCTCCCCCTCGTTACCTGATTATTGTTTGAGTTCAACCACCTGTTTCCCTCTTGATTTGTTCCCTTTATAAGTCTCCCCTTGTATGCAGTCTTTGTCGGATCTTTGCTTTATGTTTCCCCGGTTTTCCTTGTCATGCTCATGTTGTTCCTTGTCAGGTTGGTTTTCTAGTTTGGTTCTGTTTTATGCTTTATCTTTTATGTTTTCCCGCTCGTGGGTTTTTGTTTTGTGTTTTGTTAATAAATATACCCCTTATGCTGCACTTGAGTCCTCTCCTTCACTTTTGGTAACCGTACCGTGACAAAGAGCCTCTTCTCAATATTATTAACTCGTCTTTATCTTTAGGTCATGTTGCAAAAATATTCAAGCTGGCATTAATAAAACCTCTCATTGAGAAACCGCAATTAGATCCAAATAACCTAGCAAATTACAGACCCATTTCAAATCTTCCATTTATGTCTAAAATACTAGAAAAAGTTGTGTCCGCTCAATTGTGCTCTTTCTTGCAAGAAAATGATATCTATGAAAAATTTCAGTCAGGATTCAGACCGCATCATAGCACAGAAACTGCGCTAGTTAAAATTACAAATGATTTACTTTTAGCTTCTGACCAAGGCTGTATCTCAATACTAGTTCTACTCGATCTTAGCGCTGCGTTCGACACTATAGATCATAAAATACTCTTGGATCGACTACAAAACTACACTGGTGTTCAGGGACAGGCATTAAGCTGGTTTAGAGCGTACTTATCAGACCGTTATCATTTTGTCTGTTTAAATGGGGAAGGGTTAGGGTTAGGGTTAGGAACGAAGATAACGTCAGTAGACTATGGAGTGCCGCAAGGATCGGTGTTAGGCCCTCTGCTATTCTCAATATATATGCTGCCACTTGGTAATATTATAAGAAAACATGGAATTAATTTCCACTGTTATGCTGATGACACTCAATTATATATTTCATCACGACCAGATGAAAACACTAACTCATCTAAATTGACAGTGTCTCAAAGATATAAAATGCTGGATGACGTGTATTTTCCTGCTATTAAATTCAGATAAAACGGAGGTATTACATATTGGTCCAAAAAACTACCCACAAAACCTCGTACAATACAACTTTAATTTAGAAGGATGTCCTGTTACTTTATCCACTACAGTAAAAGACCTGGGTGTTATACTAGACCGCAACTTGTCTTTCGAAAATCATATTTCATATGTTACAAGAACAGCCTTTTTCCACCTTAGAAACATTGCTAAGCTACGTAACATGCTTTCTGTTTCTGATGCAGAAAAGTTAGTTCATGCATTCATGACCTCAAGACTTGATTACTGTAATGCTTTATTAGCTGGTTGTCCTGCATCCTCAATAAACAAGCTACAGTTAGTGCAAAATGCAGCTGCTAGAGTTCTTACTAGGTCAAGAAAATATGATCATATAACACCAATATTGTCATCTCTACACTGGTTACCTATTAAGTTCTGTATCAATTACATAATACTACTACTGACCTATAAAGCCCTAAATGGTTTAGCTCCTGTGTATTTAATGTACATTCTATCGCCCTACAATCCATTGTGTTCTTTAAGATCACTAAATTCAAGGCTTCTGGTCTTTCCTAGGATATCTAAGTCCACTAAAGGAGGGAGGCCGTTCTCGCATTTAGCTCCTAAACTCTGGAATAGCCTTCCTGATACTGTTCGAGGCTCAGACTTCCTGTCCCAGTTTAAAACTAGATTAAAGATACATCTCTTTAGCCAAGCATTCACATAATGCTTACCTTTTATACCACTGTTGAATCAGATCGAATGCATTAACATTATTAACAGCAGCTATGCTAATTATTTCCCATTTGCTTTTCTGCTGTTATCTCGGGACGCTAGTCCCGAGGTAAATGGCGTTCGTCAGCTCCAGTTTGTATCCTGCCTCTCACAGAGACTTCAGATGCCCCAACACCTGCGATGAGATGACTAAACGCCTGTGAAGAGACGACTCAACGCCGGCGAAATGTTATGCCCTAAATTAATACATGATTAACTAACTGTATTTTTCTATGTACATTTCTGAAATGCACTTTCTGTAAAGCTGCTTTGAAACAATATGTATTGTGAAAAGCGCTATACAAATAAATTTGAATTGAATTGAATTGATTTTTGAACGATGCGTTTTGAACGAATCTTTTGTATGAATGACTCAATGATTCACAAATTAAGACACTTGCTGTCACCTATTGGCGGTTTAGTTTCATGTTTAAGTATTGCAGTTTTTTTATTTGTATAAACATTTATTTTAAACAATCTCATAAGATTATTTATTGCAGTTGTAATTTTGCAGTGCAAATTATTTAATTAAGGTAACAGCCCTATAGTGTCTTATTATAACTTAATTTATTGATCAAATGTAAGAATTTGACATGAAAGATGCATACGTTTAATAAGGTAATAATAATTCTCTTTATAAAAATAAATGACACTTTGGGGTAAATATCACAAATATGAAGATTTAAGTATGTAAAATCTGAAGATATTGCTTAAGAATAAATATATTTACACTACCAAAAAGGATGTTTGTGAGGAAGTGTCAGTCATGTGTGAGGAAGGGAAGGAAAGGAAAGAGAGGAAGAGAGAGAGGGAGATGAGGGAAAAAGTGAGCAACCGTGTGAGAACCGAAGAGAAGAGAGAACTGATTTGATGAACGGGGAAGAATCTGCAGACTCTGTCCAACATTTCTCAGCAACAAAACCAAACCACCCTGATCCCAAATTTATCATAAAGCAGACACTGTCAGAACATACCCTTTCATTTCAGACACAGTGGTACAGCAAATTTAAATGGTTCCATTTCGATCCAAATGTTGAAGGTGTTTTGTGTTTTTATTGTTGCAACGCTTTTAAATTCCCTTGTGAAAAATACAGAATCAGATTTTGTTCCAACTGGTTTCAAGAATTGGAAGAAAGCTCTTGAACGATTCAGTTCACATGAAAAATCAGATTGTCACAAGACAGCAGTAACTAACATGTGTATAGGAAGACAGATCAGTTAAGGTACAGCTGTGTAGTGTTCAGGCATCACAACAAGAGGAAGCGAGAGCAAATCTGTTAAAAATCATTGGTGCTGTGCAGCTGTTGGCAAGGCAGGGCTTGGCCCTAAGAGGACATGATGATAGTGAGGGAAATCTTCATCAGGTGCTGAAATACAAGGCAGAAGATCTGTGTCTCAGAAAGTGGTTGTCAGGCAGAAAGGACTACACTTCTGCTCAAATTCAGAATGAGCTCCTTAGTTTGTTGAGCAGTTCTATCATCAGAGATATCGCAGACAATATAAGATCAATCCCTCAGTTGCAGTTTTCTGGAATGATGGACGGAGCGCAAGATGTTTCAGGCAAAGAGCAAGAAGCAATTTGTCTCCGATATTGATGATTCAAGAAGAGTTTATTGGCCTTTATGAGGTATCTGTGGCGACAGGAGAGACTCTTGCAAAGGTTGTGAAAGATGTGTTGGTTCATTTAAATTTGCCCATTTCTGGATTACGAGGGCAGGCATGTGATGGTGCAGCAAATATGGCTGGCAGGTATTCTGGAGCACAGGCCATCATTAAAAAGGAACAACCTCTTGCCCCATACAGTACATCCACTGTGGTGCCCATTGTGTAAATCTCATTTCACAGCATGCTTGTACTGCCTCATGTGTTGTTCACAGTGCTTTACAGTGGGTTCATGAGTTAGGAATTTTGTTTGGGCAGTCAGGTAAATTTAAATCTTTGTTCAAGGAAGTTGCAAAATCTGTTCAAGGGTCCTTTCAAACTAGAAGGCCCCTTTGTCCCACAAGATAGACAGTTCGCTCCAGTGCTATCCATGCAGTGCTGAATCAGTATGAGTCTGTAATGCTTGCTCTGAATGAAATGGCAGCGGGCAGCTCAGACACGGCTAACAGGGCAAGTGGACTACATGACAGATTCCAGCAGGGAAATGTAATTCTTGGTCTTCTGCTTGCCTTAGAGGCTATAGAAGAATTGGAGAATCTCAACACATCTCTCCAAAGTCGAACACAGACCATCAATGGTATGCTTTCTGTTGTTGCTTATGTGAGGGATGCTGTTGCAAATAAAAGAAATTCAGAGAGTTTTCAAATTTTCTACAGCAAAGCATCAGAAATCTGCCAAATTCTTGATCTTTCTCCAATTGCTCTGCACCGTACTCGTAATCCTCCTAAATGTCTAGCTGGTCAGGCTTGTGCACATGGGCATTCATCTCCATCTGAATATTACAAAACGTTTTACAAAGTGCTTGATGTTGTAAATATGCAGTTCAGAGAACGTTTTGAGCAGGAAGGGTTGCTGATGCTAAGGAATCTGGAAAACATCCTCTTAACAGGGGTGGTTGATGATAATGTGGTACAACTGTACCCAGAACTGGGCAAAATATCCCTTAACACACAATTGGCAATGTTCAGATCAAGGCATAATATGCAGTCCAGCAGTGAAGCAGCAAGCATCCTTGAGGGGATGTGTCCAGAAGTCCGTAGGTGGTTTTGATTAGGTGGAAACACTTGTCAGACTGCTGCTTGTCACTCCCGTGTCCTCAGCAGAAGCTGAGAGAAGTTTCAGTGGTCTCAGGAGGCTAAACACATGGCTTCGTAGTACCATGACACAAACACGGCTGAATAGTGTTGCTGTGTGTCATATACACAAGGAAAAACTTGATCATTTAGCAAGAAAAAAGATTGCTCAACAATCTGTGGCCTGCAAGGAAAGCCGAAAAACTCACTTCAATTTTGATAATATTAAAACCTTCTAAATGCATTGATTTAGGTATTATTGATTTTTTCATAAAATGTCTGTTGTATAAAATTACTGTAGATGTAATCTGTATACTGATTGAACACTTTTTTTTGGTCCAGCTATTATTATATATTATTATATATTATATATTATTATTTATTATTATATTATAGGGCAGTCATGGCTTAATGGTATCAGAGTTGGACCGGTGACCCAAAGGTTGTTGGTTCGATTCCAGTACCGGCAGGAATATGACTGAGGTGTCCTTGAGCAAGGCACCTAACCCCCAATCGCTCCCCGGGCGCCACTCAAGGCTGCCCGCTGCTCCGGGTGTGTGTATCCACGTTTGCAGTGTGTGTGTGTTCACTACTCACTACTCTGCTCCTAATGTGTATGCACTTACTTGGATGGGTTAAATGCAGAGGTCAAATTCCAAGTATGGGTTACCATACTTGGCCGTCACGTGTCACTTTCACTATTAAAGGTGCATTGCGCAACATTTCATGTTAAAAATACCCGTTTTTCTAACCCATACATGCATAAACAATTGCCTGATGGGCTGAATGAGCTCTTCTCTGATCACTGCGATTGCCTCTATAATCCTGTACAGTAAAATAAATAAGAGGGATTCGGGTCGGAATTTGAGACTGGGCGTGACGTCATGTGCGTTCGCGCTCACCTGGCTATGTCTGGCAGGTTTGTGTATTCGCCGCCATTCTCCGTATCAGCGAAGACAACTCGAGCGACAAAAGTAGAAGATGGATTCAAAGAGACCGGCTTGTAGTCCATTCCAAACCCCAAGGCAAACTCCACGTAAGACAAAGAAAACACACCTCTGGTTGCAGTTTCGCTTGTTGCCAGAGGGGGGCATAGCTCTGCAAAAACTCAGAGACTGGCGCTATGCACCTTTAAAGAAAACAATGACATTCTGAGTAAGTTAACTCATTACTACTCAAGCTGGTTTCGTCTGAAAAAGGCAGTGGGATGGATGTTAAGACTCAAGGAGACACTGTTACAATTATGTAAAGCAAGAAGACAGTTTCAAAAATCCATTGCACAATCAGAGAAAGACCCAGACAAACAATAGTCTCTTTTACAGGAGCAGATGCAAAACTACAGATCAACAATGGAGAAAAAGGTCACTGAGACTGGAGGACTTGAATCAAGCAGAAATTCAGCTCATTCAATAGTCAAAAACAATTTCAGAATGAAATTGAGGCTCTGAGAAAAAAATATTCCTGTTAAGAGGAAAAGTCAGCTGTACAAGCTTGATCCTGTGCTTCAGGATTGGATACTAAGAGTGGGTGGTAGGCTCAGAGCAGCCATGCCAGAGGAATTTAAACATCTCGCAATCCTCTCAAAAGGCTCCGGGATTTCAACTCTCATTCTAAATGACATTCATCAAAGATGTGGTCACTGTGGTAGAAACTACATGCTATCTACTCTCCGACAAAAATTCTGGATCCCACAAGCCAATTCAGCAATTCGGAAGCTTATACATTAATGCTCAGTTTGTTGTAGATTCAATGGAGGAATTGGAGAGCAAAAAATTGCAAGTTTGCCAGAAGACCGCTTGCTACCTGATAAACCCCCTTTCACGAACATGGGCGTAGATTACTTTGGACCCTTCGATAGATGGCATGGTGTTCTCAACGCATAGCAGAAAATCCTAAGTCCAAACATTAACTCTCTTTGGGTGGTGTTCCCATTTATTATTTAGGTAAAAAATAATAATTTACATCAAATGGTACTTCACCCAGTGCTAATGTATAAAGTGCTGTCGGTAAAGTGAGTGCTCATGGCTACGGTAAGAACCGTGTGTTCCCCGCCATCGACACCTTTTCCTAACTGATTGCCACACCTGTAAATATACCTAACTCCAAGTGATGTGTCACACCCAGTGCAACACTGGGTGTGACACCCACCAAGTTATCTTTATACCCACAAAGTGGCTAGAATAAGTAATAGCATTATTTACCCATCCAGAAAAGGTGAATGTATAAATGGCTCCTACACCCCGGCCCCATAATTGTGAATATTTACTTTAACCACAATTACCCAAATTACCTATTTTAAACTGAATGAGTCATTTGTGCAAAGCTAATCTAAGTGAAATCTTCTTCTCTTGAGCTTAGGACATCTGTAGTTAAATCATCTAGTCAGGACCTCATTTGTGACACTTCGACTTCCATCAAAAGGCAGATCTTCGTTACAGGCCGTTCCAGCTGACCTGTTTTTGTTTTCAGCTGCACTGAGCGGACAAAGCCTTTCTTGTCAGGGTACATCTGCGTAATTTTTACCATCAGCCAGGACCCTCGTGGAGTGACAGGATCCATTATGACCACAAGGTCTCCAATGGGAAAAGCTTCTTTTTGGTCTCATCCACTTCTGTCTCTCCTGGAGTAGAGGTAAGTATTCCCTCACCCAGAGTTTCCAAAAGAGATCAGATAGGAACTGCACCTGCCTCCTTCTCTTCAGGTACAGGTCATCCTTACAAAAGAGCCCAGGAGGGAGGTGTGGCTTTGACTTTTGATGTGGTTGGGTGTAAGTGCTTCGAGGTCATTCGCATCATCAGAGGCCTCGCATCATCAGGGGCCTCGCCATGCAAGTAAAGAGGACGCCGTAGCGCTTGGCTCTACCCCGACCTTTCTTCACCTCAACTGGCCTAAAGTAGTCGACACCCACATTTTTAAAAGCTGGTAAGTCTGGCACAATTCTCTCCACTGGTAGATCGGCCATTTTCTGTTACCCAGTCTTTCCTTGGAGGCGGCGACAAACTACACACTTAGAGATGACCTTCCTGCAAGCAGAATTGGCACGAATAATCCAGTATTGTTTCCCGAGAGAAGAGAGCATGTGATTTCTATCTGCGTGACCCAGCTGTTGATGGATATACTTCAAGAGGAGTTTGGACACATGTTGCTCTTTAGAAAGAATGACAAGGTGTTTTTCAACTTCAGGCATAGCAGCCCTACTAAGCCATCCTTCGACCCGCAGTAATCCATCCTCCAACACTGGGTCCAGCTTGTAGAGGTCGCTGGTACGTCTGACAGATCCTCCATCTTTCAAAACAGCAATCTCATCAAAAAACCTCTCTTGCTGGAAAAAGCAGTTGATGGCACCTTCTGCCCTCTCAAGGTCACCTGTCGTCAGTGACTGTCCACGAAGTGCCAATTTTTCCGTTTGCATTTCGACATAGTCATTTCTTCGGCCCCTATTATCATGGCCAATACTTTCAGACGCCTCATGAACCTTTCTCTTCTGGGACAAGGTTAGAAGTACGTCTCTGAGTCTGAGCATTCATGCCACAGATGTTCTCAGCTTCTTCAAATCTGAATAGTAGCTTAAAAACACTTTTGTTGCATTCAGTGGACTGTGGGAGAGAAAGGTCTTTCTTCACCGCAGGATCATCCACAGGGATCAAATGTTGTTCCACGATGGTCTTAGGCCATTCCACTTCCCCCTCAAGAGAAATTCGGGTCCCTTCAGCCACCGCTTGCATGCAAGGAATTCTTTAGCACTTAGACCCCTGGATGCATCATCTGCTGGATTCAATCTTGTGCCAATGTGTCTCCACTGTGCAATATCTGTTTCATTTCTGATTACAGCCACCCTATTGGCCACAAACGTATGAAACCACCTGGTCTCATTTCCAATATACTTTAAAACAGTTGTGCTGTCTGTCCAGAATAATGATGGGTGTAAATCCAGCTGCAACTCCCTCTTCAGCATCTTGTCCACCCGAACAGCCAGGACATCGGCAGCCAGCTCAAGACAACGAATTGTTGTTTGCTTTAAAGGAGCAACCCTGGCCTTGCCCAAGATAAAAGCAACACTGACATGGTTTCTTTCATTCTCCATCCTGAGATATGATGTAGTTCCATAGCCATACTCACTCGCATCAGAGAAGTGATGCAACTGCAGGTGAGTAGGTGTTCCAAAGTTTTTTGACTTAATGCACCGGTCCACTGTGAGCTCAGTGATATGAAAGAGATTAGCCAGCCATTTGGACCACTGCTCAGAGAAAACACGAGGTATGCTGGCATCTCAGCTGATGTTCAGTCTGCACATCACCTGCAGCATCCTTTTAACAGGCAAATAAATGGTGCAAGAAAACCCAAAGGGTCATAGATAGACACCAGACAATATGCCACGTCTTGTATGTGGGCGCTCTTCTATGGCAATCCTAAAGGTCAGGACGTCTGCATCTATGCACCAATGAAGACCAAGAGCTGTTTCGACAGGACTTGCCTTTTGATCAAGGTTAGCCCCCTGGTGGTCTTGGAACGCTGTGGCTCAGGAATACTAGCCAAGACTTCACTGTTGTTACTTGTCCACTTCAACAGGCGGAATCCTCCCTTCGCACAGGCTTCAGTCAATTCATGCACCATTTTTATGGCTCCGATGACACAGATTTTAAACAATCATCCATGTAGAAATATATTGTGTTCAGAACACTAGGTTCAAAGTTGCCTTTGTAGTCTCGTACAATTCTCCGCAGTGCATAATTCGCACAACTGGGTGAAGACACAGCCCCAAAGAGGTGAACTCTACTCCTGTATTGCATGGAAGCTTGTCTTGTATCACCATCAGGATACCACAAAAAGCGCAAAAAGTCTGTGTGCTCCGGAGACACCCTCACCTGATGTAACATGGCTTGGATGTCTGCCATCAGCGCTACACGTTTCTGTCCAAACATGGTAAGTACGCCAAGTAAGGTGCTTGTGAGGTAAGGCCCCTGTAACAGCTGTGAATTCAATGAAATTCCTTTGAACACAGCAGCACAGTCAAAAACAACTCTAAGGGTTTTCTTTTTCGGATGGTACACCTCATGATGGGGAATATACCACACCTTGCCATCAGCTCGCTTCAACTGCTGATGTGGTACAAGCTCAGCATAACCCTTTTCAATGACTTCAGAGAGGAAAGCTGTATACTCTTGATGATAATATTTATTCCTCTTGAACTGCCTGTGAAGACTTAAGAGAAGCTGCTCTGTGATGTTGTGGTTATTTGGCAAGAAGACATATTCAGCCTTAAAAGGCAAGTCAAAGCAGTAATGTCCTTCTTCAAGCTGAATTGAAGACTATTATTTGCATGAACCTTTGATCCTCTCTGGAAAGGCACACATCTTCTGATTTTTCGTTAAAATCCTGATTGTATTGGGCAACCAATAAGTCTTGCAGCTTGGCAATTGAGATTCTATTAGCAGTGACAGCAGGATGGCTCATCTTGCTTTTGCGCGGCTCACCACCTCTCAGCGGACCATTCACAACCCACCCCAGTAGAGTCCTAACAGCATATGGTCCTTCGCCTTGGCTATTTATTATTTCCCATGGTTCAATGAGCTTTGGCACATTGGTGCCTATCAGCAATTCCACCTCTGCCTCAAAACTGGGAACTCTAATGCCTTCGAGGTATTTCCATCCCTCTAGGTCCTGTTGAATGAGAATGTTATTTCTGCTCACAGGCATGGTCCTCTGAGTATAGACTTCGGGTAAGTCCAGGAAGTTTTCTTCATTCAAGCCAGAAACCTCGAGACCACTAAGCAAGAATGTGTCTACAGACCTCTCTTGGCCAAGAGTACGAAAAAGAACGCTAGTTCGGACTCCTGAAAGATTCAGTTTTCTCATGAGATTTTGGGTATAGAGAGAAGCTGAACTCCCAGGGTCTAGAAAGGCATAGGTGTTCACAATCATGCTCCCGGACCTGGCCTTCACCTATACAGGCACAATAGAAAGAACACATTCATCACTTCCTGCCCCAGTATGGCCACATGTCTCCAATGACACGAATACATTATTGACTGACACTTCCTGTATTTTAGATTCAATGTGTAGGACAGTTGGATGTTTGTGTTTACATATATCACATGTCAAAGGCTTGTCAGATTCCCTGCTCATATGACCTCTCCTCAGACAGCTGAAACACACTCTGCCCATTTTCAAAGCCTGACTCTTCGTCATTCTTCTGTGAAACTGGCCCATGACAGCATGACTCTTCGTCATTCTTCTGTGAAACTGGCCCTCTGCACTGTTGGTGCCAAGCTTCTGGTCTAGTTGGTCCTGAGGCAGTATTAATGGCAACAACTGTAGCTTGGCCTCTTCCGATATATCTACTCTTGGGTTTAGAGGAAGAGTCTGGTGGCGTGCCCTGTAGGTAACCAAAGAGAGGATCAGACAGAATCTTAATCTTCCATGACATTGCAACAGTCCCTTAAAAAGATTGAAAAAGACTGCAGAACATTAATGTCATCAACCCTCATCGTAGGCCACGTCATAGCCTTCTCCATATAAGCTAAAGCAATTTGCGTTTCATTTCCAAAATGTTCTTTTAATAGATTCTTTGCTCTCTCATAGCCCTGCCCAAGAGCCATGTTATAGCAACTCTGAACCAGTTCTCTTGGCTGCCCTCTAGTATGCTGCTCAAGATAATCAAGACATTTCTGTTTATTTGTAGTTTTCCTTTCAATAGCTTGCTCGAAAGCTCCAATAAAGGCAACATATTTAAGTGGATCACCATCAAACTCTGGGATAGCTTGTGGCGGAAGACAGGCTAAGGCTTGATTCTGAACCAGCTGAGCAGTGATGTTAGTTTGCTGTTGCATAAGGTCATACAGAGTAGGGTGACTGTGATTGCATACGTATACTCCCTTGTGTGGTCAGTGGCGAAAATCCTACGGTCAAAGCATTGGTAAATCTGGATCCATTTCCCTGAACATCAGAATCATGCATGTGGGTAGGCCGACTCCCATGTGAGATCGACGGCTGAGGTCTGGCTGGTGCTACATTAGTAGGTCTGGTTCCAAGGACATTCCCTTCACTTCAGACCTGTGAGAAGATGGTGCATAGGACACTGAAGGAAAAGGATTATCAGACCTTAATAAAGACTGGGCTTGTGAAATGTGCAGCCTTCCTTTAGGCCGTACAGCCAATGGCAGAGAATGGTCCTGTTGGAAAGAGACAGTTTTAGGAAGTTTAGGAAGTTCAGGAGTGATGTTCAAATAACTTGATATTTGTGATTTCAAATGAGCATGAAGATAGGCATTCATGGCATCCTCTCCATTATCCTCCACATCTTCACCACCACACACATTTTCAAACACAGACAATCTAGCTGTAGCAACAGCCAACTTGGCCTCAACCTCTAGCTTTTCCCTTTTCCTTTTCAGCTTTGCTTTTTCTATTTGAAGGGCTTCTTCTTCAGCGCCAATATCATGCATTTTTCTCAAAGCAGCTGCAGACTGTAAAAGTGCAGCCCTTTCAGCCTTTGCCTCTAAACATGCAGAAATAATACTGGAAGCCTTTGAATGGACAGAAGAGTGATCCGTTTTAACCCTTTACTTGAAACATTGGATATACTATCTTCAGGCCTTATGTCAGAATTTATTATAGACAGCACATCAAGATTCTCATCGTCATTGGCCAACCATTTCTTCACATCATTCTCAAATTTATTAATTTCCTCTATTTTCTGTGCAAGCCAATGTTGTTGCTTGTCGTGTTCAGAGTCTAGCATTTCCAGCAAGGTAATTTGAGTTTCTAAAGTCTCATTACACAACGTGATATATTTGCTTAGACATTCCTTCACATCAAACACAGTTTGAGATGTCCTTTTCCCAGCAAGAATCTCATTAATCCTTTGCTAAATTTTATTAGCTTGCATAAATTGGGATTTCCGGGGATTTTCCTGGGATTTTTTGCAGATTTTCATACAGCATTGTAAATCCCTTAGCCGTTAATTTTCTTGCGCGTTTCGCCGAGTCATCAACAGCAGCACTAGACTTATCAGAAATATAATTTTCGTCTGTGGCCACAGAAGCAATTTTGGTTTTATCGAGCAAGGTTTCTTCCTCTGCACTCATCTTTATGCATTAAGCGCGTCAAATTCAAAGCGCTCAATGAAAACAGCACAATTAACTTTGCTTATGCAGAGGCAACCAACACAGTGCTTTCAATTTTACGAAGCAACAACACTGAAACGGTCTTTCATTTCAATTTCGAGAGTCCACCTTTTTCCAATTCCTTCTGCAGAAATATATGAAAGTGTACCCACCAGCTTTTCATGATTGCGGTCTGCATGAGGTCTTACAGGTGTTTCAATTATGACTTCCAGGCTCCACGACAGGTAAGCAATCCAATGATATGGGCAATCCTTTCAACATCCAAACGATCAAGACACTCCTGTCCAGTTCAGAAGCTTATTCAAAACGAAAAAGAATCGGTTCTTACTTTGTAGAGCCTATCCTTTAGGCCTTGGCATAGATGGCATGGTGTTCTCAACGCGTAGCAGAAAATCCTGAGTCCAAACATTAGCTCTCTTTGGGTGGTGTTCCCATTTATTCTTTAGGAAAAAAATAATAATTTACATCAAATGGTACTTCACCCAGTGCTAAAGTATAAAATGCTGTTGGTAAAGTGGGTGCTCACAGCTACGGTAAGAACCGTGTGTTCCCCGCCATCCACACCTTTTCCTTACTGATTGCCACACCTGTAAATATACCTAACTCCCATTTACGTGTCACACCCAGTGCAACACTCCCACCAAGTGGCTAGAATAAGTGATAGCAATATTTACCTATCCAGAAAAGGTGAATGTATAAATGGCTCCTACAGCGTTTTATAAGTAGAAGAGGACAGGTGTCAGTCATGCGCTCAGGCAATGGCACAAATTTTGTCGGCGCAGAAAGAGAATTGTGAGAAGCACTGAGAAACCTGAACCGTAACAAAATAGAAAATGCACTGTTACAAAAAGGGATCGAATGGATCTTCAACAGTCCAACTGCTTCTCATCATGGTGGAGTTTGGGAGCGTCAAATCCGTACTGTAAGAAAGATACTCAACACTCTCTTAAAGGAACAGACTATCAACAATGACAGCCTTGATACCATCATGTGCGAAGTGGAAAGCTTCCTCAACAACAGACCGATAACTAGTACATCAGAAGATCCAAATGATCTTGAGGCTCTGACGCCTAACCATTTACTGTAGTTGAAAACTCAACCAAGCTTACCAACAGGTGTCTTTAACAAGGAGGACCAATTTGTGAAAAAACATTGGAGACAAGTCCAGTATCTAGCAGACTTGTTCTGGATAAGATGAAAGGGTGAGTACCTGCCCATTCTTCAGGAACGCTGCACGCAGCAAGTGGTCAAGATTTAAAAGGAACTTTGAACCATTTTTCCAGTTAATTTTGTTATTAAACTTTACTTAAAAGAAGTTGCTGCACTACGTTGTGTTATTCAAGTTCAAATTACGCTCACCCAAAGAGGAAGAAGCAACAAAGATGAAAATTTAGACAGATTGCTATCACACAAAGCAGTTTGCACCTTTCTTCTGTGGAACAAAAGACCCCATTCAGATCATCGACAGAAACGTAACAAAACATCTTGAAGAGCTTTAAAGGGTTAGTTCACCCAAAAATGAAAATTCTGTCAGTAATTACTCACCCTCATGTTGTTCCAACCCCATAAGACTTTTGTTCATCTTCGGAACACAAATTAAGATATTTTTGATGAAATCTGAGAGCTGGATCACTCCTTCAAAACGTAACAAAACATCTTGAAGAGCTTTAAAGGGTTAGTTCACCCAAAAATGAACCGTGTGTTCCCCGCCATCCACACCTTTTCCTTACTGATTGCCACACCTGTAAATATCTTGAAGAGCATTTCATTTTTGATGAAATCTGAGAGCTGGATCACTCCTTCAAAACGTAACAAAACATCTTGAAGAGCTTTAAAGGGTTAGTTCACCCAAAAATGAAAATTCTGTCAGTAATTACTCACCCTCATGTTGTTCCAACCCCGTAAGACTTTCGTTCATCTTCGGAACACAAATTAAGATATTTTTGATGAAATCTGAGAGCTGGATCACTCCTTCATAGGACTCTATTGTAATTGAAACTTGCCGGCCCAGAAAGTTAGTAAAAAAACATTGTTAAAATAGTCCAAGTGACTACTGTGGCTCAACCTTGAGAGCGATGAGAACTTTTTGTGTGCAAAAAAAACAAAAATAACGACTTTATTCAACTATTCATTTCCTTCTCTGTGGGCCTCTGAGTGAGTTCACGTAGTGTAACAGCGCAGCGCATCTGGGTTGTACGTCAGAATGTAGGCTCACTATTGGCCGACGCTGGTCATGTGTGTGATGCTGGCCAATAGTGAGCCTACGTTCTGACATACACTGACGTTCCGAAGATGAACGAAAGTCTTACGGGGTTGGAACAACATGAGGGTGAGTAATTAATGACAAAATTAAAATTTTTGGGTGAACTATCCCTTTAAGCTGGAAGAAGATCGACAGAGACTGTAACTAAACCCCTGAGAAAGCTAGTCAGTGTTATTTGGTTTACTCTGTGGGATTTGTATGTTTTCTAGCTGACATTGAGGAGCTTCTGGAGCATTTGATTGAAGAGTTCATCAGTTCTCTCTAGATTTCTACAAGCACGAGTTTGACTTCAACAGCACCAGTATCTCACATTATAAAGTACTTGAAACACTGAAATCAGTGCATAAAGACCCTCATGTATCCCATAATCAGTTATTTTTACTGTCCACAGTATAAGATTCAAACCATTATCCAACAAAACAAATATAAACACAGTTCAGTACTTACAAGCACTTTATAACTCATGACAAACCGGTGTGTCCCACTGAGAACCTGTAATACGGGTATGTTAATGAATTCCCCTGAAATCCCAGTCCAAAAACATCCCGATTCAAGCCCAGTCACACAAACCATCATTTGATCCATCAGTAAACAGCCTCTCTCCTGTTTCAACACAAGCACTTCATACAAAACTCAAGTAATATGCTAATATTTTATGAGTACTTCCTGTAATCAGTAGTTTGATCATTGCCTTCCTTTATATTAATTTACCTCTTCCATTTCTGCCATCACTGAAATCACAATTGACCTTAGACTGATATCATTTTCACTGTGTAAAATTCCATCAAATTCAATCGAATAATTGTTACATATTATTCATATAAATTAAGAATTTTAAATGAGTAAAATAAAAAATAAAAACTAGCTTAATACAACATTTTGTATAAATCTTAATGGAACAAGGAATAGACGGTTTCGTTTCTGATTCATATTCATAAAAAAGAAAATGTTTAAATTTAAGTTTTAAGATTTATACAAAATATTTTAACCTCTAGTTTTTTAAATTCTTAATTCATAATATGAATAATATGTAAGGATTATTCAATTCAATTTGATGGAATTTTAATATTAATTGAAATGTGTAAATCTTGAAAAAGAATTGAGTGTAGTTTTAGACTTCCAGTAGAGTATATGAAGCATGAGTGATTCCAGCCACATCAACACAATACACTGAGCGTCACAGGCTTAGATTCATGGCTTATTAACGCTTTAACAAAGACTTTTTTTTAAATCCCTATGGGAAAAATTAATAAGAAAAATATTTACGGAACCAACGCCACTGAAAAAGTGTCCAGGCCATTTTTTCTACTTGAACTAACATTGATGTAACCTGTTATCAGATAAGTTTATTAATATGAATTACTTTTGAGTTTAGTACAAATAATAATAACAGAATGTAAATTATCACATGAAGAACATTTTATTTAGGCCTATTTTTTTCAAAGAATTTTAGTCCGCCACTGATTGAATGTCATGCATTTAAGACATTAGAAATTTACCTGTTAGAAATACATGCTCGTGTTTATGTTATTTTAAGGTGGGCTAGAATTAAATGAACACGGACCTCAGTTTGGGAACCACTGCACTTTTTCAACAAAATGTTTGTGTAAAGTGTGTCCAGCACTGATGTTGCATTTTATTTGCACATAATCAAAGCTGCATCATCACATTACCAAACATAAATTGTACCACAGAATGGACTTTTGACATAATTTATTGTAAGCCGTCATAACTGAATGTGTCATTAGTTAAGAAAGATGCATTGATGCCTTCTGACCAGCAGAGGGCCCCGGGGCCCCAAGCATTTACAATAAAGTACAGCCTAATATTCAATATTCAGCATGCAATAGAACTAGTATGGAGGGTCATGTTAACCACATAAGGAAAAATCATGCATTTGAAAATCATAATTATAATATATAAACTCTAAATCATAATTATAACATTTAAAGTCAAAATTATTACATAACAGTCATTATTAAGACACAATCTTAGTATGCCATAAGACTGTTATAATTTCGACTTTATCTCATAATTTAAATTTAGCATGTCATGATTTTGACGTTTTATCTCATAATTTCACATTTTTATTCTCATTATTATCACTTGGTATCATAATTTTGACTTTTTATTTTATTCTAACTGACAATAATGACATACTAAATCATAATTATGAGATAAAAAGTCTAAATCATGACATATTAAGTAATAATTGTAACGCTTAATATGTCAGAAAATATTCCGAATTATGATTTTTTAATGTCATAATTAAGATTTAGCAAAGCACTATTCTAATGGGGCAACTATACCACTATTGTTCTTGTGCGGATATGTCATAATGTGTTGGTTTGCGCAGAAGCTGATGATTAACAGCAGATCACGTGCTAGAGTTTCTCTCTCATGCCACTCGGAGTGATGATGATGATGATGATGATGTAGTGTCTAAAGCTCACGCGCATGAATCAGGCATAAAAGTAGAGTTGTTTCTGGAGGGACCATTCTGTTTTCACCCATGTACTGAATCACATCTATATCACACCCATGGTCTGAAACAAAGTCTGTCCTAATGTTTTGGGACTCGTGTGATCTGCAATGGCTCAATTTATGGGTCTGGAATCTAATTTCTTAAAATAGAGGGACGCGATTCTGGATTCATGAGCAAGTTTGACTGACTGCAGATAACTTTACAAAATGTGCGAAAAAGGCGACAGTCACTCTGGAAAGGACGATCTTCAGACGAAAAGTAACATGGATCACGTCGAACTTCGCGAGTGCAGAGACACAAACACTGTTCCCGGCTGTAACACTCGTTTATACCGGAGAAGATGGTTCATTCTGCTTCTCTTCAGCTCATATTCACTGTGCAACGCGTTCCAGTGGATCCAGTATGGAATCATCAACAACATCTTCATGAAATTCTACAACGTCTCTTCATTCGCCATCGACTGGTTGTCAATGGTCTATATGTTGACTTATATCCCGTTGATATTCCCAGTGACATGGTTATTGGAGAGGAAGGGTCTCCGGGTGATCGCGCTGTTCGCAGCCTCCATCAACTGCGCGGGAACCTGGATCAAAGTGGCCAGCGTTCAGCCAAACCTGTTCTGGGTCACTATGCTTGGACAGTTCACCTGCTCCTTTGCTCAGGTGTTCATTTTAGGGATGCCGTCTCAGGTGGCGTCCGTGTGGTTCGGTTCCGATGAAGTGTCTACCGCCTGCGCCATCGGCGTGTTTGGAAACCAGGTGCGTAAAAGCGCACGAACTGTAATATAACGCGAAACACACACCTCGTGCGGAATTAACTACTTTCATTTAAGTCATATTAATCGACTAGGTTACACTAAATATTAATACACTTTTACCACAATAAAACCATGGGTTAAGTTCTCAGATTTTCCACGAATGAGTCGTGTGCATTTTTCACGTAAATTATAGAAACTCGTAGAGAGCTAATTTGAGGTTGATGCAGTAAGGGGTTTTGTTAACAGACATGGAAGTTTGAATTAAAATCCAACTTATGATAAATTACCCTGATTGTAGTCGAAAGCGGGACGCAAATTAGCCGCCAATTGGAGTGTTTAAACCTTGCATATTCATTAAGCAAGTAGATACATTTCTACAGCGTTTTCAAACAATATTCCAATAACCCAGAAAGTTAGATTCGGCTACAGTTTTGTCTGACTCGGATTACAAAACGCTCACTTACACTCTAAAAAATATATGAAGAACCTTTAACATCCACGGAACTTTTCCATTCCACACACGGTTCTTTAGTGGGAAAATGCTGTTTGTTTAAATGTTCTTCACACTAAGAAAAAAAGTGGTTATTTTAAGAACTGTTCACTGAAAGGATCTTTGGGGAACCAGCAATGGTTCTTTGGCGTCACTGCGAGAACCATCATTTGGAACCCTTGGTATGGAAATCGCGTGCACGTGAGGACGTAACTATAGCAACAACAGCTGTTCGAGTGCTTTTCCTTAGCATATCGAAGACAAAACATGAGTAGCCTGGGGTAACTGCGCATTCAAGCCCAAATCACTCGTCAAAAACCACTGGTCTGCACCAATTATGTTAACATCAAAACAGTGTTTCATGGCTTTATGAAACTATAAAATTATAAGATTGCTTTGCCATATGACAGTACCTGACAGGTTAGATGTCACCTTTAGTTAGGCTATAGTATGTGAAATATTGCCCCTTTTGAAACTCTGAAGTGCCATTCACCTAAACGCGTTTTTGAGTTTAAAACGTAAGATGCAAGGAAGACACGTTTTTAAAAGTTTAACTTCTTTTAAAGGGGTCCTAATGCACTTTTCACAAGATGTAAAATAAATCTCTGATGGACCCAGAATGTGTAGTCTATGTTAACAGAAAAGACAACAGGGCTCTCAAGTTTTGAGAGTCAGAAGAGTGAGCTCGTTCTGAGCAGGTGTTGTCAGTGAACAGGCTGTAAAACTGTTGGCTAAGTTACAGACACTCATGAAAAACTGATGCTAATTATCTGGGAAACATTCTCTAACAGCAGTCAAGTTGTCATTGTTTGTGTCAAACAAGTTGTGAATTTGTTGTAACATTAAAACAGGAGATCATGACTTGATCAAAGTGATGCTCGGAGCTCCAGTGGTTCATTTTGTGGTTCAACCTCTGTGGGTGAACGAAACTTTCGGAAGATGTTCTAGCAGAATCCCGTGAATAATTCCAGGATATGCTTTTTTTTTTTCATTGGTTGTTGTGTTTAATCTTACCCAAATACAATAGTGCTATTTTCTGATTGGCTATTGTGTAGCCCCTTTCTTTTTTTGATTGGCTGATAAGTGGCAGGCTCGACACACCGAACGCGAATTGAGCGCCTGGAGCGAGTAATTTCCATGTTAAGTCAATGTAAAGACGTGTTGACACGCATCTGGAGGTGTCCAGTTTGAGCAAAAGAGGCAAATTGAGCATCTGGCGCGACACGCGCAAATTATTTTATTTGGTGCTTTTTGTGCATTTCGCATTTGAAGCGAATTCACGTCTGACGCACGAGTTGAAAAATCTGAACTTTGGCGTCTGTATGCACTGCGTTAACCAATCAGGAGCCTGCTTGCTGCTGTCACGTGGTGAAGTGACGTGATAAACGCAGCTGGGATAGAGCGTCTGTACTTGGTAACCTGGAGGGTGATCCTCGCTCTGATGAGGGACAACAGGTCACCAAACTGGACGTGGGAAAGACGGAAGTACCGCTGAAAATGGGCCGCCATCCAGGCGCAGCTCCTGGAGAAAGTGGTGAATGGGGTTTATGTTTTGCTCTCCAGAGCAAATACAGAGTGATGACTCTCAATAAATGCTCGATCAACATCAGCCATCTTGCAAACAGACAACCTCCTAGCACTTGCTCCTCCCACAAGAAGCGAATTTCGCCTCGAACGCGCGTTTATTTTGCTTCAAACGGTCGCTTTATATGCGCGAGTGGATTCAAAATGTTCAAACGTCCAACTAGTTTTTCCAAAGAATTTGACGCTCAATTCGTGTTCGGTGTGAACGCAGCATAAGAACTCCAGGGGAGACGCGCTTGATTCCTGCCGGTTCCAAAGTGAGAGTGGCGCAGCCAGAGAAATTTTTGGCGCTGCGGCATATTAAATATATTATAAATAGTTTTTCCGCATGAGAAATACAATGTGTGGCGGGAGTGCGTGACAAAAGACGGAAATGAGTGACTGTCACAATCAGTGCGTGACACTTGAGAGCCCTGAGCCCAAAGCAAAAACATGCCATTTTGTGTGTGTCCCTTTAAATACAAATGAGCTGCTACAGAGGGCGGAGCTACAAGAGCTTGTGTGTGTGTGTGTGTGTGTGTGTGTGTGTGTGTGTGTGTGTGTGTGTGTGTGTGTGTGTGTGTGTGTGTGTGTGTGTGTGTTTGTTTGTGTGTCTTGGCAGCAGCTCCGATTACCTCATGCAGACATGCAATGAAAATCTCAAAAACGTTTAGATTTTTATGTTGTTGGACGAAGATAAACTCAACAAGAAGTAACAACATGTAAAAGCAACAGGACATTTCTGAATGGTTAGTTGATGAATTTATGTTGCTGATGTGGAGTTAACTATCTTCTAGTAATTGATTAGCATATTCTGTCATGATAATCTATGGCTGAATCCGAAATTGTCCCCTAAACCCTCATTCACTATTCCCTACGTTAGTCCACTAATACTGTTCACTTTAAGGAGTGAATGAAAACGAGTGAGAGAATTCCGACGGTCGTTGAGCGTACGGTTGTACACTTGTTATTGGAGTGCAGTGTGGGATTGAATGAATGCACTCGATGATGTCCACTATGGTTTCGGACAACACTACAAACAGCTGTCCCCTCTGTCAGGGTTCTGTCACTTCTGTCTAGTTGAGATCTTGGTTTAGTGACGGAGCTCTGACACTCCCGGTGTGTCATGCATTTGTGTATAGTCTGCTTTGTTGTGAACCCATGGCTTGTCATGTGTTTCCTTGTGCCATGTGCTCTCCTGTCAATTGTCTAGCCCCTCCCATCTTGTTCCCTGATTATTAGTTAATTTGTCCCACCTGCCTTCCTTGTTACCCTCTTTTGTTTGCTTCCCTATTTATTCTCTCTGTGTTTGCTGTCCTGTGCCTGTTCGTCACTTCATGTATCCTCGTGTTTCTGTTCTCTGCATAAGTCAAGTTTGAGATGTCTTTATTGTTTTTCCCCTCAGGTAGTTTTGTTTGTAGTTTTGTTTTATTTTTTATTACTTATTAAAATCCTGCTTTTCTGCACTTGAATCCTCACTTCACTATTTCACCATTCCGTGACAGAACGAACCAGCCATTATGAGGATTCAGCAGAGGAAGGATTCATGCCATCAACCGGTCTCCCCTGTCTCCCGCCCTCAATACGAATGCATACTGAAGTTCAGGAACTTATCTTCCCTCCATCAAACAGGGGACCGACGTGAGGGAGTTTACCCTGAGGTTCAGCGCAGCTGCAGAGGGACTGAGGCTTGGTGATGAGGCTCTTAAGGACCTGTGGAAGGTTTGACATTTTGGGAATTCGTGAATTCCTTAGAGCGTCAGGGTAATCCTCCTACAGGGACAGTTATTGCGACAGCTTCTCCAGAGGTGGTTCTTCCCACACCACCTCACTCTCGCAAGTGCAGGAGGAGGAAGGCTCCTGCTGCTTCCCCTAATTCGGGGGTCCTACCGGCGCCGACCAAGCTCCTTGCGCCGCCCATGCTGCCTGTCAAGACTGACGTCAGACCTGCTGAGCCAGAGAACGTGCACGTAATGCCTGCCCAGCCAGAGACTGTTTACGTCAGGCCTGCCGAGCCTGAGCATCTTCACGTCATCTGGTCGCCTGCACAGCCCGCTCCGCCCCTGGTCGCCTGCACAGCCTGATCCGCCTTGGTCACCTGAAAAGCCTGATTCACCTGCACAGCCTGTTCCACCCTGGTCGCCTGCACAGCCCGCTCCGCCCCTGGTCGCCTGCACAGCCTGATCCGCCTTGGTCACCTGAAAAGCCTGATTCACCTGCACAGCCTGTTCCACCCTGGTCGCCTGCACAGCCTGATCCACCCTGGTCGCCTGCACAGCCTGCTCCGCCCCTGGTCGACTGTTCAGCCTGCACCACCCTGGCCCTCAGTCAGGACTCCAGACCCGCCTGAGTTTCCCTGGAACAACCCTCTCTGCAAAGAGCCATATGGACTACGATGCTGTCTTTGTCTTGGCTCCCCTCACTTCCCTCTTTGTCTCTGTGTGTTGATCTGCCTGTCTAGTCTGTTGTTATGTTCCTGTCTCGTTTTTGATGTCCCTCATTGGGGACGCCAGGTGGCGTAGTGGGGGTAGTGGTTCTGTCACTTCTGTCTAGTTGAGATCTTGGTTTAGTGACAGAGCTCTGACACTCTCGGTCTGTCATGCGTTTGTGTATAGTCTGGTTTGTTGTGAGCACATGGCTTGTCATGTGTTTCCTTGTGCCATGTGCTCTCCTGTCGATTGTCTAGGCCCTCCCATCTTGTTACCTGATTATTAATGAATTTGTCCCACCTGCCTTCCTTGTTACCCTATTTTGTTTGCTTCCCTATTTATTCTCCCTGTGTTTGTGTTGCAGGCCCCGGCTCAGGAGACCCAGCTGACAGATTACTGTTATCTGTAAAACAGGAAACAATGAAAAGAACGAGAGCGTCTGCTCTTCTACAGCTCCTCTGCAGATATGAGGGAGCATGCGCAGTTTACTGTTTCGTTCGCGATTCTCCAACCAGAATGTCAAAATAAAAGTAATAAAAATAAAAATAAAAGAAGTAAAAAATAAAAGAATGTCACATTTGCAGTCCTGTGCCTGTTCGTCACTTCATGTATCCTCGTGTTTCTGTTCTCTGCCTAAGTCAAGTTTGAGATGTCTGTATTGTTTTTCCCCTCGGGGTAGTTTTGTTCTTAGTTTATTTTTATTTTTATTACTTATTAAAAATCCTTCTCTGCACTTGAATCCTCGCTTCACTATTCCACCATTACGTGACACCCTCAAATAGCACACTATTTGAGGGAATGGGGGCGATTTTGGGTTTCAGCCTATTAATCGTGTTCCCGGGGGCGGGGTTTATGTAAATTTTAGGGTTTGTGATGTTTGTGTAGTCCCTACCAGCCGTTTGTTGTAGTCCTTAAAAAGCGATTTCTGTAAAAGATAACATCCCCCTTTGCTTTGAACTTTGAGCGTTGTATCTTTGCTGATGTTGTTTATGCTCAAACAGCAACATTACACACTAACTAAAGTTAGAAAAGCGAAATCATAATCAACCACCCCTTTGAAGTCAGCATGAAGTGGAAGTTGTGCTGCTTAACAATTATTTTTCCTATGTTCTGTAAACATTTGTTTGAATATGCTTGTAAAATAATAATAATAATAATAATAATGGCGAGGATAAACACTGCTCTTTGAGTTTGCACCTTGAATTTTACTTGTTTTTTATATATAAAACTCATTCAAGCACGCTTATCCGTGTAATTGTATTTAAAGACTGAAAAGAGTATATAGTGGAACGTGGAAAGTTCTGCATTCTTTTTTCTAACAGCTCCTCATTATGCTTTTAATATATAAAATCCACCGCATAATTCATATTATAGGAAACACTGATAAAGTCACAGTAAATATAGTAACAGTGATGATGTGAAACACCATGATCATCATGGATATTTCTGTCTTTAGAGGGCGAGAGCAATAATCTCAGCAGATAAGATGGATAAGGACATGTGCATACAAGCGTGTGAAGTTTCCACTCATTTACACGGAAGAAATGCAGCACAAGAATGATAAGACAATTCACTTATCTAAGTTAACACTGGGACAGTGATTTTATTGTTATAATATTATTCTAATATTAGAGTTATTATTGGCTGACCGACGAGCATATGCCACACAGAACCAAACACGAACGTTCGGCAGATGGGCAGGACAAAAAATAAAACATAAGCACTCGCATATATTATTTCTTACAAAAATAATACAAAATAAATAATACTCAATATTATATACAGCTGCTGCAGGCAACAATATGAGGCAAGATGAATGAAATGCACAGATCATAATATATGACATTATGAAAATCAAAAAGAGAATTTAAAAGACAGCACTAATATAGACTCAGCGAAACCCCTCAATCAAATTTTAGGGCGTTTACTGACACTATTGGCCTTTTGATGAATGTTAAACATGCAGTGAAAAGCTACAGAACTTTTTAATGCGGCGGTAAACATCCTAGGTTTGATTACCTTTAAAATTATCCAAGGATCTATTTCTGCTTCATCTAACCCATAACAATTATTTCCGTTCATGTAACCTAATTTGTTGGATTGATAACCACAATTTTCATGGATATCAAAACGACCCAATGTGCTTTGCACATTATTCCTTCCTTGCATATTGTTTTAATGAGCTACATTTACAACTGTGAAATGGAGGTTGTGTTTTAAATGATTTTGAAGTCTATAATGTGAACAAGTAACGGTAGCATCCATTTTTCCCTGTGCTCCGAGTTTGGCTCGCTTATGAAGTGCATCAACGTTTTTGTAAAAAGAATAATTTATAACTGTTATATTCAAAACATTTGTTGTTAGTTACAGCAGACGGTTACATGCCTGTAGCTCAAACAGTAGAGCAATGCCAATGACACTAGCAATGCCAAGGTCATGGGTTCAATTCCCAGGGAATGTACGAACTGATTAAGTGAATAATGTTGAATGCAATGAAAGTTGCTTTACATGCAATGGCAACCATCTCTATTAAAAATCTCATGCATTCTTGTTCACTCAACTACTTAAGAACACTTGACTGTGTTCTTATTGGCTGTGATGTCATTCAGAAAGTGTTCTTGTCATGCTAGATCACAATATGATTAACGTTGACTGTAAGATATTGGGATGTGAGTACAGAGCTCAACACAGGGTGTGTATGCTTGTATTAGATATGGACAGGGTGGGGATTTCATGTAAATGAGATAATTGTAAAACACTCGTCTCGCGCTGAACTTATGGATGTGAGTGAGGGAATGGACATTAGTTTTAGCACTAGTGCACTGAAGGCATGAGATGTTAGACTGTGTCCTCAGACACATTTCTCAATTACCTGCTCTGAAATGAAATATGACCCCTGTGACCCCATTGCTTTGTAGTAAATAACATTTTTAGTAAATAACAAAAAACATATTTCTCATCATCACTCTGAACGCTTTCATCAAGGGTCCTGTTTCACCTGGTGTGTTCAAGTCATATCCGAAAGAGTGTATTTATGAGTTGAACGCACACGAACGCCACCACAAAGTCGTAAATACCAGTGGGAAGCTCCCCTGTGGTGAAAATCCAGCTTTTAATGTTATTTATATGTCTATGTGGTGTTTTTAATATGCTTTAAGACAAACCATGTGTAAATTCATAAGTCAACACCATTGCAGAGTATTTTCTCCTTAAAACTGCAGTGAACCAAAGACAGTCTCAAAAACACGGTTTGAAATCGCTGGTGTTTCTTATGTCACAAACAGATCAACGTGTGATCGTCAACGAGTGGATCTCTGAGCTGCTGTGAGTGAGTAGAGGCGGGGCTCATTTGCATATTAATAGGACCCATAGACCGTAAGAAAACGCCCCTTCACTCTCTTCCATTGTAGAAAAATGAAGCCGCCAAAGTCCTAAAATGGCGCTGACATCTTGCGCAGATTTGGGAGCTGCTTCTGCGCAGAAGTGAGTGTGAAGTGGAGCCGCGATATCAAGGTCCCGCCCTCACTCTTGTAGAAACCGTTAGTACAGTTTACTGCAGAACAACTCATTATGTCGGTGTGAAATAAAGTTATGGACATGTAGAAAATCAAAGCTGAAGCTCCAATCTCCTCCTGAAAATCCTCCAAAAAAGTTGGTGCCTCAGTGACTAGCTGTCAGTCACAGCTGTCAATCATGACATCATATTAAACTAACTAAGACCAAACTTATTTAAAAAACCGAACAGATAAACTTACATCAGCGTGATAAAAACTACCATAAATGACAGAAAATCTGTCTTTGGAATCTTTGGAAAAAATGTTTTTGAAATGTAATTTGATTGTTTAGTTTCCATCAGACTAGAGGACGGGGTTTATGGCCTATACTGGGACCAGCCACCTGGGGGCGATCGAGAGGCTTTGGCTTAACTTTTCAGCACTTGTGCGGTTAAAAATGCTTAAATATGTCAAAGATGAGTTTAAAGGGATACAATTATTGACTACAGGGGGATATTTATGATTTGGGGGCGTGTCAGTGAGAAACATGGTGGAATACCACAATACTTACAGGTGTTTGCACTGTCAGGCTTTTTTATTTGCAACAAAATAAGCTAATTGCCTGCACAAAATATGATAGCCTTGTAATATAACAATACGGTAAAGTTTACAGTGCCTTCTTAAATTAATTAAAAACATAAAGCAAAACACACCCTATGCACATCTTTGTTCTTTATTTTCTAGAAATAGTGTTTAAAAACCTTCCTGTATTTTTGTGTAGTTAATTAAGAGATGGTAGCCTACACCCCTTTCTTGCTCCAACGTCGTAAACACGACTTCCCAACCCGTAAATATGAACTTCACAAGAGGACTTGAATACACCATTAATGTGAATCTTATGGAAAAGACTTTTGTAGTTACACTAGTCTGTCGCATTTGGACATATGCTGAAAGTCAGCTTATTCACAATATTTGGCTTATGGATCTATAGTTTATTTGCTACTAAGTGCCTCAAGCAAGGACTTGATGGCACAAACCTTGCAAACTTTAGCAAATCCAGTTGAAATCTCATGAGAACTATGACTCATTATGGTCTGATTAATTCCACCTGTGTGTGATTAACTCGTTTGTGTTTGCCTTTATGTGCTTTCATTCGTTCATTGCTAAGTCTTGTTTGTGTTACACTGCGATTCTGAGCGCTTTATCCTGGTTCACATTTAATGGTCTTGATCTTCTGCCTGTTTGCCTGTGTCTTAGGGGGCTTTTACACTGGGCTCGTTTGATGCGGTCCGAGCCCGGGCGCGATTGTTCCCGGCGCCCCCCGCAGTGTTGGTCTGGTTTCACACTCAACTTGATTCTATCGAACTCTGGTGCGTTTGTGTGCATCTTACGTCATTGCAAACGTGCACTGCGTATGGTATAAAACATGACGCGGGTCAATATATTGTGGTTTTTATTAATTTCGTGCTATTATTCATAGCTGAGTAAACAACGCAGGTTAACTGTGTGTGTGTTTCACATTTAAGCTGTCTTTCCGCTGCTTGCAAATGGACTCTTTTGAGGAGACAGTGGATTTCCATTAATTTGTTGCCCTGATTGCACGCAGTATGCGCGAATACACTGCAGACTCACTCTTGCTCGTATCCAGGGTAAATCTTCATCACTTACGTGTGTTTTATTTAACTAAATACATCATAATCGGCTAAAACGCATGCGCAGGATACTTTACTTCCTGAAGAAGTGCGCACCCGAGTCCGTGTTGCTTTCACATACAGGCGAATCGCAGCACGGTTCGGGAGCAACCGAACTTAGACCACCTCCTCCAGGTAGTCTCGGGTTCGGTACCCCAGTGCGCACCCGGGTCCCATTACAGCGTTCACATTAGCGATTTTTCATGCGAACCGTGCCCCGTTCCGAACTAAACTGCCAGTGTGAAAGCCCCCTTAGACTCTGTTGCTATATCTGGGGGACCATTTACACGACACCGTTTTCAACTAAAAACATAAAACTTTTAATGCATTTTGGCCGTTCATTTATACGATAACGGTGTTTTGGGAGCCTGAAAATTCAAACTTTTGAAAATGGATTTTAAAGTTTTTGAAAACGGTCTCCATGTAAACAACAAAAACGTGCATCTCTGAAGATGATGACGTCATACACACGCGTATAACATGTTCAGTTTATAGTGTTTCATCGGCATCTAATGGCCTGGCAGCAGAATACAGCATTTTTAGTCGTTTTCGCTGATCCGGGTGAATGGAGATCGTTTTGACAATGGTGTCATTTGTACGTGGAAAACTCAAAGGAAAAACTTCTTCATATTAAGGCGTATCATTGCCGTGTAAATATACCCTTGTTTGCCCTGTAGTTTTGACCTTCTTCCTGTAATGTGCATTAAGATTGTGGATTTCACCCTATTGAATCAGTGTATGGATCTTCAATCTGTGTTTCAGAGCTGTTCGTAACACAAAAATCACATACTCTAGGTGGCTTTTAAAATTGTGTTAAGATGAAATTTATTCATATATGTCATCTTAAGTAGATATTTCACCACAAACAATGAAAGAGTAAAAAAATCTGCATTATAGCTAAAGCTGAGAGGTTTTTCTGTATAACATTGCAGATACGTGTAATGAGAGGTCTGTAATCTGGACCGTATGAAAGGAGTGTATTTGGGGCCGGATCTTGGGTTGTGTGGATTTCCCTTAAATGGAGATGGACTGGGAGTGTTTTATGAAAATCACTAACCTTGAGCATACGGTCACTCATTTAGAATAATAAAATCATTACACTCTAAAAAATGCAGGGGTGTTTTAACCCAAATTTGGGTCAAATATGGACAAACCCAGCCATTGGGTTACATTTTTTAATTACTGTACATTTTCAACCCAACAATTGAGTTTGTCCATATTTGATCCAAATTTGGGTTAAAACAACCCTGCATTTTTTTTTTTTTTTTTAAATTTGTTTGCATATACGCATGTGTTGTGAATTAGGTGATTTTTTTGTGAGAAAAATATACCATATAAAATAACCCATGCCATTATTAGTGAATGCAATCCAATGTTTCCAGGCAGACTGTCCAATGCCGTTAATACTGGGCATAAAACCAGCCAATAAGAATAGAGCTTTTCAGAGTTTTTTGTTTTTGCAGAATGCTTTTCAGTTTCATGTGAGTTTAGGTCAACTCTAATTCTTTATTTCTTCCCCATCAGCTTGGTATTGCTATTGGCTTCTTGCTCCCGCCTGTTCTCGTGCCGAACGTGGAGGACATCAGTGAACTGGCTCAACACATCCGTGTCATGTTCTTCATCACAGCCGCTGTGGCCAGCCTCATCTTTCTGCTGGTTGTGTTTGGTGAGCACATCTTCTCCAGCGCTTGCGTTCAACAGTAAAGTGCAGCATAAATGAAAATCTAACATGACTCATGCAGTATTTTTTATTATCTGGCATGTAAAAGCAATGGATAAATCCTCCTCTGCTCTTTAACATAAAAACATTGTCATCAGCTTCTGTTTATTAAGGCTCAAACCTGCATGAATTAAAAATACATGGGTAACACTTTACAATAAGGTTCATTAGTTAATGTATTTCCTAACATTAACTAACAATGAGCAATACATTTGTTGCAGTATTTATTAAACTTTGTTAATAGTAGTTATTAAAAATTCATTGTTAATAAGAATTCACTGTTCATTGCTCATGTTAGTTCACAGTGCATTAACTAATGTTAACAAATACAATTTGATTTTAATAATGCATTTGTAAATGTTGAAATTAATATTAACTAAGATTAATAAATGCTGTAGAATTATTGTTCATTCTTTATTCATGTTAACCAAGGTAGTTAACTAATGTTAACTACTGAACCTTATTGTAAAGTGTTACCAAATAAATAAATGACTTGATAAAACAAATACAACTAAGTTTTATTTAAATTTAATCCTGAATTAATGTTTATATTGCTCTTTTGAAGAGTGTACTCGATTACTCTTGGTTTTGGAGGTCATAGCCAAATCTCCAGTAAACTACTGCTGATGTTCTAGGAGAGTTTTATGCTGGTGTTTTATACTCAAAAGTGAGAGCTTTGAAGGGATTAATGGTGTAGGCGGGGACCAAGAAAAAACTGTCATCTTGAGGAAAGTGTTCATCAGTTGTGGCCAGTTTTGAGTATGGTGGCCATGATCGTTCTCCCTCTGAAGTGCTTTCTCAATATCTGTTGTAATGTGACTTTGTGGGGGTGGGGGGTGGGGGGGGGTCCTCATATCTGGCTTTACAAAGTAATTTTTGTCACTACTGATGGAGTGAATGACATGGTTTGGTTTTGACATTCTTGGAGGAAACACGAGCAGAACAAATTTTCATGTAAATCGTTCAATAAATCCATTCGAATGCAATTAACAGAAGTGGTGTTTACAAGCAATTTACTTCCCATGTATAATGAATGATGCTCAATGATTTTGCCCTATTATTGTCACATTCACCATCTATCTCTGCACTACATTCCCCAGAATCCTCTTTGGTGCACCTGCAGTTACTCTCCACTGAGTATTATCACATGCACCTGTTCACAATCAACAGCCTCATCAGCGAGCTCTATAAAATACTCACCACAGCCCCAGTTCAGGGTCAAGCCTCCAACAGGAACAGACCTTTATCCATTGTCTCCTGAAATCTCTGATGCGTCAACGATTCTGCAAAGTAAAGTATACTCACTTGTGAAACACTAACCTCTGTATCATTGTTCCGCTGTCTCCAGAAATCCTGTTTGACTCCATGTTACCAGTGATCCTGTATTCTCCTGAGCTTCCTGTGTTCACTCCGAGCTTGCTTGCTAGCGACTGCATCTGAAAGAGAAAAGACAAGTATTGATGAACTGTAACTGCTTGACATCAACTAACCTGAAGATAACATGCTCACCTGTTGTCTGCCCCGCACTGAGTGATCTTCACCGAATCTGCACCTGAACTCTGAATACTCACCTTGCACTTTTGTCACATTGAATAAAGCTGTGTTTGGATTCATTTACCTCTGTCTTCTTGCCTATATCCTGACAGAAGGCTTGACCATATACCGCTATGGATCCTACACTGCCCGAAGACAGCGCTTCCGCACACCCCACGGAATCCACTATTTTCGACCAGAATGGTTGTCCTCTGGAGGAATTTGCTAAAGTTTACCTTTACCAGGATGGGAGCTGGGATGAGGACTTCCTTCAGCAGCAGTTCTGGAGCGGGTTAGACGATCCACTCGCCCAGATACTGCTGTTAGATGATATCAACCTACCTCTCATCAAATTCATTGACTGCACACTGTGGGTGTGTGGTTCCTCACTCACCGTGGGAGACATCCAGCCCGATCTCCACGTTCAGCCCGATCTCCTGTCCTGCCCTGTCGAGCAAGAGTCTGAGCCCGTCGCCTGCTCGCCAAAGCCTGAACCAGTCGCCTGCCCGCCAGAGTCTGAGCATGTGTTGTCCACCCTGCCAGAGACTGTTCATGCTGCACTTGAGTCTGCTTTGGAAGACACAGCGCTCATTGTGGTGTCCATGGCTGTTTTGTGTGTGTGGGCAGCACACACATCAGCTACAGCCCAAGAACCCAGCCCAGAGCTTCCTTCGCCGCTGGTCCCGTCCAGCCCAGAGCTTCCTTCGCCGCTGGTCCCGTCCAGCCCAGAGCTTCCTTCGCCGCTGGTCCCGTCCAGCCCAGAGCTTCCTTTGCCGCTGGTCCAGCCCAGAGCTTCCTTTGCCGCTGGTCCAGCCCAGAGCTTCCTTCGCCGCTGGTCCAGCCCAGCCCAGAGCTTCCTTCGCCGCTGGTCCCGTCCAGCCCAGAGCTTCCTTCACCGCTGTTCCCGTCCAGCCCAGAGCTTCCTTCGCCGCTGGTCCCGTCCAGCCCTGAGCTTCCTTCGCCGCTGGTCCGGCCCAGCCCAGATCTTCACGTCACGCCTGCAAAGCCAGTCTTCGAGCCAGAGCCCGCTGATCCTGCGCCAGAGCCCGCTGATCATGCGGCAGAGCCCGCTGATCCTGCGCCAGAGTTTCCTTTGCCGCTGGTCCTGCTTAACTCAAAGCCCTCTTCACCGCTGGTCCTGCCCAGCCCAAGACCCTCTTTGCTGCCGGATCCACCCTTTCCTTTAAATTTCCCCATTAAAATTTTGTGGGGGGGCGCAGTATCCCTGCTAGGGGGGCCGCGGAGGTCTCTCAGACGAGGTTCCCAGTGCCACTATGGCCACCTGAAAAAAGGGGAGGGGGGGAGGGGAGGTTCTATCACGTTCACTGTCTATCTCTGCACTACATTCCCCAGAATCCTCTTTGGTGCACCTGCAGTTACTCTCCCCTGATTATTATCACCTGCACCTGTTCACAATCAACAGCCTCATCAGCAAGCTCTATAAAATACTCACCACAGCCCCAGTTCAGGGTCAAGCCTCCAATAGGAACAGTGCCCGGTTGCAGAAAGCACCTTAAGTTTTCCCCTTAAGTATGATACTTAAGGGGCGATTTCCCCTTCCCTAAGAGAATAACTTAAGGGTGTTGCATATCTCTTATACGGTTCTCTTAGGTAAGGGAAACGTCTAAGTGTTTCACGACAGGGATCCTGGATTCACGTTATAAAAGTCTGTTGTTGCCATAGATACGCAAAACACTAACAATTTCGCAGTTTCATCAAATAAAGTAGGCTAGGATATCGAATGGAAAAAGAAAACAAAAAGAGAAAGCCTAATTGGACAGAGGAGGAGAAATGCATTCTTCTTGACGAATATGATAAAAGAAAAACAATTTTGAAAAGCAAACTAAATCCCAATGTAACTGCTGCTGCTGCAAAAAAAAAAAACAGAAACAGTAGGAAGAAATAACGGAAAAAATCAATGCAATGAATCTTGACGTGAAGAGGACGGTTCAGGAAGTCCTTAAAAAATACGAAAACATCTCCGTGGTCGCAAAAAAAGAGTTGAGCGCTTATAAGAAAGAAGCCAACAAAACAGGTAAGATTAAAGGTGCCTTATGTCAAAAAATCAATTCATACTCCACATATTCCATACCAGGCAGTATACCTCCAGAAAGTTGACCTACTCTAGTCTGTTTTTAGTTTCAGGTTGTTAATCTTCTAAAACCGTCAAATAGTCCGATTTGTCCCACCAAAGCCTATTTTGATCTGTGAGGGATGTAGAATAGAATGACCGCTCGACATTACGAGGAGAGAGAGAGAGAGAGGCAGAGAGGCAGAGACAGAGACAGAGGCAGAGGCAGAGGCAGAGGCAGGCCGCGCGCGCACTCTCACGTCTACAAACAACACGAGCGCGGTCCTGCTCTCTCTCCCTCGCGCATATTAATCAAATCAATTGACACTATAGTAAGACCGCAGTTTCACGTGGAGCATTTGGAGATTTTTAGAGATTAAAGAGATACAAGCCGAGCGAGTTATTCGTGTGTTGCAGTATGGCTGGTGGTTATGTATGTTGCCCGCATACCGCCTCCCATGGCCGAAACTGGTATTAGACACCGGCCGGGCCGGGGCTAGTAATTTAGCATGCTAATTCAGGTTTATATCTCGGCAACACTATAACTTGTCATTTTTTTAATGACATCATTGCACTTATTTCTTCTCATTCTTTTGATACGTGTAGCTCATTTTTTGGATATTTTTACCTCAATTTTTACATATGGCACCTTTAAGCAAGACTACGCTTTTAAGATTGTAGCCTATGCACCGCACCATGGTGAAGAGTTTATTGCTGTACAGTGTTAAGACCTAACGATTACAAAATTGACCAACAGCAGTGGCGTCATGCCCATTCAAAGTGAGGGGGCACGTGCCCCCTCATATTTTTCCTCCCTGATAATTTTTTGGTCACAACTTTATTCCTATTATGCTCCATAATTACCAGAGCCTATAACGACTCAAATGTATTCTTCTGGATGTGTAATAAATTGGTCGATCAGCATCAGCCCGCCCCTTTTTCCTAATATAGTGTCTGTGTATATCAAATCTAGAGCGTTATGCGCGTAGCGATCTAGAATCTTTGCTGTGTGTGTTCAAGCAACTCACTCGTCTCGCACGTTGAGCTGGCAATGTTTCACAGATGGTCTTGAAGTGGTAAGTGGGAAAAGCAACAAATCGGCATTGAATTAGTTATCGGATGATATTAAAAGGTAGTGGGATTATTTGTGGTTGACCTGGACATTTTAACTTGATCAAAAAGTTATGGATTTGATATTAGCTGCGAATTCAGAGCATTAACTTAAGTTGTGTCAGTATAACGTTATCGATAGCTAGCCTAGTCTAACCGTAAACTAGTTGTCTAACGTTACTGCCTGCCATACAAAGCCAATAAGCCATAGTAACGTTATCTGAACGGTTTTGAAACATCTGTTCTGTTTTGTCTTGTGTCAAAGTCTCCAGCTGGTTCAATTGTTTTCAGTTTCATAGAAACGAGGGTGTTAAATGTGTTGTAGGCTAACTGCAAAATCCAACCTAACGTTATCAAGGCATCGACTTGATGTTTCTCCCATAGACTGTTATTCACGGTTCTTCACGGATCAGGCAGCTAATTCAAATGCAGTGAAAAAAGATAGGCTACCCGTTCGAAAGCTACAGCATAGTTGTTCTCTTACGAGAGGTTCTCTCGTATTGCGTAAGCTAGCTTACGCTACGGGAAAGATTCATCTTTGCTGAGAGTTTGAAGCCAAAAAATTATTTCATAATTTGTATCCATTGACAATGCAGTTCCTCTGCGGCAGACCTAGAGCAGGCTAGCTAGCAGCTCATTGGTTCGCTCAGAGAGAACTGCTTAAGCCTATGGGAGAGCGGGGCTGAACCCGCTACCAATGGGAAGCGCCCGCGCGCTCATTGCATCATGGCCCGCCAGAGTGGGCGTGGCTATGGTGTATAAAACGGTCTCTCCCAGGCTTATATGATGATTCATTTCATCTTCAGCAAGCTACACGCTTCTGCTGTTCTGAGAAGAAGAAAAGCCGTCGCCGTCGAGAAGGCATCACTCTAGCGAGCTCACGGACCCTGAAGAAGCCGGCCGTCTTCGCCACCTTCAGCCGCCCTGCAAGCTAGCGCCATCCGACGACTGTATCCTTCTCTGTTTTAAAAGAGCTGAGCGTCTTTTTAAAGATGTCTCGAATTTCCTGCGGCTCTTGCCGCGCTCCTCTCGAGGACGGAGACCGCCATATTGTCTGCGCTCTCTGCCTGGGACTCGAGCACGCAGAACTCGCCCTCGCGGATGGAGGATGCGACTTCTGTGAAAGCCTGCCATTGTCGTCCCTGCGGGCACGACTCCTGGTGGCACAATCCGCTCCCGCGCCGCCTCTCTCTTCGCCGCGTAAAAAGAAACGCCGCGCCCAGAGGCCGCCGGAGCCCCCTGCGGAACCATGCGGGCCGCCGCCGCCGCTTCCCGCTTCCCGCTCTCCCTCCCCGCCCCAGCCGGACATACAGTTGCCGCCGAGTGGCCGCTCTGTCGCTTCCGATGACGCCGCGGAGGAGAAGGACTCATGTTCACTGCTCGCTTCAGACAGTGAAGACTGGTCATCTCTCGGATCCACGAGAGAGTCGGCGGGGATCCGCGCCGGAATAGAGGAGGAACTAATGCGCCTCCTCTCACAGGCCGTTGAACGCCTCGGTCTCGAGTGGTCTCTTCCACCCGAGCAGGCCCCGAACCGGATGGACGGCAGCTTCTTTCATCGGCGCTCGACCCCCGCGTGCAACTGGGCCGCCCCATTTCTGCCTGAACTTCACGCAGAACTGACGAAGTCCTGGAATGCTCCGCTCTCGGCTAGAAACCGCTCCGACATATCCGCCTCGCTGCGCTCAGTGGACGGAGCCGCTGAAAAGGGCTACTCAACCATGCCACCTGTCGAGGACTTGGTCGCCGCACACCTCTGCCCGCCCTCTGCTAGATGGCGCTCTTCCCCCACGCTTCCTTTGAAAGCTTGCAGAGCGACCTCGAGCTTTCACGCTCGCGCTTATGCCGCCGCTGGTCAAGCCGCCGCAGCGCTACATTCTATGTCTGTCCTCCAAGTACTACAGAGCGATATTCTCTGTGAATGGGCCGAGAGCGGTAGGAACCCCTCCCCCGCTGTCACGGACCTAAGAAGTGCTACGGACCTCGCCCTTCGCGCCACTAAAGCCGCCGCACAAGCTCTGGGGAGATGCATGGCCAGTCTTTGTGTAGCTGAGAGACACTTATGGCTAACGCTCGCCGACATGGGAGATTCTGAGCGCGCCGCATTTCTTAACGCGCCCCTCTCCCCGACGGGCCTTTTTGGATCTGCTGTCACGGGAATTGTCGATCGCTTTTCCGAAGTCCAGAAAGCTACCCAGGCCATGAATTTGTTTCTGCCCCGCCGCGCTAGCTCTTCCGCAGGCCGCTCTCGTGAGCCTCCTGTCAGAGCCCCACCGCAGCGCCCTCCTCAGCAGACTCAAACAGCCCAGCGCAGACAGGGCGGCCGCCCTCGCTCTCGCTCTGACAGCCGCCGCAGACCGCCGCCCCCGAGGGGCCCGAGACCCAAGATCACGCTGAAGCCTGATCATCAGAAGTCTGCCTAGCAAAGTTAAGAAAACGACGGCACTCTCCCGCTGCGGCCGGACCGCCGTCAAAGCTTCGCCCTCTGCCAGTCCCCGTTGTTTCGCCGACTGCTGTAGTGTTTACCGCCACAAACAAGCCGGAGTCCCTACCCGCTTGCGAGCGACAAAAAGCCGTTTTTACGGCTACCCAGAGAAATCTCAAAAAGACAAAATTTGCCGGTTGTGTAGAAAATGTGCCCACAATCATGTGTTCACCCATACACACAAGCATAACATATCCCGTGTCTCTCTCAGAGCCCCTTCACATGAGACGGGCACAGCCCGCTCTAACATCAGAGAAAATAAACACGCCCATGAATGCATGCACGTGTCCCCTCTCTGCTCGCTCTGTTTCACGGCCCATAGACTCCTCTCTGAGTGCAAGTCCTGTTGCAACACACATTCAAAGCGCGCCCACACTCTGTGTTCAGCCCGCTATGTACAGCAATCAGGGCGTGATAACCATTCGGCCACTAGCCGCATGCTCCAAAGCGTGGGAAGCCATTCCAGGCATTTCCCCGTGGGTGCTAAGCATGATAAAGAACGGCTATCTGCTACAGTTTCGCCGCCGCCCGCCTCGTGCACGCGCTCGGCTCGAATCTACTGTCAGCCCGCTGCCCGCCGGCACGCTTCGCTCAGAAATTGCGACGCTGCTACAAAAGGGCGCCATAGAGAGAGTCCCGCCATCTATGACCGAGTCGGGGTTTTACGGCCGTTATTTTCTGGTTCCCAAGAAAGACGGCGGCCTCAGACCGATTTTAGATCTCAGGTCTTTGAACAAAGTGCTCATGAAGAGACCGTTCAAGATGCTCACTACCAGGAAACTCCTCGCGCAAGTGCGCCAGGGGGACTGGTTCATCTCTCTAGACCTGAAAGACGCCTATTTTCAGATCCAGATAAATCCCCGTCACAGGCCATTCTTACGTTTTGCCTTCGAGGGTCATGTATATCAATACGCCGTCCTCCCGTTCGGCTTATCCCTGGCGCCCCGTACATTCACGAAGTGCATGGATACGGCGCTCGCCCCCCTGCGGAGCCAGGGGCTGCGCATATTGAATTATCTGGACGACTGGCTGATTTTGGCCCAATCACAGACGGAGCTTCTGTCGGACCGCGCAGTTCTCCTCGACCATCTGAAAACACTGGGCCTCTCTGTCAACTGGACAAAGAGCTCCCTTCAACCCAGTCAATCGATTTCCTTTCTAGGAATAGATTTGAACTCAGTCTCAATGACGGCTCGCCTGTCCTCACAGCGCGCGCGCAGTGTTCAGCGTCTAGCCGCCTCGTTTCAGATGGGCACCCGCATACCCCTGAAAACCTTTCAGAGGATGCTGGGTTACATGGCCTCAGCCTCCGCTGTGCTTCAGCAGGGCCTTCTGCACATGCGCCCGCTTCAGCTCTGGTTAAACAGCCGTGTACCCCACCACGCGTGGAACACAGGCCGCCAGCTGGTCAGGGTTACGCAGACATGTCTCACGGCGCTGCAGCCATGGACAGTAGCAGAATGGTTTCGGCAGGGCGTCACGATGGGGACCTTTTCCCGCCGAAAAGTCATCTCGACAGATGCATCCAACACGGGTTGGGGTGCAGTCTGCGAGGGCTCACCGGCCTTCGGCCACTGGTCGACTCAGGAAAGCCCCTTACACATAAATTGTCTGGAAATGCTTGCGGTCGAGAACGCGCTCTCGCGCTTCCTCCGGCTCATTCGGGGACACCACGTCCTGATCCGTTCGGACAACATGGCTGTGGTCTCCTATATCAACCGTCAGGGCGGTGTCAGATCCAAGAATCTCTTTCTACTGACACACCGCATTTTAGTTTGGTCTCAGAGCCGCCTGCTTTCGCTCAGAGCGACGCATGTGCCGGGCCATCTGAACGACGGTCCAGATATACTATCCAGGAACCTCATCTCCATAGGAGAATGGTCCCTGAACACACAGACGGTCCAAATACTGTGGCGGCTATTCGGCAGAGCAGAAGTGGACCTCTTCGCGTCAGAAGAGAACGCTCACTGCCCAATATTTTTTACGAGGAGCGAGGACGCGCTAGCCCAGGAATGGCCTCGCCGCCCGCTCTATGCATTCCCTCCGATCGCTCTGTTACATCAGGTAATTCAGAGGATCAGGGACACACGCCACTCGGTGCTCCTCATAGCTCCGCGTTGGGAGAGTCAAAGTTGGGTTCCGGAGCTCACTCAGCTGTCACAGACAGCCCCGTGGCCCATCCCAGTCAGAGCAGATCTCCTCTCTCAAGCTCGCGGCACGATCTGGCACCCCCATCCACAGCGCTGGGCGCTACATGCATGGGTGATCAACGACTATTCGTCGATTAGTAAGAAACACTATCATACAGGCTAGAGCACCTTCCACGAGAAGGCTCTATGCGTCTAAATGGTCTGTGTTCTCAAAATGGTGCACCGACAAACATCTGGACCCACGGTCATGCGATGTACCGTCTTTGCTAGTTTTCCTTCAAGAGATGCTGGACAAGGGCAGGTCCCCCTCCACTCTCAAGGTTGACGTGGCAGCCGTCGTGGCGTTCTCTGAACCCCGGCGCGCTCAGTCCCTGGGCAAAGACGAGTTAGTCATCCGCTTCCTCAGGGGAGCTAAAAGGATGAATCCTCCGCGGCCCCCGTCGGTTCCTATCTGGGATCTTTCTATAGTCCTCGAAGCTATGAAAGCACCCCCGTTCGAACCGCTCGAGTCTGTGGACCTAAAATACCTCTCGCTCAAAACCGTTTTTCTGATGGCTCTGTCCTCAGTAAAACGCGTGGGGGATCTTCACGCGCTCTCATCCAGCGCCGCGTCTCTTGAGTTTGGACCGAATGATTCAGTCGTCATTCTCAAACCTAGGCATGGCTATGTCCCGAAGGCGATTGGTACCCCGTTCAGGGCTCAGATTATTTCTCTATCGGCTCTGCCCCCATCCGATAGTGAGCGCGACGCTAATCTCCTCTGCCCGGTTCGGGCTCTGAGATTGTACACTACGCGCGCTGCCGCGTTCAGACGCGCTGAGCAGCTTTTCGTGTCGTTTGGGGGGCGCACCAAAGGTCTGGCCGCCTCAAAACAGACACTGTCTAGATGGATAGTGGACGCTATCGCTTCTGCTTACGCATCAAAATGCCTGCCCTGCCCTTTGGGCATCAGGGCGCACTCCACCAGAGGCATGGCCTCATCGTGGGCATGGTCCTGTGGAATTTCCATTCATGACATTTGTGTGGCCGCGGGATGGGCCTCCCCGTCCACTTTTGTCAGATTTTACAATTTGGAAGTTCCCGCCTTGCAGGCAAAACTACTAGCTGTCTAAAAACCAGCTCCCTAAGAAGCTGCATCACTGGGAGTCCCTCACACAACCGGTTCGCCCCTTGTGCTCTCCTAAGATGCTTATGTATACACTATCTGCCCGCTCTGCCGGCCTCTTTGTACATTCACTCCACATTAAATTATTCCCCCGGTATCACCCTGGGATTCATGAGTGTTTTTCATAGCGCGCACGGCGTTGACCAGGTGTTCCCGTAGCGTAAGCTAGCTTACGCAATACGAGAGAACCTCTCGTAAGAGAACGAATCGGTTACCTAATGTAACCTCGGTTCTCTCTAGAAAAGGGAACGAGTATTGCGTTCCCGGCCATGCTTGCGCTACTAGCGTTTCGCTTCACGCTGAAATAAATCATCATATAAGCCTGGGAGAGACTGTTTTATACACCATAGCCACGCCCACTCTGGCGGGCCATGATGCAATGAGCGCGCGGGCGCTTCCCATTGGTAGCGGGTTCAGCCCCGCTCTCCCATAGGCTTAAGCAGTTCTCTCTGAGCGAACCAATGAGCTGCTAGCTAGCCTGCTCTAGGTCTGCCGCAGAGGAACTGCGTTGTCAATGGATACAAATTATGAAATAATTTTTTGGCTTCAAACTCTCAGCAAAGATGAATCTTTCCCGTAGCGTAAGCTAGCTTACGCAATACTCGTTCCCTCTTCTAGAGAGAACCGAGGTTACGTTAGGTAACCGATTCGTTATACAGATCACTATGACCTACAGTAGTTACTCTATAACTACAGTATTTCAATGATTTTACTAAAGTAATGTTACATATTACATTTGATTTGATTACTTTTTTACATTTCTGTCAAATATTAACCATTTTCAAATAAACAGGGTAGTGTTAACCTTATTCAGCACTGAAATCTGTCAAACTTCTTTCAAAGTCCTTCATCGCATATTAATATTAAAATAACTTAATTTCAGAGCACCACATAGTCAGATCCTCAGCACCTTTATGTACCTTTAATGTAAGATCGTTCTTAGGTCACATACCAATTTAAAATCATAACATAAAAACTGCAATGGTACACATGGTACTACTAAGTGTACAGTAAGTGTGTGTGTGTAAACATGCTTTAATGAAGTAGACTTCAAAAGCTTTTGAATTTGAGCTTACAGTTCTTTCATCAACCTGTCTTTTACATAAACTTACAAAATATAGATACTTTGACTTAGTCCTCAGATAGAGGAGGGTTGCTGCTGGCTCCGTTAAGGTATTTCTGTCCCTCCCAAACTGCATTGAAATGGTATGTTTAGCAGCCAGAATTTAAAAATGTTCAGGGGGAGAAACCCCCTGACCCCTCCTAACATGATCCATATCACCCGTCAGAAAACAATTGCAACGTCTCAGATTGTGCCCCCCCAGAATTTTGGCTTGCATGACGCCCCTGACCAACAGCTTGACCGTTGCGTTTAAATGACGGGAAAGAGCCCCCGCATCCCTGTGAACCACTCTGCTGACAGACGAAAATTACATTTTTTTCAGCCATGTCGTCTTATTTTTGTCCACGTTACTCTTAAGGTTACGATTTCCAAACCTTAAGTTATACTTAGGGAAATGACTGTTAAGGGGTTTTATGCAACACTTAATGCTTTTTAAGGGATTAGCCTACTTAAGTGAAAAACAGCATTTAAGGGACATTCTAAGTGTTTATGACGTTTCACTTAAAGAAACCCTTAAGTAACACTTAAAGGCCATGTTGCAGGTTAACCACCACTGTTGATTAATGGGTACATAAATCACTCAAGATATGTGTATCATTTTTAAAATGTCTCAAAAATGGTCTTAAAGACCATTTTTTTACGTTTCTGGTATAATAATTTTTTTTTACGCAACTCTGTGATGACGTCACGTTGGGGAGAAGAGGAGGAAAGGGTGCCTCAGCCTAGTTTTAGAACTATGGCGACTGACTGGGATGAGGAAGAGTTGGCAAGAAGAACTAACATGTATTATGGCCCGCAGCCGTATCATTTTGAACCTGCTAGACGTGAGAGGGCAAATGAAGAATTGCCAAGAACTGATGGCCGTCAAAGCCAATTGAATGCATGGTCCGAGGAGAATGAGTGGAGAGTTGGTGAAGTGTCCCGGTGAGTTGCTATCATTTAGCAACGCAGAAATGAACACTGGAGCTAGTCTACAAGCTATGGCAAGCCGTTTTAACTTACGAGCAGCAGTGCACAATAACGACACATATATTTTTTTTACGGTCATTGAATAGCACAGAGTGAAAAATCAATGTTTTCTTCATATCTAGTGGCAGTATATGATCATGACGTTAGTTCAGATAAGTACCGGTAACCTTTGTCATAGTGTCGTAGTACTGGTAATGTTTGTCTTTGTCATCTAGAAATAGAAAGCATCATGCTAGCTATTAGGGGTGGAATTATACATGTATTCGTAGTGCGTGTGAGTGTGAGAGAGAGAGGCACGGGCGCGATCGAACAGTGGAAACATAAAAACATTGTCATTTTGTTCATACAGGATATCATTCAAACTGCAAAGTGTTTACTTATATTTGTGTACACTCGCAATAAAACACAACATTGTGCTTCTGTCACACTCAAAACTCTTGTCAAACTGTAACCTACAACTGTATATATTTCTATCTAGCTGCTAACGTTAGCTATATCTGCTAACGTTATGCTGTCTGCCTATCTCTCTCTATACTTGACTATCTATATATCTAGTCTGTCTATATATCTAGTCTATATATATATCTCGTCTATCTATCTCTCTATATCTATGTATTTATCTATAATCTGCGCTATCTGAATACTCTCGTCTACTACTCGTCGCTCTCAACAAGGCGGGCAGCGGGCTTTGGTAAATTCTCTCCCCAAGGTGACGTAATGCAATGCATTGTGGGGGAAAGGAGAATCGTTGCAAACCGCTGTAAGATAGTACCTACTTTTTTCGTTTTGTGATACCCAACAACATAAAATACTATGGATAACAGTTTAAATGTTTATTACCAACAAGCAAATTGCACAAATTCATTGAAAAATTAAACCTGCAACATGGCCTTTAAGGGTTTTTTTTCTGCAACACCCTTAGGTTTAAGGGAAACATAAGGGCGAACTTAAGGGAAAATTACACTTAAGGTGCTTTATGCAACCGGGCACAGACCTTTATCCATTGTCTCCTGAAATCTCTGGTGCGTCAACGATTCTGCAAAGTAACGTATACTCACTTGTGAAACACTAACCTCTGTATCATTGTTCCGCTGTCTCCAGAAATCCTGTTTGACTCCATGTTACCAGTGATCCTGTATTTTCCTGAGCTTCCTGTGTTCACTCCGAGCTTGCTTGCTAGCGACTGCATCTGAAAGAGAAAATACAAGTATTGATGAACTGTAACTGCTTGACATCAACTAACCTGAAGATAACATGCTCACCTGTTGTCTGCCCCGCACTGAGTGATCTTCACCGAATCTGCACCTGAACTCTGAATACTCACCTTGCACTTTTGTCACATTGAATAAAGCTGTGTTTGGATTCATTTACCTCTGTCTCCGTGCTTGTATCCTGACAATTATAGCCTATCAATGATTGTAATAATTTGTCAGTTTTGTCTAAAATTAAACAGGGTCATGTTGATTGATTGATAATGTTCTGGTTTAATGAATTGCTTTTGTGGTGTTCGTGATTTTGATGGTCTATGTGCTTCAGTGTTTCAGGAAAAACCGGAAAGGCCTCCGTCTCCGGCTCAGGTAGCGCTCAGAGAAATGCCCACAGGACAGGACTCGTACATGGCTTCAATCGCAAGACTCTTCTGCAACAAGCCCTTCATCATCCTCCTCATCAGTTACGGTACACACCGCTAATTCTTATTCTTATACTTGAAGCACATTCTACCTTTGCATATTTTGCTCAGTATGTCTGAACTATTGTAATTATGAGCATTATTTAATTATATTTTAAAGTCCCCAGTAGTCAATAATTGTAATAATTTTTCCTTATTTTCCTTTTCCTTCATGCCTTAAAATAGTTTGAATGTAACTCGACACCCTTGCCTCATTTAGTATACGTGGTTCTATGAATATGCAAATGAGCCCCGCCTCCACTCACTCACAGCAGCTCAGAGATCCACTCGTTGACGATCACACGTTGATCTGATTTCAAACCGTGTTTTTGAGACTGTCTTTGGTTCACTGCAGTTTTAAGGAGAAAATACTCAGCAATGGTGTCGACTTATGAATTTACACATGGGCTGCATCCGAAATCGCGTACTATGGGAGTAGGTACTACATTTAAATTAGAACGTACTTCTCAACCGTTAAAAAAGTACGTTCTATATAGTATGAATCCGGGTAGTATGAATGGAGTCCGGACGTACTACATGCGCCATGTTGGTATTGTCACGTGACGTGCACTATCACATCAGCGCGAAAATTTAAAGAGCCCGTTCCACTGACTGCACCAACTTCAGCCATGTGTTTAGTTCTGCTTTCGTCGGCGTTTTTACGTCGTTCGAGCTTACAATTCAGAGGAGGCTTCGGTCAGCTGCTCGCATATCACGCCTTCGTCGAGAGCTTTTGTGTAATTTCTCAAATGATGTAAGTATCATCATTTATTTATTAGTTAATAAAATGACCTCAGAAAAAACACACACTCGCACACATATCTGTGCAGACAGATGTTGATTTTTGGAAATTTATTTGCTTGGGATACCATCAATGAATATACATTCATGAATCAATAGATACATATGTATGCATCTCTGTTGATTCATTCTTGATGGTAGTATCACAAGCAGTGTGTGTGTGTATATATATGCATGCATACATACACACACACACACACAGAGGGTCACCGTTGGTGGACAGTAGGATAACACACTGAGGTCAGATACAATACACATACATGTGTAGCCTATAGCCTATGAAGACTTTAGATGTAAACGCCTAAATCTTCTAAAATTAGCATTTTTATCAAGCTTGTGTATTTATGATCAGTAATTTCACTTTAATAGCAGTTAATATGTCCTTTTCATTGACATTAAATTGAAATAACACAAACATTCAAGCTTGATAAAAAATATTTTTTTGCAGATGGCACTTAGAGGCTTTTAAATCTTAAGTCTTCATTCATTAATTTATATATATATATATATATATATATATATATATATATATATATATATATATATATATATATATATATATATACACACACATACACAGATAAATACATAAGAAATTGATCATATACATATAAATACATATACTTATAAATAAGCCAAATAAGTATTGTCGATTCACATTGTATTCTAAAACAAACTATATACATGTTTACAGATAGTGAGCCCTACAACCTATACTGCCACCTCAATGCTGCTGTGCCAATTCTTCATCTATATTTTGAAGATGGAGCTGACCTCCACCCCTACCTCCGGCTCTCACGCCAGTCCATCCAGTCCCTAATTGCTGCAGTGAAACCTGGTTGTTAATCCAGTTTAACTGGTGCTGGTGTTCTAGCTACATATCACATATTTGAGCTTAATTTTTTACAAATTATTTACTTTACATTTGGGTAGGAAAAATTCAAGTTGACATCCAAAAATTACCCAAGGTGTAAAGTCCTCGTCTTGTACACATGCTTTGAAAGAAACAGATTTAAAATTATTGTAAAGTGATGCCCTACAAATGAGATTGCTAGTATCAAAGTGCCTTTAGATCTTTTAGAAACCTGTGAAAGTTACCTTACTGAAGCTGCTGAAGTTAATTTTATTCCCTCAAGATGACACTATAATAGAAATGTTTTAAAACTTTTCCTTTTGGTGGCGCTTTAAGATCTATTATACTACTTTGTGCCAAAGTTTTGTGATTTTGTTTTAAGTTTTGTATTCTGTATCCATTTAAAAGTTAAATAATACCCAAAAATAAAGCATAATATCAGAGGTGGAAAGTAACGAATTACATTTACTCGCGTTACGTAATTGAGTAGTTGTTTTGTGTACTTCTACTTTTTAAAGTAGTTTTTAAAATCTGTACTTTTACTTTTACTTAAGTACGTTTTCTTTGAAGTATTGTACTTCGCTACATTTGAAATCATATCCGTTACTGAGTAAAAAATAATACAAGGGGGAAAAAAAAATCACACACTCCGGAAACTACTGAATTGATTGAAGGGCGGGAGAACAAACGCGCAAAAAAGGTGACGCAGACCCAGCTGAAGCTGAAAGCGAAGCGCCAAGCGAATTATGGCCAGTATGAAAAGTAGAAAAAAAGCGTGGTTGTCCTCGAGGATATCCAATTTGCAAAAAATGTGGACGCAAAGTGGCTGCAAAAAGAGGATATAGGACACCATCCCTCCTGCAGATAAAGGTATGTCCCGATTTACGTGATGCAAAGGGAATCCCGGAATCCAGTCATGAAAATGGAATTCACATAATGCAGATGTCACGTAAAACATGCAAAATAATGGATGGATGAATAACGTTACATGGAAAGTAGAACTGTGCAATAAATCCAATCGCGACATGGTCTGTGAATATTTAAGATAAGCACAAAAATACTGCATGTAAATATATAACCCTATTTGTTCTGCTGAGCTGCGTTTGTCTACTACATACTCAAGTGCTCGTGACGTTCATGGTGTTTTCAGCGTCTCACAAACAGTTTGAGGATATGAATACATGAACATTTCCAGAGCTGCTCTGAGAGAACGCCTAATGAGCATTTTCATAATTTTATTTGAGAAAAACCATTGTCAAATACACTTTGAAACAGGTCTTCACTACAACCCGTCAAAATAAAAGTTCGGTTTTACTAGGAGAAATTCTGACAGAAATATATTACTATTGTAGGCATACAATAGAACGTAGCCTACTTCTCAAAATAATAATAATAACAACAATAATAATACATTTTATTTAAACATTATTTAAAGGAATATTTTTTTTGTCCATGGTTTAATTTGTTTTAATTGGTAAATCTGTTTTTGCAGCGCTTCCCCAAAAAATAAAAGGACACAAGTTTAAATTTACATTTGATTACCATCGTTTTTGATAATATATTTGGATTAAATCATAAAAAGAAACATTAATTTTCTGAATAAAATACATTTCATAGGACAATATTATTCTTAAACATTTTAATAAATTATTAATGTTAAAGTTGTTAATCTAATTCATTATCAATTATCGAATTTAATTGATTAGACATGTTTTATTGAAACTTTAATAAACAAACAAATTATTTGAAGTTTGTTATAATAAAAGCATTTGTTCAACCAAAAATTTTTTCCTGTTTTCATTAATTTAACTGTCATTTTAACTGATGATAATAATAATAATACCCATAATTTAATAATACAGTTTATTTATTTCAAAATTGATTAATACTGTAAACCGTGATATTTTCTGAGACGTTACCATACTGTGAAAATCTCATACCATTACAACCCTACACGGGAGGGTCCCACCCACTGTTCACCCACCCCCGCTGTTAAAAAAGTAACTCAGTAACTTTTACTCTGAGTACATTTTAAATGAGCTACTTTTTACTTTTACTTGAGTAGATTTTTAGACCGGTACTTTTACTTGTACTTAAGTAAAATTTCATTGAAGTAGTAGTACTTTTACTTGAGTAGAATATTTTATTACTCTTTCCACCTCTGCATAATATATACATTTTAAAGGTGTCCGGAGTGTGTGGGTAGTTCTCTACTGTGCAGCACTCATTCAGACAACATTTTTCAGATACACCTGCAATTTGCTTGTTTAAAAAAACATCTGGAATCTGCCACAAAATAAGTGCACACAACACTTTAGATTAAGATTAATTACTCAATGCCATATATTAAACACTTTACAACTGACAATCTAGCTGTAAATCCCTTGGAATTAAGTGTTTTGTAATAAAACTAGCTAAAACAGCATGACAAAATGAGCTTACAAATAAATGGAAAGAGTACATTTGTTTTCTTTATTAATATTTTTTATCAATTATTTCTAAAAGCTAAAGGAAGCTTTCCTCTCTCTCTTTTGTCTTCCTTTCTCTCTGGCCTCATGCTCTCGTCGCTCTCTTTCATTAGCCACTCCATAAAAACACAAGTGTGTTCATCAGCCCCCTGCAAAATCAACACAGAATTTAACATTAGTGATGAACCATGGTCAATCTATATTATTAATATTAATGTTACATGTTCAAGTTGAGGTAACACTTGTTAAAAGTAACTAGCTTGCTATGTAGCCAACACATATTACATAATATCAAGTCAACACTGGTAAAGGAGAAATAAAATAGTTGTAAAATAAAAGCTTTGTAACTATCTCATTAAACTGCGAAACAACAAATGTCGTTGTTTAAAGAAAACAGTGTTAGCTAACTGACATAGGCATTAGCTCGTTCTTGTTCGGTAATAACAATGATAAAAATGTAATTTTGCAGCCAATTCACAAAATTGTACCATCGATTTACATTATTTACACTTTTAACGAGTCAATCGTTTACTTATATGACGTTAAACAAATACAATTTAACCACAAAGAAACAAAAAGTGTTTTATAAAGTACTTACACTTGAAAACCATAGACAACAGCCGCATCTCCGGTTTCCGCCATTTTCAAATATAACGACAACAACTCCGCTCCCGTGGCATCATGGGATAGTAAAGTGTCCATCGTATGCACACTTCAGAATCTCGCCGGAAGTAGTAGGTCATCCGGGTACTTTTCGCCTACTGTTTTTCGAATTCTATGATTTTGGACATACTACTCTGCTCGCGTACTGTTTTTCGCATACTATATAGTATGGAAGTACGCGATTTCGGACGCAGCCCTGGTTCGTCTTAAAGCATATTAGAAACACCACATAGACATATAAACAACATTAAAAGCTTGATTTTTACCACTGTGGGACTTTAAACAATGATTCAGATATCATTTTAGACGGCCGTGGCTCTTAACATTTTTGACACAAATACCCCCCATATAGGCCAAAACATTTTCACCAGCATTTAAAAACTTTATCAGCATAGTCTGAAATCTCCTGTTGATATAAGTCAAGCTCATGCAAAGCTTTGCATTTCATGATTTTGGATTTTTCAATTTATCTATTATGTATGTGTTGATTTTATCTTTTATATATATATGTCAAACGATTAAAATATTTAATCGTGATTAATCGCATTAATGTCATAGTTAAGTCGCAATTAATCGCACATTTTTATCTATTCTAAATGTCCCTTGATTTCTTTTTGATTTCTTAATGCTCTTATCAACATGGAAAAGTGGATGGGCAGTTGTGGTATCCATGTGCTTCTGTCTGAAGTCATCCATTGTCGCCTGGCTTTGACGAGGGGGCGGAGAATTTGCATCAGCTGTGTGCTTGGCCATCAAGTGGTATTTCAGACTGGACGTGCTGCGATGATAGCGCAGTTCACAACTACGAAACTCACAGATCACTTTGGTCTTGTCAATGGAACCATTTGGCAACTTTTTAAAAGTGAACTTTCCATTCAGAATCGTATTGGCATCCATTTCGGCGTCTCACGCTCGCTATCCACTCAAAACGTAACGTTAACCTACTACTCTTTTGCCGGCTCGCAAGCCAAAACAAGTGTGTGCGGCGTGCCTGTTTTGTTTCCGGTCTGGCTAGATCCGGTGTGGTGCTGTAGTTTTTCTAACGTGTTACAACAGGATGTGAAAAAAATTACAAAGTTTGTTATAGGCCAAAAAGAACGTTAAACTCGTGATAAAAAATGTACGCCGTTAAAATGGGTTTGCGTTAACGCCATTAATAACTTGTTTAAGTGACAGCACTAATATATATATATATATATATATATATATATATATATATATATATATATATATATGTGTCATATAAAAAGTAAATTATACATAGTTGCCATTTACTAAAACAAACATTAACCCTAATCTTAACCCTAAAGTCTATTTTGTTACTTAAAAGGCTAGTACTTATTTGCTCAATTTACAATGTCATCTAAAAATACAGTGACCAAAAACAACAACAACAAAAACAACAACAATCAGACCAGTTCGCCCGTGTCATGTCATTGCATGCTGACTATTAGGGAATGTTATTGTCAGATTTTGATGTCTAAGGTCATGAGTGTTTCGCTTTTAATTAACCTAGATTTCATGCAGTTACTGACACTGTCAACAGGCCCAGGAGGAAATTATAGTCAAAATAAATATTCAATTATATGGACAAATATAAATAGTCAAATATAAAAATAAATAAATAATCATGACCCAAACAAACAGCAGTGGAGTCAATGTCATTATATCTGGCCCAGTTTCCTGCTCAAATGAACAGATTGCAATTGTTTTCAATTACACACCTTCAAATCTAACCATCAAATTGTCATAATTCCACCCCATTTTAATCCTGTGATTCATGTTTATTTGAAAGCATGTTTGTCCCTGTTTTTGTGTTTCTTAGGACTGAACGTTGGATGTTTCTACGCTGTTTCCACCCTGCTGAACAGGATGATAATAGAGCATTACCCGGTGAGTTCATTCTGTCCTGATCATCCTGTTCCACATAAAGACAGCTCTACTTCTAAATCATGCATACACTCACAAAAAGTATTATTTTATTTTTGGAGATTGTAATAGCATGGTATATTTTTTTAAATACACTGGACTACATATCATGGTATATGATATGATTATGGTAGTTACAAAGCATCACAAATGTTATTTTAACTCTTCCAGTCATTTTTTGCACTGCTAACATCAGTAACAGCTTTAACTTGCGGGATAATCCAGGTATAGCTTTGCATTTCACGATTATAATGTGTCATTTCTTTGCCTTCACGTCACGCATTACAATTGTGCAATGCACACGTAGCTGTGGATTATCCCTTACATAAACCATATTGTATGTATGGTAAGTATTGTGGTTTTGTCATCTGACGCCAACACTGCATCATGGTACTTTTTCCTTTTGGTGGATCCTTTTTTTATTTGGAGAAAATATATAATTTATTCACTGTAAGGGGCTTTTCAGTTTCTTCATCATTTATATTCTTAGCAAATGCTTCATTAAAGTCTGACTGTACTTTTTTTTTCAAGTGATCAGACTCAATGTATTGTGTTATCTAAACACATGACTACCTTGGATTGAAGTGCATAAGAACATGGTCTCATGGCTTGATATATTGAAGATATCTCAGATATCATTACTGTCTGAAGCACAGGGTGAAGAGGTGAATGCTGGGAGAATTGGTTTGACTCTTGTCATTGCTGGCGTGGTTGGCTCTCTGATCTGTGGAATCTGGCTAGACAAGACCAAGACTTATAAGTAAGTGATGCATTCTCTATTATTACATTTTCCCCCTGAGATCCACATATCATGGTAGCAAAGTTTTTTATTAAAGCTCCAAAAACAGTGATATTTTAGTTTTTTTAATGCAGCTGCTTGAGTTTGTGTTCTGATAAATGTTTTTGAGTGGTATTGCATGTGCATTTGTGTTCCTTTAGTTATAAACATAAAATGTATAGACATTTAAGATCCACAAATGATTTTAATTTTTGTAGTATACACTGTAAAAATGATTTTTCAAATTTGTAAATGTATTGTGCAGGTTGATGAAGTATAAACGTAGACACAAGGATCTATGTGACTATAATTTTTAATAAAATAAACAAGATAATACAAATAATATAGGCAAACACTAATGTAACATAGAAAATAACCAAAAACTAACTGAGGAAACTGAGGGGTAACGATAAACTAAACAAGACACATGTGAAGTTGCTTTATACAATACAGATTGTTTCAACGCAGCTTTACAGTGATAACAGAAAAAATGATTTCAGCTGTTGTTCATTTCTATAGCAATTCAATAATATTGTTGAATATTAAATTGACAAATGAGAACATAGTAAACAAGGAAACGAGATGCTGCGTCATGGTGTTGATGCTATGGGAACGCTTCCACATGAGCCACTGTCTACACACACCAATCTGACTGGCCAAATGTATGGACGTTGTAACGTAGCGTATCGTGTCACGGAGTCCATAAATAGATGCCAGAAATGCGCGTTGACAGATTCAAATTGTCTGAAGAGACGCACAGTCGTAAATCTCGTTCCCTTCTCATGGAACCGGGTTACATATATTGTACGTAACCAAACAATCTGTTTCATACCGTTGAAACTATGGGAACTTCAATACTAATGTTGTGACTACCAGGGTAACAGCTTGGCCCCAATTCCCCCCGCCTCATAGGAGAGGGTGATAGCATCTGTAATCCAATGCGAGATACGTTGCTTAGTGTTCGCATTACCTCTATTGTGACCACCAAAGCCTACCAGAAGCTGGGAGGATTTACGGTCTGAGCGGTGGAATATCTCAAAGCACGAACCGGACATAATAAGTGGAGGCTTTCTTGCTCCAGCGGCTCATGAGGTGCAGGAAAGAAAAATACAAAATGACCGGTTGAGCAGTCGCAGAAGGAAAATAATCTGGTCTGGGGTGCAATATAACCCTTTCCTCACCTGGCATAACGTCTAAGCAGGAAGAGGTTACTGACCGGGCCTGAAGGTCCCCTACTCTCTTGAGTTATGTTAAGGCTAATAATAAAGCTACTTTGAGAGTCAGCATCTTGCCTGAGACCGACTCCAAGGTCAATGTTTGGTCCCAGGGAGGAACTTGCAACCGGCAGATAGGCCTCAACAGTCTGCAGGGCTCCAGACTAACTTTTCCACTGGTTGCACTGGTGCTACCAACTTTCTCAGTTGGTTGCACCAGCATATGATTTGGTCGCACCTTTTTTTTTTTTTTGCTACATGCCATGGGATTAATCAATGCATGCTGATGAAAAGTGGTATTAATCTGCATACCCTAGTTTTGCACTGATGTAAAAAGACTGACACAAGACCTCATGTTAGCAAAATGTTTTAATCTTTTAACGATCAAATAAAAAAACTCTCAAAAAAAATTATTAAAAAACATGCATGTTCTTTTAATTTTTATATGCCTTAATTCCTGAATTCCTAATTGGCGCGTTTCACCATCAGCAGAGGTGGGTAGAGTATCCAAAAACTGTACTCAAGTAAAAGTACAAGTACTTATAGAAATATTTACTCAAAGTAAAAGTAATAATCTTAAAGGGGACCTATTATGCAAAATTCACTTTTGCATGGTGTTTGGACATAAATGTGTGATGGCAGTGTGTGTACACAACCACCCAGCAGTAATAGAAATCCACCCACTCCTTTTTTTTAAATCCCCATAAATCATAAGTAGTGTCTCCCAACGACCTGTTTTCAGAATGTGGCTTTTGTGACATCACTAAAGCCACAGGCCCCGCCCACGAGTGTTGACAGACACTGCCATTCTAACATAGACCCGCCCTGATCGAGTTCACAGCGAGTTGAGAGTTGTACACATCCGTCATTGCTGCACCGACGAGAATGTCTCCCAAGCTTTGTCCGTGTTGTGTAGCTGGATGTATTAATCCTCATAGCTCTATTTATTTACTGGAGCGATAGGCCTAACGTTATTGATCATGGCAGAAATGACAGTGAGAGCGTGCACTTTAGTACAGTTCATAGGAGTTGTTTTACGGATATAACAGTTACAGTTGAGTTTACCAGTTTATTAAGCACCCCCTGAAAAGGTGTGTATAATATTTGTTTACTGTTAGTTGTAACGAGTGTTTTTTGTACTTCGCTGTGTAACTTGATGATAATGAAAGGGATAGAGGGAGAGAGTTTATGGATAAGACTTTAATGCGGACTTCTTATACAGTGTTTATTCAGCTCTTACAGTGATTTTCTGAAGTGAAATTGACGCTTCATCTTTTGTGTGATGTACAATAAACTTCATTGAACTCATCAGTATATTTTTACAACATTCGGACGCGGTCCGCTACAACACAACATGCTTGTACTAATAGTGGATAAAAGCAAGATGGAAAAATAAGTTATAAAACCGTAATTAAACTAGACTATACCTGTTCTATCTCCATACAGCATATATTATCTGGCTCTGTGGGCATCATTGTCCGACTCCGGGTCGAAATGAACACGGCTACTGAGAGTTTATGTTCTGATAATATCATTCCGTGGGATGAGATTGTCCTGACTGAGCGCGAGCTCGTGAGGCTCCGCTCTCTGGGCCGGCAGCAGCTGCTCATTTGCATTTAAAGGGATATACACTAAAACGGGACAATTTAAACATGCTGTAAAAAATGATCTGTTGGGTATTTTGAGCTAAAACTTCACATACACACTCTGGGGACATCAGAGACTTATTTTACATCTTGTGAAAATGGGCATAATAGGTCCCCTTTAATAGTTACTTGAGTAAGAGTAATAAGTATCCAATGAAAAAACTACTCAAGTAGTTGGTTACTAGTTACTTCGGATCATATAGGCCTAAATTAAAAATATCTAAATAATATCATGTGTTATATATATATATATATATATATATATATATAACGCATGATATTATTTAGATATTTATAATTTAAATTACTATTTTTATCATAATTAGATATATGGGTAGGCTATAGGCTATATCTTTGCAACAAAAAATATTTCTGCCATCTGTAGCCCGAAAACCATTGCCTGTCTTTGGTTTGTATAATAGTAACTTATACAACTAGATTTGGATTATTAGACAACTACATTTGGATTATTAGACAATGTCGAAATAAAGTCACTCTGCAGAGTTTTGCATTCAAAGGCATGTAAAGGGAACCATTGACACAGAGTAGAAACTCTTCACATGTGCTCGCGCTCTTGACCGCTACTGAACATCTGAACACAAACAACGATCAAATGCACATCGACGGATCTTCTTCTGTCTTTTCTCCAAAATGTAATCAAATGTATATTTCTGCAAGCATGTTTAAACTGGTTAACTGTGTCTAAGGCAGGCAAAGGCATTTTTCAAGTCGAGTTCGCACGCCACTGTGCAATACACACACATTACCGCGGGATGGCGGGTGTTCATTTCATAAACTGTGGACAATGGTAGCTTATTTAATGTAGCCTATAAATGAATGTAGGCTATATTTCCAAAAAACAGATAATGTCATACTTTGTAGTACTGATATCGTGGCGTAATAATCTGTTATTACAGATTGGCGTAATCAGATCTGCCAACTTATTTGATGAAGTCTTTGGACAGAATCGACTCAAAAGAGTGATTCATTTGTGAATTGAGCATCGCTCATGCCCATAAAAAGATACAGTGCGCTTGGAATAACGCATTTAATGTATTGCATTAAAAATAAAGTAACGAGAGGAACGTCGCCCAACGTAATGAAGTAAAAGTACAGTTTTTTTTCATTAGAAATGTACTCGAGTTAAAGTAAAAGTACCCCCATTTAAATCTACTCTTAAAAGTACAATTTCTCCCTCCCAAAAAATACTCAAGTAAATGTAACCATTTACCATCAGTGTGCAATGCGCGTGACGTGTACGTTCGTTAATAAATAAACTGCAAGTGTCTTGCGGAAGAACATTGTAGCCGGAGCTACTTCTCTCCGTTAATGTCTATGGCGAGTCACTGGGCAACTCCGCAGCCGAGCAGACCCCGGGATAATAGTCAGAATATAAACACTTATTATAGGCGTACCATAGTGATTCAGGATAAGTCAAAAACACGGGTTGGAAAATGGATTCATGATGTACTCGTTCATTTTGAACATAAGTTACGGACAGCGGCAGCTGCTGATACAACGGTGTTCTGTTGCGCAATCATGAATTTAACTGAGTAGAACATGACCATGCACTCCCACAAATACGACCACATACAATTTTAACTAGCACATTCTCAAAAAATGGTCGCATATGCATTTTGGTCGCAGTCTGGAACCCTGACCGTCTGGCACCACATAAGAACCAAGACACCAAAGTGTGTTCTTATCTATTCTTGTTTTGCTTGAGTGCAGATTTTGACACAATTTTACACAATATTCTGTTGAACTGTTTATCCACATGGTATTACTGGTATTCCTTTCACCTGGTTCACTTCATACTAGAGCTTAGATCGGGCCCAAAAAATCAAGCCCGACCCGACCCGAGCCCGTGCATGTTGTGTCCGAGCCCGGCCCGGCCCGACACATTAACTGTAATTATGAGCCCGAGCCCGATTTAAACCCGACCATTTTTAATACGTGGGCCGTTATAACCAGGGGCGACGCCAGATCGTTTTTTTTAACGCAGGTGCTGAATGGGTGCTAGACCATTGACAGGGGGAAGCTGCGCAATTTTACAGTATATATATTATATTTACTATTAAGAAATGTAAAAAAATTGGCTACTTAATATTTAATATTCAATTATTTTAATTATCACAATGAAAGTTTTAATTTTATTAAATTGAACAAGCACAACATTCAGCATTCAATCAAATAGGCCTATTCTTAAAGATTAATTAATAATGTTATTTCGACATATGTGTGCAACGCGTGCAACAAGCAAGATGTGCATTTGTAAATTCGGTGACCAGCGTGCGGAGAATTGATTTAATTTATGATGAGATGGCTCTAGCCTCCAGTTCACAGGCTATGGTGACCGCGGCTCGCCGGCGCCTTCATGTCATTATTAGCCTATATTGTCTGCTATATTTGCTTCTTATTAAATACAGGCAATTGGTTTATGAAAAATGTATTAAAATTAAGATACAATTTATACAAAACGAAATTCACTTTAAAGAAAGGCTTTCTACAAAATAAAAAATAATTAAGTGGTCAAAATCATGCCTGAACCACTCCATGTCTCCCGATATTGCGCATCCTCCTATCTACTCTGTTCACTTTCATTATCAACATAGATGGAAAAAAATAACATTATAATGTTTTAATATGCAACTAAATGCGCTTATTTAAAGGCTACAACACGTACTATAGGCCTACACAGACTCTCTATTTGTACAAATTGCTACACATTCATTTAATTCTGAATTTTGCACACTTAAGTTGAAAGGCATGTTGCCTTTATTGCGTGCATTTATTAATTATTATCTTTATGAATAATGTAACAAGGACGAAGCATGTAAACTGCGTTGTTTATTTATTCAGAATCGAATGGATCGCAAATGGATCCGAATGAAGAAACGTAAAAAAAAGAAAAAGAAAGAAAACCTCGCCCTCAGCGGTATGCTTGGAGAAGTAACAAAAGAGGACATTGAAGGCTGACTATCATCCTTTCTGTCATGGCAAGCCTGCTTCATGTGTCTGCTCATCGTCGAAGTCCCCGTTTTTTTGCTGTCATAGGTGAGAAGCGCGCCGCACTTGCACTCAACAAAGCCAACACATATGTTGTCACTGCCCACGACTAATTTAAAATATTTCCATACCTCCGACTTTCCTTCATACTTGCTCAAAGTTAATTCTCCTGTTTTCTTTTTTTTCTTTACTTCTTCAAGCTCCATGTTGCACTTAAGCTACACAATACAGTGTGCGTGCGTGCGAGTGAGTGGAGGAGACCATTGACACTTGACGTGCTTGATCAAGGGCCCGACCCGACCCGACCCGAGCATAGTGGCGGGAAATATCGGCCCGGCCCGGCCCGCGGGTCGGGTCGGGTCGGGCCGGGCTCGGGCTCGGGTAGAGAATCTAAGCTCTACTTCATACCTTTCTAACCACACGCAGTTTGTACAACTAAAAAATCTTAAATCCCTTCCTTCTTCTGTTAGCTGTGGTGTCCCCCAAGGTTCTGTCCTAGGTCCCCTACTGTTCCTAATTTACCTCCTCCCACTTGGTAATATCTTCTTTAAATGTGGTATTAAATTACAGGCAAACAGGCTCCAGGTTAGGAACTTGTTGGTCATCTTCGACAGCACTCTTTCATTTGAAGCTCACATCAATAGCATAACCAGGGCATGTTATTTTCATCTTCGAAATATTGATTGCCTCCGTCCATTTCTCACCCCGCCTAGTTCTGTTATTTTTGTTAATTCGCTTCTCACCTCTAGCATTGACTACTGTAATTCTCTTTCATCTGGTTTACCTCACAAATCTCTTCATAAACTCCAGCTGATACAGAATTATGCTGCTTGTATCATAACCCGGACTACATCTATACAACATATTACCCCATCACTTCAACAGCTTCATTGGCTTCCTATCAAATTCCACATTAAATTCAAAATTCTCCTCGCTTGCAAATCTTTCAGATCTCTTACAGCCTTACACCCCTTCTCGAACTCTACGCTCCTCTTCATTGAGTTTTCTCCATACACCCTGTGCTCATCTAACCACCATGGGCCCTTTGGAATTCTCTCCCAGTTAAAATACGTAATTCAGACTCATTATTTCAATTAAAAAAAATGGGATGGGAGTCGATCCAATTTTTAACTTTTCTTAAATTGTTAAAACTCTTAACCTTGACTCATGTCGAGCAGCTGAATGCCTGTAATGTGCTTTGCTCTATAATAGACCCTCTGTTTCTCCTAATCACATCATGAGTGAGAGGATTTACCAGGACAGATCAGCGGTTACAGGGTTTATTACTCATGCTGACCTTGATTCAAAAATGTGCTAGTGGGTTTATAACTCTCTCTGGTCTTTACATTCGATGACTCTACAATTAAAACATCCCCCTTAAATCCTAAATATGCGCTTACAACCTTGCAGAGTACATAGTTATTAATTGTTAACACATTTTCAACCTTGTCACAGTAAGCTTGGACTTAATTTACTTGTAATTTGGGTAGATAGCTGAATGAATTATGGTTGTCTATGTGCCTTGTGTGTAAATACACACTGTAATTGACTTTTTTTTTTTTGCTAATGTTTATTGCCAACCTGCTACATTTTAAAATGTTGGTAAAAGTGTTTTGATGTCATAAAGAATATGTCTTTATTAATAAATAATATGCCCTTATTATCATAACTTGTGTGAAAAGGAATTAAAGTAGTTGCTGTTTTACTCCCACTAATGTTCATTTCAGCTAGAAACTGCAATACATTTTATGTACTACAGGTAAGTTTCTGAAGTTTTGCAATACACGTTTTTCCAGTTTTGCAAAATAGAAAAAGTAATGGAATTCATTTGAACTTTAAACATTTTGCTAAATTTTAAGTGTTTAAAGGCAAAATGATCATTGACATATTTCTGTTGATTTTTGATTAACAGCTTTAAGCAAAGTCTACTCAAGTCAGCATTATTAAATGCATGAATGCCTGGTTTCATAGCCAGGGCTTAAGCCTAATCCCAGACTAAAATGCATGTTTGAGCTGTTTTAACTGAAAGCATATCTTAAAATATGTCAGTCCCATTGTTTTGTCTCAAGATGCACACCAGTAATGTTTTTAAGAGTTTTTAATGTTTTATAAAAGCTAATTAAATGTCCTAGGCCTAATCATGGCTTAGTCTAAGCCCTGTCTGTGAATCCTTAATGAATGCCAACAATAAACTGTAAATCCCAACATGTTCAGTGTTGAGCAAAAAATTAATAATGGCACAATGTTCCTCAAAACTCACATGTGGCCTTTACAATGAGTAAAGTTAACTGGTTACATGTTCATTCCATATTATAAAACAGGCCAGTCTTTGAGTCAATCATTGTGTGAACTGTTTTCCCCAATTGCCCTTTAAACCTAAAGAACTGCAAAATACATTGGCACTTGGGAGGAGAATGTACCTTGAAATTAAAAAAGCCCATGACTACTAATCACCATCACTGTGACACGAACAAAACACAACTAACTAAACAACATTACCAAGATTAAATAGAGCTAAAACCTCTATTAATTCTAAATGACAGCTATTTACACACACCCATACATATTTAATTTATTCAAGAGCAATTTATTCAAACATTTCCCCCAGCCACAATGCTCAGTAGAAGATTTATGAAGTTATTGTTTTTTCTCTCTTAACTCAACAGTACATTACACCAGTCAGTGCACTATAGAAGTGCAGTATTCCTCTTGTTGACTGCCAAATTGTATCGAAGAAAGAAAGGTTTTTTGAAACGCTGATTTAGAGAACATGCATCAAAACCCATGGAAATAATAAGAGTTTTAAACAGTCAGATTATACAGCACTAAAACTGAACAAGTGAGATACATTTGAATATCCTTTGAGACATTTTTTTTAAAACCTTTGTTTTGAATGTTCAGAGAACATTTAAGGTAACAATTTCAGGTTATCACTTTTTACAGTGTAGAATATTGATTAGCGTCTGTGTTCTGCTCTCTGTTTTCAGAGTTGCATCCAACTCTTGATATTATTAGTTGGTGTTTGTTATAAAACAGGATTAGTTACTCTTATATTTGCCTGTGAATGCATTCTTTCTGTGTCCATTATTCTTCACTATAGTTATCTCTCTTATCTCTTGTAAAGCTCTGGTTTGAAAACTGCCCATTCAATAAGCACACATCATCCTGGCACTTGTAATCGGCTCAGAATCGCCCCCGGCAGATCCCAACAGCAGCGGTGAAGCGGGCTGTTTTCTCACGCGTGGTTGTACAAAACTGCACTACTTCATAATACATTGTTTATTCAGAGGGAGCTAAAGCTATAAAAGACTTACTTGCATGCACAGGAATCTTGTTTTTCTATTGAGGCAGGTTATGATTATGAAATGCATGTTTTTTTCTAGAAATATGTGTGGATTTGTGCTGGTCTTTAGACATGAGACAAAACATGTCCCATAACTTAACTTTGCAACAAGGGTGTCAAACTCAGTTCCTGGAGAGCCACAGTCCTGCAGAGTTTAGTTTCAACCCTTCTCCAACACACATACCTGAAGTATTCAAATAAGCCTGAAGGTCTTGATTAGTTTAGATCAGGGGCCTCATTTATAACCGTTGCGTACGCACAAAACAGGCCCTGAAAGAGGCGTAAGCCACTTCCGACGCATAAGTTGTGATTTATAAAAACAAACTTGACGGGAAAATGTGCGCACCTGCACGCAAACTCTGACCCATGCGTACGAACATTTTGGAGACGGAGCAGTTTGGCGACACCGATGGTGAGCTGAGGGATTGATCGTAGATTAATTAAATTAAACATATTGAACTTGAAAAGTTGCGCATATAGCCTATCCATATTGCCATATACATACAAATCACTTTCAATCCTCATTATGCGTCCTAATCATAAATGCATGCCTGTTCACAGTACCAATTTAAATAAATAAATGCCAATAAAAGATCCAATAAAAGTGCATCAATTGAATTTCCTTAAATTTCATTTTGTTATGATCTAAGTGTGGGCGTATAGGTTTACCACTCATTGTCTGATTGGTATGACAAGGTGTAAAGGATTGAATGTGATCGCTGTTTACATAAATACTACGGAGACACTTCTGCATGTATAGCCTATTGCATGATGGATGCGCTGGCATTGCTGGAGGACTATGCCAATGGCAGACTTAGGAGAGAAAGAGTGTTTAGAGACCATGAAGATTTCCTGGCCCACGATGATGAGTGGCTAATAAGCCGATTTAGGTTCCCTAGAGCCATGCTCTTGGATCTGTGTGCTGAATTGGGGCCAACATTACAAAGGCCAACTACACGAAACCACGCCATCCCGGTACCAACCCAAGTCCTTTCAGTTTTAGGATTTTTGGCAACCGGGAGTTACCAGTGGGAGTTAGCCGATAGGCAAGTTTACAAATATGATAGTGCTGGGCAACGATTAAAATTTTTAATCGCGATTAATCACATGATTTTCTTGCGATTAATCGCGATTAATCGCATTGTTATGCGCAAAATTGAATAATGACTTCTAAAGTAGTGTATTGCGCACTTTTGATTTAAATGTACTGCTATATACACAAAAGTGCAATAACTTTAAACAAATAAGGTGCTTTTATACCAGCAGTATTCCCTTTACACAGTAATCTCAAATCTCAACTTAAACATTAATGTAATCAAATCAAATATTTAAACAAAGCTATTTGCCACTGCCAGGGCATTACCTTTTATCTAGTTTGTTAAAACGAGTCCAGTTTTCTTGTTTTTTTTCTGAACAGGTATCAACAGGTATCTTTTATCAGGGAGCAGCAGAAACAGTCTATGTAGTAGTCAGAGGTCATGATCACTACTACAGATATAAGTCGACCAACGTTACTTATAGTAGCTTAGGTTTGGTCATGCCATGGTTTCCCACGTAAGATTACATTAAACAGAGTAAAAAAACAATTTATACTTTATACTCACGCTGTAGCTGTGTAGCGCGCGTACACTTCGGCGTACCCTGACGTGCACCTCTCCAAAAATGTAACGTCAATTCTACGCGTACCGCAAGTGCTGTGATTGCTAGAACCGCTCCCCGGGTTTCACATGCTCCCTCTGCATGTGTAATTGCGCGTCAACGCGGACAACGAAGCAGAGATATAAATGAAAACCAACGCGTAGTCTATAGCGTATAGTCTTCGGCGTAAGTCCGACGCAGAAGTGTAAATCAGCCAAGAGTGAGGTGAAGTGGTCGAGCACAAGGTGCAGCGACAAGCGGGTGCGTTCCTGTGAAACTGTTGCGGTCATGCTCGCCTCACGCCCGCGCCCGCTCGTTGCCGAAGTTGAATTGTCTTTAACGTTTTATAAAGGACGCGCAGCACAAATCATTAGAAGAGAGACTGATCCTCGGCTCGCTGTTAGTGAGTTTCCAGAATCTAAATAGTTATTATCTATAGGTTTTATAGGTACTATCCATAGAGCGCCTGTCATTCACTCGCGGAGCGCAACCCTTTAACTGTTCACCAGAGAGAACCTGACTCTCTCCACTGCTTGTTTGGGTGGGTTATTTGCTGGTTGACCAACATCCCACCCCTCCTGTGATCATGGTTTGACTGTAGGCCTATGTGTATTCAGAGCCAGTGAGCAACGGACTTTCAAAATAATAATAATAAAAAAAAACTGCGTTAACGTGCGATAAAAAAATTGTCGGCATTAATTAATAAATGCGTTAACGCGTAATTTTTTTTTCTGCGTAAAGCTTCTTGCGGAAACTTATTATTCTGTTAATTTGACATAGGTCTGGGATTTCACAGCCATCCCTGAGCTCCTTAATGCCTGCAGTTTTGAAAGGGATTATTAGAATGATCAATAGATGCATACAGTTTCCTTACACTATTTGGGAACAGGCCAATATCAAAAGGCAATTTGCAGCAATGTCCGGATTCCCAAATGTAATCGGCGCAATTGACTGCACTCATATTGCTATAAGGGCTCCACATGAGAACGAGTTCATTTTTGTGAATCGAAAACATGTCCATTCCATAAATGTGCAAGTTATCTGTGAGGCCAACATGATTCTTACAAACGTTGTGGCACGATGGCCTGGTTCAACACATGACTCTTTTATTGTAATGCACAGCAGTGTAGGGAATAGACTTGAGGCAGGTGCCGCGCGTGATGGGTGGCTTCTTGGTAAGTTAAAATGACATATAATGGTTTCTAACAGTTCAAGCCTACTGTAAAATTAATCTGTTATACTGGCAGGTGACAGTGGTTACCCTCTGAGACGTTGGCTCCTCACCCCATTTCCAAACCCTCAGAGTGCAGAGCAAATGCGTTACAATGATGCCCGCGCTCGTGCGCGCTCGGTAGTTGAGAGAGCCATTGGCCTTCTCAAGGGTAGATGGCGTTGCCTTGATGTTTCGGGTGGTAGACTTTTATATCAACCAAAAAAAGTCTGCCAGATCATCATGGCATGCGCCATTCTACACAACATGGCACAGAGGAATGGTGTCCCTCTCCCCGCTGAGCTCCCTCGCCTCCAGCATGAGGAGCCTGACCCACACCCCCCTCCCCAACATGAACGGCATCATCAGGGCGCAAGACTCCGCGAGGAAGTAATGCGGCATTTGTGAAGGGACAACAACACACAGGTTCATTTTTTAACAAGATCTTTTAATGTAGAAGCAATGTCACCCAACACAACCTTTATTTGTTTAAGCTCATCTGCTATAACTGTAATTGCCTCAATTGTGTCCCTCTGTGTCTGAAGGACAGCCTCAGTCAACACCCGGCCACTTCCAACCGTGCCATGGGGTCTGGACGCGCTCCTGCTGAGGACCTCCGGACACTCCACAGCTGCTGCAGACTCAGCGCTGGGAGTCTCCTCACCACCCTGTGCTCCCATACCCTCGTGCTCATGTAATAAAATGATTTACCTGTTCCCACCATGTCTGTGTCTCCCTCCCTGTCAGACAGAATGCCGCACACACTGGTTTCTCCTATAATAGAAGCCAGCCGAGTCTCCATGGGGGACAGATCGGGCGTCCCAGGACCCCCACCAGTCCCAGACACACTCTGTCGGTGACTGGCAAGCCTTTTTTTTGCCCCCACCTTTATGTCGGACCACTTCTTTTTTATTTCAGGAACCGTCCTGTTAGCCGAACCAACTGCATTCACCGCTGCAGTCACATGTTGCCATTCCACACTTTTTTTTTTGTTAGTGATGCCAATGCTATGGCTACCAAACAAAATATTTTTTCTTTCCTCCACCTCCGTCACAAGAACCTCTATCTCAGTATCTGCGAAATTTCGTTTTTTCCCCTTGTTCTCAATTGCTGCCATTTTTTAGCATAAAGTAGGCTACCTTTTGCTGGCTCATTAATATGCACGGCCATTCACGAGGTGATTTGCATGGCCTATATATGGTTGAATGTGGGCGGGTAAAGGGCGGGATGCCGATTTTTTTCACGTGCGCAAATTATCAGGTAGACTGTGATTTATAAATGGAAAATTGCGTGCAGGTGTGTGTACGCACGGTTTTATAAGTCTCAATTTTAGTTTGCGTACGCTATTTTTGGCTTTCGGCGCACGCACACTTTTAGTAAGGATCCTACGCAGAGTTTTATAAATGAGGCCCCAGGTGCGTTTAATTAGGGTTGAAGCTAAACCCTGCAGAGCTGTGGCCCTTCAGGAACTAAGGGGCCGTTTACACGACACAGTTTTCAACTAAAAACGTACAATTTTTTATGCATTTTGGCCGTTCATTTATGGTGTTTTGGGAGCCTGAAAATTCAAACTTTTGAAAATGGATTTTAAAGTGCAAGTTTTTGAAAACGGTCTCCATGTAAACAACAAAAACGTGAAACTCTGAAGATGATGATGTCATGCACAATCGTATTACGTGTTCAGTCTATAGTGTTTCATCGCCATCTAATGGCCTGGCAGCAGAATACAGTGTTTTTAGTCGTTTTCGCGGGTCCGTGTGAATGGGGACCGTTTTGAAAATGGTCTCATCTGTACACGGAAAACTCAAAGAAAAAACATATCCTTGTCGTGTAAAACATACCCTAAGTTTGAGACCCCTGCTTTACAATAAGGTCCAATTTGTTAACATTAGTTCCCTGTCTTTCACTCACTCGCTGTTGTGTTGATGTAGTGACACCCAAAAAGGACCCCCAAAAACCTCTGATAGTTCAGAAAGGGCCAATGAAAATTGGCGAGTGAAATTTGCATGCCACTCCCCCGGACATACGGGTATAAAAGAAGGTGGCTTACTCCACTCACTCACATTTGCTCTTCAGAGCTAAGAAGACGTGTCTGTGATTCTCTCTCCATTACTCTCTGCCTGGAAGCTTTGTTGGATTCCTGTATGGTGCATTTCAGCTGTTCTCTCCCACACATACACCGTTAAGTGCAAGAGAGTTCCCCAGGGTGCTCTAACAAGATAATTTCTCCATGAAAGAAACATTTCCTTAAAAAAAGAGTGTAACAGACATAGGCCAGTGAGAGTCCTGCTTAGAGCGGCTACAGTGGTGCCGTAACCCGGATGGGAGTGAGGTATAGGGGGTTGAGTGTAACAGACGTAGGCCAATGAGAGCTGTGCGTGTAAACCTCACTCCCCTAATCTCAAGAAGCGCTCTAGCGACTGACGATAGAGACTGTGGTAGAGCAGTCGCCTCCCATGCGGATGGGCCTGGGTTCGCTTCTAGCAACGGATGCTAGAGACTGTGGTCTTTAGCATGCTTGTTAGAGCGCCTGCCTCCCATGCGGGCGCTGCGAAATGTAGGGGCTACAAGAGCAACACTGATGAAAAGCTTCTTTTTAAAGATACAATTTTGTCAGTGTATTTCTGGATGCAGTCGACACCTGTCTCCCTCAGATGGCCATGATCACTGCATCAGTTATTTGGGCTGGACCCATGCTGAAGCAGTTTTCATGGATGGTAAATGTTTACTGCAAGAGCATGGCCATCATAAAGTTGCGGTCGTGACATTCTTGCTTTTTTAAGGAGAAAGCAGCCTTTTGAGGCTGAAGACTCACCTGGGCCTCCACCATCAGGTGTGATTGCACAGACTGACGATGCTGTGAACGTCAGGCTCAAGTGGATGCCCTGCCCTGACAATTGGTTTCCGGGCTTATAACGCTGCTCATAGCCACAGTCCACCCCAGTTATTTTCTTCCTGAGGTGCAAGAAGGGTTCACAAAGTCATGGAAAGCTCTTTTTACTGTCAGAACACGCTTCACAGGTTCTTCTGCCCTCACTTACCTCGACGGCGGGGCAGCCAGGAGGTATTCTGACGTTCCCCATGTTGAGCATTGTAGTGACTCAGATGATCAGACACACAATTATTTGTCATATTTTACAAATAATTCACAATTCCCCTCACCCAACGAGAGAACCATGATGTAGAGCTCTATACAACTATCCCCAAACTGCAGCTAACACCATGTAACAAAGACAAATCAAGATACAGTAAGACTGATTTCACTCTAAATTCACTTTGAAACAGACAAATGTACTCTTTTTCTGTACAGTCCAACCCTAATCCTATACTGTCTCTAAATAATCACTTGAGATCTGTTAAATCATGTATCCAATTTTCCTATGCAATCATATGTTATTTTACAGTATTTTGCCTACGTATTCGTCTAAACTCTTGGAATTAATGTTTTAGCCTTACTTAATCAAGATCATATGTATATCATGTTTGGTATCTATCGATTTTCTATTTTAATTTCTTGAATTTTCTTGAACTTCTTGAAGCGTTTAGTCTAGTTAATAAAGCCAAATGTAAAGTTGTCTGTGGTTCATGCTCAATTATGCTATATTTTGGCTACATGCCCCAAGTATTACTGTACAGTAAGAAAGTTACCACTCTCATGGTCCAGGAATGGCATCTATGGCTTGCGGGGATGAGGGATGCCAAGAGATTGCGACATCTCCCAAGGGGGCCTTTTTGGCAACACCGGGGAGGACCTTTTCTCAGCAGTCCTCGGCGGTGGAGAAACAGACGGAAGGCGACGTTACTCCACCTCGTCGCGATGCGTCACAAACAAAAACGGTTGTTCCCATGGTTCCCCTTGTGCAAAGTTCGGACGAGTGGTTAACGCTTCCAACCGTCACTCTAGCTGATCAGAACAATTCGACTCGGCTATTCCTTTGAGTTCCCAGGCGTCTGCCCAGGTTCAACAGTTTCCTTTTCACCTTGGTGTGAGGCAAATATACATTTGTCATGGATCCTCTGCTGAAGGATGCGATAAAGCCTGTCCCTCCAGCCTAGATGACTTAAGAGTATTACAGCCCTTATTTCATGGTACCAAAGAAAGGTGGTGGGTTGCGTCCAATCTTAGATCTGGGAGTATTGAAACGGGACCTGCACAAGCTCCCATTCAAAATGCTGACGCAGGATCACATACGTTCAACATCAAGATTGGTTTGCGACAATAGACCTGAGGGACATGTAGTTTGAAATCTCAATTCTCCCTTGCCACAGACCGTTCCTACAGTTTGCCTTCGAGGGATAAGCATATCAGTACAAGGTCCTCCCCCTCGGGCTGTCCATGTCACCTCGCGTCTTGACAAAAGTCGAGTGGGCATTCACACTCTCAACTATTTCGACAACTGGCTGATTCTAGGACACTCTTGAAATTTATTCTGTGCACACAGGGACCTGGTTCTTGAACACACCAGCCAGTTGTGGCTTCGGGTCAACTGAGAAAAGAGCAAGCTGTCCCTGATGCAGAGCATCTTTTTCTCGGTACGGAATTGGACTCAGTCAGTGTCGCGCATTTCACGGCAGAACATGCTCAGTCCATACTGAACTGCCTGAATTAATTCAGGCGGAAAACTTTGAAACAATTTTAGAGGTATATGCTGTCCTCGGCTGCAGATACACAACCCAGGTTGATGCATATGGCTTCAGATTCATCTGTTGTCGCGTTTTTAATCCTTGGACAGACCTCGTCTACATTTCTACAAGCAGGGGCTCCACTTGAACAAGAAGTGTTGTTGTCACAACAGACGCATTCAACAAGGGGTTGGGGTGATGTATGCAAAGGGGGAGCAGCTTTAGGGCCTTGGACAGGGCCCAGGATGCATCAGCATTGGCACATCAGTTGCTGGCTGTATTTACGGCCCTGCGGAGGTTTTGGCCGTTGATCCAGGGCAAATATGTGATTGTCCGGACCGAGCGGCAACCTTCCAGTCTCTCTCGTGAAGCCAACACGGAAGTGACTTAAACTGTAGTTCATCGACTGGCCGCTAGAGACAGGCTCCAAAAGGGAGTCAATTCCCAATTTTTGCTAGCAGTCATATCACTCTGTAGCCCAAGACTGGTTGCCCACTGAAGCTAATCAGGGTCTGGTCAGTACCTGGATGGGAGATCTTCTGGGAAAACCAGGTTGCTGCTGGAGGAGGTGTTATTGAGGCCAGCAGGGGGTGCTCACCCTGTGGTCTGTGTGGGTCCTAATGCCCCAGTAAAGTGATGGGGACACTATACTCTCAAAGAGCACCGTCCTTCGGATGAGACGATAAACCGAGATCCTGACTCTCTGTGGTTAAATCCTTAACCACTGTGGTTAAACTTAAATCCTGGCTAAAATTGCCCAGTGGCCTCTGTCCATCATGGCCTCCTAATCATCCCTATATATATATATATATATATATATATATATATATATATATATATATATATATATATATATATTAGGGGTTGAACCGATTAGTCGACTAGTCGACCTTAATGCAATGCCGTGACGCTTTAAGCTTGACGTCAACTAGTCGCGTTGATCATGTGACACTATGATTGAGCTAATTTTGATACTAACATGGCCGCGTTGCAGACGACAACAGATGAAGAGCCCAGAGGGTCATTGCTGCAAGAAAGCAGCATTGGTAGCCTACATCAAGTGTGGTACATACTTTACTAACCTAACACTAGATATTGTTGAAAACGAAAGTAAAAGCATGACGCACGCTCACTGTTTTACCGGGAAATGAGAGTCTCTTTATTAAAATCATTAAAACACTATTTTTTTCATATATTTATTTAAACATATTAATGATGTATCTCTAATTCAACCACAATTAATTTGAATATTATTTTGTATTAGGGGAAAGTGGGGTGAGTTTTTACTCAAAGTGACTTTAAAGTGAGGCCATGACAGTAATGCCTTCAACTTAAGGATGTACATATATTTCAGGATGTGGTGCATCCCTGAGAACAATAACTTTGTGTCTGAAATAAATTGTTTCAGAAATATAGCTTTTGGGAAAAAAGTGGTCTGGTGGCACAACTTGCCCCTGGTGCGGGGTAAGTTGTGCCTTTTGGGGGAATACGTTGGGGTAAATTGTGCCAGTGATTTCTGAAGTAAAACAGAACATTTTAATGTTATGAACTGTAATGCTATATGAAAGCAAGACAAATTCAATACAAAATTACTAATTTAAGGTTTATTTGGATATTGTCACCCTATTAAACTGTTGGAATAAGTCCACTTAAATACACAATATATGATATTTGTGAATGAAGGCTTTGGCAATAGATGCCTGTTGACATACAGTACATAGAACGCTGTCTGTCAATTATGTAACATATAAGAATAAAGTGACTAGGCTAATTTCTAAACATCCTATTGTGACTTAGGCCACTTAAAAACTTAATAAAACTTCTCTTTAATAACATAGTGCAAATTCAAAACTGAAATCAGTGTTAGCTAAATTAACAAATGGCAGGTAGGCCTAAATCAAACACTGATGAGGCATGCCCATCTCGTCACTTCTCCAGATTATCCCCTGTGAGTATGTAGGTCTAGGTGGTCTGGATCTGGCCTACTACTTAACATCCCACTTTTCAATGCTGCAGGGGAATATAAACTTCTGCTCCCTTCTGCCTGTACCACCAAGTTTTAGTCTAAATTTAAGAATGTCACATAGTTTAAGCGCTAAAATGTAAGAGTACAATGTACAATTACAAATTAATAATATGTTGAAAATAATTATAAATGGGGGTGCCACTGGCACAACTTAACCCAGGCCCTTTGGCACAAATTACCCCAGACCCACAAGTTTGGAAAAAGTAGCATGACCCAGCAGTTAAGAGCTAACATCATACTAACTCTATAGACTCATTGTGTAGCCTGCTAAAGCCCTAAAACATGTGTGAAATGTTTTCAAACTTGTCAATAATTGTTCAGACACTACAATCAAAAAAACTTAATCATAGAAATTTTAGAAACTTAATTCATAGAAATTAAAAAACATTTTTTTGAGCTAAAATGTGCTTACATCTCATGCCATGTGTCTCTCTTCTTTGGAGGATAAGTAAAATGGATGGCTTTTCAAAATGATGTGGTCACATGACCAATTTCTTCTATGGTTTTCCATAAACAAGGGGTGGATCAACTTCCCCCCTGGCACAAATCACCCCACTCTCCCCTACTTGGATCTGCGCATCACTAACGAATGTATAGCTTTTTTTCTTTTCTTTATTATTTTCTTCCTAAATGATGATGTAAACAGCGGGCTGTTTACACCTGGCCACTTCATGCGTTTCTGTGATCTGATTGCTATCCGATCGTGAAAAGACCAGGTGTAAATGCCCTCCGAAACGCATTCGAGACGGATTTAAATCCGATCGCCACTTCCGGAGGAGTTCTGGGCCGCATTTCGGACGAAACTGGACAAGTGTAAATGCATCTAGTTGTTGAAACCACATATGTAAATTGGACTTCTCCCAACAATGCTAAAAATAAACGTGTGAGAGCGTGTTAGCCTATATGTCATGTTATATTCATTATATGACGAAGGCAACACGTATCACCGCATCTGAGCATCTATTCATCAAGCCAACGTGCAAACTATCGCAAATCAAAGTGAAAGTAAGTCGCAGACGCTTAACACACAATCATCTTCGATAAAAGTAAAGAAACAAAATGATCTTACCAGTGCGTTCTCTCTTATTGCGGTCTTTGATTTTGAAATTAGCTGATGATCAATAAAATGCAGCTCATTACTGTTGCTTTCGGTGACGTGAACTCCGTTAAATCTGCATATAGCGCGTTGTTTGAAGATCGGATTTATATCCGTTTTGCGAAAACATATTTATGTGACCAGGTGTAAATGGAATCGTTTTGATAGATCAGATCAGTAAAAAAGCATGAAGTGACCCGGTGTAAACAGCCCCATTATTAACTGTCTGTCAGCATCTATAATTTTCTGTCAATTAATTACAAATTGTGGCATGTTGCAAAGCAGTCCCATCTCTTGTGTTTTTATGAATGACGTCAGCGACTAGTCGACGTCGACTCGACTTTGATGTCATAAAAGTCGACTTCAAAAAATCTGAAGTCGTTCAACCCCTAATATATATATATATATATATATATATATATATATTACTAATTGGCTTCATCACCCTGTCTCCTCTCCACAAATAAGCTGGTGTGTGGTGGGTGTTCTGGCGCAATATGGCTGCAGTCGCATCATCCAGTCATCCAGGTGATGCTGCACATTGGTGGTGGTTGAGGAGATTCCCCCTTCTATGTTAAGCGTTTTGAGTGCCGAGAAAAGCGCTATATAAATGTAATGACTTATTATTATTATTATTATTAATATTATTATTCCATATATCCCCCATGTTAAACTGCCCAACTTTACGGCAGATTTTTTTTTTACAGCCTGGTACAACAATTAGTTTAGGTCTATATAGCTAATTTTGCCCTTCATGACAACTGTGAAGGGGGTGAATTTTTTTATAACTCATCCGTTTAAATTATATTAAGCCTTAAAGTTTTGCATAATTAAGGGCGTGGCCACTTGAGTGACAGGTGGTGCTGTCACTAAGGACTGTTGGTCTGCTATTAGCTGTCACGTCATCTCAGCTTATTCCAGCTGCTGAACTTGCCATCTCTGTCGTGTTTGTGCTTTTTTCGGGATTATTTCATACAATTCAATACACGCATTATACCTTCGCACACGCCTTTGGATTTCATTGTTGTCGTTGAGTACCAAGAGAACAACTGGTGCTGTTTTTCAGTTGTTTTCCTCTGTGAACACGGTCTAATACCGGAGTAAAGATAGTTTGCGGTTTGATCTTCAGATTTCGTTTCGCTGTGGTCCCGCAGTGCGGTGTCGTAGACATGGAAATAATATCTCATGTCGTTATTTATGATTTGTGAATTCGTGTAACGGTGTTACTCCGGTCCAAAATCTTTTTTTTTTTTTTTTAGAATTTTAATTTTAAATTGGGTATAGCTCCAAAAGTCGGTCACTTAGAAGTCTGAACCCAGTGTCATCTTGACATGCTCGATTTGTGAATTTTTTCACAGCAAAGCTCTTGTCTGTAAACCGGTCGCTAAGTCCGGTTAGACAGGAATGTGGAAAATAGGCGTTTTTAATGTTTAACAATGTATAACAATTTATAATAAACACAAACACCGCTGGTTTACAAAAACACTTGTTTTAGATTGAGCCTGATTTGTGAAAACTTTCACAGGTCAGTTTGGGTCAGTTAACCCTTCCCTGAGTGGTTAACTAGGTCATTCTGATTTGTGAAAACTTTCACAGGTCAGTTTGGGTCAGTTAACCCTTCCCTGAGTGGTTAACTAGGTCAATCTTATTTGTGAAAACTACTGTAGGTCAGTTTGGGTCAGTTAACCCTTCCCTGAGTGGTTAACTAGGTCAATCTGATTTGTGAAAACTACTATAGGTCAGTTTGGGTCAGTTAACCCTTCCCTGAGTGGTTAACTAGGTCAATCTGATTTGTGAAAACTACTGTAGGTCAGTTTGGGTCAGTTAACCCTTCCCTGAGTGGTTAACTAGGTCATTCTGATTTGTGAAAGCTTTCACAGGTCAGTTTGGGTCAGTTAACCCTTCCCTGAGTGGTTAACTAGGTCAATCTGATTTGTGAAAACTTTCACAGATCAGTTTGGGTCAGATAACCCTTCCCTGAGTGGCTAACTAGGTCAATCTGATTTGTGAAAACTACCGTAGGTCAGTTTGGGTCAGTTAACCCTTCCATGAGTGTTTAACTTGGTCGTTCTGATTTTTGAAAACTACCGTAGGTCAGTTTGGGTCAGTTAACCCTTCCCTGAGTGGTTAACATGGTCATTGTGATTTGTGAAAACTTTCACAGGTCAGTTTGGGTCAGTTAACCCTTCCCTGAGTGTTTAACTAGGTCATTCTGATTTGTGAAACCTTCCAGAGGTCAGTTTGGATCAGTTAACCCTTCCCTGGTTGGTTAACTTGGTCATTCTGATTTGTGAAACCTTCCAGAGGTCAGTTTGGGTCAGTTAACCCTTCCCTGAGTGGTTAACTAGGTCAATCTGATTTGTGAAAACTTTCACAGGTCAGTTTGGGTCAGTTAACCCTTCCCTGAGTGGTTAACTAGGTCATTCTGATTTGTGAAAACTACCATAGGTCAGTTTGGGTCAGTTAACCCTTCCATGAGTGGTTAACTAGGTCAATCTGATTTGTGAAAACTTTCACAGGTCAGTTTGGGTCAGTTAACCCTTCCCTGAGTGGTTAACTAGGTCAATGTGATTTGTGAAAACATTCACAGGTCAGTTTGGGTCAGTTAACCTTTCTGTAGTGGTAGTTTCTTTTAATTCTTCTGTACCACCTTTTGAAGTCAGTCTAACTACAACCAGTATTTGAAACACGAGCAAACCAAACTTTCTTCCTTTTAAATGTTTACTTCCAAAACATAAAATTATACAAACATGGTACGCACGGTCAAAAAACTGTGTTGCTTCCAACGTCTCTAACTTCAAACTGAAACTAACTACATCCAATCGCTCACGCTATGACGTAGTGCTATCTGACTGGAAGCTCAAAATACTGAAATGTTATCAGATCTAAACATTACTAAATTATGCATTTCAAAACAATACATTTCTTATGATTTTTCATGAAATAGTTTTTACTGTTTTTAAACTAAATTATTATTTCAGATGAACTAGTCCCTATGTGGCACTTACACTTTCCCTGAGAGTTTAACTTCACTACTACTTCACTACCACTGTCAGTTTTGAGACAAAATCCAGACAGGAACCAAAACACTGGTGAGTACTACAGTAATCCAAAACAAGATACTGACAGAACTTGAAAAGGCTAAGGCACATGGAACATGAGTAGCACAAAACTAAACTGACGTTAAAACGGACCAGAATTCAGAGAATATAAAAAAGTGATAATAAAAGGAGAGTAGACAGCCACATAAAAGGAATGTAAATAAAAACAAAGTTTGTAGCGAAGAGACAGATTAGTCCTGATAGAGTCCTGACACTGACAAACCATTATTATATATCACATGGGGATTGGCGGAAAACGACAGCACCCTAAAATATATTCTACATAATTATTTTTTTTAAATGTATGTCCGCAAATACAAAAGTTTTATTTTTTTATGTCTTGTAAATTAAAATTAAATGGTATTGTTACTTTACCTGCTGATGTGTAGTTTTTTTTTAAGTCTCATTGTGTCTTTGTATTCATGTATTATATAATGTCTTGTTTGTTATGTACTACATTTGCTATGTTTTGTGTATATGAAATGAGTAGTAATAATAATAATAATAATATGAGAAAGATGATAAATTACCAGTGCTGTGATTTTTTTTTCAGTAATAGTTTTATAAACAATTTCATTCAAAAATCTCAGAACCTTATTCCTTGTGCAAATGCATACATTATGCACATAAATCATAAGCTTTGAGAGAAAATATATGCAGAACATTTTTCAGTTAATTTTATTAGCACTCATTAATCACTTGTTTATGTGAAGGACCCAAGTAGAGGATGTATGCACAGTTACTTTCAACACAGGGACTGACACCACACTGAACGAGCTACACATAAGTACTTTGTTTTTGGTTAAAATAATGATTGAGTCATGTTAAATTATAATTTCCTTTTCATTATTACTCATTTAATTTTAAAGTTAAAATAAACAAAAAATATTTTTTTTTTAGAATTAGAGCCTTAGAATAATAGCCTTGCGTTGTGTAGGCAATTACGCAATGATATACCATAACAAGCTCTTGTGAATGGGTTTCTCACCCCTGTTACACTGACATTTTAATAAAACTGTTCATTTAATGAGTATGTGATTTGCAGATCCTTTCACAAATCAGAATGACCAAGTTAAACACTCAGGGAAGGGTTAACTGACCCAAACTGACCTACGGTACTTTTCACAAATCAGATTGACCTAGTTAACCAACCAGGGAAGGGTTAACTGACCCAAACTGACCTGTGAAAGTTTTCACAAATCAGATTTACCTAGTTAACAACTCAGGGAAGGGTTAACTGACCCAAACTGACCTGTGAAAGTTTTCACAAATCAGAATGACCTAGTTAACCACTCAGGGAAGGGTTAACTGACCCAAACTGACCTACGGTAGATTTCACAAATCAGAATGACCAAGTTAACCACTCAGGGAAGGGTTAACTGACCCAAACTGACCTGTGAAAGTTTTCACAAATCAGATTGACCTAGTTAAACAATGAGGGAAGGGTTAACTGACCCAAACTCATCTGTGAAAGTTTTCACAAATCAGATTGACATAGTTAACCACTCAGGGAAGGGTTAACTGACCCAAACTGACCTCTGGAAGGTTTCACAAATCAGAATGACCAAGTTAACCAACCAGGGAAGGGTTAACTGACCCAAACTGACCTCTGGAAGGTTTCACAAATCAGAATGACCTAGTTAACCACTCAGGGAAGGGTTAACTGATCCAAACTGACCTCTGGAAGGTTTCACAAATCAGAATGACCAAGTTAACCAACCAGGGAAGGGTTAACTGACCCAAACTGACCTCTGGAAGGTTTCACAAATCAGAATGACCAAGTTAACCAACCAGGGAAGGGTTAACTGACCCAAACTGACCTCTGGAAGGTTTCACAAATCAGAATGACCTAGTTAACCACTCAGGGAAGGGTTAACTGATCCAAACTGACCTGTGAAAGTTTTCACAAATCAGATTGACCTAGTTATCCACTCAGGGAAATGGTTAACTGACCCAAGCTGACCTACGGTAGTTTTCACAAATCAGATTGACCTAGTTAAACACTCAGGGAAGGGTTAACTGACCCTAACTGACCTGTGAAAGTTTTCACAAATCAGAATGACCAAGTTAACCACTCAGGGAAGGGTTAACTGACCCAAACTGACCTGTGAAAGTTTTCACAAATCACAATGACCATGTTAACCACTCAGGGAAGGGTTAACTGACCCAAACTGACCTACGGTAGTTTTCAAAAATCAGAACGACCAAGTTAAACACTCATGGAAGGGTTAACTGACCCAAACTGACCTACGGTAGTTTTCACAAATCAGATTGACCTAGTTAGCCACTCAGGGAAGGGTTAACTGACCCAAACTGATCTGTTAAAGTTTTCACAAATCAGATTGACCTAGTTAACCACTCAGGGAAGGTTTAACTAACCCAAACTGACCTGTGAAAGTTTTCACAAATCAGATTGACCTAGTTAACCACTCAGGGAAGGGTTAACTGACCCAAACTGACCTGTGAAAGTTTTCACAAATCAGAATGACCTAGTTAACCACTCAGGGAAGGGTTAACTGACCCAAACTGACCTACGGTAGATTTCACAAATCAGAATGACCAAGTTAACCACTCAGGGAAGGGTTAACTGACCCAAACTGACCTGTGAAAGTTTTCACAAATCAGATTGACCTAGTTAAACAATGAGGGAAGGGTTAACTGACCCAAACTCATCTGTGAAAGTTTTCACAAATCAGATTGACATAGTTAACCACTCAGGGAAGGGTTAACTGACCCAAACTGACCTCTGGAAGGTTTCACAAATCAGAATGACCAAGTTAACCAACCAGGGAAGGGTTAACTGACCCAAACTGACCTCTGGAAGGTTTCACAAATCAGAATGACCTAGTTAACCACTCAGGGAAGGGTTAACTGATCCAAACTGACCTGTGAAAGTTTTCACAAATCAGATTGACCTAGTTATCCACTCAGGGAAATGGTTAACTGACCCAAGCTGACCTACGGTAGTTTTCACAAATCAGATTGGCCTAGTTAAACACTCAGGGAAGGGTTAACTGTCCCTAACTGACCTGTGAAAGTTTTCACAAATCAGAATGACCAAGTTAACCACTCAGGGAAGGGTTAACTGACCCAAACTGACCTGTGAAAGTTTTCACAAATCACAATGACCATGTTAACCACTCAGGGAAGGGTTAACTGACCCAAACTGACCTACGGTAGTTTTCAAAAATCAGAACGACCAAGTTAAACACTCATAGAAGGGTTAACTGACCCAAACTGACCTACGGTAGTTTTCACAAATCAGATTGACCTAGTTAGCCACTCAGGGAAGGGTTAACTGACCCAAACTGATCTGTGAAAATTTTCACAAATCAGATTGACCTAGTTAACCTCTCAGGGAAGGTTTAACTAACCCAAACTGACCTGTGAAAGTTTTCACAAATCAGATTGACCTAGTTAACCACTCAGGGAAGGGTTAACTGACCCAAACTGACCTGTGAAAGTTTTCACAAATCAGAATGACCTAGTTAACCACTCAGGGAAGGGTTAACTGACCCAAACTGATCTGTGAAAGTTTTCACAAATCAGATTGACCTAGTGAACCACTCAGGGAAAGTTTAACTGACCCAAACTGACCTGTGAAAGTTTTCACGAAACAGATTGACCTAGTTAACCACTCAGGGAAGGGTTAACTGACCCAAACTGACCTGTGAAAGTTTTCACAAATCAGAATGACCTAGTTAACCACTCAGGGAAGGGTTAACTGACCCAAACTGACCTGTGAAAGTTTTCACAAATCAGATTGACCTAGTTAAACAATGAGGGAAGGGTTAACTGACCCAAACTCATCTGTGAAAGTTTTCACAAATCAGATTGACATAGTTAACCACTCAGGGAAGGGTTAACTGACCCAAACTGACCTCTGGAAGGTTTCACAAATCAGAATGACCAAGTTAACCAACCAGGGAAGGGTTAACTGACCCAAACTGACCTCTGGAAGGTTTCACAAATCAGAATGACCTAGTTAACCACTCAGGGAAGGGTTAACTGATCCAAACTGACCTGTGAAAGTTTTCACAAATCAGATTGACCTAGTTATCCACTCAGGGAAATGGTTAACTGACCCAAGCTGACCTACGGTAGTTTTCACAAATCAGATTGGCCTAGTTAAACACTCAGGGAAGGGTTAACTGTCCCTAACTGACCTGTGAAAGTTTTCACAAATCAGAATGACCAAGTTAACCACTCAGGGAAGGGTTAACTGACCCAAACTGACCTGTGAAAGTTTTCACAAATCACAATGACCATGTTAACCACTCAGGGAAGGGTTAACTGACCCAAACTGACCTACGGTAGTTTTCAAAAATCAGAACGACCAAGTTAAACACTCATAGAAGGGTTAACTGACCCAAACTGACCTACGGTAGTTTTCACAAATCAGATTGACCTAGTTAGCCACTCAGGGAAGGGTTAACTGACCCAAACTGATCTGTGAAAATTTTCACAAATCAGATTGACCTAGTTAACCTCTCAGGGAAGGTTTAACTAACCCAAACTGACCTGTGAAAGTTTTCACAAATCAGATTGACCTAGTTAACCACTCAGGGAAGGGTTAACTGACCCAAACTGACCTGTGAAAGTTTTCACAAATCAGAATGACCTAGTTAACCACTCAGGGAAGGGTTAACTGACCCAAACTGATCTGTGAAAGTTTTCACAAATCAGATTGACCTAGTGAACCACTCAGGGAAAGTTTAACTGACCCAAACTGACCTGTGAAAGTTTTCACGAAACAGATTGACCTAGTTAACCACTCAGGGAAGGGTTAACTGACCCAAACTGACCTGTGAAAGTTTTCACAAATCAGAATGACCTAGTTAACCACTCAGGGAAGGGTTAACTGACCCAAACTGACCTATGGTAGTTTTCACAAATCAGGCTCAATCTAAAACAAGTGTCTTTGTAAACCAGCGGTGTTTGTGTTTATTATAAATTGTTATTATACATTGTTAAACATTAAAAACGCCTATTTTCCACATTCCTGTCTAACCGGACTTAGCGACCGGTTTACAGACAAGAGCTTTGCTGTGAAAAAATTAACAAATCGAGCATGTCAAGATGACACTGGGTTCAGACTTCTAAGTGACCGACTTTTGGAACTATACCCAATTTAAAATTAAAATTCTGAAAAAAAAAAAAAAAAAGATTTTGGACCGGAGTAACACCGTTACACGAATTCACAAATCATAAATAACGACATGAGATATTATTTCCATGTCTACGACACCGCACTGCGGGACCACAGCGAAACGAAATCTGAAGATCAAACCGCAAACTATCTTTACTCCGGTTAATAACCGTTCATTACATTTATATAGCGCTTTTCTCTGCACTCAAAGTGCTTTACATGGAAGGGGAATCTCCTCAACCATTAATGGATTTCTGACAATTTCATTGCTTTTTGGAGTTTTCAGATTTAAAAACGTCTATAGCGTCTATATATAGAGGCTACACTCGTTTTGCGGTACCGTTGCTCTCACGAAACAGATAGACTAGATATGCTTATTTAACTTTTTAGTGTAAAAAAAAACCTTGTGCGCATAGTGAAATCCTGCAGGTGTCAGTTGCTTATTCTCCATGCAATAAATGCACATCCTTGATTGAGCGTGGATTTCTAGTGTGTTTGCTTGAATTTCTTAGGTAATATCTTTGGTTTTACCCATTTGAGAGACGGCCAAAATCAGAATTTACAATGGCTCTCTACGAACTTGACGTGTGCGGTCCCACTGACTGACATGTATGCGCACGAATCACTGTCTCACATACACGCTTAGAGCAATATGGTAAGTTAGTGCATAGTACATTTTTAACTAGCAGAATAATACAGCATCACGAGTCACAACACACATAAGCTATGTTTTTTAACTATTATAGTATTTCGAAGGGCAAAAACATGAACTCTATTGGCTTTACATCATCAAGTCAGCTGTCACTTTAGTGCGAGGCCCTGTGTGGTTGCACACATGGCACAGCCCTTGCGACAGTACTGAGTAGCATTAGCTCCTTAGCCTCAGCTAGCTTGATCGTGTTGAGCTAGGTGGGCGTGGTTTCTCAGCTCAGCTCCACCCATGTTCCGCCTCTTTGCCCATTTTCAGTTATCCAGGAGTGACACGTTGCCAAGATGGCGACGGCCGGCTCCGCTCACTTTGGGCTTCAAAAATGCTCTTCAGAAACACTACAGGCATATTTTTTTACAGTCTATGGTCTGGACGGACAACACAACAACGGTGGCATACATAAATCGCCAGGGTGTTATCCGCTCAAGTTGCATGTCATAACTCCTTTCATTTATAAGGATTTTCAGCTGTGTTCGTACTTCTTGTCAACGCTGCCAGATATGAAAATAAAATAAAATCAGACTTGTCTTAGATATTGTGCATTTCTTCATTTATAACCATGCTTAGGTGTGCATATATTTTCTGTCACAACCATGATATTTCAACTCAAGAAATTTTTTTCTTTCTAATGTATGACAAATCACTGCCAAGATTAAAGATCAAACCATCCCAATGAACATGTTTTGTAAATGACATTATCACTATTGGAGTTCAACATTTTGTAGGACTATTTATACTATCATGTAGAATTTGATGCTTTTTGCACAGGGTTATTTGTATATGTGTAGCTGAAACTTTTGTCCTCACTGAAATGATTGGAATAGCCATCTCGTTATCTTCCTCTTTGTCTTGCCAGGCAGACGACTCTCTCAGTTTATGTGCTGTCGTTTGTGGGGATGGTAATCTACGCCTTCACCCTGAACTTGGGTCATCTGTGGGTTGTGTTCCTCACATCAGGAGTTCTGGGGTAAGAGCTGCAACATGCATTGGGCACAAATATGTTAGGACAGTTAAGTCGGCATGAAACAAAGTTTTCTTAAGTTAAACTTTTCTCAGCTTTGTCACTGAATACGATCACATCACATTTCTTCTCCTCTGACAAAAGTGAAAGTGACACGTGATGGCCAAGTATGGTAACCCATACTCGGAATTTGACCTCTGCATTTAACCCATCCAAGTAAGTGCACACACATTAGGAGCAGAGTAGTGAGTAGTGAACACACACACACACTGCAAACGTGAGTTTGCAGTGTATCCACACACACAAAAGAGCGTGTGAAAAGAGCACATGTGCCAAAAACACAGGAATTTCACAACAAATGTCCATTTCACACTTTTAAACCTATAAAGCTACTGTATCATGTTTGAATCACAGAGGCCTCTAAATGATCAAAACATTGCTGTTAAACCTGTCGCACACGATCTCCTCCAGTTCTTCTGTCTCTGACTGATAGTTTAGACTCTTTTATCAAGTAAAAGTATTTTAGTATAATTGTACAATTATGATCAAATATGATCATCAGGCTTTTGAGGAAGGTTTATTTGTTCATTTCTCAATCATCATTGTATTGCATTATATGATTTAAAACTACAGAGCTTTGATCATAAAACATTTAAAAAGCATTTAAATATCATCTTTCCGATACATTATTGGCAGCTATTGATATGTATCTGTATCAGGGTTCTGTTATGTTTTATCTGTCTTTGAGTTTTACTATGAGTTGGCTATTGCTCCTTTTGATGTTTCCTTTGTTCCCTTTTCCCCGTTAGGGTACGTTTACACGACAACGATATGCTTAAAACGGAGAAATGTGTCCTTTGAGTTTTCCGCGTACAGACGACAACATTGTCAAAACGATCCCTGTTCACACGGATCAGCGGAAACCTAAAAGGGTGAGGCTGCAGACCTGGAGCCGGTATATATACGCCCCTGGCAGTTTTACGCCCCTGAAAGTTTTTAAATAGATATGTTTATATCTATGCAGTTCTGCAGTCTCCCCTTAAGCCTGGTTCACACGGGACGATTTTAAAATTGTCGGCCGATTTTCCAAACCTGAGAGACCCCACACACGGCGATAAAATACCACGGGTCTAACAGTTTTGGTCGTACCGTGTGTGGTTGCGCAGCCACACGGCAAAATCAACACATCACACACAAACCGTTTTGACTCCCGAGCATTCCATGGTCAGACGGAAAATCTCGCAAAATCCCTCGAGATCAAACGTGACTTCAGAGTAAACAATCATGGCGGACGAAGAGGATGCAGTGGCGATAGTTTGTAGTTTGTTTTTAACCGAACCGAATCCATCTCCGACGTCCACCGGACTTTCTGGTGCGCCATGCCGCCGGCTGTTTTGATTTTGTTTCCCTTCCTCTGCGCCTCGTCACCTCGCTTTCTGATTGGCTACACGCCACAGTCCACAGGTTGCGTGCTCGTTTCCCATATAGCACACGAGGAGAAATCGGGCCAAAATAATCCAACATGTTGGATATCCCCGATTTGAGATCGGAGCGGTCCTGACGCCCTTCCGAGCAGACGAGAGCACTCTTAACACAGCACACACGGCAGGAATATCTGATCAGATTATTTTACGATAATCGGAACATCCTTAAGATTGTCGGAAGGGGTAAATCAGGGCTAAAATCGGCCTAATTATCCTGCCGTGTGAACCAGGCTTTACTCGCGGAAACGGCTAAAATCGCTGTATTCTGCTGCCAGGCCATTAGATGGCGATGAAACACTATAGACTGAACATGTTATACGCATGTGCATGACGTCATCGTCTTCAGAGATTCACGTTTTTGTTGTTTACACGGAGACCGTTTTCAGAAACAGTTGGTGTGTAAATGAACGGCCAAAACTGTTGAAAATGGTGTTGTGTAAACAGCCCCTTAGTTCCTGGGTTACTCATTGTTTTATTAGTCATGTCATCTGTGTCTTGTTTATTTGATTGATTTGTTCTGTTTTCTGATCCTGGGATGCACACATCTACAGAGATATTTGTGGATATAGAGTGACAAATTATATCTATATGCATTTTATGTAGCTATTTGCTATACTGTTATAAAGATCTCATTAATTTACATTATAAGCTATTAGAATTTCATCTTAAATTTTTATAGGCTATAAATAAAAGTATAAATTCTTGCTGGATCAAACATGATACTCAACAAAAAGCGTACAGAATGATCCATGCAAATTATCCATTTCTACACATACTGACCATGAAGTAACATTTAATCTGGATCCACATCTAAATATAGATGTTTTTTTTAATTATTATTTATATGTGCTGATGGGTGACTGATAAATATCCACTATTTCCAGTCATGCTCTATACAGTGATGGTGATTTTAAAAAGCAAAAATATAAATAATTATTGATCTACATTATGTAACATTAAGTATGGCAGGTCTTTATTATAAATAATTGTTTTACTTTGTATTAATATTTTTTTCTTTGTAAAATGAAATATTTTTGATTCATATTAAATCAAAATTCAAGGTTTAAACCAAAGTCACACATGTTTGTTTGGACCGTTGTGATTCTTGTGTCTTGTGAGTGCAGGTTCTTCATGACGGGATATCTGCCGCTGGGCTTCGAGTTTGCAGTGGAGCTCACTTACCCGGAGTCGGAGGGAACATCGTCAGGACTGCTCAACTGCTCAGCGCAGGTCATGCATATACTCTCTGATCCCAGACCTGTAGATTGTCTGCTTTGCTCCGAAACGAGGACTTAAAGGATTAGTTCACTTCAGAATTAAAATTTCCTAATCATTTATTCTCCCCCACGTCATCCAAGATGTTCATTACTGTCTTTCTTCAGTCGAAAAGAAATTAAGGTTTTTGAGGAAAACATTTCAGGATTTTTCTCCATATAGTGACTTCAATGGGGTCCAACGGGTTGAAGGTCCAAATGTCAGTTTCAGTGCAGCTTCAAAGCCTAGACACGATCCCAGCCGAGGAATAAGAGTCTTATCAAAACAAATCAGTTTGACACTGATGTCGGACGATTTTGAAGTTGGAGGCGAAAATGAGAGGGAGTTTTTCGCCCTATCCTACATTTCTGACCCGGAACACTCGTGACCTTTCAATGTGATTACGTAATGTGTGGCGCATCACAGCTAGTGCAAGACGAGTGCGAGATAAAATTGTATCACTGAATCAGAGCTGTTTGCTATTGCCAACCCATTATAACCCATTATACTATGCACTGCTCATTTACAGATAGAAATTTGATCAGGCAACAAAATAGCATCCATTAAAGCAGCACTAAGTAACTTTTCCTCTGCGGTCGCCCTACAGGTTGGAAGCGGAATTGTCCATTACCGCTGTCGTAAATAATTTAGCCTACCGCAGCCTACTGTCGCACGCGCACGCACATGCTCTGTTTATCTAGCACCGGCTTTGGAATCAACAATGGCCACAGACAAGGTAGAGTATGATGCATGATTTTATGAAATTATGATGTATTGCGACATCACAAACGAGCAATTGTAGCAATTGTAACGCTTGCCGTAAAGCAACTCAAAGTAGTAGTTTTCTTATGTCTCATTAGAACTACAGAAACGCGACCCGATCTGGCAATCTTACATAGAGTGGATATATCAGATAAAGGACCGTAAAGCCGTGGCATAAGTGCATTTCACCATGTCACGACTTGATGAACCACTGAAACGATTTTGGAAACATTATTTTAAGGTAAAAAATCTTACTTAGTGCTGCTTTAAATTTAATACTAACTCACCATCTGACTTCAAAAAAGTTTTAAGTTTCCACATCGCCCCAAAATCATGAGCTACCCCAAACAAATTATGATAATATGTGTAAATCTTCACACATTTCCCTGCAGTTCATTTCCAGGCTTCAGTTAAAGCCACAAACTCAGCTGCTTGATCAGAGTAGTTTGAGGGCGAACACTATCACTTTTAATTCACTTTTAATTCGGGTGTTACATCATATCTTGTGCAATTCAGACCTGTTGTTTTTCTCTGAGTAATAGCCAAAATTTCTTTCCATTTCATTAATGGCAGACCCACGGAAGATCATCCCTTTAATATTTGGCCACTTCTTTACGATGGAAATGTTACAGCCACTGTAATTTCTTGAACAAGAACATGTACACATCAAAACACGCAAACTCATGAGGGTTTAAACTTTTGTGAAGTCGAGATGAATGAACAGTTTGCATATTTAGAAACATATTGATGTATTCTCCTACAATGGTGTAGGTTTATAGATTTACGTTACAAATCTGGTGAAATGGCACACATTGCGTTCCCATATGAACGTCATATAAGCAACCCAAACTCACAGCGTATGCAGAGATGAAGTTTGTTAAACGAGCTGCTGAGACGCGCATCGAAGACCCGTCTACTTCGAGTCACAACACAAAATAATTGAAAATGTTCTCATAAGATGTCAGACCACTTCTTCATTTCATCCCCCACTGTGTTATACACCCCGAGTGTGATAAACATTAACCATCACGTGTTTTGGACGTATTTTGTGCGTGCTCCCATAACATGGCTTCTTACCTATCAGATAGCAAAACAGAAGTCTAACACATTACAAGTCAGTCATTTTATTTACTTCCATGTTGCAAAATAAGGTGGATAACTCTAGACGTCTCTAGAGAGTTCCAATTTTCACCTATATTGGGAAGGAGAGCTCTAGATCGGTTTTGGTCACCTAGACCCTCAGGGTCACTTCCCCTCTACTTTCCATAGTTTCATCAACCATCATGAGACACTCCCTCAGGTACCTTTTTACAATTTAATTTAGTCTCTTACCAGTCTGTGCCACTTCAGTTCTTTTTATGATTTCAGTGGTGTTTCTCCTGGACCCTGGCGGTTGGCACCTCGTCTCTCAAGTTTACGAAGTAGGGCTGGAACTGCTCAGTCCAGCTAGCCAAACACGGGTCCAAGAGGCACATCCAAGGAATCCTGTCGACTACGCCAAATTGTGGAGGCAAATAAAATTATATCACTGAATACAGTGGGGGAAATAATTATTTGATCCCCTGCTGCTTTTGTAAGTTTGCCCACTTACAAAGAAATGAAGGGTCTATAATTTTTATGGTGGGTTTATTTTAACGGATAGAGACAGAATATCAACCAAAAAATCCAGAAAAAAGCACATTATATAAAGGTTATAAATTAATTTGTATTTCAGTGAGTGAAATAAGTATTTGATCCCCAAGCAAAACATGCAAGTACTTGTGGAGAAACCTTTGTTGGCAAGCTCAGAGGTAAGACGTTTCTTGTAGTTGGTTACCAGGTTTACACACACCTCAGGAGGGATTTTGGTCCACTCCTCTTTACAGATATCCTCTAAATCCTTAAAGTCCCTGTAAAGGCAATTAAAAAAAAAAAAAAATTCTAAACGCATTATAAATGTTAGAAATGTTTTGCTAAAACATATTACAAAGACTGTGACTGTGAAGTACTGAATTTTGGAGTTAGACCGTTAAACAGTTTTTCACCATTGCTATTTTCCGGATTTTTTTGGGCGGGTCTAAAACGGGGCTCGATGACGCACTGGAGCCCTGAGCTCCTGGACACGCCCCTACTTGATGACGCACTAGAGCCACTGAGGCTGGCCGCTCCACTAACAATATAAATAGAGCACATTCGCATCAGTTTGCCGCTCAATCGCGAGTTACTGTCAGTACTATTATAGTAACTACAGCGTACAGTTTGCTAGTTATGTCTTCGTCACGAAAATGCGTACTACCTGGATGCGATAATGTACAAAACAGATCGGTGTCCTTATTTAAATTTCCTAAAAACGATCACATCAAGAAGAGGTGGATTAATTTTGTGAAGAGCCACCTTGATGGAGAGCTGAGGATCACCACCAAAACCCGCCTCTGTAGTGATTATTTTACACGGGATAGTTTTATAAACTTTCGTCGGAGACAACTGGGATTCACTGATAATCTGCTGTTACTGGTGAATGGGGCCGAACCGACTCGGCCTTCATCCTCCCGTCGCGCCGATAACTGGTGCCATCATCGCCAGTGCGTGCCCACCAATGAGTGTAAGTTTGTGTGCTTATGTTATAACTTTAATTAACCTAATACGCTGCTAGGAGCATCCATTCCGGCTGTAGCGGGTGACAGTTGAGTGTGGCAACGGCAGCTTTACCACGAGTGGGGGTGGTTTCAGCGCAGCCAGTGGACACGCCCCCAGCGTTTGAGAGCAGAGACTACTGCTCATTTTTTCAAGATTTTGATAGCTTATTTTATGTACTTGCCCGCTTTTTTTATCATTCAAATTCTGCTGGGTGGCTAATAACACATACTCAATTTTGACTTTACAGGGACTTTAAGGTTTCTTGGCTGTCACTTGGCAACTCAAAGTTTCGACTCCCTCTACAGATTTTCAGTAGGATTAAGGCCTGGAGACTGGCTAGGCCACTGCATGACCTGAACTTGCTTCTTCTTGAGCCACTACTTTGTTGCCTTGATGGTATGTTTTGGGTCATTGTCATGCTGGAAGACCCATCCATGACCCATCTTCAGTGTTCTGGCTGAAGGAAGGAGGTTCTCGTCCAAGATTTGGTCCCGTCCATTGGCCCCTCAATACAATGAAGTTGGCCTGTACCCTTACCAGAGAAACAGCCCAAAAACATGATGTTTCCACCTCTGTGCTTTACTCTAGGGATGGTGTTCTTTGGGTCATAGTCAACTTTTCTCTCCCTCAAAACACGGCGAGTTGAGTTGATGTCAAAGAGCTTGATTTTGGTTCATCTGACCACAGCACTTTCTCCCAAGCCTGAATCATTAGATGTTCATTGGCAAACTTCAGACGGGCCTGTACATGTGCCGCCTTGAGCAGGGGGATCTTGCGGGTGCTGCAGGATTTCAATACATTGCGGCGTAGTGTGTTACCAATTGTTTGCTTGATGAGTGTGGTCCCAACTGCCTTGAGACCATTAACAAGCTCCTCCCGTGTAGTTCTGGGCTGATCCCTCACCTCTCTCATGATCATCCTTACCCCATGAGGCGGGATCTTGCATGGAGCTACAAATCGAGGGCAATGGATTTTTCATTTTGTATTTCTTCCATTTCCGAATAATCACACCAACAAGTCTCCTTCTCTCCAAGCTTCTTGCTGATGATCTTGCAGCCCATTCCAGCCTTGTGCAGGTCTACAGTCTTGTCCCTGATGTCCTTTGACAGCTCTTTGGTCCTGCCCATGGTCGTGGAGAGGCTGGAATGAAAGATACAGATTCTGTGGACAGGTGTCTTTTATACACACAACGAGCTGATATTAGGTCATTAGGAGTACTTTCTTAAAGTGACAGGACTAATCTGTGTTCCACATGGGCACATAAGCAATCTGTGGGAGGCAGAATTGTTGCTGGTTGGTAGAGGATCAAATACTTATTTCACTCAAATGCAAATCAATTTACAACCTTTTTATAATGTGTTTTTCTGGATTTTCTGATATTCTGTCTCTATCTGTTAAAATAAACCTACCATAAAAATTATAGACCCTTATTTTTTGCAAGACAATAAACCTCATCAAAGACAATTGGAAATGTTTGTCTCTTATTCAGTGATATATTTTTATTTGCCACCACACAAGCATGTGTGGTTAAAAAGTATATGAATGTTTTTGGTTTTTTTTTGACAATCGTTTGCTAGATAAGACTCTTATTCCTCGGCTGGGATCAACTTTGAAGCTGCACTGAGACTCACATTTAGACCTTCAACCCGTTGGACCCCATCGAAGTCACTATGGAGAAAAATCCTGAAATGTTTTCCTCAAAAACCTTAATTTCTTTTCGACTGAAGAAAGAAAGACATGAAGATCTGGGATGACATGGGGGTGAGTAAATTATCAGGAAATTTTCATTATGAAGTAAACTAATCCTTTAAATTATTACAATGTTGCATTTTCTTCATGGTTCAGTTTGCTTTCACAAGGTAACATTTCCAAAATGTGTTTATGCAAGTCACATCTAAATCCATGACAGCTCCTGATGCGCACATGCTCACGATCTTACTGATGTGTGTAGATGTTTGGAATCGCATTCACCATCATTCAAGGCAAAATCCTGGATCACTTCAGCACACTAGCCGGCAACATCTTCCTCTGTGTGTTCCTCTTCATCGGCTCCATCATGACAGGTAGAAACTCATCACATGACACTCAACATGTGACCACTAAATGACTGTGTCATTTATTTAAAGTGCATTCTTTATACCGTCTTACTGAAAATCGTGGTTTCTGGTTTAAACAAATTTTTTTTATGCAAAGTATCATTTTTCAGTGTAGTTTCATGACATTCTTTGAAGCAGTGCTTCTCAATTGATTTTGCTTAGTTAGTTGTACTTTATTGTCCAGCCTTGGCTGAAAATTGGTCTTTGGCCTTGCTATACACACAATAATGACAAAACACAACATCCACATCAACACAATCAAATAAATACTTAATACATTCATATCATGATGATGTGTGTGAGGTTAAAAGTCTTTCTTTTATCCCACTTTAATATGTCAACTACTGTATAAGTAAGATCGATTTCCCTGAAAATGTTAAACATTGTGACTGGACCAGCCCGACACAACAACATCAGCTGAAGTTGAGTGAGGTGGTGAAATTGCAATTACAGTAATTGACAGAAGGAGAGTTTGATTGGACACACAACCATTGACATCAACAACAAAAGATATGGGGAGTTTTTTAATTTTGTTCTAACTATGCATGATTACATGGTTAGTAAAAATGTTTTTGAACCACGTATACTAAATGAGGCAAGGGTATCAAGTTACATTCAAGCTATTTTGAGACATGAAGACATTTCTTTTGAAAAACATTTAAATGTGTAATTTTGGTGCTCAAAGATGAATTTTAAGGGATACAATTATTGACTACAGGGGGACTTTAAATACAGCCTGGGTTGGTATTAATAGGATATTCCTGTAGCTCAGACACTAGCAACACCAAGGTCATTGGTTTGAATCCCAGGGAATGCATGAAATGATCAAGTGTATGCCTTCAAAGCAATGTAAGTTGTTTTGGCAAAAAGCGTCTGCCAAATGCATACATGGGAATGCAAATTAACTGTAAAAATGGACAACTTTTCAATGATTCGACTGTTTCTCTGCCTCACAGCATTTATAAAATCTGACCTGCGGCGACAGAAGGCCAACCAAAAGTCTCTGACAGATGTCAACGCTGTAAGTATGTTATAACTGGACTTAAGCAGAATAAATGCAGTATTTAAACTTTCATTTAACACGGTCTGATCTGCCTGAAGAAGCCCTTATGATCAGATTCCTCTCTATGATCTGATGCTCTGTATGAAAAAGAAAAAGTGCAGCTCATCCAAGAGGTTATGTCAAGGACTGAGGGTATAAAACATAATATGGGTTTTAATGACATTTTATACTGACTTTAATCTCATAGAATATAAATTAGAACAGATTGTCCTGTACCAAATCAGGAATGCTGACATACTGTTAGCACATTATGATTGATAGGTTGTCTGAAATACGCATTAAATGCCATACCACAAGCGAAGAACTCATGTATAGCATATCTTCCTAAAATAACACACTTTATTAAACCAAAAATAATTTTAAGCTCTTCATTCGGTTAAATTAACTCTAAAGGCTGATTTGGTCAGAGATTCTACAGTAGAGTAGGATTGCCACTTATAATCAAATTATTAGTGCTGGGCAAAGATTAATCGCATCCAAAATAAACGTTTTTACATAATATAAGTGTGTGTGTACTGTGTATAATTAGTTACACATGCATACACATGCATCATTTATATATTTAAGAAAAATTTGTTATTTATATACAATATTTATAATATAAATTATGTACAAATATATACAGTTTATACATGCAAATATTTCTCAAATATATACATGCATATGTGTGTATTTATATATACAAAATATACACAGTACACACACATTTTATGTAAACACAAACTTTTATTTTGGATGCGATTAATCATTGCACAGCACTAAAACAATATTAAACCTTTTTTATTTAACTTTCCATTGGGGTGTTTTTACCAACGTTACTCAAGATCTTGAATACAGACACGTCTGAGCACATCATACACAATACACGTCAACTTAAGACTGACACTTACAAAACCTAGTGAGCTGCCCATGTAGGGCGTCAAAGACAGGCTTCTACCGCGACGTCTGTTGCAGAAAGCATTCAGAATAATACATAATGAGATTACATCTTGGTGAGCAGCTGTCTAAAGGTTACACTAGATTCTGGAATAGAGTCAAATACACAAAACAGGGTGAAAAAAAGAAATGTAAACCAATGAACAGAACTAAAAACCCAACATGGCCATCTGGTGGTTATATAAGGGCTGGTGACAAGAAGGTTGGTTTGATCCAAAAGCCATTAGGGCTATTTTTTTCTTAAATATATACACAATTGCTGTTCTCAACTAATGGGTCACGACCTCTCTCTGTCTGTTCTGATTGGTTATGGACAACAGGAGAAAACGATGCTAAATTAATACAATACTGTATATTAACCACAAAATACAGTCTGTTGTGATTGTTAGCTGTTGTGACAACTTACAGCTCATGTCAGAAACCAACCATATAGCATATATGCACATCTGAATTTCAGCTCTGGATCTTCCTCAGCACAGTGATACGAATGATGGCGTTGGTTTTTCCATGTCAATTCCAGCACAAGTCTCATACTTTTGAAGTGTATGTAAAGTGATTTCGCACTGCAGAAAACAGCGTAATTTCAACATAAACAACACGAACCACACTCTTCCAGTCTCAGCTACAACTACATTGTTTGAGGGCGGAGCAAAGCAGATGTTGTTCATTGGCAGCCAATGAAGACCACAGGCTGGCATAGTGCAAATTAGTTAGTGTTGTGATTCCAGTCTGTTTGTCCCATGTTTAGCAGTTTCCCATTATGTTTAATGTCTATTAGTTTTTCCCAGGTGTCTCTGATTAACCACACCCCCTTGTTATCTTGTTTAGCTTGTTTGCCTGTGTATTTAAGCCCTGTGTCTAGTTCAGTCTTTGTGAGTTCTTGATGTTGTATGTTGGTTGTACTGTTCCTGAGTCCTGTTCCCTAGTCTGAGTTTAAGTTTTTAGTTTATTTAATAAAGTGTGCTGCACGTGGATCCTGCTTCCTCCTATGTTTCAACCGCATTGTTACAGAATAACTCACCAAAATGAATCCAGCAGCGAGGATCATGTGTCTCCGTCAAGGAAAACGTCCTATAGACCCCTTTTGTGCCGACATCACAATTACGTCACGGCGTTAGCTGGAGGCAAAACAAAGTGAAAACTGGAGGCGGCCATTACAAACCAGCACAGATTCGGCTACATAATAAGGATCTTAAATTATTATTATTTTTATTAAATGTCATCTCGTTGTGTTTCTGGGTGCAAGAATCACCTACAGGATCCAATTTGAATTTTTTTTCTAAATTATTGTGATTATTTGGGAATCATCTATGATTGTATACATTGTTGTGATTGATTGTGATAGACTTTTTGAAAGAAAGAATAATCAAATACATAGTTAATTAATATAATTTTAATACATATTTTTATTTCTAGAAAATATTCACATCATTAAAATTGCACTGTAATGTCACTCTTTACATTGTCGTCTTCTGGCCTTGGCGCTGGGCAGGACCGCGCAATGTAACGTTGCCACAAGTCAAGACCATTCATCACATAGTTATAGGCATCTAAAGATTTATATGTCCTCAGTTTGTCTTTACGCTCGGTTTCTCTATCAGGTAGGTGTAGAAGTCAGGCCACTCAACCGAGGTAACGACTTTGATGGACTCGGTTTTCCATCGTGATTTTTTTTTTAGAGGGGGGCTATCTGAGCCACTCGGTTCAACCATGCCTCTACACAATCCTCATTGGACTTTAAAAGTGTATATTGACTTGGCGCTGCAACTGAGGGGCTCAACTTTTACTGTGGATTTGGTGGACGAGTAGCCCTGCAACCCCACAGTACCTGCCAAGTCTGAGTCTCTTCATGTCATGTCTGCCAAGCCTGAGTCTCTTCACGTCATGCCTGCCAAGCCTGAGTCTCTTCACGTCATGCCTGCCAAGCCTGAGTCTCTTCACGTCATGTCTGTCAAGGCTGAGTCTCTTAACGTCATGTCTGCCAAGCCTAAGTCTCTTTATGTCATGCCTGCCAAGCCTTAGTCTCTTCACGTCATGCCTGCCAAGCCTGAGTCTCTTCACGTCATGCCTGCCAAGCCTGAGTCTCTTCACGTCATGCCTGCCAAGCCTTAGTCTCTTCACGTCATGCCTGCCAAGCCTGAGTCTCTTCACGTCATGCCTGCCAAGCCTGAGTCTCTTCATGTCATGCCTGCCAAGCCTGAGTCTCTTCACGTCATGCATGCCAAGTCTGAGTCTCTTCACGTCTGATTTTCACGTCATGCCTGATTAGCCTGATCTTCACGTCATGCCTGATTCGCCTGATCTTCACGTCATGCCTGATTCGCCTGACCTTCCCGTCATGCCTGAACAGCCTGATCTTCACGTCATGCCTGACCAGCCTGATCCTCTCCCGTCACGCCTGACCAGCCTGATCCTCTCCCGTCACGCATGACCAGCCTGATCCTCCCGTCACGCCTAACCAGCCTGATCTTCACGTCACGCCTGACCAGCCTGATCTTCACGTCATGCCTGACCAGCCTGATCTTCACGTCACGCCTGACCAGCCAGAGCCTCTCCACGTCAGCCCTGCCGAGCCTGCGCTCCAAGTCAGTCCTGCCGAGCCTGAGCTTCACGAAAGTTCTGCCGAGCCTGAGCTTCACGTCAGTTCTGCCGAGCCTGAGCTTCAGTTATGCTTATGTTGTGATTCCAGTCTGTGTTCCCCTGTCTTGTCCCATGTTTAGCAGTTCCCCGTCATGTTTAATGTCTATTATTGTCTCTGATTAACCACACCCCCTTGTTTTCTTGTTTAGCTTGTTTGCCTGTGTATTTAAGCCCTGTGTCTAGTCTTTGTGAGTTCTTGATGTTGTATGTTGGTTGTCCTGTTCCCTAGTCTGAGTTTAAGTTTTCAGTTTATTTAATAAAGTGTGCTGCACGTGGATCCTGCTTCCTCCTATGTTTCAACCGCATCGTTACAGTTACATTGTAGGTATGTAACAGAAAGATTGGAATTACTGACGACTCGTTTCAGGCAGTTCAGAATCACTTCTTTCTTTTAGTAGACAATAACTTTATTTGTTGTGCACCTTGATCTTTAAAACTTTGTATTTAAAACTTTTACATTCACAAACAGCTATATTACACACTGCATGAAAGGTAATATTTGTATTACCATAAGGGGCACTTAAGGATAAACTCAGGGTTCAAACTGCACGAGACAGCATCAGGTGAAAGAAAAGAGCTGTTGTGCCTGGGAAGGGTGTGTAAATAGTAAAAACATAAAAACATCCATAAACAACTGTTTTATTACATCTTTAGAGAAAGCCAATATGTTACAAACATACATAGAGTAATGTTTGTTTGAAAAATAAATAATAGGTCCTACAAAAATAATCAAATATCTATATAAAGATGTAAATAAAAATACCTACACACACAGGTCTCCAAAAAATAAAAAAATAAAAAGCTTATCAGATTCAGCTTAGTTTGGCCAAACATACCAAACTTTTGCCAAACATGAGAATTTTTTAGCAAGATGTGTGTCTGTGGATAATGTCAGCAACTTTACACATGCATACAGTACAGTTAGGGTGGTATACACTTTATAGAAAAAGTGAACTGCTTGTATACCGTAACATGTGAACTATATTACCGCACAGCTCTAATCTGATAAATGTGAATATAAGACATTATTAATATAAGGCAAGTTATTACCGAATGAAACACTGTGTAATGTCAAATAAGTTTGACTTGACATTACTTTTCCTTGTTATTTCTAGTTATTTCTGTGCATTTTTATGTTGTAGATTTCATTAAAATTATTTTTAGGGTTCCTTACTGAGGTAGTGATGGATGGTTAAATTTACTGTTTCTTTTTTTTTCTGTTCAGGACTCATCCATGCATTCCCAAGACGGAAAATCGTTGCCAGTAAAAGAGGTTAAGATGTAAGAAGTCATCATATCCATCAATCTAAAAAAAACTAAAATCTACACAGCCAGTATCCTGAATAATGACAGCTTAATATTAATTTTTCCAAGCACAAGTGAAAGTTTTCTTCCTTCATTTTGCTAATAACCTGTTGTTGTTCCAGCAGTATTTAAACTGACCAATAGTTAGTGCTCCCACATTAAATGCCACAAAACTCAGTGGGAATCATTCATCAAACACAATTTCGTAAAATACATTTTTGTAGACCATTCAATTCACAAAAGTATGGTTATATGAACGATTAAAATGAAAAAAAAAAAAAAGCTTGTTTCATAAATGAGACTTAATATGTTTTAATGTGCTGGGAAATGTATCATGTTTGCATGATGGTTCCTTAGATCTGACCTAATTTTTTTATATCTAGAAGTTTTAATCTAGTAAAAGTGTCTCTGAAGCACACATCTGAATCGAGAGAGATCTCACTCTGTGTTCAGGTTGTTGATGCTGGACATCACAATATTATTATGGAAGGTCGAAGTCCTTCAATAAAACCCATCAGTTGAAGCCTACTTGAATGTGCCAGAACATCAGTCATGTGATCAATGGAGGACGTGTGATGCTTATGTCGTACATAATGCAATACTAACAGTCTGCAGCAGGATCCGACAACCGTACAATACACTTATCTCAGACTAAAGAAAGTATTAGAATAAATGCAAAGTTTAAGGTATGTTGTAGCAGCAGCAGTAATGCATGACTGATGGACGCTTTTTGATCCAATAGAAACATATATTAATGACATTTAATGCCAGGGTAATATAACACAAAGTATAGTCTTATAAATGTACATTCAGTTTTTAAAAAATTAAGGAAATAAAAGACGTGGAAACGCATCATCACATGATACTTGCAACGTTTTTCTTCCAATTGCGAGTTTTTATCTCACAATTTAGACTTTCTTTCCCTCTCGATTTTGAGTTTAGATCATTTACAATTACCTTTTTTATTATTTTATTTCATGGTGGAATAAAAATGTTTTCATACATTATAAATCAAAGCAGTCACAGATGGAGTCAGTCTATTGTCTGTACGTGTGACAGACTGTCATGTGCCGACTCCTTTTAACAAGATGCTTTGTACACAATGACATCACAAAACATGATTCCTCAAGGTCATTTAAATTTATTCATTTCACATGGCTTCAAATATCCACCAAACAAGCAAAGTTCAGAAAGAACAGCAACACTGAAAATTACATAATACATTTTGACACTCTGGTTTTCTGAGATTTTGAACAGATGATGGTCTCGCAAAACTGATGTCAGTCTGTAGAAGTGTAGTTACTGTCCTAATCTGTGTGTATATTGTTGTTATGAATGTATGTATATGTAGTTTATGTGTATTTTACAGTACTTGTATAGAAACAGTTTGAATATAATACAGATAAAATTGTTGTAAATTGAATATCACAGTCAATAATAAAGAGTGATAACTAGTTTTAACGCACTACATGGCTAAAATGCAAATGTGAGTATGTTTTTTGATTTTGTGCATATTAGTAATTTGCAATTTAACATGCAAATAAGTCATGTAAACCTTTCCACGTGTATTCTGGGGAAAACACTAACAGCGACGTGACCAGTAATAAACATTCATGTACATCCGAGGCTAAAACCCTTTCCATGGAAAGGCTTCTATTTGAAAGCTTAAATGTCTTTCAGTAGCTGAGATTTAGACAAAGAAGAAGCTCAAATATTCTTCACTACATCACCCCATTTGTGTCTTTCACCATTTTCATCACGGTACTATTTTTCTAATAAAATAGCTTAAAAAATGACTCAAATGTATAATAATTCAACTTTAAATAACTATATACAATTATTACACTGATTTCAATGCTGTAAAAAGGTAGTTTGGCCCTTATATGTGACTGGCAACCAGTTGATAGCAGGACCGGCACATAACGAACCACTGACCCATCGGTAAAACGTCCCGTTGGACCACATGTAGCGTCCCGTCCCATTACAGCCATCCCGTGTCAGTGCCAGAGGGATCAACAGTGATGCTGGGAACATCACTCAGTTCCTCTTCTTCTGACGAGCTCCCATTACTTCCTGAGGCTCAACGATACACTGGAAGCCGATCAACATGCCCACAATAGAGACACCTAGAAACACAAAACCACACGATGCTAATTCTAGATCAATCCAACAACATTATACAGCACTGATTATAAAATAGGATGGCTGAGGATAGTAGTCAAACTGATTTTTTTTTTTTTTTTTTGCAGTGAATATTTCTCAAATATTGAGTTTCTATATTTGAAAGTCAGAGTCTGACACACATTACTTCAAGATTTCAAATACAATGTACATCCATTTAGTGTCATTTGTACGCAAGTGTGATACCAGTCCGATGTTTGGAATAATTAAGATCTTTAATGTTTTTGATAGAGGTCTCATCAAGGCTGCATTTATGTGATTAAAAAATATAGTAAAAAAAATATAAGTAATATTGTGACCTATTATCAACATTTAAAATAGCTGTGAATGTATAGTAAAATGTATTCCTGTGATCAAAGCTGAATTTTCAGCATCATTACTCCAGTCTTCAGTGTCACATGATCTTTCAGAAATCATTCTGATATGATGCTCAAGAAACATTTATGATTATTAACACTGTTAAAAATAGGATTCAGGATCTTTGATGAACAAAGTTCAAAAGAACAGCATTTCTGTCATGAAGTGACTTCTCTCTGAGTGTTTTCATGTTAACTGATATGACAATGTTGATATATATAGATCTGCTACGCTGCTGCTGTTATTGCTACTGCTAATACCTATTATCAACTGCGGCTAATCACAAATCAGGTAACCAATTGTACCTAATTTACACGCGCTACTGCTCCACTGACAATACACTAGTCACTCCGCTGCACATCTCAGACCACTTCTTCCTCACTTTCAACCTCAACCAAAATTAACAATTCTTCTAACTCTCGCATGCTTTTCATAACCTTCTCCTCTCTTCTCAACCCTAACAGCTGACGATTTTGCCACATTCTTCATAGATAAAACAACCACCGCCAGCGGCCAATTTACCAATCCACAAACTGACACACACTTTTTACCAGCAAACGCACACATTCTACCCTCCTTCTCTCTCAGGGTTCGTACACCTTTTCCAAGGTCAAATTCAAGCACTTTTTAAGCACTTTCAAAGTCCATTTTAATGTTAAATGTTTAATTTCATACATAGTCAAAATTATTATTTTGTGTTTTTATCACATTAAAAGAGATAATGCAATAAACAGCCAAAAGTTTCGTAATAGCAGAAGGATCAGACATTTAAGCAAAACACAGGTTTTATTTTTCAAAATGTATCACTGTCTAGTAGCACTGAGTGGGAGGATTTGAGCCAAACGACATGCAGCTGGGTCATTCTGTGTCAAATCAGACAAAATCCAGGAAAACAATTGCTGCATCCTCCTAGATTTTGCTCTAAATGTATGCTACTGCCAGTCTTTTCACACTTTTTTCCAAATCTAGGGCATACCGTACAAACTTGTAATGGTTCAGTCATATTGACGTTTGTCTTTCACCCTATAAGGTTTGGGCTGCCTATGAATAATACTTTCATTATATTAATGTCCAAATATTGCTTCCCAGATAATGTGATTTTCAGGCTGTAAAACTGAAGTATTTTCAAGGTCTGAAAATAGGATTTGAACAAAAAAAATCTGAGACAGTGCAACAACAACCTGTAATTCCATTTTAACCCAGAAGACTCTGACAGTGCACAGGCACCTGCCTGATAAATAGCCTATATTAATTGAAAACATTTTTTTATTCCATTGTCAAGACATATACATTTATCTACTGGAATAGAGCAGTGTAAATATTGCATAAGACCATCCTCAACCTTACAGTAGGCTATGACACTCCATCTGACACGATTTCTGTTCAGCAATTAACGATTGTTGTTATGACCTGGGCTAACGTTAGTTACCGAAATAAACTGCCAGTGTGAAAGCACCCTCAGTCACTTAGTTTGCGAATTCCTAGCTAGCAGTTACTAGCGTAAACAAATAGGCACTAACGTGTACAGTAGGCTACTTCATTTGGCTTACTTGAAAAGTGTAGGGTGCTTTCACACTGGCAGTTTAGTTCGGAATAGAACAGGGCACGGTTCGCATGAAAAATCGCTAATGTGAACGCTGTCATGCGGACCCGGGTGAGCACTGGGGTACCAAACCCGAGACTGCCTGGAGGAGGTGGTCTGAGTTCGGGTGCACTCGAACCGTGCTGCGGTTCGCATGAATGTGAAAGCATCACGGACTCGGGTGCGCACTTGTTCAGGAAGTAAAGTGACCTGCACATTCTTTTTAGCTGATTATGATGCATTTAGTTAAATAAAACACATGTAAGGGATGATAGTGTTGATAATTTACCTTGGATAAGAGTGAGAGTGAGTCAACAGTAGAGCCCGACCGATATGGATTTTTGGGGTCCGATGCCGATACCGATAAAAAAAAAAAGCCTGATACCGATATATCGGCCGATATTATTTATGTGTACAGTAGCAATATTATTTATGTGTATTATAGTACAGTACCAGTCAAAAGTTTGGACACACTTTCCTATTGGTGTGTACAAACGTTTGATGGGTACTGTATATAGAATACACAGTATTTAAACAAAATAAATATATAAACATTTTGCAATGATCACTCAAATGTGGTGATCAAACACTTGTGTGACAAATGGAGGCAGGGAGAATGATAGAATGAGAATGATACATTTGAGCTGTAAGCAAACTAGTTTGCATTGCATGCTATATTATATTATATTCTAAATACTGTTGCATAATCTTCACTAACGACTTTGTCTTTTAATTTAGTCACATTATATAAAACAACTTGTATCAATAAATATATCAAAAGTGTCACTGACATTATCTTCTATTTTTAGTCTTAATTCCTCTAATCTCTACCAGTGGAGGAAGAACTCAGATCTTTTTACTAAAGTAAAATTTATAATATCATAATGAAAATGTTTTTAATTACATAATGTACAGACTTTTATACTATTTTAAATAAGTAGTAAGCAAAATGTACCTAAACGTGAAACTAGGCTACTCTTAATGCAAAATGGCCCTATATAAAGTGTTATAATTATATAAATGATTGGAATATTGCTTGATGTTGTAACGTAGCGTTATAGGCAGAATGAGCTTTAACACTGTGTCTACACACCGGACGCGGCCGTTATTGCTCGCGTGAGTCGCAATAGCTGTTTACCCGAGACGCGGAAAAGCACCCGTTACAGAGCAGAATGGGCCATCCGTTTACTGGCGGAGATTTGTCGCTCGCGCCACGCATTTTAATCAATGTTTAATAAATCAATTGCCTGGATTTAATAAATAAAAGGTAAATATGGCAGACAATATAATCAGGACTTCTCAGCTGCGCGCTTGCAATAGTCACAAGCTCACACAATACGTGACAGAGGCTGACAGCAGAGAAATCAATTCAGTGAATTACACTGCGCAAATCAAAAGTAATAGTCTACTACCCACTGGATGAAGAAAGGTTGGCTCTCAACAGAACATATAATATTCATTTTATTTCATTTTTCGTGTTCGCATTTGAGGAAAAAACGGACGTGACAAGCTCCGAAAGTGGCACTAAAGTGCTTTAAAACTTTCAAATAGACATCGAACAGAAAGCACAAAGCCTTTCATTAAAGTCAATTTCGTTTTGTATTAATTATATCTTAATTTTAATTAATGTTTCATCAACCAAATGCCTGGATTTAATAAATAAGAAGTAAATATAACAGACAATAGATAATCTCGAAACGGACGCGCCGGCGAGTGAACTGCAATTCGTCTCATAAATGAACCGAAACTCAGCGTATAGACCTGAGAAATATATCTATTGAAATGTCTACTTTTAAACAGAACAAATCAAAACGAAAGACAAACTGCTCTCTGCTTATGTAATCCTTCTGAAATGTACATTTCTCTCTGGCGCGTTCAAAGATCGCGAGTCCGCATCCTCAACTTCATCTTTGCGGCCCACAATGACTGAAAACACTTGTTATTAATAAACAATTAAAATGTCTCCTTGCTTTATTTGATGTATTCATATCATTGCTTTTGCCAGTTCATTGTGACAGCTTTTAGGTGCTTTATTGGCAGCGCCACCCTTACATGAATCACCGCACGCCGCATTTTTTTTAATATTCATTTATCGGCCATTATAAATGCCGATACCGATAGTTATGAAAATGCCTAATATCGGCTCGCCGATATATCGGTCGGCCTCTAGTCAACAGTGTATTCGCACACACATAGCGCGTGGACTCAGGGCAACAAATTAATGGAAATCCACTGTCTCCTGCGTTTGCAATCAGCAAAAAGCCAAATGCGACACACAGTAAACCTGTGTTGTTCACTCAGCTGCGCATAATAGCACCAAATTAATAAAAAACACAATATATTGACCCGCGTTCTGTTTTCTATCATGCGTCGTGCACGTTTGCGATGTCGTAAGATGCACGCAAACGCACCAGGATTCGATAGAATCAAGTCGAGTGTGAAACTAGACCAACACTGCGGGGGCCGCCGGGAACAATCGCGCTCGGGCCGCAGCAAACGATTTATTTCTACATTTAATAAACAAACTATTCAGTCAGAGAGGTATTTGTTGTGAAATACATAGTTCAAATTTCAAGCATTTTATCCAAAATTTAAGCACTTTTCAAACCTTGAAAACACAACATCAAAATTCAAGCATTTTCAAGGATTTCAAGCACCCGTACGAACCCTGCTCTTTGCTTTCAGAGGCAGAAGTCTCCAAACTCCTCTTTTCCAATCACCCTACCACCTGTCCGCTTGATCCTATTCCCACTAATCTATTTCAAGCCATTCCTAAAGATGAAGGGCATCTCGGGAACTGCACTCCAATGGTTCAAGTCTTACCTCTCAGGTAGGTCCTTCAGGGTGTCGTGGAGGGGTGTGGCGTCTAAGACCCAACATCTACAGTAGCTACTAGGGTGCCTCAGGGCTCAGTGCTTGGACCACTTCTCTTCTCCATCTACATGACATCACTAGGATCTGTGATTCAGAAACATGGCTTTTTCTATCACTGCTACATTGATGACACACAACTCTACCTCTCATTCCAGCCTGACGATCCGACGGTAGCTGCTCGTATCTCAGCCTGCCTGACAGACATTTCTGGCTGGATTAAGGACCACCACCTTCAACTAAACCTTGCGAAGACAGAGCTACTTGTGGTCCCTGCCAACCCAACACTTCATCACAACTTCTCCATTCAGCTAGGCTCACCATCCATAACTCCATCAAGGTCAGCCAGAAACCTTGGGGTTGTAATTGATGATCAATTGAACTTCACAGACCACATTGCTAGAACTGCCTGGTCGTGTAGATTTGCCTTGCACAACATTAGGAGGATCAGGCCTCCAAACAGAGCATGCTACACAACTTGAGTATCATTCTGTGTAAATGCATAGATAAACAGCACTTTGTTAGAAAGCATTTCATGATCTAGACCGACAAAAACATTATTAATAATTAGTAACATACTAGTTGGAAAATGTAATGATGTATATGCTGTTTTGTTTGTTACTTTCCTGACAATGTTATATTCCAGCTAATATTATTCAGTGAATTAATATTACCCAGTGAATTATTCCTCACTCTTAGTTTAAACCTATTAAACGGCACATAAACCTTCTAAAACCGTTTAAAATTAATTACATTTCTGCAAAGGTGATATGACTCTGTCCCCTGTCAATTATTTTCTCCATATGAAAACATTAGACTTTTAACATTTACTTGCCTATTGTTAACATTGTTGCTGCTGATGCTTATAAATTATATGTATAATTTAGATATAAATTATATAATGTAATAATATAAATGTTTTTATTGTGATTTGAAGATTTAATTTAACATGAAAGAGTGTTAACTTTCAACACTTTTGTTTATTTTTTTAAGATGACTGAAAGGAGGAAAAATCAAAGGACTTACTCCACAGACCCCTCTATTTATTTGTGTATAAATATAAAGGGGTTTTTTTGTATGCAAGGAGGGAGTGATTGTTATATATAAAATGCTTCCTTACGTACAGAGTTAGCGTTAGAGTATTAATGAGCGCTCAAAAACAGGTGACCCACGACGCCCCCGCCCCTGCGTGACTCACATTCTCTGCTAAGTAAGAGTTTTCTCCATTGTTATTCACTTCCCCCTGTGGCTCAGTGGTGGAATATAAGACTTTCGCACCAGAGACCTGAGTTCGAATCCCAGCTACGTGTCTCCCAGCTGAATCTTTTCACCAAAGCAGACGAGCTCACGCCGGCCTGCCCTGCGGGACCCACTCTCTTTGGCAGAGTCCGAAGACGGGCATTGGTCGGGCTTAACTTTGACCCCACCCCCCATCTAAGTGTAGCAAAAGTGCAATTGGACTAAGCATGGACAGCAATCCTCTCTAGCACAAGCTAGAGGTATCCAAAATGCAGGCTATGACCGACAGTAATGTATGCTCCCCTGCAAACATATGCTGTTTCACTGTACTGTCCCAATAGCAACATGAGCATGAAAACGGTGGGCGGCCGTGTCCCTATCACAAAGCGGCCTGGCCCCAGATTAAAAGTTTCTCACACATTTCCCAGTCCCATCTTTTCAGGCGACTGGAAATACCTACATTGCAGTAAATGGGTCTGTTATAAAACATGCACACCTGCAAACATACACCGTTTTTACGCCGACAAAAATAAATAAATAAAATAAAGTAAATAAATTTTAAAAAAGGCACGAAAAGAGCTCTTTCTGTCTGTGTCATTTGTAGGTCATGTGTCCACTGTAAAGTACACGCCCCTACACTCAAGCACTGTTTCCACAGTCTTAAATTCTCCCTCGATTCACGCTGGAAATGCATTAAATGTAGGTCATGTGCCCACTACGAAGTGCTCAACCCTACACATAAACACTGTTCGCACAGTATCAAGTTTCCTCCAGCTCATGCCAGGAACATAATGAATGTAGTCCGTGTGCCCACTATGAAGTATGCACCCCTACACACAAGTACTGTTCCCACAGTCTAAAATTCTCCCCCAGCTCACGCAGGGAACGCATTAAATGTAGATCATGTGCCCACTATGAAGTACGCACTCCTACACACAAGCACTGTTCACACAGTATCAAGGTCTCCAGCGGAGAGTGTAATGAAAGAAGTGCGCGTGCCCACTATGAGTTGTGTGCCAACTGTGAAGTATGCACCCCCACATGTGTAAACAGTTCATTCAGTGATCAAATGTGCGCCCGCTGTAAAGTGCGCGCCCCCGAACATGAGCACCACTCTCACAGCAGTGCGAACACTAAACAGCTGGGCGGCCGGGTCCCTATTACACAGCAGCCCATCCCCAGTTTTCAATCAATCCCTATCTATGCGGGCCGAGGCCTGGCAGGGCATCCCCGGTATATAGGAATGGGTGTTGAACATAATAAAATGAGGCTACTCGCAACAGTTTGCTTGCAAACCCACGCACTTTTCAACCGTGGTCGAGACAACAGTGAGAAGAGACGTGGGTCACGTCCTTTGCACCAAAGTGTCGAAACTGTTAGAGAAGTAGGCCCCAATAATTTCCGCGATCACGGAATCGTGGACGGAATCGCGGAATTTGCAAATTAACGCGGAATCTAGTGTTAATGCGGAATTTTGCGGAATTTTACATATTTGGAATGAAATTATGTTTTTGTGTGGGAGAAGAACGTATGTCTGGGGAAAATGCAGACCGGGGAAGCAAATCTGGGCGACACAACCCCTCCCGTCATTTCAGCTGCCTCTCCCCCTTCATAACAATGAAAGCATGGCGAAGTGGCTCTCCACCAGCTCTGCTTTCGTCGGCTAAAAAGTTAAGAAACTTGACGCTAAGCCCTCAGTACCGAGCCGAGCAGTTCCCACATGACTTTTATACAGTGTTTCCCACACATAGACTAATTCGTCGCGGTGCACCACAGAATCAACACCGGCCGCCACATATTGCGTTTCGTTATTCATTTTTTTTAACGCTATTTAAAACACGAAGCGTATTCTTTCAGTTGCATTTCCTTTCCCTGCTCTCCCTCCGTCTCTGTCACTCACGCGTCTTTCTCACACACATACACACACACAACCCCTCCCCTCCGTGCACACCGAGGCGCTCCGGACTGGACAAAAGCGAAGCGAACTCCGCGAGCGACACTGCGTGAGTGAGACCGAGTGTGTCCGAGAGCGCGCTTTACAGTGCGCGAGAGAGAGGCTGAGTGTGACTTTTATTTAAACTAATATAATTTATTTTACTGGACAATTTAAAGCTCATAACCATTAATATTTTGTTGTTACCTGAAGTACTTCGAGTGCAGTGTTTGCATCATGCAGTATTTGTCCTGAAAAGTAAATGTGATGTTTGTTACCTCAATAATTTTAAGGTCATTCCTGTTTTATTTGTGTAGCCTACATTTTAATCATTAACATTAAAAGCTCACTCTTTTTACGACTAAAATAACAGTAAAGGGTAAAAAAAAAATTAATTCCCCAAAATTAAAACGGAAAAAACTGAATTTGCAAAAATTAAAACGGAAAAAACGGAATTTGCGAAAAAATAAAACGGAATTTTGAAAAAAATAAAACGGATTTTATAGGGCCCAAAAGAAGGGAGCTGTGGAAACAGTCCCATTATCACAAAGCGAGGTAGGCTTTTATGGTGCGTTCACACCAAATGCGAATAGAGCGTCTGGTGCGAGTGATTTCAATGTTAAGTCAATGTAAAGACACGTTTACGCACGTCTAGAGGTCCTGCGGAGCGCATTAGGCGTATAGTGTGGCGCTATAGACGCGAATTCGCCCCGTTCGCGCAAATGATGCGAATTGAGCGTCTGGCGCGAATGATTTTATTTGGTGCATTCACGCGTTTGACGCGAATCCGCAAATTGGGGTCTGACGCCTGAGTTGAAAAATCTGAACTTTGGCGTCTGTTCACGCCGCGTTAACCAATCGGGAGCCTGCTTGCTGCTGTCACGTGGTGAAGTAAATATTTTATCACATAAAAACTTGATTTCAATATATGAGACATTAATTTTGATTGCTATTAAATCCAGATATCGCCCCATCACAGGCCATTTCTCAGATTCACCTTCGAGGGGCAGGCTTACCAGTACACAATACTACCATTCGGCCTATCACTGGCACATCGTACTTTTACAAAGTCTCTCAAGAGATTTCAGAGGATGTTGGGTCTTATGGCTTCAGCATCATAAGTACTTCAGCTCGGACTACTGCACATGCGTCCTCTCCAGTGCTGGCTAAAACCCCATGTACCAACTCGCGCATGGCGATCTGGCCACTTACAAATTAGAGTCAACCACGGCTGTATCAGAGCCCTGGCTCCCTGGAAAGCATACGACTGGTATCCGTCAAAAGTGAGTATGGGTGTGGTTACGAGGAGAAAAGTGATCTCGACAGATGCCTCCAATCTAAGTTGGGGGGCCCTTTACAAGAGCAGGCCCGTCTCTGGCCTATGGTCAAGCCCGGAGAGGCGCCTAAATATAAACTGTCTAGAGATGAGAGCAGTCGCTCTATCGCTGAAAGCTTTTCTCCCATACTTAAAAGGCCACCACGTTCTGGTCCAGATGGACAACATGGCAGTGGTGTCCTATATAAATCGCCAGGGTGGTCTCAGGTCAAGCAACCTGCACGCCATGGCCAATAACCTCATCTTATAGGCTCAGCACAACCTGCGCTCCCTAAGGGTGGCGTACGTCCTAGGAATTCTGAACCAGGGTGCGGATATGTTATCCAGAGACAATGTTCCCACAGGGGAATTGTCTCTTCACCCACAGACGGTTCAGCTGATATGGAGCATCTTCGGTGAGGCAGAGGTCGACCTCTTCGCTCAGAAGACAACGCTCATTGACAAATATTTTTCTCAAAGAGCAGGGAAGCGCTTGCCCACGATTGGCCGAGCCGCCCGCTGTATTCATTCCCTCCGGTCACGATGTTACCACAGGTCATTGAACGGATCAGGGAGAGCAAGTGTGCAGTGCTACTAATAGCACCTCTCTGAAAGACCCCATTATGGTTCTCAGAGCTGGCAGAGCTGCTGGAAACAGCCCTATGGTCGGTTCTGCCGAGGAGATACCTCCTCACGCAGGCAAACCGATTAATCTGCCATCCCCGTCCCGACTTGTGGGGCCTTTTTTTTTTCATGGGCCCCTCAACGGATACCCGGGTGTCTCCCGGAAAGGGTGCTGAAAACGATCATTGAGGCAAGAGCGCCGTCAACTAGACGTCTCTACGCTCAGAAATAGGTGGTATTTTCTGGCTGGTGCGCTGCACGGAGCCTGGACCCCTATTCGTACGAAATATCGAGTGTACTCGCCTTCTTACAAGGGCTTTTGGATGCGTGTCGTACCCCCTCCACGCTCAAAGTGTATGTGGCGGCCATAACAGCTTCTCAAGCTCTTGTGTCAGGCCAATCACTAGGAAGAAACGACCTCGACCCTGAACCCTCCGCGACCTTCTTCTGGGCCTATCTGCGACCTCTCCTCAGTCCTGGAAGCACTGAAAGGTGCCCCATTTGAGCCGCTGCGGTCTGCGGACCTGAAGCATCTCTCGCTAAAAACTGCACTCTTACTTAGTAAAGAGTGGGCAATTTACAAGCACTGTCAGTAAGCGCTTCCTGCCTTGAGTTTGGGCCTAATGACTCCACAGTCGTCCTTAAGCCAAGCCATGGTTATGTTCCTAAAGTGCTCTCGACTCCGTTCAGAGCGCAGGTTATTTCACTAGCAACTCTTTCCTCGCCAGAAGACGAAAGAGACGCGGGTTTACTCTGTCCCGTCAGGGCTATCAGAGTTTATTTGGAGCGTTCTGCCTCATTCAGACAGTCAGAACAGCTCTTTGTATGCTTTGGCGGCCGTACCAAAGGGCTTGGTGTGACAAAGCAGAGATTATCGCGCTGGATAGTAGACGCTATCGCGCTGGCTTAGGAGTCTAAAGGCCTGCATTGCCCCTTAGGTGTCAGAGCTCATTCCACAGCATTGCTTCGTCATGGGTTTGGTCAAGTGGAAGATATTTGTGAGGCGGCCGGCTGGGCCTCGCCGTCCACATTTATCAGATTTTATAATCTGGAAGTTCCCGCTTTGTAAGCGAGGGTTCTTTCAGTGTAAGTGCAAGCAAAAACCCCCCTAGGCCATAGGACCCGATACATATCTGGTTCTGGCTAAACTCGGACTACGGTCCTTATATATATTTATATACATACATTTTAAGGACTTGGCCCTGTTAGGCCTATTTCCTTGCTTTCCTATACGAGGCTCGTCAAATGACCGGTTTCTATTGGGATTCATAACTTAACTCATCTATGGGCCTCAGGCATCTTGCTTCGGCTACAGTATGGAGCGAAGTTAAGGGGGTTCCCATAGCGTAAGCTAGCCTTACGCAACACGAGAGACCTCTCAAAAGGGAACGTCTCGGGGACTTATGTAACCTCGATTCCTTGAGAAGAGGGAAGGAATATTGCGTAACCCACCGTGCTATTGTGCTCAGAGGATCGCTTCAGTCGACTTAAAGGGATACTTCAGGATTTAGCATTAAGCTTTGTATCAGTAGAAAACCAGTAGTATTTTCGAATTACTGTGCTTCCCCCCCTCATTTCCCCCTGATATGAGAGATTTATGTATTTTTAGTCTGGGAAAAATCCTCCGATGACGCAAAAATCATCATTTTGCGTCATCTGAGGATTTTTGGGCCAGAGGCTTAAAACTACAGCCAGTACTAGTAGCTAGTTCCGCATGTTTTCACCACGCCCATATGGGGCGGGATCTCACTCACAGAAAGTAAAGATAGTGTCAGCCATCTTTCTGTAGAAGCTAAGCTAACAGGCTCTTGCTCTGTGTAGAAAGTTTGTATAGTAGGCTAATCACGATGGCGGAAGGTAGTTTTGAAGTTGAAATGGCAGAAGGGGATTTCGAATATCTGTTGCGCGAATCTGATGCTCGCAGCTACTTGTACGAACCGCAGTACAGCGATGAACAGTTGCGGGAGATGGAGGAACAAGAGGCGGCCGGAGCAGCTGCTGCAGCAGGGGAGCAAGACCTGACTCGAGCCCGGCCAGACTCCAGCTGGGGCGGACTGGTGATGTCAGTGCTCTCGCTGTGCGCCTATGGAAACAGATAGAGAGTCCTATTGCTGTCGCGAATTTCAGCGATGTCATTTTCTTCTGGACGAGATAAATTGGAAACGCCAGCCAAAGCCCACAGGGACAAACGGACGGCTTAGTGTAAAGTGAGTATTTGGTTTGTTTTTCTTTTTTTTTACTGAGACGTAATGAACAGAGTTTGGACACTCGGCATTATCGCAATGTTCTTCACGCGTAGTCAGCTGAGCTATTGTTGTTATATTTACATCTATGCTAGCATACTGTATGTGCAAATAGTTCGCATGGCTAACGTTGTGCTTAACGTTACTGTTTTGTAGACAATATCGCCGACGCCTAACAGCCTACCGTCACTTTATGGAATGGGTCCTGCAAGGCGAGAGACATAGTAAAGGCTATCGTCTCGTTTTGCCCACCTGTGTTGTCCAGGATATCAGACGGAGATATCCAGCTCCTGACGGACAATACTGTGAATGAATATAAGGAAACAGCTGAAGCTCTGGAAGAGCTTTGAGTGTAAAAGTGTTAATATTATTATTTTTTTAATTAAAAGTTATTTTAATTAAACCTCTTTTTATAAAGAGATCTAATTAAACGGTTCTTTTTATAAACCTTTACTGTTACTAGAGTATGTATTAGCCTAGAGAATGTGTGGAGAAATTTTTCGGATACTGCCGCCTGTAACCGGTAGGCGTGGTTTGGGAGTGGCCTGGCTTCGTAGGGGCAGCAAAGCAAGTGCATTCTGGGAGTTGTTGTCTTTCAGCCACATGAGTAAAAAATACATTTTCTGCCTTTTCTCAGTCTAGAATGCTTCAATTTCAAAAATAATTTCACATTTCTACTATATAAATGACCACTATTAAATACACATTCATCTTCCCAGAGCTGAAGTATCCCTTTAATCTGACTACCTTTGGCTGAATGGGCCAATATGAAGGCTTAGGCTACGCCCATTCTGACGGGCTCTGACGCGAAGCAGCCTGATTGGTTCCGTGTCTGAGCCGCCTCACCATAGGTTTGTGCAGTTGCCGCAGCACAGCCAATGTCCGTGCTAGCCGCTCATCTGTGTCTGGTGTGCAGCTGCACTGCGTTTTAAAAATTTGGCTTCAATATTCTCGAGAAAAGGAGTTTTCCCATAGCGTAAGCTAGCCTTACGCAATACTCGTTCCCTCTTCTCAGGGAACCGAGGTTACGTAAGTAACCGAGACGTTTGTTTGCCACGTGTTCATTTTCTTACATCTTTAAACTTTTAGTTTTACAAATGGGGAAAATTTTTGTTTTTGGTCATCACATAAAAAATAACTTTAAAACTGGATAATATTTAGAGTTTTGAAGTCCTTAAAAAAGTATGAAGTACTTGAAAATTTCACTCTCAAAAAGTTGCACGAATCCTGAAATGTTATTAATCCTGTGGCAAATTCAAACACTTTTTCACTGGACTTTCCATTTTTTTGATTTCTATTCCTTTGTGGATTGGAATGTCTCAGATTGAGTGCAAACAAAAGAAATAAACATTAGAATAAAGCATTTGTAATTGCAACAATTTTCTGTGAGAAGTAGATCATTATCTGACAGAAATGCAGGTGTGCCAATATTTCTGGCCATGAATGTCTTTGTCAATTTTGATCAATTTAATACATCTTTGCTGAATAACAGCATTCATTTTTTTTTATTATCTTACTTACCCCAAACTTTTGAAAGGTAGAGTACCACAGTTTCCACGAACACAAAAAATAAATAAATAGTAAACTGTTTTCAACATTGATAATAATCATAAATGTGTGGAAGATTGTTTCCGCCACAGAATAAAAGATTTTAAGGATAATTGCATCTTTTTATCTCACAATTCTAACTTTATTTCTCGCAATTCTGACTTCACATCAAGCAATTCTGAGATAAAAAGTCAGAATTGAGAGATGTAAACTCGCAATTGTGAGAAAAAAAAGTCAAAATTGTGAGATAAAAAGTCGCAATTACCTTTTAAATTTTTTATTCTGTGGTGGAAACAAGCTTCCATACAAATGTTTCTTGAGCAACAAATCCTCATATGAGAATGATTTCTGTAGGATCATGTCACACTGAAGACCGGAGTAATGATGCTGGAAATTCAGCTTTTATCACAGGAATAAATTACAGTTTACAATATATTCACATAGAAAATATAAGTATCCTGATTCAAGACTGAACTAGATGTTAGAAACTCACTCACTTGCTACAATCAGAGGCGCCATAACTCCAATGGTCAAAGGAGCGGTTTTATAGATAAATGCTTCAGACAAGAAGTGGCCGAGAGCCAGAACAAATGTCCACAGCGTGACGTGATAAAGCCTGTAATGAGGGAAAGAAAGGACCGTTAGCTTGATTCCAGCAGAGTTCACACACACACACACACGCACGCACGCACGCGCGCACGCACGGACACACACACACACACACACACACACACACACACACACACACACGCGCGAGGATCCTTACGTTCGGTTCTGAATGTCTATGGCACAAGCGCAGCGGATGATGGAGGACAGGAGGGTCCATATGCCGAAGGTTCTCGCCTGAAGACCGTTTACTAAAGAATAAGACAAATCCTCTCATTTATAGCACACATTATTTACATGTACACAACAACATGTATTTGGGTGGTTGACATGAACTCAAATCCAAAGTGGAAAAAAATATATTTCTAAAATGCATGTCAAATGGCATATAATTATATTGCTTAAACTCAAAACTGAATGTGTCCCGTTCTAATTCCTTATTTATTAAGCATTTTATTAACTTTTTTTGTGTGGTAGTCCCACATATTGTCCACTGGTGTGACAACATTTTTAATGTTTATATTTAATTCAGAGATTGTGTGACAGATAAGACAAATATGCACAATCCTTATCAATTTGTCCTAACTATATTCCCACATCAAAAGTAACCAATACAATTTCACAATCATGTTATTATCCTACTATAAGATGTACACATAGGGACTTTACCCAAATGTCTGGATTATATTCATTATAATTAGTATAAAACCTAATGAAGCTTCATTTCATCCTTATATGTGCATAGTGATGATATCATTATTATACTATTCAACACTTTTTACATTAATTTGTGCATTGAAATGCCTTTTCCACTTATAATTCAGTTTGTCACACCATAGGACACTCCGTCACACCATTGGACAACAAGAATTGTTTCCTTTAAAAAAAAAATATGTATACATAAAAAGGCAGGAAAAATGGTCTGTGCTACCTTTATAGTCTTTATTCTAAAATATTAAAACCACTTTGCAGTCTAAAAACATTAAATGATAAGATTAAATGGCTCTGAAGGAAAGAAATGTCGGATACGTTTTGAAGTAACACCACAGATGTAATATAACACCACAGATGTAATATTGCATAAAGGTTTAACAATTAAAAGTTTATTGAGCAAAAGAATGAAATTCATCATGAGTAGGATTACAAGAAGTAATTGCTCTGATAAAAGAACATTTAGTCAAAAACTGCATTAACAAATATAATTAAAACAACCTGTTTCTCACTCTCTCAAAAATTGTCTGCACAATGGATTGTATTGCAATCACAATATTTGAATCTGTTTCAATAAAGATCTGAAAATCTTTCAAAACATCAGAAAATCTTTCAACAACAAAAAATCAGTACATCTTCAGTGAATAAATCTCTCTCTGCTTTCTTGCCCTGTATTCTGCCTTATATATTCTCCAGTTCTTCCTTGCTGCTCTCTTTCCCCTCTCTGGGAGATATGTTTTTTAAATAGGTCTGTTGTTTCTTTTGAAGGAACTCTGCTCTTCGAACTGGGTCTGCATCTCTGTGCTGTCTATAAAGCACTATATAACATTTTTAACCAAAAAAAGTGGTTATGTTGTGAATATAGATTTTATTTAACATGTACAATTTTATTAAATTGTTTTAAAAAATACATATTTTGTAATATCTAAGAAAAAAGTAGTGTTCCCCAAATTCATGTCTGTGGTGTTACATCAATGGATGTCGCCCCTTGAAGAACAGGGGAAAATCTGTTTGGACTATATGCTTTTCATCTGGCCATACCTGACAAGAGAGATACATTTATATGATTACTGATGTCCTATGTGTTTTATTAAAAATACAACATTACTGGTATATTGTCTGTGGAGTTACTATAGAGTCTGTGGTGTTACCAGGAAAGACAGTAACAACACAGACAAATTAGCCTAAATCCAGACTTTTCTAAAATGGAGGCTGCCATCATGATGATTTCAAGATCAGGGGATATTATGGAAATATTAATAAGAATGCATTTATCTAAATCTTTATTAAAATATGTAAAATCTGCAAGTTATCAACATAACACCACAGACACTAATAATGTGCGACACATGAAATTGTCAGGAATTTAGCTAACTTTAAGAAATTAAATAATGTACTCCCCATGCACCCCTCAGATCAACCAGCACCTGCAATGACCTTTACACAAAATCATGATGTCTATCATGGAATCTATATTCACCACTTTTTTTTGGTTAAAAATGTTATGTAATTACATTCCATGATATCTCTCTGAGGTATGGTGGGAACATGCAATTTTGTTACAAATGCAATCTCTCAAACTCAATTAAATATGTATTTTAAAACTAAAGTTTATCTATTAATAGTGCACAAATTGTGTTTATCCTACAGAATACAAAAATGCAAACATTTTAGAATTGATTGGTATTTAAAGGGATAGTTCACCCAAAAATTTAAATTCTGTCAGTATTGACTCACCCTCATGTTGTTCCAACCCCGTAAGACCTTCGTTCATCTTCGGGACACGAATTAAGATATTTTTGATGAAATCTGAGAGCTGGATCACTCCTCCATAGGCTTCTAAGGGATTGAAACTTGCCGGCCTCGAAAAGTTATTAAAGACATCGTTAAAATAGTCCAAGTGACTACTGTGGCTCAATCTTAAGTTTATCAAGCGACGAGAATACTTTTTGTGCGCAAAAACAAACGACTTTATTTCAACTATTCATTTCCTTCTCTGTGGGCGTCGAGTCAGTTAGCGTAGTGTGATTGCGTAGAGCTACGTCACACGTAGGCTCACTATTGGCCGGCGCTGGTCATGTGTGTGATGCGTGTGACGTACAACAACAGAAGCGTACCCTGTTAAACTAGTAACCTGACTCGAGGCCCACAGAGAAGGAAATGAATAGTCTCATTACGGGGTTGGAACAACATGAGGGTGAGTAAATACTGACAGAATTTTCATTTTTGGGTGAACTAACCCTTTAAAGTTAATTTAAACTGTTGTAAACTAGAGGGACACCACTTGCCACCACAAATGAAGAATGACCCACCCCTTGATAGAGCCTACATCCACTGGTGTGACAGCCATTTCCACCAGTGTGACGCTGATTTCATGTCACACTATAGGACAGTGCTGTCACACCAGTGGACCTTTTCAAGATCAAGGTCAGTTTGCGGCCTAGCTATATGAGAGACAGTCTTTAATCCTGACTAACAGTGTTAAGGTTTACATTATTTTCAATAGTCAATCAATATAAATTGATGACAATTTTCAGATCAATACTTAAATAATCTCACACCAAAGGACTGCATAATGGATCCCATTTCCAGCAGTGCACAGAAATAGCAATATTAAGTTGCTTAATATTGCCCTCTCAGTAATAGGGTGCCCAAATTAATGCCTTTTTTAGATCTACAGAATGGCGTCACACCAGGTGGACACCAGTTTTGCGGACAAAATGTAATGTGTCATAATTATTCTAAATGGGGACCTTAAGACTTATAACCTTTAGTTTCATTAAGTTAACACTACTATAATATCTATTCAAGTATTTTAATGTATTTAGACTTATTTTTCATTTAATTAAAGTAGGTTTAAGATAAGGAACGCTAACCCGGACAGTCACGCCAGTGGACAAATGTCATGTTTAAAACAAAATATTTACATATTTGAATTATAATGCTCATTAATTACAGATGTATTAGTTCTGGAAGATTAAACTGTATATAAAAACTGATATTTTAATAAAATATTATACATTTTTATTTATATTTGTCACTATGGACACAAAAATGGAGCGTCACGTCAACCACCCATTTGCATCCAAATACTTTCTGTATTCATGTAAAGGACAGTAGATACATTAAGGGTTAGTACACAAAAAAATTACCCCATGATTTACTCATCCTCAAGTCATCCTAGCTGTATATGACATTCTTCTTTCAGACGAATACAATCGGAGTTATATTAAAACATGTCCTGGCTCTTCCAAGCTTTATAATGAGGGTGAATGGAGGATGAGATTTTGAAGCCCAAAAAAAGTGCATCATAACAGTAATCCAAGCGGCTCCAGTGGGTTAATACAGGCCTTCTGAAGCAAAGAAAAATGTTCATATTTATAACTTTTTTAAACTATAATCACTGGCTTTCGGTAACATACGCAAGTCTAGTTCTGGTGGAAGAGTGACCTCTGACCCGACACATGATATATTGACGAACATGGAAGCGCAGAGGATAGAGAAAAACAAAACACCAGTCAGGAATTAGACGTCTAAAAGTAGAATTTTTAAACAGAAATGTGGTAGGAGGAGCTTGAGTTTGTTGTTGAGTTTGTCGCTTAAGCTTCTACGTCATGCTTCGGGTCAGAGGTCATGCGTCGGGTCAGAGGTCATGTGGCGGGTCAGAGGTCATGTGGCGGGTCAGAGGTCACTCTTCCGCCGGAACTAGACTCGCGTACGACCGCTACCGAAGCCAGTGATTATAGTTATAAAAATAGATATTTTTCTCACAAAAAGGCATCGATTCTCTTCAGAAGGCCTTTATTAACCCCCTGGAGTCTTATGGATTACTTTTATGATGGATGGATGCACTTTTATGGGCTTCAAAAGAAAAGGGTACCATTCACTCCCATTATAAAGCTTGGAAGAGTCAGCATATCTCAGATTGTATCCGTCTGAAAGAAGAATGTCATATACACCTAGAATGGCTTGAGGGTGAGTAAATCACAGGACAATTTTAATTTTTGGGTGAACTATCCCTTTAACTGAAAATGTAACTGTAATGATGATCTGTTAAGAGCTAAAGTTAGTGAATGAATAATTATTAGGTGTATGCCGACCATAATCCGGTGTGCCGGTGTAGAGTTTTTGGGACAGGAAGCTGTAATCTCTGAAGCTCTGCACTGTGTTTCCCACCGCGATCACAGACACCATGAGCAGCCAACTCCTCAACACATTCAGAAAACGGCTCATCCTTCACTGAACACCTGCAGGAGACCAACCCACAAAACACTGCAGTGCCTCAGTGATAGCAGAGCATGGTAATACCGTGGTACTTTGATACCATAGTAGTGAATTACTGTTAAATTCATTTAGCATTGCATTTTCATGATGCTCTATGGCAGGGGTTTTAAATCTTATAGATGCCACGGACCCCCAAATATGACCATCGTCGTGTGAGGGAAACCATTCTAAAGTTTTTTCTAAACACCACATTTATACTCTGAAAAAATTATATTATAAAATTAGTTGCTATTAAGTAACTTTATTATATGTTTCTATGCAATATATTAATGTAATATTTATTTTTTATTTACTTCATTTTTATTTATTTATTTTAATCTATTTAGTAGATTGATAACTGTTTTTATTATTAAATCACATTTTTATTTTTTAATATTATATTAAAATTATTTTAAATGTAAAATTTGATTTATTTAAATTAATCTAATTTATTTATCATTTATTAAATATTATCAATACATCGTTCATGGAATGATTTTTTCCCCCTGAAACGTTCTAGTTCGGAGGTTCGTCTAATTTTTATTTATTTTTAAATGTTACAAACTTCGGAACGATCAGAGAACATTCAAAATGAACGTTCCCATAACATTTGAAGAATGACGAAATGGAATGTAACGTACGTATAACCAAGAAAAAAACATTTTAAAAACGGGACGTTTTCAGAAATAATGTTTTAATGGGAACGTTAGCAAAACGTTCTTAGAACATATTTGGTTCGCTAGGTTTGAGTAGGCAACCATAAACCACACTGGATCAACAATAGACATTATACATATTATTAAGAAACGACACGATTCATTAGTAACAATGTTCTTACCTTCTGCAGTCAGTATTTGAACTGTAAACTACAACATTAACTCTACTGTGTGCATTTGATGATTCCTGCTTATCATCGTACCGCGACAGGTTCACAACACTCACATGGACATGAACATTGACCAATCAGAAAACGCGGATGACGGTTGCGTCACGTCATACCACCACCCCATTGGGCAGTGCTTCAAAAGACCGCCCACTCCTGAGAGATCCAACCAATCACCGGCCGCATATACATCTGACGATTTCTAAAGGAGGTGTGTTGAGTTTGAATTTGACAATTATGTATTTAGTACAGTATGTTTATTATATACTCAAAGACGTTTGGTCTATTTTATGAAAACAAAAGTTGACTTTTGAGCTTTTCGGTCATGTATATTATATATTCATTAGCAAAAAAAGGTCTAACTATATATTTTATAGATCGGAAACGTTTTAAAAGATATTGTAAGGTACTACAATCACATGTTTCCGAATCCCACACAAACTTTTTTATTATATGTGTGAAATAATTATGTTAAATACATAATTAAAATTACTAATTCATTTTAAATTATTACTCGGTTCAATGCAGAATTACAAGTTCTATATATATATATATATATATATATATATATATATATATATATATATAGAGAGAGAGAGAGAGAGAGAGAGAGAGAGAGAGAGAGAGAGAGAGTCTATAGTTTTATGCGCATGCGCTTAAAAATGGTTGCTGGTTGTTATAGTAACAGGCGTCAGAGCTTTGGCGTGGGCTATGGAGCTAACAGTTAATAATTACACGCAAGAACACTCACTTAACGCAAACAGGTATGTTGCTAATTACATTTATTATCAAACTAATTACACGGCATTCCGAAGTCCTAATATTTTGTGTTAGACATTCAAACGCTTTATTCTCTCTTACATCACAGTCAAGTTAGCTCGGTTAGCTAACAGCTAAAGCCTGGTTCACACGGCAGGATAATTAGGCCGATTTTAGCCCCGATTTACCCCTTTCGACAATCTTAAGGATGCTCCGATTATCGTAAAATAATCTGATCAGATATTCCTGCCATGTGTGGTGTGTTAAGAGTGCTCTCGTCTGCTCGGAAGGACGTCGGGACCGCTCCGATCTCAAATCGGGGATATCCAACATGTTGGATTATTTTGACCCGATTTCTCCTCGTGTGCTATATGGGAAACGAGCACGCAGCCTGTGGACTGTGGCGTGTAGCCAATCAGAAAGCGAGGTGACGAGGCGCAGAGGAAGCACTGGGAAACAAAATCAAAACAGCCGGCGGCATGGCGCACCAGAAAGTCCGGTGGACGTCGGAGATGGATTCGGTTAAAAACAAACTATCGCCACTGCATCCTCTTCGTCCGCCATGATTGTTTACTCACGTTTGATCTCGAGGGATTTTGCGAGATTTTCCGTCTGACCTGGGAATGCTCGGGAGTCAAATCGGTTCGTGTGTGATGTGTTGATTTTGCCGTGTGGCTGCGCACCACAAACGGTACGACCAAAACTGTTAGACCCGTGATTTTTTTATCGCCGTGTGTGGGGTCTCTCAGGTTTGGAAAATCGGCCGACAATTTTAAAATCGTCCCGTGTGAACCAGGCTTAAATTAGTGAACTCTCTTCTGTCACACACAACTAATCCCATCTTTCCCATATTATATTCATTTCAAACAGCGATTTATGAAAAATTTGGAAGGTGCTTTAAGTTTATCATAGTAGACAAGTGCTAAATAATTGTCTCAAATAAAAACTATATGAGCTATGAAAGTTTTACTTTGGTTTAACCTTAATCTTTGATTGCTATCTAGTACCTTCGTAGTTTGCTGTAATTTTAACTAATGTAATTTGTTTGTTTTATTTTGCACGTTACTTTGCTAATTTTCGCATTATTGTTGTTTTACATTGTTTTCTTATTTTGCATGATTCTTCATCCTACACTGTACAATACTGTATATTGTTTGATATCAGTAAAAGCAGAGTAACTTTAACTGAAAAAATAAAAGTTGCATAGCAGCCCTTCTCATAAAAGCTTATTGTTTGGCAGATGAGTTAAGAAGATTGGAGATGAGTGCTGTCACACACACATTGAGCTGACACACACACTCACACTCACACAGAGATGCCAGCCGCTAGAGAACAGAAGGAGGAATCGGCGTCATCATCTGAAGATGAGCTAAAGTAAGTGTCTTTACTAAAGCACAATGCTTTATTGATCTTGAGATGATTATATTCAGTGAGCAGAACTAGTCACTAAACACAAAACTACAGCAAACATCCGGTGTTGCATATAGATTTCATGAATTCACAGCTTATCTTGTCTAAATATAGACCAGTCAGTTCTGAAATAGTAACAGCTGCTCCTCAAATAGTCTGTTATCGGCAGCAGAGCTTAATTCAGACTCCTTGTCATGTTTTTAAGAGTGACAAAAACGATGAAGGTCAGTTTAGATTTATGACCCAGAATTTACATTAGTTTTCATGTGCAGGGCCTGAATTACGTTTTGGAAAATTAGTTTTTTTTTTTAGACAATTTATTTTATTACGTTTATCTCGCCTAAATATTTGCTCACTCGTTGTGTTTTTATAATGGGGTAATTTTGTTGTCAAGAGTTTACATAACACAAGGAAGCTTGATTTGAATCTTTGAATTAAATTGAAATAAGTAGCACAAATAAATACAGTAGAATAATAAAGATACAAATAGAGAGAAATAAAGAGAAAAGTTTTTGGGTAGGTCTAACTTTAGTATTCAGAAATACTTCCGAAACTGAATAAATTAATCAAATGTAAAATAACACTGGATAGTCTTTTAGTCGTGTCTAAATTAAATACTTAGGCTATTAATCCTGATTCCTTACAATTAAAGCTATCCTTTGTTGTTTTGACAACAAAATGAATGACAGACACATATTAGTCTGCTGTCACTTTAAGAGCTAGTGCGCGGATCCATTACTGTTTTCATTAAGTCATCCAATGGCTGAACCAACCTGAAATATATAAGAACCATCATTAATGGGACAGTTCATGTTAGATTTTATTGCTGATTTGTAATATCTTATTTAAATGTGAGTTTGACAAGCAGTTTTTGATTTTGGTATTCATTTTACCCATTCAAGTATGAAATGAGAGTTGGTCCTGCCAATATGGCTGGTGTGTGAACTGACTTCCTTTGAAAGGGACTTTGGTAATCCCTCAATATCATATACATGTGAAATTCATCTGCAATAGCAGTGTTCTCTTTCCTTTAACCTGTGTTTTCATAGGAAACTCCCGTGTGTCGCCTGGAGTGGTGTCAGTAAAAGCATTCCCGTGCTCCTCTTCTGTGCAGAAGCCATTGTGTCCAAAGATGTGGCCATCCAATCTGTTGGAGGTACAGACGCTGAGAATTATTGTTTAACACAACTATTGTATTTTTTAGAGAATATTGTTTATGCATGGTTATTGAAAAAAATAAAACTTAAAGTCTCTGAAATAAGGCCACAAAACAAAATATGTGTCCACAAGACTTTTGACTAATGGATGTTCTCGCCTAGGATTTTTGCTTCAAAATGATCTGAAAATCAACCTGCCAAATCATTCACATAAAACAATACATTGATTTAAATTTAGTAAAACACTTTTTGTTTGGAAAGGCAATATGCGAAATGGGCGTGACTCATGTATAATGGTCTGATTCACACCTGTGAAGACAAAAGACCTGCTTAATGAGCCTGCATAATGAGCTTTTCACAGGTGTGTCACTGAGCCACAAGAAAGAATACAAGGACACAAGAAAAGAAATATATATATACTACAAAATTGGTTCACAGTTGGAAACATCTAGAAAAAAATAGTATTTTTCCACTTGTATTTTTGCTTGCAAATTGTATAATATCCAAGGTGAACATTTCTAGTAATTGTGTAGTTAATTCTCATACTGTATTTTCAGAAAGTTTTGGATATGTATCCTCTCCCCAAATTTGTCACTAATAAAACACAATACAAATAATTTGAAGAGAAGGCTTATATTGACCTTTTAAGATTTTGTTTACATCTACCTTGTAAATATATTATTTGCTATTTTATTAAAAAAGGTTACAATTACAGCAACAATTAAAATAAATAACAATATTTCAAGTGTAATATTTCTTTGTAAAAACTAAAGTATACATTTTATCATACATATTTCAAAGTTAAGGATTCATTAGTTTGAATAAAGCCTACATTGGAACAAACACTATAATAGCATCCTAGTTGTTTACTTTATTTTTGACAAAACAAACATAGCCTAATATATTTAATAACATGTTTACTAATGTAGGTGCGAAAGTGAATGAACGGCACAGACACGCGCTGTATAATTGTAGTAAACAAAGCGCGCGCGCCTGTGCCGTTCATTCATCATTTAGCCTACACACAGACACGCAATTCATATTTAAACAGTCTTTTTGCGGTTTATAGACACTATTCAATATCGCGATTAGAACAAAGCACTTAAGAATAAATGACTTACTACATCAGCTGGATCCGTTGCTCCTCGAAATGAAACTACCAGCACTTCTGGCACATTTTCCAGGATTATCAGATAGTATTATTCCTCACAGGGTAGGGATACGCTGTGTTCACAGCAGTAGTAAGAAACTTACTAAACATGATTTCCAGCTGGTGGGCGTTGGCATGTTTGCATGGCTTGCCTTAGATCATTTGCGTTTGAATACCGCGCGCTCTCCGTGGGCGTGGCACATTAACGCGTAATGAGGTATAATGAGCTGGAAAGAAAAATACTGACATCTCTCTCTTTTCATACAGATTACATAAACTGAGAATATTTGTTTTTTTATATAAATTAATTCATTTAAAAGAAGAGAGTTCAAGCTTCATTATGGAAAAACACTCGTGCCTGTATGACAAGTATTCGCGGAATCACAGTTAATTTTCGGACGCGTTTCAGAATGGACTTTACTGACAGAGAGAAGGCAAAACTAGCATCATGTTTATTTTTCTTTATTTGACTAAAAGCACAATACTTTGTTTATATTGTGAGTATACACAAAAAAAATGGACACTTAACAGGATCGAATTATGTCTAACACAAATATGTAAAATCAAAATCAACAGAGTAATTTGAGTCTCTTTTGCACTGATAAGGAAAAAAGTGAGCTGGTATCGCCGGCGATACCGCCGACCCCAGAGGGTTAAGAAAATACTCCAAGTAATAGTCACGCTCAACATGCTCTCAAACACAACTCTTGCCTCAAACTCTCACAATAAAGTAACAGCTTCTTTTTTGGTTCTCCTCGTGAGACGGCAGGCAGGCAGGCACACACACACACACACACACACAGAGGTCCACAGCTACTCTCTGTCTCTGTCTCCCGGTTCCAGGTGGCTTTTATGCTTCCCCACGGCAATTACTGCAAACGAGATCAGGTGTTCGTCATTTTGCACTTGACCTTCTTGACTCGTCTCCCAACTCTCTCTCCCGTCACAGACACCGCTGAACCACGCCTCCCCCGCCACATACCCCCACCGTCCGACTCAGGCCGACTTACCCCCCCATTTCTGGAGAGAAAGTCTGCCACAGCCATCTGCGCCCCCGGCCTGTGGATCACCTGAAATTTAAAGGGTTGTAGTGCCAGATAACAACGGGTGATCCGCGCGTTGGTATCTTTCATGCGGTGTAGCCACTGTAGGGGAGCGGTCCGAACAGAGGGTGAACTCCCGCCCCAGGAGATAGTAGCGGAGGGTGAGAATGGCCCACTTGATGGCCAAGCATTCCTTCTCAATAGTGCTGTACATAGTCTCTCTCTTTGAGTGCTTTCGACTCATATACAGCACCGGCCGTTCCTCACCCTCTATCTCCTGCGACAGGACCGCGCCCAACCCCCTGTCCAACGCGTCTGTCTGTAACAAAAAAGGGAGAGAAAAGTCAGGAGCATGGAGGAGCGGCCCGCCACACTGGGCAGCCTATATCTGGGTGAAGGCCTTCTTGCACAGCTTCGTCCACTGGACCGTATCTGGTGCTTCCTTTTTAGTGAGATCAGTCAGCGGGCTGGCGAGGTCCGAATAGTTGGGAACAAACCTTCTGTAATATCCCGCCAGCCCCAGGAACTGTGTAACCTCCATTTTGGTCTTGGGTCTCGGACAGGTTGCAACCGCTGCTGTCTTATCAATTTGGGGACGCACCTGACTGTGACCCAAGTGGAAGCCCAGATATCTAACCTCCACCCGCCCAATTGCACACTTCTTCGGGTTGGCCGTCTGGCCAGCCAGTCTCAGCGACCTCAGGACAGCCCTCAAATGACCCATATGCCGCTGCCAGTCGTTACTATAGATGATGATGTCATCTAGATAAGAAGCGGCATATGCGGCATGGGTCAGAAGTACTCGGTCCATGAGGCGCTGAAACGTGGCTGGTGCCCCGAACAACCCGAAAGGAAGTGTGACAAATTGGTGCAATCCAAACGGCGTGGTGAAGGCTGTTTTTTCTTTGGACATTGGAGTTAAGGGGATCTGCCAATATCCTTTTGTTAAGTCCAATGTCGAGTAAAAACGAGCCGTGCCTAGCCGATCCAGCAACTCGTCAATCTGAGGCATTGGATATGCGTTGAATTTCGACACAGCATTCACCTTGCGGTAGTCGACACAGGAAGGCACTGAGCCGTCCGTTTTTGGCACTAAAACTATCGGGCTCGCCCAGTCGCTGTGTGACTCTTCTATTACCCCCAGGTCCAGCATAGCTACCAATTCTGCCTGAACGACCTTTTTTTTTTGTGTTCAGGCAGGCGATATGGCCGGGTGCGCACGGTCACGCCCGGCTCCGTCTCAATATGGTGCTGAATCAAATTGGTTCGGCCAGGTAGGGGCGAAAACACGTCTGCAAATTCTGCTTGTAGTTTTACTAAATCAGTGAGCTGTGACGGTTAGAGGTGATCTCCCACTGGGGCCAGAGATTGTCCTTTGTGGCTCACCTTTGGCCCGAGATCCTCCTCTCCACTCACTACCGTCGCTAGCATCACTGATTCCTCTTCACTCCATTTTTTGAGGAGGTTGAGGTGGTATACCTGGCGTGTCCCGCCCCTATCCGTCCGAGCCACTTCATAATTGAGATCTCCTATTCGCTGTGTGAACTCAAAGGGCCTTTGCCACTTCGCTAATCATTTTGAGCTGGACGTTGAAAGCAATACAAGCACTTCCTCTCCCGGTGTAAATTTTCGCAGTTTGGCTCCCCTGTTGTATGGCTGGCTTTGTCTGTTCTGAGCCTGTAGCAAATTCTTTATAGATAGCCGCCCTAGTGTATGGAGTTTTGCTCGCAGGTCCAGAACATACTGAATTTTGTTTTTGCTCTCCGAAGGTCCGTCCTCCCAAGTTTCTCTCAGGACATCTAAAACCTCGCGGGGCTGACGATCGTAGAAAAGCTCGAAGGGGGAAAACCTTGTGGAGACTTGCGGGACCTCGCCCACAGCGAACAAGAGGGGTTCCAACCATCTATCCCAATTTTTAGCGTCCTCGTGAACAAACTTACGAATCATTGTTTTCAACGTGCGATTAAACCGTTCGACTAGCCCGTCCGTTTGTGGGTGATAGACACTAGTGCGAATCGATTTAATGCCCAAAAATTCATACAGTTGGCGTAACGTACGTCACATGAACGCTGTGCCCTGATCAGTAAGAATTTCTTTCGGAATTCCCACTTGGGAGATTAAACGAAACAGTGCGTACGCCACACTCTTTGCCGAAATACTGCGGAGCGCAACTGCTTCGAGATATCGCCTTGTATAGTCCACCAATACTAATGCAAAGCGATGTCCCCATGCAGATCGCTCTAATGGCCCGATGAGGTCCATACCAATACGCACGCGCGCGCACACACACACACACACAGGTCCACAGCTACTCTCTCAGCTTCCCGCTTCCAGGTGGCTTTTATGCTTCCCCACGGCAATTACTGCAAACGAGATCAGGTGTTCGTCATTTTGCACTTGACTTACTTGCGTGCCGCTCGTCTCCCAACTCTCTCTCCCGTCACAGACACCGCTGAACCACGCCTCCCCGCCACAATGAAATTATAATATATAATGCCTGTATAGTAGAGCTGCACGATTCTGGATTAATTGGGAATCACGTTTTTTTTTTTCAAAATAGATCACGATTCTCCCACGATTATGAATAAACAACTAAACAAAGTAATATGTAATTTACTGGGGATTCTGACATAATGTTAATATCTGCAGTGTATTAAAAAAATATTTAATTAATTTTAATTAGGGCTGCACGATTTAAGGAAAATGTCATATTGCGAATATTGAGGTCAATATTGCGATTGCGATATAATAAACAAATGGTTTCATGAGTCAACTTGCTTGGTTCTCAAGGAAAATGCACACACAGATTAGTGATAGTGATAACTCAAACTAGCAACAACAACTAAATGATTGATAACACCTATAATGATCAATAAGCCATTGATGTCTGGATAAAAATTATATTTTACATTAAAGGACAAGTTCGGTATTTTACACTTAAAGCCCTGTTTTAAGATAGTTTCTGATGAAATAGAACAGTTAAGATTGAAATTTGGACAAATGCTGCTGTCCCGAGAATTTTAGGTTTCTGTGTTAGGACCCCCCACCTCCACAATGGTTTCATAGGGGCACTGGAACAATATCATTCATAAAACGCATTAAACTTTAGTTTACAAAGACGTGAAACTCATCAAGTGGTCTGGGGTGTTCACTGATATGCTCACACAAAAATCACTGCAAAAGATGCTTTTCAACAGGTGTTTTACCATTTGTTGTAAAACTGTGGACCTATTTTTTCCAAACGCCTCACAACCGGAATTTCTTCCGTTGAGAGCTTGAATAATAGACACTCCAGCCCAGTTGGTGGTGATAATGCAGCTTTGCCAATGTTTGGATAGCGTAGCCTACGATACAGCGACTGGAAGACTACAGAAAGAATACAAACAACCCCATTTCCGTCGGCGGAGTAATACCGTACCTCACAGAACATCCAATACAAGTCAATGGAGTTGGACAAAAACTACGATAAAACCTGTTGGAAAGCATCTTTTGCAGTGATTTTTGTGTGAGCATATCAGTGAACACCCCAGACCACTCGGTGAGTGGGGTGACCACTGGGGTGACAGAGACGCGGATCTCACATGCGCCTCATTCTCTCACAAGTCACTACTCTTTACGTTCATCCGTAGTACGATGTACATTTTAGGACATCCTCAGACTTCAGACATATGAAGACAAGGCATCATGCATCAGACTAAAAGGCTTCAGTCATTGGACAAAACGGCATCGCGTCTCAGACTGAAAAGCTTCAGGTCTCAGTAAAAAACAATGTCAGGTGTCAGGTCTCGTACAATTAGGCATCAGACAAAACAGCCTCAGAGAGAGACCAAAGCACCTAGATAGCACCCCCAAAAATAATTTCTGAAAGCAATTATATTCAGGCTGTGAAGAAACAAAAAGAAAATGTTTTTTTCCAGATATTAAGTCGTTATTCTAACACATCTCGTTATTTCGACATAAGTCGTTATTTTTCGACATATCTGTTATCTCGATATAATATCTCGTTATTTCGACATAATATCTCGTTATTTCGACATAATATCTCGTTATTTCGACATATCTCGTTATTTCGACATAATAACTTGCTATTTCTACATAATAAGGGGACATTCTAATCTGCATTAAGCCACATTATGCGTTTTTTAATGGTTTTCGATGGGAGGAAAATGCTAAACGTTTAATTAAACGCGTTGCGTTCATATTCTGGGCTCATCTGATCTTATGTAGTATAGCCTAGTTTATTATGATTTTAGTATCATAATGATTAATACATACATGCATGCACAATTATCCGTGAACTTGATAAATGTTGCAGATATGTTTTACTATGCACAAACAAATGCCTTTAAACTTATGTGTGCAAAATTCAGAATTAAAAGAATGTGCAGCAATAGAGAGTCTGTAGATCTACTATAGCCATTAAAAATATTATAATGTTATTTTTTTCCATGTTGATTATGAAAAGTGAACAGCATGAGTAAGATAGGATGCGCAATATATGGATCAGACATGATTTTGACCACTTCATTAAGTTTTGTTTTGTAGAAAGCCTTTCTTTAAAGTGAATTTCATTTTGTCTAAATTGTATCTTAATTTTAATCAATTTTTCATCAACCAATTGCCTGGATTTAATAAATAAGAAGCAAATATAGCAGACAATATAATCATTACATGGAGGTGCCAGCCAGTCACTTTTATTGCACGTGAACTGGAGCGCATCTCATCATAAACTAGAATGTACATTTCCTGACGAAAATGTGAAGTGGTGCTTGCAAAAATTAAATACAGGATTTTAAATTAAGATACAATTTAGACAAAACGAAATTCTCTTTAAAGAAAGGCTTTCTACAAAACAAAACTTAATGAAGTGGTCAAAATCATGTCTGATCCATATATTGCGCATCCTACTCATGCTGTTCACTTTTCATAATCAACATGGAAAAAAATAACATTATAATATTTTAACAAATATGAAACTAAATGCGCTTATTTAATGGCTATAGTAGACCTACAGACTCTCTATTGCTGCACATTCATTTAATTTTGAATTTTGAACACATAAGTTTAAAGGCATTTGTTTGTGCATAGTAAAACATATCTGGAACATTTATCAAGTTCACGGATAATTGTGCGTGCATTTATTAATCATTATGATACTAAAATCATAATAAAGTAGGCTATACTACATAAAATCAGATGAGCCCAGAATATGAACGCAAGCGTTTAATTAAACGTTTGGTATTTTCCTCCCATAGAAAACCATTATAAAACGCATAATGTGGTTTAATGCAGATTAGAATGTCCCCTTATTATGTCGAAATAGCAAATTATTATGTAGAAATAACGAGATATTATATCTAAATAACAGATATTATGTAGAAAAATAACGACTTATGTCGAAATAACGAGATGTGTTGAAATAACGACTTAATATCTGGAAAAAAACAAGATAAGTTTTCTTTTTGTTTCTTCACAGCCTGAATATAATTGCTTCCAGAAATTATTTTTGGGGGTGCTATCTGGTGCTAGGGTGACCAGATGAGATTGGCTGAAATTCGGGACTGGGTGGGGGGGTTGGGGGGAGTCTAATATGTAGTCATAGAGACAGAGCGCAACGCATCATAATCTGAAGACCACCCCCACCGGGGGTAGAAACAATCCAACCGTCTCCATTGACTTTGCGTTGCGAGAGGCTGCCTCTTTGTCATTTATGACATATCAAAAGACAGAAAAATGCCTAAAAGCTGCTGTGTGACAAGGTTGTAGCTACAGCAAACAGAAATACATTTTTATAAGCTTCCAAACCGTACAAGCCAGCCTTTAAGGAGACAAAAATATAGGCAATGGTGAAATAAGCAATCGACATGGTTAAAATTATGGGTTTTTAAATTTTTTTTTTACAATGTCGCGTTCCAGTGGGCGTAGTTCTCAGAGTAGTTCGAGAACTAGTTGCGCTCTGTCTCAATTGATCCACTTTTATGTCCTGAAACAAACCGTTTTTTGGGGACGACAGCTTATAAAAATTTATTTCTGGGTTATTTAGCCTGTTAGCTGTACACCTTGTCACACAGCAGCTTTTAAATAAATACGCTCTGTCTCTATTCATTGCCGAAGTATTTTTTTTGCCGCGACAAATCAATCTACGACTGACTGCCTGCACATTAATTCATTGAGCTCGCGGCTGCTGCAACTTGCGCTCTCTTCACGACTCAACCTCCACGGACAGTTTTTAATGTTTTAGCAGACAATAACTAGGCTACTCAAGATTTTGCTTTAGTATAATTTTCGGGACAATCAGGGCCGGATTCGGGATTCGGGACAACAGCTTAGATTTCGGGACTGTCCCGAATTTTTCGGGACTTCTGGTCACCCTATCTGGTGCTTTGATCTTTCTTGGGGGTGCTGAAGCACCCGCTAGCCCCTCCCTAGCGCCGCCCATGACTATATCCCAATACAAATGAAAAATGTTTTCAGCAATATTAAATCAAGCAGTTTTAATCAAGCAGTCTAATTGCTCGAAAGAACGCTTTAACTTCACGATCGTGAAAACTATCGATAGTTTGCCAGCATACAAGCTATAGCTAGTTGAAATATGTCATCTAACTTTTTAAACATGCAAATAAAACTCGCGAAATGCATGTTCTCTTCTGTATACAACGTAATTTGTGTAACATTTGATGAAAGCAATTATATAAAAATAATTTATTTGGCCCGATGCCTTATAGCTGATGCCTTTTAGTCTGATGCCGTTTCGTCTGATGCCGTTTCGTCCGAAGCCTTTATGTCTGATGCCGTTTCGTCCGATGCCTTTATCTCTGATGCCTTTTTGTCTGAGGCTGTTTCGTCTGATGCCTAATTGTATGAGACCTGACACCTGACATTGTTTTTCCTGAGACCTGAATCTTTTCATTCTGAGACGCGATGCCGTTTTGTCCAATGACTGAAGCCTTTTAGTCTGAGGCATGATGCCTTCATATGTCTGAGGTCTGAGGATGTCCTAAAATGTACACCGTACTACGGACTGCTCTTATGTTATGAAAATACTCGACAAAAAGACATTTTGGCATAATTGTGTGTCATTGTTCGTTCAAGCGCGAAAGAAAACTGTATTCTGGCGTGCTGTCTTGTGCGCACGCATCATGATACTGGCGCGCACGTCTTTCTGTGACGGTACTGATCCACTTGTCCGTGTGACACTTCAGTCGCGCCGCACTCCACTTTATTCCTATGGGTGACGTCACGCGACTTTAACGCGCCCGCAAAGCATCCCGGGAAGGCGGCGCTTCATTTGGAAAAATGCTGCGCGTCAAAAAGCTGGCCGATGCCCATCTTTATGCAAATGAATCCGTCAAACGCGACGCGTCTATCCAATAGAAGTAGTCTCTTGAGGGGCCTTTGTTCTAGACTGGCTGCTGGGTCAAAATCACGCCCATAGCGGTAAACTTGAGGAACGCCCATCAAATTACAAATGTGGAGAGGCGTGCGACACCACGTTTCAGTCGTGTCGCAAAAGTGGATCAGTACTGTTAGTACACGTTAGCCTTCCCGGGATGCTTTGCGGGCGCGTTAAAGTCGCGTGACGTCACCCATAGGAATAAAGTGGAGTGCGGCGCGACTGAAGTGTCGCACGGACAAGTGGATCAGTACCGTCAGTCAGGACATTCACATGCAGCGTGCTCTCTTTTGTCTTGTCGCTCATGAATGGTTTAAAAGCATTTGCGTGAATAAGAGAGGGATCATGTAACACTAGCCAAATGATGACAAAAATTAACAGATGCTGCGTTAATTGCATTAATAGCCCTAATTTGTTTAGGCTATTTCATATAAAATCGCAGGATTTTGCGTCAGATAATCGCATAGGCTTGACATCGCAATTGCGATATGATTAATCGTGCAGCACTAATTTTAAGGAATTATTTAAAAAACAAAATCGGTTTGAATGAATGATTCAATGATTCATTTATAAAGGCTTTTCATTAATATGAATCAGTGTTTTTTAAACGAATCTATGGAATGAATGATTCAATGACAGTGGGTTTTTCTCTATCAGCTCCCTAGGTCATGAATCAGTAACAGCAGAACTCATATTTTTCTGACATTTTTTATTAAAGTTATTTGAAGTACATTTTGATAAATACTTTGATTGTTACGGATACCTGCAACATTTCAGCTGTGAATTAATTATTAATTTTAGCAAGATTATGTTTAGTACCTGTCTAGCAATGCATGTTTATGCTGTTTTTCTAAATCTAAACCCTTCAGAACTTCCGCTGTGGGAAATAGTGAGCATCGATGCTGCCTGGATTTCACAGTGCATTGTGGGATTTTTTTTAGGGAGCGAACGTTTCAGTGCACTAGAAGGATTTTGCGATTGATAATGGCCTTAAAATGGCCGACTCTATGATCAGTGCCCTGAATATGAGATTGAGACTCACACAAATAATTTTTATTAACAGTCACTTGTCGCCACCTACTTTGGTGGAATGGTGTAATTGATACAATCTTTATTTATCTTTATCTTTTATTTATTATTTTTGTTTAAAAGGTGACTTACTCTATTTTGATCGCTCTGCAGGCATCAGTGTTTATATCCAAACTAAAAACTGTTTTTCCCAGTTCTTCTGTGATAATCTGAATGATTTTGTAACAGAAATACTGTGTGTGTTGAAAAGACAGCTTCACAAACAGTTTCATTTCTATACATGACAACGGCTCTCTCTGGGTCAGAACACAGATCTGAATGTTTGCTGGGATCGTACTTGTCAAAGCTTTAGTAGACCGCTTTGTCTACTATTCACAGCATCGACATCTTTGATTTTTAATGGGAATGAAAGTGAGGCTGTGAGGGACAGGCATGCATCTCTTCAGTGGGTTGTACAGTTATTTAATGTGTTTTGGATTGTTCTGCTGACGAATCGCTGCAAAAATATCTTTCCAAGAAATGTCAGTAGACCAACGAAAACAGACAATATGAACTGTGGAAAATTATAAGTGATCTAGGAGCTTTATACAGCTTTTTACAGCGAATGCCATTGAAAACACGGTAAGTCTTCCCTTCACAGCCTCGGTTTCATACCTGTCATGGCGCTGCTCTGAATAAGGTCTATAGACAGAGACGAATCATTGCCATTTTGGAATAAGATCACGTGTTTGAATCGAGTTTGTGATCTTTTAACGATTGATCGTGCAGCTCTACTAGTACTGTACTGTACTCTAGTTCATCACACACTCAAAATATAAAAATATTTACTTTTTTTCAGTGACAAATAATTTATTATAGTTATATAAATTGCATGTCTAATGTTATTTAAATATCTAGGCCTGTTGACTGCTTTCATAAAAATTGTCATTTGCAACATGCCATTGTTCATGTAACGTTGTTTTTTTACAGAAAAATATAACTTGGGCTTCAAGATTGTGCGTACTGAGAGTCGTCTTGTGCGTGGCATGCTGGTCAATCATGGATTCCATGAGGTAAATCTGTAAACATTAGCCATGGTAGGGAATGAAATGTTACTATACACTATATGCTGTCAAATTTAAATGCAGTGGATGAGTGGCATCCAGTTATCATCTTGGATATAGATTTTTTTTTTTTTTTTGCAGAAACCTTTGGCATTCTGATGAAATAATAATTAGTCAAGAAAAAGAGGTTCAAAATCACATCTGTTAGGATCACTGGTTTATTTGGCTACTGGCAATGGAAGGTGAAGTCAAACGCATTGCGTTGTGGCATTCAACACAGTGTACTCTGCTTGTACACTGCACATTGGTTGATTGTTATTTCAGTTCAGTTCAGTTTAGCAACACAAGTATTAAGGATTCAACCTGCAATTCAGTTTCTTCAGGCTAAGCTCCAATACAGTGGTTAGTGTTTATGATGGCTCAATACAATAAAGCTCAAAGGTAATAGCAATGAAAATGACTGTAAATTAATAACTTTAGACTTTTAAAGTATCATTTTAATTTTTTGACTTTACCCTGGCCTATAATAATATTGTTTTCTGTTTAGGTGCATCCAAATAGCAATGATTTTAACCTGATGTGGACTGGCTCGCACCTGAAGCCCTACCTTCTGCGCTCTCTACAGGATTTCCAGAAAGTCAACCACTTTCCCAGGTGTGTATGTCATTACAGTTCGGTTCTTGCTGAAGCTAAAACGTCAATGTCAAGTTTATTTCTATAGCACAGTTTAAAACAACTTAAAGTTGACCAAAGTGCTTTACACTACTACAAATTATAACACCATTCACACAAAGCACAAGCGAAAACAATAAAAGAGATTCTATTAATCTCTATAATACATTAAAAGCCAAAGAAAACAGATGAGTTTTAAAATCGTAGAGTATTTGAGCAGTTCTATTACACAGTAGAAGGCTATTCCACAGTTTGTGGGCAATAACAGAGAAAGCCCGATCCCCTCTCATTTTTAGTCTTGCCTTAGGAACAGTCAACAGTCCATGATCTGAAGATCTAAGAGATCTTGATGGCTTGTGTATGGACAAAAGGCTTGACAAATAAGTAGGTGCCGGTCCGTTTAAGGATTTAAAAACCAATAAAAGGATTTTAAAATCAATTCTATAACGAACAGGAAGCCATTGAAGAGACATTAAAATTGGGGAAATATTTTCACGCTTACCGTAAAACTTCAAATAATAGCCGAGTCACAAATAGACGCCTGTCTCTTTTACACGCCTGGTGTGGCGACAGGTTTGGGTAAATAAAGGCCGGTCTCAAATAGAGGCCGGGTCTGTTTTTTTAGTTTCGGGTTGTATTTAATCTTCTAAAACCCGTCAGATCGTCCGCTTTTTAGCGGCCGCCAAAGCAAATTTGTGTCTCGCCAAAGCCTTTTTTTTTTTATCGGTGAGTGATGTAGAATAGAATGACTGCTGCGCTTGACAGGGCGCAAACGAGCAGAGAGAGAGCGCCCCGGCCGCGCACTCTCACGTCTTCAAACAACTCGAGCGCTGTCTTGCTCTCTCTCCCTCGCGCATATTAATCAAAATCAATTGACACGATAGTAAAAGGTCGGAAGACCGCAGTTTCACGTGGAGCATTTGGAGATTTTTAGAGACTCTAGGAACAACATCTCAATGAACAACATCTCAACACTAAATTATAAAGGCCTGTCTCATATAGACGCCTGTCTCAAATACAAGCCGGTGCAGTTCGACGATTTGGGAAAATAAAAGCCCGGGCTATTATTTGAAGTTTTACGGTACGTACACCCAACTAAAGTCTAGCCGCAGAGTTTTGCACCATTTGAAGTAGAGAAATAGATAGTTGGTTTATTCCTACATAGAGAGAATTGCAGTAATCAAATCGGGTAGAGACAAATGCATGAATTACCTTTTCAAAATCTTTAAGGAAGAGCCAGGCTTAATTTTTGCCAAAACTCTTAGATGGTAAAAGCTGGATTTTACAACAGAGTTTATCTGCTTGTCAAATTTTAGGGAGCCATCAAATAGAACACCTAAGTTTTTTGCACATGGTTTATAAAAGCAAGACAACTGCTCCAAATTAAGATAACATCATACCCATCAGAGGGACTAGACACGACAATCTCTGTTTTGGATTAATTTAAATTTAAAAAGTTTAGTGACATCCAACGTTTTAGGTCAGTTAGGCAATCCAATAAAGGTTGTAGTGCATTCGAATCATTCAGTTTCATTGGGAGATATATTTGAGTGTCATCTGCAAAACAGTGGAAAGAAACACCATGTTTCCTAAAAATGGTGCCTAACGGTAGCATATACAGAGAAAAAAGGATAGGAGCTAGAATAGATCCCTGAGGAACATCAAACATAAGAGGGGCGGCAGCAGATGAAAATTCTCCAAGACAAACTGAAAAGCTTCTCTTCGACAGAAGATTTGAATAATTTTAGAGCATTTCCTTTGATCCCTCCACAATGTTCAAGGCGGGAGATGAGGATATTATGGTCTATAGTATCGAATGCTGCACTCAAATCTAATAACACAAGAATAGCATGATCACCTCAGTCCATAGTTAAAGTCCCTGTAAAGGCAATTCTAAAAAAAAAATTCTAAACACATTATAAATGTTAGAAATGTATTGCTAAAACATGCATAAAAAGCTCCTGGACACGCCCCTACTTGATGACGCACAGGAGCCACTGAGGCTGGCCCCTCACCTAATTGCGAGTTACTGTCAGTACTATTAGTTACTACAGCCTACAGTTTGCTAGCTAGCTATGCCTTTGTCACGGAAATGCGTACTACCCGGATGCGATCACGTACAAAACAGATCGGTGTCCTTATTTACATTTCCGAAAAACGATCACATCAAGAAGAGGTGGATTAATTTTGTGAAGAGCCAGCTTGATGGAGAGCTGAGGATCACCGCCAAAACCCGCCTCTATAGTGATCATTTTACACGGGATAATTTTATAAACTTTAGTCGGAGACAACTGGGATTCACTGATAATCCGCTGTTACTGGTGAATGGGGCCTAACCGACTATCTCCCTGCTTGGCCTTCATCCTCCCGTCGCGCCGACAACTGGTGCCGCCATGGGCAGTGCGTGCCCACCGTGCGAACATCCATTCCGGCTGTAGCGGTGACAGTTGAGTGTGGCGACGGCAGCTGTCCAGCGAGTGGGCATGGTTTCAGCGCAGACAGCTGACACGCCCCCAGCATTTGAGAGCAGAGACTTCTGCTAATTTTTTCAAGTTTTTGATAGCTTGTTTTATGTACTTGCCGGCTTTTTTTATCATTCAAATTTGGCTGGGTGGCTAATAACACATTTTTCTGTGGTGTGACAAACTCAGAACACAAGATTTCCATTACACGAGAGTAGATGTTAAAACTCATGCTGATTTGTACTCAGCTTTCGCCAAGATAAGCACCAACTAAGACGTAGCTTTACAGTAACCAATGCTTCTCCATCCATTTACGCTTCTTTCCATATGGTGATGTGAATCTCCTTCTGTCTGGTGTTAATAGCTGCAGTGTATTTTGCGCGTTAGCACACACAACGGCTGCAACCACAGTGCGGTCCCCCCATGACAACCGTCTGGATTGAGCTGAGTACAGGACATCTCTAGGGTCTTCAAGTGGGCACCTTCCGTCCTCAGTGTTTCGTCGACTAGCCCAGACACCTCAAGAGGGCCCGACAGTGACTCTGGCGTCCCAGAGTCACCCCCGTCTGTCCCCCACTCAACTCAGCCCAGCTTACTGACCTTTACATCCTTCCTGCTGCTGAGGTTGCTCCTTCCTCGTAGTTCACCTGTGACCTAACCACAATCTCTCTCAATCTCTCCGTAACCCGACCATACGCGCCAACCCGTTTGACTAAGGCTGTCGAGCCCCACTGCCGACGTTAAAGCAGGTCAGTGGCAACGGTTCCGTATGGCATACTACCGCAAAACACAATATCTGTCCAAACACCAATCCTCATTCACGCAAAATACACAGGAACGTAATAACTGTAATTTCTATGCAAACTATACAAATAAACCAACAGACTCTTCAAGTTTTTCAAGAATTCTTCGAAACCGTAGCGTGGCGGCCTGTACATAGCCAGCCAGAATCTTTCCGTTTCAACCACAGCCAGTTGCTGCTCCTCTCTGCTGCTTCAGATAAGTTCTTTACTGTGCGACGCAACTCTTGGCCACTTCAGTGGCCAGCTGAGCATACCGCAGTTTCTTCCTCTCATATGCCTCATCTACAGCATCCTCCCATGGCACTGTTAACTCTATCAGTTGAACAATGCGTGCTGATCCAGACCACAAAACAATATCTGGTCGGAGGTTAGTGGTGGCAATCTCAGGTGGAAAAATAAGCCGTTGATCAAGATCAGCCAGCATTTTCCAGTCCCTAGCAGCTTCCAGTTGTTCTTGGCGAGAATTGGTTTTAACTCCTTTTCTTGGGGGTTGCTCGCCTGGGCGGAGGAATATTGTCTTCTGTGTGTAATATTTTGCTAGAACAGGTGGCAACTTATTGGCCATGTTACGCTTGTCTTCCAATGCTAAAGCCAAACATCGGAGTACTTGGTCAGGGCGCCAAGTAAACCGACCTTGGCTAAGAGCCACCTTACATCCTGTCAAAATGTGCCTTAATGTGGCAGGTGATGAACACAAAGGACAAGAGGGATCCTCTCCTACCCAGAGGTTTAGGTTCTGTGGTGATGGGAGAACACCATATGTTGACCTGATAAGGAAACTGATCCTACTCTCTTCCATTGACCAAAGGTCTTGCCAGCCCATCTTGCGTTGTTCCACACTCTCCTATCTCATCCACTCTCCCTGCTTGGCCTGGGAAATGGACTTTATACACCTCATCCTCTCCTCCTGCTTTCGCACCTCGTTGACTGCCAGCTTCCTCCTTTGAGGTGGGGCTGCCTTGTGCCATTTAGGAGGAGCTAAACTGAGCCCAAAACCCCCTCTTCCATGCTGTACCTGTCCCACGATATCACCAATTTGAAGGGCAGCTTTTGCCTCTTCCACATATTTCTTTGCTGACCACTTTCTACCAGTTTTTAACACAGGTGCTGTCTCCCTTACACATTTGTCGCGTGACTCTACTAAGGTCATTTCCAGTCTGACCTTGGCGCACTTAAACTCTTCGGTTAAAGCAGAGACTGGCAGCTGCAATATTCCTTCACTATAAAGTCCCACTCTGCTGAGGCAGCGTGGAACTCCCAACCATTTCCTAATATATGAACTTATTAATGCTTCCAGCTTATCCACTTTTGTCAAAGAAACCTTGTACACAGTCAGTGGCCACAGCAACCTCGGCAGTAGCCCAAACTGAAAGCACCAGAGTTTTAGTTTGCTTGGTAGAGCGCAGCTGTTTATGCTCTTCAACCCTTTCACTGCTTGTCGTCTAACTTCTCCCACTCGAACTGTGTCCTTTAGATCCCCATCGTACCATCTCCCAAGACTCTTCACTGGCTTCTCAGAAACTGTCGGTATTGACTCACCATTAATGAAGAATGTTTTATCTACTACCTTGCCTTTAATTATCGAGATGCTTCTTGATTTAGAGGGCTTAAATTGCATTCGTGCCCAATCAATGTTATCGGTTAACTTACCCAATAACCGATTAGTGCAGGCTACTGTTGTAGTCATGGTTGTCATGTCATCCATGTATGCTCTGATTGGTGGTAGTCGCATCTAGGGCTGTCGCGGTGAAGGAATTTCCCTTGCGGTCATTTTGAGTGGCTCAATAGCGCGATATGCGGTTTTACCGCCATTTATTTATTTATTTATATTTATTTGTTGCTATATAAATACGTGTTATGATGTGGTCAGCATACACAAAAACAATGTAACCAATGTAACCGAAACTAAACAGCGTATCTGCGCATTGAAAGACTGTCACTCAGCGCGCAGTTGTTACGCCAACGGACTATCTTTGAGTGAGTCATTAAACCGTTCATTCAACGAAAACTTTCAAAAAAGCTGATTCCTTAAATGATAGATGTAATGAAACAAGGTGTTAATTATTTTTTTACTTTGAGCTCCACTTTTCAAGGCTCAGCTGGCCAGCAATGCTTCACTTTTGGGCAAAGCTGAAGCTTCACTTAATAGAGATCAATGGCATTGATTCAATGCGTGACTCGCTGCTTTCCCCCCACGGGCACGGCTTCCTAATCCTCACGCTGTGTAATGCTGACCAGCGCTGACGCCATTCATGGTAAATACCCTTACACGTTAAAAGGATGATAGCCTACGACAAATATTTCGCTTTCCTTGGAAACGGCAACCTTTTCACGAATATACATGACTTGACTTCAAAGACAGACGCACGCGCTCAGTCGATCACATTCACTGTCTGTTTAGGCTTAAGTCCAAATCCACGAATCCTCTGTACAAATCACCATGATAAACAGTCTTGTTAACATTATTAACTTATTGAACATTCAATACACATGGTACGAACTACGAAGGGTGGCCTTATGAAAAAAGAAAACGCGGTTCGCGGTTGCTGCGGTTACTTGCATTCCTCTGCGGTTGGCCTGTCAGTAGCGCGGTTCTGCAATTTTGCGGTTATCGCGACAGCCCTTGTCGCATCCCAGAAGCCAAGCGCTCTCCTCCTACTACCCATTTTGATGCCCTAATGATTACTTCCATTGCCATGGTAAAAGCCAGTGGAGAAATTGTGCATCCTGCCATTATTCCAACCTCTAAGCATTGCCATGTAGTGCTGAATTCTGTAGTTGAGAAACTAAATAGCAAATCTCCAAAATAGGCTTTCACTAAATTTGTTATCGACATCGGTACCCTGAAAAAATCAAATGCTGCCCAAAGAAGCTCATGTGGCACTGAACCATATGCATTAGCCAAATCCAGGAATGTCACATGGAGCTCCTTCCTCTCCTTTTTAGCTGATTGAATTTGTTGCCAGATAACATTAATGTGTTCTAAGCATCCTGAGAACCCTGGAATGCCCGCTTTTTGAACTGAAGTGTCAATGAAGCCATTGTTTAATAGGTAGGTTGACAATCTCTGAGCAATAATGCTGAAGAAAATCTTACCTTCAGTGTTTAATAGTGAAATAGGACGAAACTGACTGATGCTTGTAGCATCTTTTTCTTTGGGTATAAAGACTCCACCTGCTCGGCGCCATGCTCTAGGTACAACCTGCTTTTCCCATGCCACTTTTATCAATTTCCACAGAATTCGTAGAACTCCTGAAGCACTCTTGTACACTCTGTACGGAACTCCATTAGGCCCTGGAGATGATGAAGCCCTTGCTTTTCTCACAGCCTGCTCTATCTCTTTCCACTTAGGTGCGCAGACCTCCATTTGGTATTCTAGTGGATTGATAGGTGGGATGTCTAATGGAATTGACATAGGCTTATTGACATACTTAATTTCGACTTTACAGGAACTTTAAAAGAATGCCATTTAAAACTTTCAACAGAGCAGACTTTGGTAACGTGCTGCGTAACACACGAGAATGAACCTCATTGGTTCTTGCACGTCAAGGAAGCATGCTTCTAGCCTGGGAAAACCCAGACGAACTTCCGGCAAATTTAGATTTGCTCTGCAAGTTAGTCTGGCGAAGAGCCCATTCAAACTCATTTCCAATCTTTCCAAATCGAGGCACCAATCACAAACTTTGAGGTGACATCTCTACAAGATGACGATCGATCTGATTGGTTTTAGGTCTATCCAATTGGGCACAGAGGCATTTGAGCGACATCCGTTGGTGACGCCCTTTTGGAAATGAGCCGTCAATGAACCTTCCCCAGACCCTAACTCAGTTATGACTGAGAAGGGTCTGGTTTTAACCAGGCTAGCATGCTTTAGCTTCGGGGACCAAATTTGTATAAATGTACATATGTTTTTCTATATGTATGTTTGCTGATCAAAGCGGCAAAATTACCTTCATTGTTTGAGTTTCATGATGAAGGATTTTAAGTAAGCAGTGCATGACTGGGTGGCCTTTTCTTTAAAGGATATGCGATACTGGTTTAGAATTTGGCCAGTTTATTTCAATAGAAAAGAAGTTTTCTTATAAGACCATCTGGAACAGCCTTCATGTTAGGACTCACAGGTGATTTGTGAGACGTTTCTTTCATCCGAAAGTTGCTGGTGTTTAAACAAACACTAGTTTGTGGTGTGCTGTCAGTGTGTTTCCCCCAATGATAATTAGTTACCAAAGTCACACACACTCTCACTCAGCAACAACAACGTCGACACAACCGGCCTTCCAAGTGGGCGGACGACATGTATTCATTGGCAGTTTGAGCCGAGTACATTTTGTTTGGAAGAAACAGCGCAATAGATCAAACCGAACATGCACTGCCACTGTGGTGTTATTTTAAGGGTTTATGTTCCCCCCGCTATCTCAGACGCTAACCTCATCCTCAGCACTTACGGTCAATGCTCCCGTTGCTTTCCAGGTCGTTCGAGCTCACGCGGAAAGACCGACTCTACAAAAACATCCAGAGGATGCAGCAAACCCACGGCTTTCAAAACTTCCACATCGTACCCCAGACCTTTGTGCTTCCTACAGAGTACCAGGAATTCAGTAGTGAGTGGCCACATCTCTGTCCAGTCAGCACTCGATGTGTGTTTGACTGTTAACATGAACGACATCAATAAGAAAGATCTGTCTTCTTCTCTGCTGGGCTTTAATAACACTCTCTCTCTCTGTCCTCATGTAAACCTCAGGCTCCTTCAGCAAAGACAAGGGTGCGTGGATCATCAAACCTGTTGCGTCCTCCAGGGGCAGAGGCATCTACCTGGTCAGCAATGTAAGTGATTAAGGGAATATGCCACAGAAGGTCTTTCAAGAAAAAAAAAAGCGCCTGCACAATTCATCTAAATCTATTATGGCTGTCATGATTAAAGTGAAATGTGAAAATGAATGAAAAGTGTTGATTGCGGCCTTACATTTAGATCTGCTCACATTGAATCAGAATACTTTTTGTGCATTGAGCATTATAACCAAATTCACAAGTTTTTATTTTATTTTATATATCTTAATCTCTAAAGTTTCCTCCTTTTGCAGCCACTTTGCGTCCACTTTTGTTGCAAATTCCATGTCTACAATAGTGAAAAATAAAAATACTAAAATGTATATGTAAATAAATACCCTGCAATTGTACGATTGGTATACTAAATTGGAACAACTCATTTTGTGCATTAGTGTTTAGAACTTAGTTATCCAGAAATAGTGCTGAAGTTCAACTAAAGATATACATCAGTATATTTGATTGTGCTAAAGTGGAACTATTGCAAGAATACTTAAGGTACACTTTAAAAATCTTGTATTTAAAGACTGATATTATACAGAGATCATACTATCCTTACTAATAGTGATATTAAACACACTTTAAGGCTTAAAGGTGCTGTATGTAACTTTTTCACTCTACTAAAGCATAAAAATACCATGATATGTTTGCATATATTTAGGAAACTAAGTTGGATGCTAAGGAAATGCTAAGTTCACATACTCGTTTCTCTGAAAAACACTTCTACAGCCAGTTATTTTACTTTGAAATGTGTGTTTCCAGGCTGGAATGTTTGTTTTTGTTTTGGTCTGTAATATTGCATGTTGCCAATTTGCCAATTTTCATTGTCCATTGCGCTCGTTCCTGTTGCGTGTGCTCAAACTGGCAACCTGTGTGAACGCCGTCCAGTCTGAGCAGCAGGCGGGAGCAGTGGCTTTATGCTACTTCACTGCATAAAATATTAGTATTTATCATAGTATTTATCATGGGAAACTAACATGCTTCTGTAATCTGACAGTTTTGTTCTATACTGCTTAATAACACATGCTTGGTGTTTCAGCCGAGTCAGATCCCACTGGAAGAGAATATCCTGGTGTCACGGTACATCAGCAATCCTCTACTGATTGACGGTGAGTCTGCAACACAAGACACTCACAGATTCAACTCATTATGTATAACGAATGTTTTCATATTCAGTTCGTTTCTTTTGCATCTGCAGATTTTAAGTTTGACGTGCGTCTGTACGTGCTGGTGACCTCATACGACCCTCTCCTGATCTATCTCTATGAGGAAGGGCTGGCCAGGTAATTCATTTACATCATCCAGGCTATATCTAACAGTACCTGTAAGTAGGGATGCTCCGATCAGGATTTTTGCAGCCGATACCGATAGCCGATTTCTTGTCATGGTGATCGGCCGATACCGATGCTTAATATACTTAATATAAGACAAAGATAAATACAAACAAAATGGAGCAGTCTGATGCAGCCCACAAGGTTAAATTAAACATTGTCCAATAGTAAACTTTGGAGGACAACATAAACATTTAATCACCTAAAATAGAGAAGTCTGATGTAACTTAAACCTTGTCCAATACAAGTCTGAGCAGGACAAAAAATAAATAAATAATTTAAACTCCTAAAAGAACAAATTGGAGTAGTTTGATGCTACTCATTAGAAGGGATGGGCATTTCAAGCAAAAATAATATTCGAAGATAGCTGGGTATTATTCGAAAATCGCACCCCTCCCCATATGCACACACACATGCATGTATTAAGTGAGAAAAGCGGAGTGGTCTGACGTTTAAATATAACTTAAAAACGTAAATATACATTTCATATTTGTTTTATATAATATAATGTTCTTTTTTTAATTTCATCCATGTTGATTATATGAAAAAGCAACCGCATGAGATGGGTAAGATAGGATCATAAGATGCCCAATATATCAGGAGTCATTTGGAGTGGGTCAGACATGATTTTGACCACTTAATTAAGTTTTGTTTTGTAGAAAGCCATTCTTTAAAGTGAATTTCGTTTTGTAAAAATTGTATCTTAATTTCGATCAGTGTTTCATCAACAAATTGGCTGGATTTAATAAATAAGAAGCGAAATTATAATAGGACACGGAGGCGCCCGCGCGTGAACTGGAGCTCATAAATGAACCCAAACTAAGCGTATAAACGACTTTCCTCACAGACCTGAGAACGTATAGAAAGCTTGAAATGTCTACTAAAAAAAAAAAAAAAAAAAAGATAATAAAAGAAATGGGGTACTCTCTGCTTATGTAGGCTAATCCGTATGAAGTGTGCATTTCTCTCTATAGGAGCGTTTACTACATGCGAAGATGCGTCAACATCGCCAACTGTATCTTTGCAGCCAGAAAACACTAGTTTATTAGTAAACAATTAAAATGTATCATGCTGCATAAACATTACTTTTGCCGGTTCTTTGTGGCAAGCTTTATGCATGCGCTTGATATGCGGAATATAGGCAATATTACGATAACGCTCAAATGGTTTAGTATTTTCTCCCATATTTAAGTAATTAAATTAATATAAATATGCGATTAGACTAATGGCTAAAATTAACTACTACTAGTCAACTAGAAAAAAACTTTAGTCGTGCACGGGCAGCCCTACTTATTTCACATATTTCCTAACCAGCGCGTCACTGCGGGCGTTCTGAGCGAGCGGCGCTGTGTGGACTGACGCAAGAATAACTTGGATATTGTTAGTAATATTTCAACTGGACTGAAGCAGCTTCGCTTTACTTGATTATCATACATCATTTATAGAAAAATGAGTATCAAATATGATCATCAGGCTTTTGAGGAAGGTTTATTTGTTCATCTCTCAATCATCATTGTATTGCATTGCATTATTTGATTTAAAACTTCAGAGATTTGATCATAAAACTAAGCATTTAAATATCATGACATTATTGGCATATATTGATATTTATCTGTATTTTATGTAAGTATCTGCTATACTGTTATAAATGAATCATTGATTTACATTAAAAGCATCAGAATTTTCTCTTACTTTTTTGTCCATATAAATATCAGCATCTGCACTAAATTGCATATTTTTGCTCAGTTTTGAGTCTCTGAATAAAATGTAGCTGTTTTTTCCCTCTATATTCTCACTATATCAGACTATATGAGCCATAAAAGCCTGATGTATCAATATGATACTTAGCAAAATAAACCGATCCAGTTCAAAAAACAGATATTTTTTAAATATTTTATGCTTAACACTGTTTTAATGGTGTTGAAATCATGTTTGTAATAGCATATAGCAGCACAGATACTTAAAATTACAAAAAATAAAATAATAATAATATATAAGTCACATGGGCCTGTGGGATTATTCTATATGGAAAGAGAACCACCAGAAGGAAGTTTGACTTTGATATTAGCTGATTTTATTAATGGTTTCATAAAGCTCGGATATTGTTGATAAAGCCTGTTGTTCCAGACATATTTTTTACACTTTCGTCAGCCTACAAAATTGCTTTTTTTTTTAAATTGTATTAATCATTGTCTCTGTGCATCAAGCTGATGTTTTAAAACCCCCAAAAGACAGTAAAAGTAAAAGACCGTGTTCCTTTACGACAGTAAAAGAACACAAACACTAGATGGCATCAGAGATGTTTCCAGTAAAGTTGGATCATCTAGGCCTCAAACAAAGCTTTCCATTGTCTCATTGCTGGAAGGACATTGACAAAAGTTTTTTTTTTTGTTTTAAATAGCTTTTTTTTTTTAATGTATTTAAAGCACCAAGAAAATCTGACATTGTTAAAAAAAAATGTTTTTGCGAGCACATTCTCAGGCTTATATAATTATCTTTTTAAATTATTTTTTCTATCTGAAAAGGCTCTTTTTATGATATGTATACACAAGCCACAAATAGTAGTGACAAAGTGTTGTGTGGAAAGTCTCACAATTGCTCTGAATCCCTGGACTGACTGCCTGTGAAACACATTCAGTCCTGCTTCTGGCACAGAGAGGAGAACGTTTTCTCAGACATGCGAGTGAGAAGCTCAAACAAATCCTCTGATTTTTTGGATGGCGTGCCGAGTGAAGCCGTGTGAAGCGGATGAGCAGTGTATTGTGGGTCTGGTGTGTGTAAAACGCTCAGTCCACCAGAGCGACACACTAAGGTTTGTTTTCAGCAACTGCTGGCGCTTTCCCAAGTCCACTTTTATCTCTGAGATCCCAGAAGCTTTGAAGGCGTTCAGGTGCTCTCTGTGTGCCAGGACATTCTTCCTCCACATGTAGCGTCCACTCCTCTCACAAGCTAGGACAAATTTATTAGGACATTAGGACAAATCACTTAAGATTACATTAATAACACTTGTTCTGTTATGGGTTGTGATTATGTGGTATTCTTGCTTACTATAAAAAGTAAGATGAAACTCTGATGCTTTTAATGTAAATCAATGAGATCTTTATAACAGTATAGCAGATACTTACATAAAATACAGATGCATATCAATATCTGCCAATAATGTCTTAGTAATATGATATTAAAATGCTTAGTTTAATGATCAAATCTCTGTAGTTTTAAATCATATAATGCAATACAATGATGATTGAGAGATGAACAAATAAACCTTTCCCAAAAGCCTCATGATTTTTCTATAAATTATGTATGATAATCAAGTAAACTGAAGCTGCTTCAGTCCAGTTGAAATATTACTAACAATATCAAAGTCATTCTTGCTTTTCCTTGATAAAATCTGGGCAGATTTGACAGAAAGACACGTGAAGTTTATTTGGAGATTTTACAGATTAGTTAGCTGACTTTATGACAGAAACATTGATAAAAGGCCACATTAGTTAACATTAGTTAATGCGTCAACTAACAAAAAGCAATACATTTGTTACAGTATTTATTCACGTTTGTTAATTGTTCATTGTGAGTTCATGTCAGCTTAGGTCCATTTAAATAGTATTAACAGTTTTAATAATGAATTAGTAATTGCTGAAATTAACTTTAGCTTTAGAAGTATTTTTAATTGTTAATATTAACTAATTAACTAACTAAATCATGTTTTTTTTAATGAAATATTACAGTGTTTAATATAGATGATTTATATGTTCTCATCATTATTGTGTTAAATTCCTGTTCCTGGTAAACTTGAATCAGAATAAGTTCCTCTCACTGTTGCCAACTATTTTCAAAGGAAAGTAGCTAATGCCTTCCCTAAAAGTCGCTAAATGTCGCTAGATGACGTCATATGCTAATTAGCATATTCATGACGTCAACGCGGTCGTACGTTAAGCCGTCATCGCGTGCCTGCCTAATGTGTTTTCTCTCTAAATTCATGCTCACATTCTGTATTTTAATATAATATAATATAGCCAAATGTCCAATAAAGCTGTTCTCATTACCTATATTATTTTTGTCAGACAATAGAACAAGTAGCTATGATATAGTGAATGACTAAATTTGTTTATATGTGTAAAATTATCTGAATTGAGAGAGTTCGGGAACTGGATGAAAGCCCTGTGATAGTGATTATTACAAAATAATCACAAGAAAAGAAAGGAAATTAAAATGGTCAAACAAAACTCTTTAAAAATTAAAACAAAAGAGAAGCAGATGAGTGACAAGTCCGTGGAAAAACAAAAAAAAACTGTCGTGCGCTCAACACATGAACGTGCCGCTGCTCGTCTCAGCCATTCACTGAACAAGGTAGACGCAGTTAGAGAGAGTGACGGCAGGGAGAAAGCAAGAGCTCGCGCTCGCAGAACAGTACTACTGGCAACATCTGGAGGTCACTGAGGTTTGTCTAAAAAGTCGCTAGATTTGTCGCTAGTCGCTTTTTTTTTTTAAAAATGTCGCTAAAGGGGCCTGAAAAGTCACTAAAAATAGCGACAAAGGCGCTAAGTTGGCAACACTGGTTCCTCTTGTTGCATCTCTTCTTTTAACTGATGACGAAGGCGGGGCTATAACCTGTCACTCACATGAGAACAGCCAATAGCAAACCACAACCATCCAATCAATTCCCCACAGACACAATCAAGACCCGCCCACATCTGTTCTTGTTCCAGAAGCGTTTGACTCGGATATACGACACAATAGAGAAGAAAAGACCAGTGCAACTTCTGTTTTATGCTGACTTTAAGCTTCAACAACTCTTTTAGCCTTTATTTAAAAAACATTTTTCCCTGAAAGTTTGAGTTATTTTAAACGCAACGATGCTGTGAAAGCGACTTGTAGCGTCTCATTCCCTATTCAGAGAACATGGGTTACACAGGTAACCCAAGATGTTCTCTTTAATAGGTTCAAGTTTATCTGTTCGCTGTAATGAAGTTTAATGTCTGACAGCCTGTCATCCCATTTAGACACTTCTTAGAAAGTAAAAAACTTTAAAACCTTTAAAATATCACAAGGTGGCATTACTGATGTATTTATAGAATAAAAAGTGAACAAAAATATCTTGAGCTTGTGTTAACCACAGACCTCATTTCAGGCATTTAACCAAAAAACCCCATTGACTTAAGGACGATGGAACCAGAAGTGCTAAAATACAACTCGTTTGAGTTTTGGCCTATGAAAAATACATCATCCCTGTATTACTGTTGCTCATATTTTGTGATTCGAGACATTCCTAAACTCATGTATGTTCTTGAGGAGAGTGTGCTGCTACTTTACTGAATGAACACTGTATTTTACCTGCTGTACCAGGTGAAAAAGCCCACCACCAAAATATAGGTATTGATCTTGTACTTTTGTAATTATAAATGGCTTATAGAGGATTTGTTTGATTCAATAAATCTCATCGTACAGTCATCATGACCATGTTCGCCCTAACGCTGGTGGACGATGATGGTGATTTGCTGGTTTTAGTTTGATGACTGCCTGCTTTGGTATTTTACATGTTTTTTCTTTTCAACTGGTCTATTAAATGTCATAATAGCTATTAAGCTCATGTTTTCCTTCTCGGTTGTGCGTGTTGTAGGTTTGCCACGGTGAAGTATGACCACGCCACAGCAAACATCAAGAACCAGTTCATGCATCTGACCAACTACAGTGTCAACAAAAAGAGCAGCGACTACGTCAGGTGAGCAAGCAGAGAACTTCTAGTGGTGTCACGTGGATATATTTCCAGACTCCTACTATTAAGTGCAGCATTTGTGTGCCAACAGTTCTGCTGGTATTTTAAAGACACAGTTTGAACAGAAAAACAGAGGCTGTGCTGTATTATGTAAATGTATTGTAAAGGGTGCTGACTCCTACTCCTGTCTATTTTACACATTCAAGTAGATTGTACACAAAAAAAGTTGTGAAAAAATGGTCAATAACTGTTTTGCATTATAGCTCTTTTAAATTTAACCAGCAGCAAAAAAATAAAAAAAATTAATTGAACAAGCAGCTAAAATCAGTTTTTCCCCCCTCAATTAAATAGATCATTTTCATATTTCCGGGTTCTCAGGAAATATTCTGTTTGCTTCAACAAGCCTAAATAAATAAATAAATAAATCCACTATTACATTTTTGCCACTTTTCAACAGAGGAAAATTAATACACTACACTGATCCTTCATAAATCATTATAATATGCTGATAAAAAAAAAAACATTACTTTTGGGCGGTAATGTAAAGAGAGTTAAGATAAACTAGCCAAACTATCACTATCAGCCAATTAAACTATCAGTTCCTGAATTTGAATTTAAATGCAGAATTAAATGTAAGTAGAATTCAATGCTGGCTTGACAAAGCATCGTTTGAAAGTTTGTATTTAAGTTTAAAAAGCATTAAAAGTTTCATAGAACAGAAATGTCACCTATATGGATGGGACAATATATTGAATTTCAAAATATTGTTAAAAACAAAATGGATAAATGTGCAACATATTTTCTGCCCATGTGATCATAAATCATCAAAATACCTTTTTTTGCAGTATTAATGAAAGATGTAAATTATTTTTGAAGAGAGAGTTTTTATTTTCAGTTTAATAATTTTTTTGAATAAAGTTCCTCTTTTAAAAGTGTTGATCATCAGATTATTATTGCGATCTTAGACACATTTGAGCGTGTTTAAACCTACTGAACACCAAAATCAATGTGAGAAAAGTCCTTTCATCTACATGTGCGTGAGGTTATTATACAATAACCCTTAATGCCTGATGGCAGCGACATGCCATAATAAAGCATCATGCATGTACAGTAATGAGAACTGATCTAAGCTGTCAGAAATAATAGTTAAATAATCACTTAAACGGCTCAGGAATGTGATTTCAAATACAAGCTAATCCTTGTGTTTGCTAATCATGTCAACATTGTTACGTTGTGCCCATTTCTCAGTACTGTTTTTATAGTGCTGACAGTCAGGGTTTCTCTTCCTTTCAGCTGCGATGACCCTGAAGTAGAGGATTATGGGAACAAATGGAGCATGAGCGCAATGCTGAGGTATTTGAGACAAGAAGGCAAAGACACCACATGTGAGTATATCTAAGATGCAAGTTTAACACGGCATGACATCTGACATTCAGAAGCACTAATCTACAGTCATTCATGTGGAGACTGACACGCTTGTTACTCCTGACAAACATATCGCTGGATTTATGACTTTCATTATGACTCGCTTGGTGGATTAATTTTTGAGATGATTCAAATTTGAAATTTTGTCACTGAAAGAAAGAAATATTATCTTACCATCATCATGAGGTGAAAATGAGGATCCACTCTGCCAGACTCTTGTGAAAGTGCATATCTTTAGCACATTTTATTTCTCGCACCATTTACTCGCCAAAAATAGTTTTTGCATGCATATGATACGCACTTTATGTCGTGTAATACGCATGTACTCTCCACACCCCAAATCCTACCCAAGTGGTTTACAGTGCGTATCATTTGTACGCAAAAAAAATTGTTTTTGCCGTATAAATGGCAGAGAAATAAAATTTGTGCTATAGATACACACTTTCCCGAGATCGTGTTGGCCAGTCACACAGCGATGTGGCGGTCTGTAAATTCCTTCAGAAAACAGCGTGTGGCGCTCTTGAGCATCTTGAGCAAATCTAATTTAGAGTAGCTTTCTTATGGAAGCGGAAGTGCAATACTTTGATAAAAATATACACATATTACGTAATAAATTTTTTAAATTATGTATTTTAGTTTTAATGAAAAACCAGGGGACAGCCCAAGGTAATGTTTTTGAGCCTTATGGGGGGTCCCTTGATGCTTATGGGGGTCCCGGACCCCCCCAGCCCCCCCTCAGTTCCAACACTGGAAATAATATGAGTTGGGAGGAAAAATATTTTCATTCTTTCAAAAAAAAGTTTTATGTTCCCCTGAGAGACATTGTGTTTGCTTTCAGAACGTTTTGCTCTCTCTCTTTTCTGGAACAATGCAAAAGTTTTGCTTTCCCTTGAGAAACTTTACGTTTACTTGCAAAACTAGTGATGGAAAATAATATTAGATGGGAGGAAAATTGTTTTGATGCTTTTGTGAGTGGTCATGTTTGGCATGATAAAGATATATATGTATATATATATATATATATATATATATATATAAGCTGATGCTTGCTTCTCTGTGTTTGTCAGTGCTCATGGGTCAGATCGAGGATCTAATCATTAAAGCTGTTCTAAGTGCTGAGATCCACATCGCCACAGCCTGCAAGATGTTTGTCCCTCATCGGTGCAACTGCTTCGGTAAGACGCCTCATATAATGGGACATTTTGGCTAATCAATATTTATTATTAATAATAAGTTATGTTAAGTTAAGTTATGGCATGCAGATAGCCAATACAATGGCTTATACATCAATGTTGTTTTTCCTGTTTTTTAACAAAAAATCAGGCATAAAAACACTCAATATTGTGGTAACTGGTTGGTACTTTTGAAACAAGGTTTCAAACCCCATAGATCAGCATTATTATTTCACTGTGTGGGCATTGTAAACCCCAGAGTAAAGGCAGGTTTGAAGTGTATTAAGTCTGTGCTGCATCCCGTAACAATCTCTGCTGTGTGCTTGAGCAGAAGAACGCAGACTTTACTGTATGATGGACTGTTTATGGAGGTGAAAACAGAATGATATTCGCTGCCAGAGTAAAATGCAGTCCAAATGTTTCTCATTCTGAACGATTATGGGGTGTTAAATACCTGCATGAGGTCAAACACATTATCCTCCAGAGTAATCACTGACACATTCAATTCATCACTTCTCTGATTAATGTTAATATTATTTTAACATATTAGCAGGGTTATTAACTTAAACTAAAACTATTAAAAAAAAAATGTTAATTAATATTAACCTGCAATAAAATTAAAATATCAACATTAGATGAAAAACCTGGTAACATATTACAGTAATCTCATTAGTTAACATTAGTTAAGGCATTAACTAACAATGAGCAAGTCATTTGCTACATGATTTATTAATCCTTGTAAATGATAGTTCATTCAAAAAAATAATGTTCGTTGTAAGTTCATGTCAGCTCAGGTCTATTAAATAATATTAGCAGATGCAACTTTTGATTTTAAGAATGTATTCGTTGAAATCAACTTTAACTAAGATTAATAAGTGTTTTAGAAGTATTTTTCCTTGTTAATTCCTGTTAACTAATTTAGTTAACTAATGTTAAAGTCCCCCTCTGGTGAAAATCCAGCTTTTAATGTTGTTTATATGTCTGTGTGGTGTTTTTTTTATTTTTATTTTATTTTTTTTATTTGCATTTCTTAAATTCCACAATGAAAAAAAAAAAATATATATATATATATAAAATAAAAATAAATAAATAATAATTAAAACCCCAAAAACAACATCTAGTAGGGTGTTACAAATACAGGTCTTCCATTTGTTTCATACATTTGAGTGAGTCACATAAGAAGTCCATTTCCACCATCGTATTTTACATTTATGTGCTTCCAGTCTCAGGTCATGGGTCATTTTTTCCATTGCACATATTTCCTCCATGATATTCCTCCATTGGTCCAGACTTAAAGGTTCACTTTTCAACCAATTCCTCGTTATAACTTTCTTACTTGATATCAGCATCACTTTGAGTAAATAAGTGTCTTCCCCTTTAACATCATCTTTAGTTAACAGGCCTAAATACAGAGACTGTGGATCATTCGGTATATTGTATCCCAAAATGTTTTCCATTTCTGTTACAATAGATTCCCAGTAGGGGCGAATTTTTATACATGACAAAAATACATGAGAGTGATTGACATTGACATCCCCGCAAAGTCTCCAACACTGTTGTTGTTTTTTTAACTGTTTGCTTTTGATGAGGGGGGTAATAAAGTATCTCACAAAGTTCTTCCAGCCAAATTCTCTCCATTGTCTGGAGCTAGTGGAAGTTTGTTGAAAAAGACAGATCGAATGCCAATCATCCTCTGACAATTTAAGCTGCAGTTCTACCTCCCATTTCTGTTTTATGTACCGTGAGTCAAACCTATTGCTATTTTGTAAACATTTGTACACCCTGGATACAGTTTTCAAGGGTAAATGTCTGTATGCCCCTGCGATCATATCTATTAAATCACTGCCTTCTTGAGAGAGGTGATTTTTAATGTCTGTATTATAAAAATGTCTTAGTTGGAGATACCTAAATAAATCAGAGTTTTCCAGGTCAAATTCCCTCTTCAAGTTTTCAAAGGATTTACACTTTTTACCCTCTGTTACTGTACACACTGCGGTGATTCCCTTGTCTGTCCATCTTGTAAATGTGCTATCCATCTGTCCACTTCTGAATTTTGTAGAGTACAATGGCCATATCAACAATTTACAATCCCCCTCCAATTTGTATTTACTCATTATATCCCACCAGATCTTAATTGTTGTGTCTACTATAGGATTTGGTTCTATAGGTTGGTTAGGTGTTTTCTCACCCAACCTCGTTTGTGGTTGGCATGTTCCATAGTTAAGCTCAATGTGCTTCCATTTGGAGTAATATTCTGACGAGCACCAATAGATTATATATCTAAACTGGGCAGCTAGGAAATATTCTTTAAAATTAGGAAGAGCAAGTCCTCCTCTTTTTTTCTCTAGTTGTAGAGTTTTGAGCTTAACTCTTGGTCTTTGCCCTTTCCAAATAAATCTACTCACTTGTTTATCCCATTTATCAAATTGAGTTTTTGGTATACAAATTGGCAGTGAAATGAATAAGTACAGCAATCTAGGCAACACATTCATTTTTATCACCTCTATCCTTGAGCTTAAATCCATTACTAGTGTTGCCCATTTTGTCAAATCTTTTTGTATAACTTCATTAATCTTATTATAATTAGCCTCATATAATGTATTTAGTTCTCTAGTCAGATAAACACCTAAATATTGTATTTTTCCTGAATCCCATTTTAATTTGTAAGCTCGTCTGATTAAGTCAGCTGGTCTGTATTTTATACAGAGAACTTGGGTTTTTGAAATGTTTAACTTCTACCCAGATTTCCCTCCAAAATCTTTTAGTAGCGTAAAAAGTTTAGCAATCGTATAATCTGGATTGCTGAGGTATATGATAATATCATCTGCAAAGAGACCTAATTTATGTTCATCCTTAGCGACTGTGATTCCTTTAAGTTCTTTACTTTGTCTTATATACTGAGCCAAAGGCTCTATAAACAGGGCAAATAGGGAGGGGCTCAGACAGCATCCCTGCCTTGTCCCTCTGAAGAGCTCGAATCTGTCTGTTAAGTCACCATTTATTTTAATTCTAGCCACTGGTTTATCGTATAGGGCCTGTATGCATTTAATGATAGTTTTATCAAAACCCATTCTTTTCAAAACCGCAAAAAGGAAATTCCAGCTGACTCTATCAAAAGCCTTTTCCGCATCAAGACTTACTAAGGCTGTAGGTGTGTTCTGTTTATTGACTTCATTAATTATATGTAATGTGCGCCGAATATTATCTTGTGTTTGGCGACCTTTTATAAAACCCGTCTGGTCCTCATCTATCAGGTCAGGGAGGAAGGTTTCTAATCTTCTAGCGATTATAGACGTGAATAATTTATAATCAACATTCAAAATGGAAATTGGACGATAGGACTCACATAACTCTTTATTTTTTACCTTCCTTTGGTATGACTGTTATCATGGCCTCTTTCCACGAGGGAGGGCATTTTGCATGTTTGAGTGTCCAATTAAAAGATTCCAACAATAGAGGGGCAAGGTCTTCTTTATAAACTTTGTACCATTCGTTAGGATAGCCATCTGTACCTGGACTTTTTTTACTTTTCAATCTACTAATAGCATTATCAAGTTCTTTTTTAGTAATAGGTGAATTTAATGATCCATTTTGAGTAGTTCCTATGGAGGGGAGATCTAATTCCGCTAAATAATCTTCAATTTCTTTTTTATCTATTTGTTCTGAATGACTATACAGAGATTTATAATATTTATGAAAACATTTTTTGATTTCCTCAGGTTCATATGTTATGACATTACTTTCTGGATCTCTGATTTTGTTAATTGAGTTCCTTATTTGCTGTGATCTTAATCTTTTTGCTAATATTTTGGTTGCTTTGGGACCTGATTCATAAAAGATTTGTTTTGTGAATCTCAGTTTCTTTTCTGTCTCCTCGTTTGCCATGTCTGATAATTGTTTTCTAATTCCTTTTATCATACCAGCCAATGTATCACTTTTGTCTGTATGCTGTTGTTTTTCTAATTTTCTCATATTTTGTTCTAATTCTGCTTGTAATAGCTTTTTCTTTTTTTTAATGTGAGCTAGCCTTGATATCAGGTTTCCTCTCATCACTGCTTTTATAGTGTCCCATAATATTGTTGGCTCTATTTGTTCATCCTTGTTATTGGCTATACAGTCTTGAATCTCTTTTTTGATTTCTTGTACCGCGATTTCATTATTAAGAATATTAACATTCATTTTCCATAATGTTGTTTTGGTTGGAATATCAAGATGTATAGTTAAGTATATAGCATTGTGATCTGACACATCTGCTATTCCGATTTCACAATCTATAACCCGATGTCTATCTATTGTATTCATCAGAAAGTAGTCAATCCTAGAATGTACCTTATGAGCAGCAGAATAATGCGTATAGTCTCTCTCTAATGGGTGCAGAACTCTCCAAACATCACACATACCTGCATCTTTCATTAGAATATTAAGATTCTTGGATTTTATGTTTTTATATCTTTTAGTACTTGTTGTGTCTTTAGTGTAATTCAAAATTGTGTTCCAATCGCCTCCACATATCAAAATCCCCTCACTCATTGTTATTTTATCAAACAATAATTTGAAGAATGTTTTGTCTTCCTCAGGGGGAGCATACACATTGACTAGCGTAACTACAGTATTATCAATCCTCCCTTTAACAATCACATATCTGCCATGTTTATCGGAACATTCCTCAGTCAATTCAAAATTAACAGTGTTTGAGATTAGGGTAATAACTCCTCTCCTTCTGCTATTCTTGTACGAACTGTAAAATGAATTTATGTAACCAAGCTTTTTAAATTTTTCATGTTCTTCATTTGACATATGAGTTTCTTGTATGAATATTACTTGCATATTATCCCTTTTCAATTTTGTTATCAACCTACTCCTCTTTATCGGGTTACCCAGACCATTTACATTTATTGTCTCAATTTTCAGTTTACATGACCCACTCATACCCTGAGTAAATTATTGTTGTAGACCCCACAAGTGAACAGGAACTATTAACGGGAACAAAAAAAATAAAAGAATAAAATAGAGACAATAAAACCGGGGATACCTGTGACTCCAACTCAAAGGGAAAAATATCTCTCCCAACTGGGCCCCGTCGGTAGGCCTAGGGTAGTGTCTCCCGTAAGGGGAGGGCCCTATGTAAGGTTTGGAAACTACTTCCATCCTTAGTGTCCAACGTCTAACTCCTTCTCTGGTGCCTCTCCTTCAGTCCTGTGAATTACAGAGGCCTTCCTGTGTCAATAATGCAAACGCTCCTCGTCCTTCATTTTTTCCCGCTTCTCTGAAACTCCATCAATTTCTCTTTTGCCCTCTGCGCCGTAGTAGGGACTCTGTGCTCTCGCCGAGGGCGCGTCTCCCGCTGCCATCCCAAGGACTTCAGTCGAGTCTCAGCGACTTCTTCCGTAACCGCTGTCGGCACCTCCACTTCCAAGCCCCGCTTCCGCAACTCCATCCCAGCTTCGTGTGCGCTGCTGTAAGTTCTGACGCCACTCTCCCAATGGATTCGTATGTTCGTGTAGGGTGTTTGGAAACGTACACCTTTCTCCTTCAGCACTTTCTTAATATCTCGATATGCCATACGTTTTTGGACGATCTCAGTTGCATAGTCGTGGTCGAAATAAATGTTTCTCCCATTTGACTGAATGCGTCCTTTTTTCCACGCGTCCTTGAGGATTAGCTCTTTAGTAGTATATTCTTGAAAATTTACTATAATTTGTCTCGGGTTATTATTTGGACGGGGCTTAGCTGCGAAGACTCTGTGGGCTCGCTGAATTTTAAGATCCAAGTCCGTTGGCAAAGGTAACTCACGCTTGAGGAAATCTGTCACGAATTGCGTCACCGACTTCTCTTCCTCTCCCTCTTCTACCCGAAAAAGACGAATGTTGTTCCTTCGCGATCTAGATTCAAGATCGGTCAGTTTGTTTTGGATACTCCTCTGTCGCGTAATGCTTTCAGTCAGCGCCTCAGTCAAATCCAGTGTCATGTCCTCAACACATCCCACGCGATTCTCCGCTTCTTCCATTCTTTCCGTCAGGCCTCTCACTTCCTCCGTCAGGTTGTCGAGTTTATTACCCATCTCCTGGCGCAGGGCATTGATGTCCTTCCTTAGTTTGTCATTGTCCTCCTTCAGTTCGGATTTAAGCGTTTCTATTGCTTTCAATATCGCGCTCGAGGTTTTGTCAGTTCCGCCCGGGCTCGTGCTTGCTTGCTCGGTTGCGTTGCTAGCTTTTGTCGCGGTTGTTGATTTGTCTCCTTTAGGCATTTTGCGTCTTTTTGGCCTTTAATGTTTTGAGCCCCACTCAAATGCTTAACTTACTCTATTAATGGATAATATATAATCGAGTTTTGGTGGGTATTTTCCATCAATCTCGGAGAGCGGTCACCAAACACGTCTGTCTCGTTACGCCATCACCGGAAACCCCCTGTGTGGTGTTTTTAATATGCTTTAAGACAAAATGTGTAAATTCATAAGTCGACACCATTGCTGAGTATTTTCTCCTTAAAACTGCAGTGAACAAAAGACTGTCTCAAAAACACGGTTTGAAATCGCTGGTGTTTCTGACGTCACAAACTACCTTGTAACCAATCAGATCAACGTGTGATCGTCAACGAGTGGATCTCTGAGCTGCTGTGAGTGAGTGGAGGCGGGGCTCATTTGCATATTAGTAGAACCACGTATACTAAATGAAGCAAGAGTTTCGTTTTACATTCAAGATATTTTAAGGCCCGAATAATTTTTTACCAAAGAAAAAACTTTAAATATGTCATTTTGGTGATCAAGGATGAGTTTTAAGGGATAAAATTATTATTTACAGGGGGACATGTACCTTATTGAGTTTAAATGCCAGATCACCCTCCCAAAACTGAACACAAATGAGTGTCATGTAAAGTAACAAAGCAAGATATTCACTTCTGTTAGAAGCCCTGGTTCCATTCCTGGTTGTATTTAAAAGATTGAAGAGGCAGTGTCTTTTTCACTTTTTATGGCGTATCTTTATTTTCCAGTATTTCCAGAGAAGGCAGTACCTGTGAACTGTTGTAAATGCTAGGATCTGTGTAGATTTAACTTGAATTAACGCTCTCAGTTTCATATCTTTCTGTTCGCTGCAGTGTTGTCATTCCTCTGTAACGTGTCTGTAGACATAATATTTCCTGGTTTAATCTCTGATAACAGTGCAGGTGCATTGCTCATCTATCGGACGATCACCTGCATGAAAAGGATATCTTTACCCAGTGTATGCCCTCATCTTTGGTGCATGATGGGATACTGGAGGAGGGCAAGGGTTCACTTCACTGTGTCACATGACTGAATATGAGCCGCCCATGCAGGTGCATCAGTGGAATGTGATGGAAACAGTGTGAAATAAATAAAGTGGCCTGTTTAATATGGTAAAATAACTTTTTACATCAGGGTCGTTCAGTCCTAATTAAACGCACCTGCACTAGCTGATCTTCAGGATCTCTACAAACTTCCGGCCAGGTGTTTTGGAGCTAAACTCTATTGTTGGAGCTAAATTATTGTGAAGAGCGACTTAAGGCATTTTCACACCTGAAAGTCCGCACCAAGGTCCGAACCAAAGTTCACGTTTTGATACATTTTATACTTTCAGAAAGTTTTGGTTTGGTTTCACACTGCAATTATGCGAGCGCACTAAATAACTTTACTTGACATACTTGCGTCCTGTCGTCATCATCTATGTGGGCTGCATCTTGACATTGATTGGTTTGTAAATGGACGTGCGTCTGACGTCAGCGTGTTGTCAATTCGGCGGGTAACTTTGACAACATGAATGAACAGACGCATATCGTTGCAACTATATTTGGAAAGTATCTTCATTTTTGTGCGTTTTTTCCAGTTGACTTCTTATGTCATCAGACCATACTTCAATTAAAAACCTTGTCTCCTCCTCTCCCTATGTGCCACCACGGCTCATTTTTCCTGCCACCTTCTGTTTTTTCGGCTATGCGGGAACCACCGGAACTTCCTGTAAATGGTCTGAAAGTCCGAACCATACAGAAATGCTTTCACACTAGAAACGAACCAAACCTTTGTTCAGTTTGATCCGGACCGAGACTACCTCTTTTCGTCGGACCAAATTTCATCTGTTTGGTCCGGACCGTGGTCCGGGGTAGGTTTCACACTTGTAATTTTGATTCGGACCAAACTAAAAAGTCCGAAAGTCCGGACCAAACAAGGTAGATGTGAAAGGGCCCTTACACAACTGTCTTATTGCTCTGGGGCAGTTGTCTCTCCCTCGGTTCCTTTTTAGCCGAAATGTGTGAAATTGCGCATAAGCATCAGTGGCGTATGTTTTTAAAATAATATTCTACTTCTCTGTGTCGAGCTATAGCATACAACACAACAAGTGTAATAGTTTATGTGTCCTGCTACAACTAAATTAATATTATGAATATGGTATATTGAAATGATGTTAGGTATGCACTGACACAAATTTCTTTACCAAAACACAGTTCAAAAAGTTGCAATAGCATTCCAGGTAGAAGCTGATACACAAGTGCATGGTATGCACATTTGGAGCACATTCTGCATCACTTGTAGACAGGGGCTTCTGTGGGGGCTCCCTGTGAGGTGGAAGGCGTTTCCTTCTGTATTTATGTTTGCCTGATAAGCAGGAACTTCCAGAACTTCTAATTTCCTGTGAGGTTCACAGCATTCAGTCTTCCGCGATGCAATAGTGAATGAATTTCTTCATTAGAACTCTACTGAAAACCGTTACCAGTATTTTTCCCAGTACATGCATTACATGTAGCTCATCATTACTTAAGATTGCTGCTACTTTGCTAGTTTCATTCCATATATTCAAGTTTCATTCCATATATATATTCAGAGTCCCATTCCATAAATTCAGTGTTTCATTCCATATATTTAGTGTTCCATTCCATATATTCAGAGTTTTCAGTTTCATTTCATATATTCAGAGTTTTCAGAGTTTCATTCCATATATTCTGAGTTTCATTTCATATATTCAGAGTTTTCAGAGTTTCATTCCATATATTCTGAGTTTCATTCCATATATTCAGAATCTCATTCCAAATATTCAAACTTCATATTATAAATACAATAATTTCCTGAATGGCATGCCATAATATATATAGTTGAGTTGAATAAAAAGTTGATACAAAACCCTTCATTACGTGCAATTCATATAATGACACATACTCCAAATCATTGTTAAAATATAAACATTTAAAAGGTTGACAAATGATTAAAAATACATTAAAGAAGACATAAGATAAATATAAAAAATATGTAATATAGTGCATATATTTATCAAGACGCTCCTCTCCATAGCAATTTTTTTTCTTGTAAACAAACAAGTTTATGGTCACTGAAAGGCTTTTCTGAGGTTAATGTTACGTTAAGTGACATTATTTACAAGCTGTTTTATTGACATCTTTCGGCAGTTGAAACACTGATTGAGTGATTACATGAGCCAGGATACAGTAAGTTCTTCTGTATCTTTCAATATTCCTTCTGATGTTCACTTGTTTATTTGCTGCTGTAACTAGTAGTAAAGAAGAAAAGATGATCGGTTTACGTGCCGTTTGGACTGAGGCGCTACAGCGATCTGTCACCACACATTAAAGAGACACCATACATTCAAATAAAATGTTGAAAATAATTTCAAATCAAAAGTAATAAAACACAAAGCTTTTTGTGATTATTGGATGGCAGGCGCAGTCCAAATACTGTTTACTGAAGTTTTGTTCACGCATCACCTGAAAACAGAAACAAGAAATCGATAGTGTCAACCTAGCCCTAGTGTCCACACAGCTGACATGTTTATTGTTTTAGTTTATTCATATTGTGTGCATGAAACTGACATAGATAAAACACACCATCAGAGAAACGCTTATCATACGTCACCAATGATTTCAGCACTCCAAACTCTTTCAGCTGAAAATTAATTTGTTAGGAATATATTTTTGGTGGCTGAAATTTCGGCCACCAAACTGTTTAATATATAACTATTTATTTAATATATATCTATTATATTTAAATATATAAATATATTTAGTGCATCACTAAATATATTTATATTTGTTTTATATGTATCGTTTGTATATCCTTTCCTCTTGTGTGTGTGTGTGTGTGTGTGTGTGTGTGTGTGTGTGTGTGTGTGTGAATGTATATGGCCGACTTCATCACACTCACAATGAGAAATCTCCATGTCTTACAAAAAAAGAAAGCAGTAAAATAAGGTAGCAGAGGCAGGAAGTGATGCGGAGGATAATAAATGAGGCAGTGTTGAAAAAAGTCTTTAGCATTGGCTCCAGTAGAACAGCCCCATTGTTTTCCCAGTTTACATCTCATCTCAAGTCAATCTGGATCAGAGCCACGCGGTCGATTCCCTCTTTTATGTGGTATTGTTTGGATGTGAATTAGTGGCGGGTTTGTCTTTGTTCAGCTGCTGTCTAAATGAAGTCCTGTAACATGATGCTTCATCGCTCGCTCTTCACCTCTGACATGGAAAGCAGAAACAGTCCTTTACTAGTGAATAAATGAGCCTCTGTGTGTGTTAGACCGTATTTGTGTAATAGCCATTCACGTCTTTAGGTGTATTTCAATGCTTCTTTATACAAGTGCACACTCTATGATTTTTGTGGTCTGAGACAAATTTCATGAATTGTAAAATATTTATTTTGTCTTTCTTTGATTGTTAATTGTGAACTTACTTAAAAAGTAAACTTAATTAAAAAAATAAGTAAACCTGTTGCCTTAAGATTATTAAGTACTTTGAAGGATTTAATGTTAATTTAATAGGATTTAATAACTTATTAATGTTACTTTGAAGGAAGGAAGACTTCACTTCCTGCTCAGCTACTGTTCGGACGCTCTTGCTTACTGCTCCGCGCTTATCTCCTTTTAATCACCTAATTTTAACTTCAGCAAATCAGCACAGTGCTCAAATGCTTGGATTACTACAAAAAAAGCAGAATTCTTTTATTCGACCAGCCTTCCACTGAAAGCTTACATTCCGGGGAAGAGAAAACACAACTGCCTACATTCATAAGGATAAGAAAATGCCTCCTCTGGAATCTACTTGCTGCTCTAACTGCCACAGACTTCTACAAAGGATTGCAGTTTTTGAAACAAAGTTAATTGCGGGACCACCAAACCAGACGGAACACACAACAGAGCTTCGTCATGAAGAGCAACTAAATAAAAAATCAGCATACAGCTGGTGAGTCCCATGAATGTAGTGCTCCTCGACAGGCTATACTGAGTGTAGAGAAACAAGCCGATTGACTTACTAATCGATGGCACAAACAGGGAGCGAGACCCAAAGGCACTCGAGACATCAGATTGTCACGAGCTTCACATATTGCTGCAGTAGCATCCTCTACCCCAGATACTGCTTTGACAAGGATTGCAAACACTGGTCTCCTACCACCGCCTATACATCTTGAGAAGAGATTTGAAGTATTAATGAATGAGGAATTCACAAATTTGATGAATGTGATTGAACACAGACTGAATCAGCCTGTAGCTAACACTAATGCTAACTGGGGCTCAAGGTCAAGCAGACAGCGGCACTCAGCTCAGAGCGCAGCCGGGCCCAGGACTCTGATAGTGGGTGACTCCATAATCAGAAACATTAGTTGCAGGGATAAAACTACGTGCTGCCTTCCACAAGCAACAACTTCTGATGTAAACAGAGAACTTCAGAACATTCTGATGAAGCATAAGACTGCAAATCGACTCATCATTCATGTGGGGAAGAATGATATTCATAAAGAGCAGTCAGAACTCCTTAAGAAGGATTTCAATGAACTTTTTGAAACACTTAAAAGACTGAAAGTTCAAACATTCATCAGTGGACCACTCCCAGCAAGAGGAACAAACAGGTTTTCATGGTTGCTTGGGCTTAATACATGGCTGCAAAAAACCTGCAATATAAAAGGAGTGAACTTCATTGACAACTTCAATCTTTTCTGGAGCCAGAGGCAACTGTTTCAACAGGATGGCCACCACCCAAACAAACTTGGTTCAAGAGTGCTAAAGGACAATATCTACTTGTCCCTCCGTCATCCTTCTGCAATGTGTGTCAATCCAGTCAACCTGAATGGCACACACACACCTGGATACAGCATGAATGACCACTGGATTTCACTTCAGCACCTGAATGGACATACGGTTGACACATCACACAAGGACAATGATAACACCACTCAGCCACAACAACCTCTGCTTACGGACACAATCTCAGCTGAGCCCTGCCCACAGAGCTCACCACAGACAGACTGTGACATACTAGCACTGCTCCAAGATTCAGCACCCAAGGACGACTTTCTGGAAAACAGCCAGGGAAACCAGGACAGCATATTACAGCCTCCAATAACACCAGAGCAACAGCCCCTCTCACCAGACATGCTATCCCTCTCTCCAGCATCTCCACTTCTGTGCTTCTCAGAGAAAATGGAACAACTGGTGTATGCTGGAACTAGAATATCCCACTCTTTTGCTGCAAGCCCCCAGATACCCACCAAAAAACAGCAGGCCCTGCAACCACCAAAGCCTGCGGGCCCAGCTCGCCCTCCCCCTCCCCCTGTGAGAGCTCTTCGGCCTCTGCCACAGCGCCAGGGCCCACACCCTCCTCCAAAAACAACTGATACCAGCTCTCAGTGATGTGTCGGGTCCCCGCTATGATAACAATAACTTTCTCAAATGTTTACAGAACAAGCGGGAACCCAGTGTGCCTGTATCTTTATCTTTCTCTTTTGCTGTTCGATTACATGATAGAAAGTCTAAGGCCTTCAAAAGCCGTATAGCAAACCCATCTAATCTGGTGCCTATTACACGCCAAACTAAGATTGCTGTGGGGACAAAAAGTAAGACTGTTAAGTTAGCACTTTTAAACATCCGCTCACTTAAAAATAAATCACTTCTAGTCAACGACTTAATAACCACATACAACCTGGATTTTATGTTGCTAAATGAAACTTGGCTAGAAGAAAGCTGCAGTGCAACAGTCCTCAATGAAACAGCCCCTCCTAACTTTACTTTTATGAGTGTCTGGAGAGCTGTTAGAAGAGGTGGAGGTTTAGCTGCTCTTTTTAAATATGTCTATCAATGTAAGCAAATATCATTTGGGAATTACCCGTCTTTCGAATATCTGGGTATTGTGTTAAAAGGTGCTCCACGCATTTTACCTATCATTGTTTACAGGCCTCCAAAATACTCTCCAGCCTTTGCTGAGGACTTTACAGAACTGTTATCAACAATTTCCTCAGAGTTTGACTGCTTTGCCATTGCTGGAGATTTTAACATTCACATAGATAATGCAGAAACCAATATGGCAAAAGAAATCAAAACTGTTTTAAAAACTTTTGATCTGACTCAGCATGTACATGGACCCACACATAATCATGGACACACTCTAGATTTACTTATCAGTAAGCATCTAAACATTTCATCGATTGTAATTAAGGACGTAGCACTGTCTGATCATTTTTGTATTTTCTTTGATATATTGATCTCTCCTGCCATGTCTGTCAAGAAGAGATGCTTAAATGAGAACACTAGTGTACTATTTATGAAGGCTATATCTTTAACACCAAGCATATCTGCTGACTCTGTTGATTTTCTCCTTGATTCTTTTAACTCAAAAGTTAAGAGTGTAATTGATGATATTGCTCCTGTGAAAGTCAGGAAGAAGAATGGCAGACAAAAAGCACCTTGGAGAAACTCAACAGCAGTGCAAAATATGAAAAGACAATGCAGAAAAGCAGAGTGCATGTGGCGGAGGACCAAACTTGTAGTCCATTATAACATCTACAAAGAACTGGGCAAAGCTAGACAGACTTTCTTTTCAAATATTATAAACAGCAACTTAAACAACACACACACTATTTTTGCTACTGTAGAGAGACTGACAAACCCCCCCAAGCCAGATTCCCAGTGAAATGCTCTCAGAGAGCAAGTGCAGTGAGTTTGCTTCCTTCTTCTCTGAGAAAATCAATAATATCAGAAAGGTGATCAGCTCATCCTTGAGTTGCGCTGGGGTCAGACAGATCAGACAACAGCCTGAGAAAGTAGTGTTACGTCCCAGATGTAAAATTTGTCTAGGTTAAAGGGAGTAGACAGTGAAAAGAAAATAAATGTGCCTGAGCCCGTTCCCAGCCCCGTACGACAGACACATCAAATTGTAGCTCAAAATTTATTAACATAATATATATAGGTATGATTGACAAAATTAAACAAAAAGGAAAAAAAAAATAAACTAAGTACCTCAGGAGGGGGGTAAGCCAAAATAACAAACACAAGTACCCTCTGACTAGTTGGGGAATAAAACTTTTTAGTCTGCCAAAAGTAAACAAATAAACCACAGAAAGTTACACTAACTCCCTAACTAGCCAAAAACAGGAGAAAAGATATTACAAAAATAAAAATAGGCACCCACCTCCCTACAGCTTCCAGACCGTTTGGTATACGAAAATAAAGTAGCAACAACAAACAAAAAGAAGTGGTAGTAGGCTACAATAAGCCTTAGCCTGGTGAACAATAAGAAGTCTTAAGATTGTACAACACAATACAACAGCAAGTAGACCAACAAGTGAGAAACAGTCACAACACTCTGGAAGGCAAGCTTCAGTTTGAATGTCCTCCGAAGCTTCTTTTCAATGTGTAGCGTCTCCGGTATAACGAGCAGCAGGTGCGTTCAATCATCTCTCTCTCTCACCTGGTAGAGCTGCAGAGTTACAGAGAGGGGGAAAAGAGAAAACGCACACAAAACCCCAACACTGCCATAACACAACCACTGAACGTAACACCCCCACCCATAAGTTTTTCAGACATCAACCCATGTCTTGAAAATAAATCACAAATATATATATTTTTTTCACTCTAGAGAATATACTCTTGAAAGGGCATCAGCTACAGTATTTTCAGAACCTTTACAATACTGGATATTCAAGTTGTATTCTTGAATAATCAGTGACCATCTCATCAGGCGTTGATTCGAATTCCGCATTCGATCTAGAAATACAAGAGGATTATGGTCTGTATAGACAGTGACGGAATGACTACCACCAAGATAAATTTCGAAGTGCTGTTAAGCTAACACCAAAGCTAGGGCCTCCTTCTCAATAGTACTATACCGTTGCTGTGTGTTGGTGAACTTTTTAGAGAAGTAACTCACAGGATGCTCAATGCCATAAGTATCCTCCTGCAGTAACACCGCCCCAGCACCTGAGTAACTAGCATCTACCTGCAGCTTAAACGGGAGAGTGAAACAGGGAGCAGAAAGTACAGGAGCACTACTCAAAAGATCTTTAGCAGCATCAAAAGCAGACTCACATTCAGCGGACCAAAAAAACTTCTTGGCAGTACTAAGCAGATCAGTCAAAGGAGTCACCACTGTAGCGAAATTCTTACAGAAGCTCCGATAGTATCCTACCATTCCGAGAAAACGCCACAATTCCCTCTTATCCACTTGATCACCAGGCTCGAAACTACGCTTGGTAGTCTTCCTATCAAATCGTGTCTTCATTTTGGATTGGGTACTCGAGAGATGAGCTTTAGCAATGTCACACACTCTATGCAGTCGTTCACGGAAACTACTGACGTAATCCAAGAGGTTGGTAGCCTGTGGAGTTTTTGACATGAGTTCTTCACGAAGAAGCTTTAGCGGTCCACGAACAGTGTGACCAAACACTAGTTCGGATGGACTAAAACCTAATGACTCTTGTACGGTTTCTCTAACAGCAAACAGCAGCAAAGGCAAACCTTCCACCCAGTCTTTACCAGTACTCACACAGTATGTACGAAGCATAGACTTAAGAGTCTGGTGGAATCGTTCTAATGCCCCTTGTGACTCTGGGTGATATGCGCTAGACATTTGGTGAGAAACTTTTAACTCTCTCAGAACCTGAGCAAACAGCTTTGAGGTGAAGTTAGAGCCCTGATCAGTTTGAATGATCTTCGGTAAACCAAACGTTGAACAGAACTTGATGATCTCTTTGACTATTACATTAGCTTTCAGAGAACGCAAGGGAATTGCCTCTGGGAATCGTGTGGCAACACACATCAAAGTCAAGATATACTGGTGTCCAGATTTTGACTTTGGCAAGGGTCCAACACAATCCAAAATCAAGCGTTCAAATGGCTCACTCATTACTGGGATGGGACGAAGAGGAGCAGAGGGAACAGTCTGGTTAGGCTTACCCGAAATTTGACATTCATGGCAAGTTCGACAGTACTTCACAACACTGTTCCTCATTCCGGGCCAGAAGAAGTACTTTAGGATGCGTTTATATGTTTTAGTGATACCAAGATGACCAGACAGAGGGTGCTCATGTGCCAGCTTCAGGACCTGAGAGCGGTAGGCAGAAGGTAGGACAAGTTGATGTACCGCTAACACATCCCCATTCTGTTGAGGTCGCCAGCGTCTCATGAGAATACCATCCTCCCAATAGTAAGTAACTGGACCACCAGGGGCTCTTTCCACAGTGACAGCTGCATCTAGACAGAATGACAGAGATTGATCAGCCTTTTGAGCAGCAATCAGCCCTTCCTTCCCAGCTTCTAAGGGAGTTGAGGCCGAAACAGGGTCAGCATTTTCATCAGCGGAAGATAGTTCGGGTTTAATGAACAGTGTGCACTCTGCAACATCTGACACAGGGTTCAAAAAGGATGTAGTGAGGTTCACAACATCATCCCACTTTCGAGCTTGTGCTCGAGTAACAGCGCAGGCAGGGAAAACAGCAGGGAAAACAGCAGCAACATCTGGTTGTCCTGACACATCAGGCTTATCCACTACTACAGGGTTAGGGAAAACTTTTCCTCCAGCTAGGTCATTCCCAAGGATGAGACTTACGCCCTCTACCGGCAGTTCAGCTCTTACTCCAATCTGCGCGGGACCTGTGACCAAATCAGACTTCACATAGACCGTATGCAATGGTACTTTAACACAGCCTAGTTCGATCCCACGAACTAATACATCTGTACCAGAATATGTTTCGGATGAGAAAGGTAAAGTGTTAGCCAGAATAAAGGATTGCGCTGCCCCCGTATCTCGTAGAATGGATACAGGTCGACCAGGAAAGGCAGCTGAAAGAGACACATAACCATTTAATAAGAAAGGTTGGTAACCAGAATCCTGGAGCCGTGGAAACCAGTTGTCGGAGATGGAATCAGTTTGAGCAAAAGCTACACTCTTGGACTCTACAGCTTCCAGACCGTTTGGTATACGAAAATAAAGTAGCAACAACAAACAAAAAGAAGTGGTAGTAGGCTACAATAAGCCTTAGCCTGGTGAACAATAAGAAGTCTTAAGATTGTACAACACAATACAACAGCAAGTAGACCAACAAGTGAGAAACAGTCACAACACTCTGGAAGGCAAGCTTCAGTTTGAATGTCCTCCGAAGCCTCTTTTCAATGTGTAGCGTCTCCGGTATAACGAGCAGCAGGTGCGTTCAATCATCTCTCTCTCTCACCTGGTAGAGCTGCAGAGTTACAGAGAGGGGGAAAAGAGAAAACACACACAAAACCCCAACACTGCCATAACACAACCACTGAACGTAACAGTAGTCACTATATCTGATTTCGAAGAAATTGATGGGAAAATTTTGGTCAATTTTGTACAGCACCTTAAAACATCAACCTGCGCCCTTGACACACTTCCCACATCTTTTTTCAAAAATGTCTTACACAGCTTAGAAGCAGATCTCCTTGAAGTGGTAAATGCCTCACTTCTCTCTAGGAGTTTTCCGAACTCCCTGAAAACTGCAGTTGTCAAGCCCCTCCTGAAAAAGAGCAATCTGGATAAGACCATATTAAACAACTATAGACCGATCTCAAATCTTCCTTTCATAGGCAAGATCATTGAAAAAGTTGTCTTCAATCAGCTGAACAAATTCTTAAGCTCGAATGGATACTTTGACAATTTTCAATCTGGTTTCCGACCGCATCACAGCACAGAGACAGCTCTCATAAAGATAATAAACGATATTCGCTTAAATACTGATACAAGCAAATTATCAGTGCTGGTACTACTCGACCTCAGTGCTGCATTTGACACTGTCGATCACAACATACTTCTTGACAGGCTGGAAAACTGGGTCGGGCTTTCTGGGATAGTCCTAAAATGGTTTAGGTCATACTTAGTAGGGAGAGGTTACTATGTGAGTATTGGAGATCATAAGCCTGAATGGACACCCATGACATGCGGAGTCCCTCAAGGCTCAATTCTTGCGCCACTCCTATTCAACCTGTACATGCTCCCAATGAGCCAAATAATGAGAAAGAACCAAATCGCTTACCACAGCTATGCAGACGACACACAGATCTACTTAGCCCTATCGCCTAACGATTACAGCCCCATTGACTCCCTTTGCCAATGCATTGATGAAGTAAACAATTGAATGTGCCAAAACTTTCTTCAGTTAAACAAAGACAAAACTGAAGTCATTGCGTTTGGAAACAAAGATGAAGTTCTCAAGGTGAACGCATACCTTCAGTCTAGGGGTCAAACAACAAAAAATCAAGTCAGGAATCTTGGTGTGACTCTAGAGTCAGACCTTAGTTTCAGTAGTCATTTCAAAGCAATAACTAAATCAGCATACTATCACCTGAAAAATATTGCAAGAATCAGATGCTTTGTTTCCAGTCAAGACTTAAGGCCTGTTCACACCGGGACGAATTTCGCGCGCGTTATTCGCCGACGTTTAACGCCTCGTGACTAAACAAAGGGCGCCAATGTGAGTGTTCACACCAACGCGTAAAACGCCACGCGTAAAAGCATCAATTAAAAAAAAAACGCCTGGGGTTAGTTTTTTTAGTTTGACTCGCCGCGTCAAAAACTTCCCGACCAATGAGACTGGCACTTTTGCTCACGTGTCTGGTGCTTCTGAAGTTACAGTAAAACACAACTTGGTGGCGCTCAAACACAAAACGGTCACAAACGTTACGGCGAAGAAGATATACGCCACCGTCTATACTGCCGGAAGACGAGGAAGTTTCAAAGCAAGATGTCTATGGGCAAGATGAATGTTGAGCTGCTGGTCTCGAGATGGTCTGTTATTGTGACTTCATTGCACTGCTGTTTTTTAATATAGAAATGTCATTGTATTTTATTAACATTCAAGAATTAGTTGAATGTGTATGTGCACTACTGCAGTCATTGTGACTTATTTGCTCTACTGTTTTTTTATATAGATATATATGCCTTTGTATTTTACTTACATTCAAGAAATGGTTGAATGTGTATGTGCACTATTGTTCACTTGCACTACAGTCAGTGTGACTTATTTGCACTAACTTTTCTGACTACCTTTTTTACTTTGATTGCAACTTGTAGTTCATTGAAAAAAATAAATGTTTAATTTTTTCAAAAGACATTGTGTTTACGTGACTTACTTGAAATTAATGTAACATATTTTGGGATTTAACATTTGTACATCTTGACCTCTTGTTAAAAATAGCTATGTGCCTAATTACAGAGTCACTGCATTTATAGGCACGTTATCAATCTACAGGAACATAACCATGTTGGGCACAGAAGGGAAAGAAGATTTTAAAGAAAATGCTTATAAAAAAGTTTATTACAGATACACATTTTCAAAATTACAACTTAAGTTTAGCTGTAAATAAGTGACCAAATACTTTCCATGTTTTCTTTGTCTGATTTAGAAAATCGCGTAAACATGCGCGTAAATTCTTGCTCTCTTCATCGGAGGTGAAAGCGAGTATCAGAAGCGTAAAAGTTGCGCAGCGCCACCTTGTGTACCGGGGTATTTCTGTTTTGCATTACGCGCCATCTAGTGTCAGGGAATGAATTTGCATTAATGTGAAGTTGACAATTCCACATTATTATAATTTTTTTTTTATTAAACAGGAAGTTTATTTACTTAATAATTTTAAGGCAATGGGTTTCCTCAATTTTTTTCATTTAAGTCAACTGATCACATTTTACAGTGTGGTGAAAACATTATTTCTTAAATGATTCTGAACAAATTCTTACGACGTTATGATGTTTGCTGCCAATTCCACACAAAGAAACTGCGTTGTGAGAAACCCAGGCTCTTGCTTGATATTGCAACTCTTACAATGTGCAGAAGAATTTCAGTGTTGATGCCATTGCTAATTTACAGTAAAGCCTGGTGTCTTATCTGTAAACAACAGAAAGCCATTCAATTCAGATGCCATATATTTCTGGAAAAGGTTATATTTCATTTATTTAAAGTCCCTGTAAAGTCAAAATTAAGTATGTGTTCTGAGTTTGTCACACCACAGAAAAATGTGTTATTCGCCACCCAGCCAAATTTGAATCATAAAAAAGCCGGCAAGCACATAAAATAAACTATCAAAAAAATGAAAAAATGAGCAGTAGTCTCTGCTCTCAAAGGCTGGGGGCGTGTCCGCTGGCTGCGCTGAAACCACGCCCACTAACACTCACCAGTTGTCGGCGCGACGGGAGGATGAAGGCCGAGGCTGGAGATAGTCGGTTCGACCCCATTCACCAGTAACAGCGGATTATCAGTGAATCCCAGTTGTCTCCGACGAAAGTTTATAAAACTATCCCGTGTAAAATGATCACTACAGAGGCGGGTGTTTGCGGTGATCCTCAGCTCTCCATCAAGGTGTCTCTTCACAAAATTAATCCACCTCTTCTTGATGTGATCGTTTTTTGGAAATGTAAATAAGGACACCGATCTGTTTTGTACATGATCGCATCCAGGTAGTACGCATTTCCGTGACGAAGGCATATAACTAGCTAGCAAACTGTAGGCTGTGGTAACTAATAATACTGACAGTAACTCGCGATTGAGCGGCAAACTGATGTTATTAATGTGCTCTATTTATATTGTTATGGGAGGGGCCAGCCTCAGTGGCTCCAGTGCGTCATCAAGTAGGGGCGTGTCCAGGAGCTCAGGGTCTCCAGTGCGTCATCGAGCCCCCGTTTTAGCCCTGCCCAAAAAATCTGCAACACAGCAATGGTGAAAAACTGTTTAACGGTCTAACTCCACAATTCAGTACTTCACAGTTCACAGTCTTTGTAATATGTTTTAGCAATACATTTCTAACATGTATAATGTGTTTAGATTTTTTTTTTAGAATTGCCTTTACAGGGACTTTAACAGTTGTGTGAACGCAGCTACTGAAATTTTGGTATTGTGACAACTTGTGTGTACTGATAAAAAATTGGAGGACAAGATGCATTGTGATCCATCAAGGATCATTTTGTAATTGATTTGATACCAAAACATTGCCAACTTTAGCGCAAAGACAGTAAAGAACTGCATTTTCTGTCTGTGTATGACGGCCACTATGTGACATTTTGCTTGAATTAGTTTGTGCCACCCATCCTTCTCATCATCACTCTGTTTCTGTGATTAATTAACAGTTGATGAAGAGATGTTCATTTTTATTCTTGATTAGCCAAGCTGTTTTATTACATGTGTGATGGAGAGTCAGTTTTGCTTCTCCATCCCTCAAAACTGTGTCCGTATTGTTCTTCAGATCATGCATATTGTAATTGTTCATGTGGATTTTTACTTTTTAATTTCCTGTTGTTAGAAGAGTGGGCCTAACCTCTAGGGGAATGCTCATTTGATCTAATTTAGGAAATAGCAGTTGTGCAAATGACAATATATATATTTTTTTGCTTGCCTATATGTTGTATTTATTGATTGTTTTTAAACGCTTTGTCTTGACTATTATTGACGGAACTTGCTGAAATGTATATTGAGACGAGTTAGTTTTACAGAAAATGGTTTGTTCCAATTAACTAAAGGTGGCAAAAGTATGCATTTAAAGTTGCAGTAGGGAGTTTTGAGAAAATGTTGACTTAGCCTGAAAATTTGAACAAGCACAACTTCCAGGTCCAACCCCCCTGCTCTCTGCTGCGCTACAGCCCTCCCTCCACAGCTCCTCCCCCACAGCGGAGCCTGCCGTGAACGCGCAGGCTAGTAAGCAGGACCACCGATGACGGCAGATTATAAACAGTTATGGAACATTCACTAATAGGGACGAAACATCAACAATATGCTTTACATTGACTATGGCCTGCCCATACTTTGACTACAAACTTGGTCCTCAAATCATTATGTATTTTGCAATACATGTAACTTTATAACGTTGGACTCTTTCTATAAGTTATACATAGCTAGTAAGATAACGTTAAAGGATTAGTTCACTTTTAAAAAAACTTTTGCTGATAATTTACTCACCCCCATGTCATCCAAGATGTCCATGTCTTTCTTTCTTCAGTCGAAAATAAATTAAGGTTTTTGATGAAAACATTCCAGGCTTTTTCTCCATATAATGGACTTCAATAGGACACAAACGTTTCAAGGACCAAATGACAGTTTCAGTGCAGCTTCAAAGGGCTTTAAACGATACCAGACGATGAATAAGGGTCTTATCTAGCGAAACGATCGGTCATTTCAAAAATAAATAAAAAACTTTAAGTTTTATAAGCACAAATGCTCGCCTTGCTCTGTTCTGTGATGCACGTTCGTGACTCTCCTGTTTCAACTCGTTCATCAAAATGAACAAATCTTTTTCGAATCATTTCGTTCGTTGAATGAACGAAATGACTCCGAAAAAGACTCGTTCGAAATGAACGAATCTTTTTGCGAGTCATTTCGTTTGTTGAATGAACGAAATGACTCGAAAAAAGATTCGTTCATTTGGATGAACGAGTTCGAACAGGAGAGTCACGAACGACGGTACGCGCTCGCGCTGTGCAAGAGAGGGGTGATCAGCGCGTACACGAGCGTGATTGACACTGCTAAGACATTCCTCCTGGCTCTGATTGGTTGTTTCTGACCGGGAGCGGTGTATTTCTGCAAATGGCAATAGGACCACAGGGAGGAGCCAGAGGAGCTCGATTTTTTCCACAGATTATCTGTCTCATATTCTACTGTGAGGACATAATGACAGTTTTAACAAATATTTGTTTACAAAAGCTACCTACTGGAGCTTTAAGAGTGTTCAGAAGTGAGGCAGGGGAACAGAGAGTGGTTTGGAGATAATGCAAATGTTTTTAATGCTGCTTGAGCATGAGAAACTTCGGTCTCCAACAGGTAGTGAGAGAAGTTGGTGCTAGTTTTTAGACTGTTTTTGTAACCTTTGTTTTTATTTTTACTCCTATCCACTGTTTTTTGCACTTTTTGACGGATTTTCCTTTTGCACTTCTTTGCCTTTAAATTATTAAACTTCTTTTGGAACGACTTTAAGAGGGATGCCTGGCGTGATTCTCCTTGCGACCGTTTGGGTCTCTATTACAACATGTCACCAGTTTTGTCACATCATTTTAGAGTTTAGACAAACATAATTGTAAAATGAAGCTGTAAACTGCGGTTTCAGGGCCAACCACACTAGTTTTACATTCTTTATAGGGCTGTATTTGTGTGGTCATGAGCCACAGTGCCGTGTTGTTAATAAAGACATTTTAGAAGAACACAGGTCAGTCTACTCGTAATTGACTACAGTAGCACCCAAATTCAAAGACCTGTCTCTGCTTCCCCTGCTGGTCTCAGCTGGTTTAGGCTGGTCTCCCAGCCTGACCAAACTGTTGTTTAGCAGGGCGGACAACAATAGAGCTTAGGCTGGTTTCATTTTTTTTTTTACTGGGTAGTTTATTGTTTTCATGTACACTTAAACCTACACATTAAATCAAATTTGTTTTTTAGATTATTTCACCAGAAATTCCTAATGAAGCATTTATTTGCATCTTCAATTGTTTATTTTTCAGTTTTCAACAATTTGAAAATCAAAACTCCAATTACTTACTGTACATTTGTAAGGCTTGGTCTGAAGATAATCTGAACCAATTTTGGTGAAGATTGGACAAAGATTGGGGATAAAAAAAAACGACAACTTGGCTTCACCATTGCACCATTGAAGCATTTCCCCCCTGCAGTTACAGTAATGTCCAAGATATTTGACAAACTAGGTATTAAAAGGCTTTGTTCCAAAACCTAATGAGTTGTTAGTAGGTGGCATTTTAAAGTGTGCTCACAACAGAAAGATGGACATCACATGTTTTCTTTATGGATAAGGCAATCATAATGCATTGCAACAAGCTTGTTGAAACATCCAAGTCCTCAAGGTCCACAAGTCACTGCTTTTATACTTTTATGTTTTTTTTTTTTATGTGGTCACATGGGAAAAGAGCCTCATGAAGATCCTTCACATTTCTCTTTTTGTGAATAAAAGCAGCAGCAACAACAACAGTTTGCATATTTTTGGGTGAACTATTTTGAGTACTGATAAATATTGGTGAAAGTCTCCCAGTTTCTATGGCTAAAGTGATATCCAGTTCTCTGCAGTGCTGTAATCGTGTGTAAATTGTCTGTTACTTAAGCTTAGAAGTCAAGTTATATTTCATCAGTGAGTTAATACAAGCCACTCTCCACCCTCTATTATATTGTTTATGAAAAGACACCCAAAACCAGCAGTAATACGATTCATTTCTGCAGTGATGCAACATTGTCAAGTGCCACAGCAGACGCAGGAGACACCCAGTGAGATGATACGTTACGCTCTTGTTATTGTTGTTGTGTGGTTAGTTTGGTTTGGGCTTGTTTTTTTCGATTCTAGAGCCCAACGGATCATAATAACACTCTGCTTTGATCTTCCCTAGTTGGTGCTTATTTATTCTCCTCACTGCGAATATTTTGTGGTGATGTTAATGGGCCCTCCCAGCACACATTAAAGAGCCACGAAAGCCGAGAGAAGTGAGGCGTGGAGAGCGAGTCGGGCTGTGAGGGCTGAGGTGCGGGCAGGACTGATGTCTGTGCCTAATTGAGGGAAAATGCGTTGCACATGGGCTGTTGGCCTGCTCACTGTTTAAAGCGGAGTGTAAATGTGTGTGGAGCGTGCTGTTTGTGTTTGTACGCGTGTTCACAAAGCGAAATGGTGCTTTTGCACATCTTGAGTAATTAGTGTGGGTCTTTCAGCTCGCGTTTACAGCTGATAAAAGAAAGATGTACTCGTCTGTTGCTCTGTTCAAGAACCTAGTGATCCGCTGTGCCTGCATAGACAGTTACTGGCTTCATTACTCAGTGTCTTTGGCAGGGTTGAAAAATTAACATGGGTTGCGGGCAAAAATGCTACTGAACTGAACATAAATACCCCCAAATAATAGGGAAATAAATGCCCTTATAATAAAACTAAAATGATTACGGCATGGCTTGTCGGACATAGCAACAGTAACTCTATAAATGTGGGAATATAGAGTCAAGCCAACTTTATGCCATTATTTCACTGGGAATCGCTTGGCGTGAAACTTTGCGCATTACGTTCATATATCATAGTCCGCTTGCCTGTTCCTATATCTAGTACAGCCTACATCCCCAATAAGGTGCGAGTTTTGTCTTTTATATCACTTTATTTTGTCCATTGAGTTACTTTAAGTGTCCTGAACGCAGGGGAATCCTGGAGAATGAATATTGAGGGAATCCCCAGTTCTGCAGCACAGCGCCGTGATATAAAGCCAAGAAAACTAAACAACCGAGAGAAATATATGTCTACTACCTCAGATTTAACGTTTTATCTGTACATCAGCATCGGGGAATAACATTATAATCTTGTTCATGGTAGAGAAAGCTTACATGTGCAAAACTGACTCTGAAGACTTTTGTGTCTATCAGATTTTCCATAGCTATACTGGCCCTGATAATCATCACACACACACTTACCGCTTGCTCCATTTCTGTAAATCTGTTTTTATGAATGAATGACTTTCTCACCCCTTGCTCTTCAGTTTTCTTCGTCAACAGCCGCTTGCACCCCCTGCTGGTGAGCTCGACTAACAGATATGGAGATTATCAATTGGCAATCTACTGATATTCCTGTCGTTCCCAGATGTCAAATGTTGAATTTTCTGTCGAATTTGAACCACTGAATTTTGGAAGCGAATTTGTAAAGCAAAATAAAATGGACCGAAAATTGCCTGTTGAATATTATAGATTGTATTTTTAAACGGAATTAATATTTTGGAAGTGAAATCTAAAAGGTGAATATGGATTATTGAATTTTTAATAATGAAAATGTGTGTGAAATGTTTTGAATTGATATATTCACAGCTTAAATATACAACCATGTTGAATTTTTAGCTCATAAAAATGCAAGCCCAGAAATACAATGCATTCAAATTCAAGCAGGGTTAATTCAATGCATATTTTTTCAAGTAGTGCAATTCAACAAGATTATTTGTTTCAAAAACATTTGTCATCATTTTACTACCATACTTTCACGACTACCTGTTTGTTGTAGTTCATTATTAAACCAGAAAATTAGTTGACTAGTTAACAAATCAGTGTTTTGGCTTTGTTATATAACATAATGAGCTGCCTACATCTTTTTCGGCAACACTTTATCCAATAATACTATTTAAAAAAAAAGTCCCCCTCAAAAGGTTGCTAATGTGACCGCACCTTAAGTCTGTGTTGCATATTTTGGTTGTTAGAAGATGCATTTTGTTGTCAGGAACCAACAGTAAATGTGTTTTTCTCAGTTCACTTCAGACTCCAAAGCCTTTCAAACAAATCACATTCTGTGATCCAGGTCATTTTCACATTGTTTTGTGAAGCAGCAGGTCAAATCTTATTCAAGAGCATCTGGTTGTAGTTCTGGATTTATCCAAGTTTTGAATCCCGTCAGCTGATGAAGGCCCTCTTATGAGTGACGAGAGGTCTTCAGGGATTGGGTAATCAAGTCCAGATGCTCTTACATGCACATCCTACCAGTTTACAAATAAATGGATTACAGTATACCTTGCAGAACAGGTTTACGAAATACCAATGTTTGACATAACCTGGTTTGGGATCTTTCTTGAAAAATTACATGGGGTCAGTGGTGAACTGAAACTGGCAGATAGTTTATAAATGCATTTTTTACATTTTTATTAATTGAGCACCTGCTTATGAATCAGTGGAGAAAAAGTTTGTTGGAGTTAGAGGTACGTCACAGTCAAGCTGGTTTTTGACTCAAAACAGTTTTCAGTAGAGCACAACTTGACTTTTAAAATTTTAAAGACGCGAGAGCTTTTAAAGGGATAGTTCACCCAAAAACAGTCAAATAGTCATCAGTTATTGTGGCAAAATACTGAAAAACACAACTGAAAAAAAACCCCCACAAAATCGCACAGACACTGATAAAAATAGTTTTCACACAATAAATATTAAAAGCATTTATTTGTGTAATCTTTATTATTTCATTCTCTTGTTTAGATTATCATATATTTAGCCATGTAATTAATTGTTTTTTGACGGATTTTCATATTTGAAGATCGAGTTTCTAAATCTGGGACAGGAGGAAAACAATAAATTCTACTCTTAAAAGACAATAGGCAAAAATAAAAAAATATTAATTTTTTTTCAACTAAGCCATCATCAGTCTAATGATATAGACAGTCACAGGTGAAGTGGGAATAGTGGGATCAGCTGTTGATCCCTTTGATGCCATGAAATTTAGTATAAAGTAAGCAGGCCGACACAGGCTTATTTATAGTCGATATGTCGCCCCACTCTATGAGCTCTTTAAAACAGCTCTGTTTACACACACACACACACACACACACACACACACACACACACACACACACACACACACACACACACACACACACACACACATATTCAAACACTCTCTATCTGATGTCAGTGAATGTAGAAAGGACACAGAAACTCCCTTTCTGTTTGATAAAGACTTACTTTATTCCTGAAAGCATTTAGAGCCACATATAGGCTCTGTTCCAAAACGTAGTGAATTGCCTACATAGGCAACATTTAATATTTGTCCGTTTAAGCCCACGCCCGAAGCCCAAAGTAACCTGTACTTTCCTGTGTTTCTCACGTGGTCAGAAATCTGCCTGTTGAACAGCTTCTCTTTCGCAGCTCAATACGCTTTTACATGTGACGTTACATGATTCGACTGATTTAGACGTTATGTATGGTGACAGCCCACCGCTTTAAAGGAAAGGAATAGAAGGCGGCATCATGTTTTCGTCGGAAGCCAAAATCAAAAATGAAACTAAAACATCAATTAACATTGATTAATGTTAATCAAACACCAAAAGACAGAAAATCCCTCACTGCTCAACTGAATAACTTTTGTAGCTTTAATAAGGATTAATCTATGTTTAACTTATACAGTGCAGACTATCCAGTGTTATTTTACATTTGATTAGGCTACTTTATATTATACTTGAATACTACTGTTATTGTCACGGTTATGTTCGGGTAGTTTCTGTTTTCATGGACTTTTAGTTTGTTTTTGTCAGTCACGTGCTGCTTTGTGTATGTTTCCCGCCACTCATCTGTTTCCATGGTTAAGATCGTTAGTTAGTTCAGTTCAGCTGTGTTTAGTCAATTATCTTGTTTGTGTTCGCTACTTAAGTTGTGCCTTTGCTCTCACTCATTGCCCGGTCGACGTTATGTATAGATGTGTTGAGTTAGTGCCTGTCTGTCTTTTGGATCACTTGTTATTAAAACTACGCTTGGAACTTTATTCATCTGTCTTCGTCCTCCTTCCTGCAGTGCAGTGAATATTTTAAAGCACTGTCAGGGCTCGAAATAACTTTTTTACTTGGTAGCACTGGTGCTCCCAACTTCAAAAAGTTAGGAGCACCAGCACAAATTTACGAGCACCCACCAAATATTAAGGAGCCCCACAACTACAACTTATATATTATCAGATTTCTTTTATTTAAAAACAACACCAATCAACACCAACAATCACTGGGGCTTTACACATCCTGAAATTTGGTCTTCTGGCTCTATATCATCTCACCCCGATGATATTGGCACATGATTTGTCATTTGCATACGTCATGTTAATCGCAACTCTGCCAGTAGAGCGGAACGACCGGCAGCATCCTGGCGATTAAAAGCCTTAATATTGGTATTACTATTGGTATTACTTACTATTGTATTTATTTGTGCTGCCACTTGTATTTTGTTTATTTGTTCTTATTTTATTACTGACTGTTTATCTGTCTTAAATTTTTTTTTATATAAGTTAGGCTAGTAGTTAGCATGGTTGAATCGTGAATTGGAAAATGTTGCTGATGTCATAACCGTATTTATTAAAATACAAGGTTACTTGGGTCAAAAACACACAAAACATTTTCACATTAAACACCAACAAAAAATTCAGATAGTGAAAACCCCATTTACAATAAATCTGCATAGTTTTTAAAACTAAACTAGCTGCTAATTCAGCATGCTAGATAATGTTTGTCATAATTTATCAAAATATCCTAATTTGATTAGTATTGAAAGTGCAGTGAATGCAAACTTTCTGGGCACTAACACTATCAGCCATGACAGTTTCAGGAGAGACACACGGAATGATCATTTAGAGGATTTACTTCTGTATGTTAAACTGGTTTTCAATGTGTATGTGGCCTGTGTTTCCTCTTCCATTACTGCTTTAATCTGTTCATTTACATTCACAGACGGCTATCAGTAGCACTCGCCGCCTCTGTGTGGTGTGTGTCCTCCCATTCACCCGTGTGTGTGTCTCAATTCGCAGAACTGTATGGTTTTGACGTTCTCATTGATTCCAACCTCAAACCGTGGCTCTTGGAAGTGAACCTCTCTCCCTCATTGGCATGGTGAGCAACGCGCACACACTAATCCTTTGATTTTTCCATTTTCTTATGTGTATGCTGATGTGTACAATAACTGCCTCTTCCTAGGTTTTGGGTGTTTGTGTTCTGCCTGTGTTATACAGACAAGTGCAATTTGAGATCACTGCGTTTTGCGCTTTAAATTTTCATCACAAACTGCCTTTCAAACAATTGATTTTAGGCAAATAGAAATGCAATCAAATGTGCATTTTTGGCCCCTGTGGCACCATATTTTGACTGGGAGAAATTTTGACATTGATGTAGATCACAGTTTAGTTTAGGGTCCAATTCTCACTATTAACCAACTATAGTAACTATGACTTTTGCCTCAATAAACTGCTAATTACTGCTTATTAATAGTTAGTAAGGTAGTTGTTAAGTTTAGGTATTAAGGGATGTATAATATGGTAATAAAGAATAAGGCATTAATATGTGCTTTTTAAGAACTAATAAACAGCCAATATCCTAGTAATATGCAACCAGTTAATAGTGAGAATTGGACCCTAAACTAAAGTGTTACCTTGAAGTACAGTGGGTTCAATGGACTGTACAGTAATTTAACAAAATGGAATTTATTGAGCTGTTGAAAGACTTTCCAAAACACTCTCAGTAGACAAAAGCTCCATAAAACAGTTGTGAAAGTTGTGAGTTCCAGGACTTTTATAAAGTGCATGCCATTTTTAAAGACTGTAAATCTCATTTTTTATCTGTGTAAAACTCAATATTGTGTAAAGAACATCTCAAGCTTTCCTTATGAACTCACTGATCTATGCCACAGTATCTTTCATAAGTGGTGGGATCAAATCGAAGCCTTCAAGAAAAGCCTATTTCAAAAGCGTGACTCCAGATGAGAGGAAGGATTTCCCGTTACAGGTGATTTGGTCGGCCATCAAAGATCTTCTCAATTGGATGTTTTCAGGTCTAGACATGTACAAAACTGGATCAGAAGCTTTGATGCTCTGCATTAAGATATTGCAACCAAGTGAGGCAACCACAGCCGCCTTCATTTGACAGTATTCGATCATCATCAACTGTATGAACATACCGAACAGTCATCGTCTGCTTCTTGGGAGTTGAAATGAAAGGTTAGAAAACCAACCTGCGTTTCCATATGCAAGTGGTTGCGTAAAGACTGGTAAAAGCCTTAGAGCGAAGAGTTTTCTCAGGCAACTCTCTCACTACTGACATTCAATTTTCTAATACTACTAATGAACATTGTCAAGATGTTCAGCAATGACGTTCAGATTGTCATTGCCTGGTATTGTTTGTGTGTTTGTTCGTGCATCACAAGCCGTTATGTTGCATTTGCTCTCTTTTTTTCACGGATTTGATCTCGAAAATTTTAGGGTATTTTGGATTTTTCGAAAAACCTACTTTTGCAAACTAGTCTTAGTTTTTCGCTTGATCTGAACCAAACCATTGCATAAAGATTCTCTTTAGCCTGGTTGCCATTAATTATCCAAAACAAAGTTGACATTTCGATTCACTTCTGCGACGGGATGCCAAAACTTTCAAAGTGGGCGTGGACACTTTTACTAAAACAGCTATAACTCTTGAACGGAATGAGATCATTTCAGCAAACTTGGTACACCTATGTATGGGCTCGGTCTGTGGTCGTGTGAAAAAGGACTCGGTGACTAGCTACTTAGTGCTATAAAATGAAAAAACAAACAAACACACACGAAAACGGCTGTAGCTTCGCAACAGTCAATCCGACTGACTTGAAAACCGGCTTGCGGTGTCTTTGTCCAAGGTGCCGTGTCAAGTCACCTTCATTTATATAGTGCTTTTAACAATATGGACTGTTTCAAAGCAGCTTTACAGTGATAATAGGAAATTAAAGAAACAGAGATTGTTTGGGCTTTACAGCAGCTCTAGAATAAAGTTATTGTCCAGCTAAAGTTAGTTTTGATTGATTCACTTTCGTCGCAACGATCATTAGTTATTAACTTAGGGGCCGCTAACACGACACTGTTCTAACAGAAAACCTTTAATGCGATCCGGCCGCTCATTTGCATAAAACAGTGCCTGGTGGCTCTGAGAATTTGTATTGCTTCCGTGTAGCCACGTGAATCGGAATTATCCCGACAACGTTTTATCAGTACAGAGGTAAAGGGAAGGAGGCCTTCACAGGGGAGAGACTAGTGACACTTCAGGACTGTGTTGTCGTTGTGTCCAGGCGCAGGTCCTTCATCAGATCCGGATAGGGCCTGGATCCGGCGGACTGCGGTAAACCTCGGGATAAACAGAGAGACTAATATTTGCGTAGACGCCATCATTCTTATGATGTACAAAGTGAATTTAGAAGCCTGTGAATTAGACAGAAATTGGCCAGTGGGGGGTGCCTTCACGTTTTTCACGTGCGTAAAGGATTGTATATCACACAATTTTTCGCACACGCCCACATCATTGATACCACATGGTAGAACTCCTCATTCTGAGCAACTTTGCCACTAGGACAACCACTGTCAATCGAATCATTCCTTAAATATTTGAGATTATTTCAAAAACCTTTCGCGAACTAGTCCTAGGTTTTTTGCTCATCCTCGATAACTGATACAACCTTTAAATTAAAACATGTATTTAGTAAATTGCCTGTTTTGGCTGTAAATGTTTTTCAATCTATGATCTAGGTGGCTACAGTCTTGTAAAATAAAACATATCTTTTTTGTGCATGGGATTAAAGGCCTTAAAGTGCTTGAACCCCATTAATTGCAGCTTGCAGCTATATTATATTTACTTTGTTTAATAAATGTAACTGTGATTTAGAGCTACCTTCATCATATTTGGACTATATACATTACAAGTATTTATTGTACCTAACTGAATAAAGCAGACTGTGGGACTATGAGAAATGGTTAACTCAAAATGTACGTACGTATGCAAGTTCGAGAGACTTTATTTAAAGAGGTGGTATAATGCCCTTTTCACAAGATGTTAAATAAATCTCTGATTTCCCCAGAGTGTGTATATGAAGTTTTAGCTCAAAATACCCCACAGATATTTTTATATAGCATGTTAAAATTGTCACTTTTTGAGGGTAAGCAAAAACGCACCGTTTAGTGTCTGTTCCTTTAAATGCAAATGAGCTGCTGCTCTCGGCACAGAGGGCGGAGCTTCAAGAGCTTGTGTGTGTGAGACATGCACTGAAAATTTAAAAAACTTTTAGCTTTTTATGTTCAAATTAGAGTCAGACAAAGATGGAGAGACTCAAGAAGAAGTGATATGTAGAAGCAATGGGACATTTCTGAATTTATGTAGCTGATGTGTAGTTATCTTCTAGTCACTGATTAGCATATTCTGTCATGATAATCTATAAATCGTGTTCTGGGGGCGGGGCTTATGTAAATTTTAGGGCTGGGGATGACACTAACCCGGGAGGAATGTTGTGTAGTCCCTACCAGCCGTTTGTTGTAGTTCTTAAAAAGAGATTTCTGTAAAATAAAATATCTCCTTTTGCTTTGAACTTTGAGCGTTGTAACTTTGCAGATGTTGTTTATGCTCAAACAGCAACATTACACACTAACTAAAGTTAGAAAAGTGAAATCGTAATCAACCACTCCTTTAAATGAAATACACTCCTATTGTCATGTGCCAGTAATTATCCCTCTGTGTGCCATAGGTTGCCAATCCCTGATATAGACTATTGTTATGATGGTATTTGCAGCTTGACATTGTATAAATCACCATTCAATTTCACTGGATGGAAATGAGCAGTTTAGACATTCTGCCAAATATCTGATTTTGTGTTTCACGGGAGAATGAAAATAATCAGTGTTAAAGTGTGCTGTGTTGTCTTAAAGGCTTATAAATCAGAACAGTTCATTGGCCCACAAGGTTTATATAACAGTGCACTAATACTTTTTCCCCCTGTTTATATTTCTAGTGATGCTCCTCTTGATTTGAAGATAAAGGCCAGCATGATCTCTGATATGTTTTCTCTTGTGGGTGAGTTTCTTTTCCCAGGCTCAGAGTTCACAGTCCTCTACCACTTCACCTCAGTCTCATGTTGTAAATGTTCTTGTATGGTCACATTTTCAAACCACAGAACACCCATAACTGCAGGTTACTGCCTGCGGCCGTGGCTTTTGTCATGTGGGTCACATTTGTTTGGTGTAAAGTAATGACCGGTTAAGAGGATGTAGGGTTGTGCTTTCCTCTCTGACATGAGGTTTTATAGGACTCTGATTTTTACGATGCGGAAAACGCTTATGAAATCGCTGAATCATAACACTGAATGTTACAGAATTTGGCAAATTTTGGATAAATAATCAAAAGAAGGGATACACAGTTAATCAAATGGTGATATGGACTAGTGTCTTTTAATTTTAAAACACAAAAACACAGCTACTGAAGTCTGCATGTTGTCCTTGTCTCAGTTTGGTCTACTACACAAACTCAATCATGTGTGACGCTCATCTGCACATAAACACACAAACCTAATCTTCAGCAGCATTTCACCATTTCATCTGAGAAAACTATCGGCAGATACACACACAAACTCACAGCTCTTCCCTACAATCCGCCAAAATAAATAAAAGTTCAGTTTAACTTGAAGAAAATGTGACAGGAATATATTACTATTTTACAGTAGAGTATACTTATTAAACATTAAGGAATATTACAATGGGCCTCATTCATGAAACACAAGCAGAACAAATTTTTGTGTAAATCGTTCGTAAAGCCTCTCTGAAGTAAATTTTCGGATTAATGTAAATGTTCATATTTTCAAAATGTTACTTGGTACGAAAGAAATTTACACCTGCTCCCTACCACACGTAAATGATACGTAAAACATTAAAACGTTCTGTGTTCTTTTAAGCAAACTAATGACACTGCATTTGATGCACTATGTAGCATAATAATATTTATTTCACAAGGTTTGTGTGCCTTTTTTTTTGTAGCTAAGAGTTTAAAACTGTTCAACTTTGACTAAAACGCAGCGCTCATCGCTGTCACTTTTTACCCAGCTGTCCAATCACAGTGGAAGAGGGGCGGGACAAATACTACACCGACCAACCATCCCACTTGTACAACGTCTAAACAACAATGGAAAAGATAATATTGCTGGTTACTGCATTTTTAAATTCAGTAATATTCTTCAAAATGAGATGCTAGTAACACGTTACTGCCATGGATATTCCAAGTCATAGCGCCTCAGCTGTAAAAACGCTGCGCCTCCAAAGCTTTCTCAAGCGCCACCAGCTGGCCAGAAGAGCACCAAGCATTTGGTGGATGCACGTTAATTGAATATTTATTGTTTGGCATATGACATTAGACTCTTTTGCATGTATGCAATATAATGGAGCAAAACCTGAGAAGAGAGTCCAGAAGATTCCACAGCGTTTCTGGACACGTAATTTGCGTAGCTATAATTCCTAGACGGGGATTTTGCTAATTGAATGATCTTACCCGTGCGCCTTATATACACTTATGTGCAGCACTTTGCACAAAAAAAAAAAAAAAAAATTAAAGGAACTGTTCTAATTTAATTTGAATACATTTTTAAAAGAATATTTCAATTGTTCAAGTTTTATGCATGTGTGCATTACCACTGTTTTTGATAAGACATTTGTATCATAAAACACACAACCTAGAAAAATTAAATAGAAAACACAGAATTTGGAAAAAAAAAAGAAATGTGATTTGAAAGGGCCTAAGGTTTAGCCTCTCTGTCTCTCTCGCTAAATCTATATTGCTCAAGGATCCCAAATCACTAATGAGGCATTGCTGACTGCTGGTGGTTTTGTCACATTTTTCCGACCATGAAATTTGACATGTGACGTGCCTGAAAAGAAATCAATACCCTGCATGCTCACCACAGCTTTAAAGAGTTCCCCGCAGGCAGGGTTCGTTAGCATTAGATGGCTCACATGGAGGAATTGTTTTAGACGCTTACATGAGTCATTGAACTGTCACAGTTTGGCTGAAGAAAACACCTCTGCAGAGCTCATGAAAATAATCATTGCTCAAGGCAAAGTTTTGTTGTGCTTGTGCAATCGGTTGTCTCCACTCCAAAAACTCTTAAATGTGACGCCAGAGAAAGAGACACCCACTGTAATGATTGATCTCAGCTCAGTGATGGTTGTAGATCACATGCTGTATGCTATCTTGTTCATGTTTATGGCAGCATCTGTGTGATCCACATTTCTGATGATTACTTTACATCCATTTCAAACATGTCTTGCCATGGTAGAACTGATAAACTCGTCTTTAAGTCCCATTAGTGAACATTAGTTAATGCATTAACTAACAATGAACATTATATTTGTTACAGTATTTATTTATATTTGTAAAAAAAAACAAAAAAAAAACCAACAACTTCATTGTTAGTTCATGTCAGCTCAGGTCCATTAAATAATATTTACAGATACAACTTTTGATTTAATAATGTATTAAAACGAACATTAACTAAGCTTAATAAATGTTTTAGAAGTATTTTTCATTGTTAATTAATGTAGTGACTAACACTTAAAAAATGGAACTTGTGATGTATTATCACAATTTAAAATAACTGTTTTCTATATGAATATATTGAAAATAAACGAACGACGAATGACCTGCCTAACCCGAGCATTTTCAAGAAACTGCTAAAGTTGCATCTTTTTTTTGTCAACACTTGACCCATTAATACTAACACTAATACCAACAACAAAAAAACACAGGACTTACAGTGTGTTCTTTTGTTGATTTAACTGTTTCTATTGTCTGCTAAATTATTTAATGTAAATGTACTGTAAACTGTAATGTATATCCTGTGATCAAAGCTGAATTTTCAGCATCATTACTCCAGTTTCCAGAGTCACATGATCCTTCAGAAATCATTCTAATATGCTGATTTGCTGCTCAAGAAACATTTATGATTATCATCACATCATGAACTTTCATGATGTGATGATAATCATAAATGTTTCTTGAGCAGCAAATGGAAATGGAAACCATAATACAGTGTTCTTTGATGAACGAAAAGTTTGAAGAACAGTATTTGAAATAGAAGACATTGATTGATTTAATGTATTAATAAAAGTATTAATTTCTTTAAAAAAAAACTTTTGAACGGTAGTGTACATCAGCGAGAAATACTGTAGAACTTCTAACTAAATATTTGATTTGATATGATATCAACTTTTTCTGACTGTCTGCTCCAGTATTTGCTCTGCTGGTTTTCTACACACACTGCATTGCATCTGGATGGAGAGAAATAAATAAAAAATTATGAATAACTTATTGTGTGTAGATCATCATCAAAGTACACTTTTGTCTGAACAGCAGCTGTTTGTTGCACTCAGGTTTTGTGTGTCAGGACCCTTTATCACGACAGCTGCGCACTGACAGAGCTGGGTTTGACTCAAGAATGAAGAATCCTACCCAGAAGCCTCAGGTAAAAATACCCACCTTATTTATATAGTTTTCCTTGTTTAGGATATACAACCGAGCAACGCATGACTATTAGACCTGTCATGATGATCACAGCTATGAAAAGCTAGTAATTTGTCAGTTGTGTCTTGCTTCTCAGTGTTCACAACAAGTTTCAGTCCTTAAAATATAAATATATATAAAATATTTCTACTGACTGACTCACTTTGTTGCAATCTAACGGCGAAATAATGTAACTTCTGTTGTTGTTCGCGGTCAGGGACTATTTATTTTTCAGCGGAAGGAAGGCTTTTAGTGATTTTACTTCATGAAAATTGCATTGATACATATTTTTTGGCTTTAATATTTGTATTGTGTGGTAACCGTTTTATAAAAGCAATAAGGTACTCGAGGCTAGTGCTGTATCATGAATAACTCGGCTTCACGCCGTGTCTAACAACGCCCTTCAGCCGTGAATCATTCACGATACAGCACAGCCTCTCGTACCGTATTGCTTACACAAACAACCTTATTTTGTTTTAATAATAATAATAATAAGAAAAACCTTCATGTTTCAGCATTTAGGTGTGTCTGTGCAAGACAAATGTCAGTAGTAACCTAATTAGGATGATCTCTATCATTGTACACTTTCTAGTCTATGATTATTGTTTTCTAAAGATGTTAAAAACTTGATGATGCCACTGTGACCCCCAGGGGTCAACAGACTTCATCGATTATGAGATTGATTAGTACTGTGGCTGCCCTCTGGACTCAATTAAGCTATACATACTTGAAATTTGACCCACAATTCCCTTCACTTTGACCCAGACGAATTGGTTTAGACCTTCAGCTTTTTGATCAAACTGTTTATAAAATTACTCAACAATCTTTTACCAAATTAAATAAATATTTTTATACATTCTCTATGTATGTATATCACACTAAAATTGGATGGAGTTTATGGGATTACTACATTTCCCATTCATTTCTGCTTTTTTTCAGCTATATTTTCTAGTGTGTCTTAGCTAGACCTAAATTAAGGTTTGGCTCACTTATCAATAACCAGTATTTTTGAAAGGATTAGTAAAAGCCTGTTCACATAAAGTACGATAACTATAATGATAACAATAAATATAACATTTTAACAATCATTCTAATTCTATGACAATAGGGAAGTCCTGTTGGCTTCACCGTCTTAGTCATTTATATGGTATAAACTGTCTGCTATTCTTCTCATGCCCCAATTTTTACAAAGGCAGACAATTTATTTGTTCATTTTTCAAATTGTTTGAATTAATTTGTTGGTCAAGCGTGTACGCCATTGGTCCAGGATCATAAGCTTGAGATATGCAACTAGTGTTCAACCAACCAGTCGAGGCTCGTGAGTTTCACCCTGGTCAGTAGATTGTGTTATTAGTTCCACATGCTTATAATGGACTCGTAATTTTTGGCCCACAGACAGTTTGGGTGGGACTCCTCAGCAACCCATCAAACTGGCTGGCAAAATTTGAAGCAGCTGTTTCATATCAATATGATGAAAAGGATTTAGGGAATTCCATGGTGGATATGGGAGACAGCTCTCTTCAGCTAACAAACAAGACGTTAAGGAGCTGATAGTCCATTTACTGGGTCCCCCCCCCCCCCCCCCCAGCATAAACCGACGTGATCCAGCTTGATACATCAAACTCCCCTTTTTGAGCCGTGCCGTGGATCTTCTGAGTGTTTGAGGCTTATGTGCAGGTTATATAGGAAGAGGTAATTAGGATACTGACATTTTTGAGTTGCTTGACACCCCATTTTTATAGTACCACTGCACTTTCTAGTTTTAATAATTTTGCGAACCTGACTGAAGTTTCCTTCGGCTGAATCACAGCCGTGCTGATATAGAGCTATATCGCACGACTACAAGTGTGACATTGCTTTTATACAACAGTTTGGTGGAGCAAGTATTTAAATTAATAAGAAACAATCATGGAGTGTCTTAAAAAAAACTTGCGTAACTACTTTCTTCCGCCACAGATTCAAATATCAAGTTGACATTTTAACAGTTGAGCCCAAGCCTCTGTTACTAATTCTGTTACTGCGAAGGAATAGACTGCTTAAGTTAAGTTATTATTATGTATAGTATTACTAAGTAGAGTATTATGAGAAAGAAAGAGAAAAGAGAGTGTGTGTGATTACCTGCATCTGCTAAAGCTTTCATTCTCTAGGTCAAGCCATAAATTTGAAGAAAAATAATAAATCAGTTTGCCATGTTCGTGTGCGATGATATCTTTGTCGTTGCATCCCTTCAAGAGTTAAGAGGATTTCACATAACAGAAATCAGTGCTGTTCAATGCATTGACCCCGTGACTGCATTGTTTTTCTATTGAGACTTGCAAGGTGGTGTGCAAAGTTCAAATAATCTCCTTGTTAAAAATCTTGTTTCATTCCTCAATGAATCTGTAGTAACTGAAAAGTCTACTAACACACTCATAAAGACAGTTTCTCCTCCGCCATTGCCGTTCGCTGGGAGAAATTCTGCCTGCCTAGAAGAAAAGCGGAGGGATACAAACGGTGAACAGTCCCTGTGCTGATACTGGGGGAATATTGCAATCAAATATTGCATATTGACTGCCACTCAGCCAATCAGATTCGATGTCCGAACTAACTTGTATAAACACTAATAACTTAACTGAAGCAGTCCATTCCTTCGTTGCAAGTTCTAAAGTAACATTTTCGAATTATTAACAGATGCTTGTATCTGTGGCAAAATAAAGTAGTTCCACACAAGAGACTACTTTTTTTTTTTTTTAAGTCCCCCTGTGGTGAAAATCAAGGTTTTAATATTGTTAAAAACCATGTGTAAATTCATAAGTCAACACCATTGCTGAGTATTTTCTCCTTAAAGTCCCTGTAAAGGCAATTTAAAAAAAAATTCTAAACACATTATAAATGTTAGAAATGTATTGCTAAAACATATTACAAAGACTGTGAAGAACTGAATTGTGGAGTTAGACCGTTAAACAGTTTTTCACCATTGCTATTTTCCGGATTTTTTGGGCGGGTCTAAAACGGGGCTCGATGACGCACTGGAGCCCCTGAGCTCCTGGACACGCCCCTATTTGATGATGCACTAGAGCAACTGAGGCTGGCCGCTCCACTAACAATATAAATAAAGCACATTCACGTCAGTTTGCCGCTCAATGGCTAGTTTCTGTCAGTATTATTAGTTACTAAAGCCTACAGTTTGCTAGCTAGCTGTGCGTTCGTCACGGAAATGCGTACTACCTGGATGCGGTCACGAACAAAACAGATCGGTGTCCTTATTTACATTACCGAAAAACGATCACATCAAGAAGAGGTGGATTAATTTTGTGAAGAGCCACTTTGATGGAGAGCTGAGGAAGACCACAAACACCCGCCTAGGTAGTGATAATTTTACACGGGACAGTTGTATAAACTTTCGTCGGAGACAACTGGGATTCACTCATAATCCGCTGTTACTGGTGAATGGGGCCGAATTGACTAACTCCCGCCTCGGCCTTCATCCTCCCGTTGCGCCGACAACTGGTGAGCGTAAACTTCCCGTGAGTGGGTGTGGTTTCAGCACAGCCAGCGGACATGCCCCCAGCGTTTGAGAGAAGAGACTACTGCTTATTTATTCAAGATTTGAATAGCTTATTTTATGTACTTGCCGGCTTTTTTTGTCATTCAAATTTGGTTGGGTGGCTAATAACACATTTTTCTGTGGTGTGACAAACTCAGAACACATACTTAATTTTGACTTTACAGGGACTTTAAAACTGCAGTGAACCAAAGACAGTCTCAAAAACACTGTTTGAAATCGCTGGTGTTTCTGATGCCACAAACTAACTTGTAACCAATCAGATCAACGTGTGATCGTCAACGAGTGGATCTCTGAGCTGTGTGAGTGAGTGGAGGCGGGGCTCATTTGCATATTCATAGAACCGCGTATACTAAATGAGGCATGGGTGTCGAGTTACATTCAAGATATTTTAAGACATGAAGAAATTTTTTTCAAGGAAAAAACATTGAAATATGTCATTTTAGTGATCAAAGATGAGTTTTAAGGGATACAATATTTAACTTCAGGGGGACTTTAATTACTTGGTTTGTTGAACTGTTGTATAAAAGCCATATCACACTCGTAGCCGTGCGATATGGCTCTATACAATGATTACCTACGGCTGAATCACAGCCGTGCTGATATAGATCCATATTGTATGGCTACAAGTGTGATATTGCTGTACTAGTTGCTTTCAGCGCAGCTCTCACTGATGGTCAAAAGTGATGAGAATAGACACATTTTTGTAGGTTTTTGGCAGTTACTTAAATATGTGATAAAACAGCCATAACACCAAATCCATTAAAACTGAGGCAATTTTATCTTTATAATGAAGTGTTTCATTTTAAGAGCTACATATTTCCAGTGAATTCAAAGCATGCACACATTAAGCACACAATACAGAAATGAGCTTTAGAGAGTCTATGAGGTGTGTTTTTGATCATGTTTGTAGCACAAATGGTGCAGGACTGGTTATATGTGTACGTTTAATAATTACATCTCTTTTAAACAGCATGTGAAAGCAGTGTGTATGCGATGTCACAATGCAACTACTAGAGTAGATTTAACAGTTCCTACTATTCGTTCGGGTCACATGACGTCACTGTAGCTTTGCGCCGCCATCTTGACGACCGACGGTTTCAGTAATGCCTGCAATATGTTGTGCAGTTGGCTGCAACAACAGCCGAAAGAGAACCCCGAACTGGTATTTTATTATATACCAAAGGAAAAGGATAGAAGAAATGTGTGAATGTCTCATATTGTATCATGTCTCATCTTTCTGTGCGCACACACCCGACCCGAAGCGTGCAGCCATAGACCCCTATACAGCGCGCGAGTAATGAATTGAGCTCCTTTTCGTGTCTGAATGGACAAATACACACAACATTATGTTTAAATGTCCGTTTTGGAGAGTATTCACGTAAATTATGTCGGTTATGTCCTTAAACAGAGTTGTCATCCAGCCTCTTTGGTAGAGAGAGAGAGAGACGAGGAAAACAAACAAGCATGCAAATGGAAATTATCGAGCTCATTTTTTTATCGTGCGATTAATTGATTTATTGACTATCGCGACAGGCCTAATCCAGATTAATGTCAGCTACCCTTGAGCCGTGGCTTACAGCTGGCAAGCTACCAGCTGTTAGCCACTTAGCTAGCTAACAACTCGCTACCTAGTCAGAGCAAACTACCACCAAAATCATACATTTGAATTTTTTTTTATAATACCTACATTCCCCATGATTAAATATAAATCCTTGGTGGCCAGGTGCCGCACTTTTACGTTTGTTACCCATCCAACAACAGCATATTGATACGCGTCTGTACTCTTGAAAGCCTTCAACAAGCGATCCCCACTGTATGGGGAGGGGTTATGTACAAGATAAATGTATATATCATGAAAGGCAAATTGGGGCAAGTCTGGGGCAGATAATAAAGGACAAAAGAAAACTGGGGGTAACAAATAAGGATCGGAGTCTAAAATTGAAATGTTATCCATGTATCTCTGTCTTTCTCTCTCATTCAAATGGGCAGTTTGGGCGGGCATACTGGGGCGAGATCGGTCGTCAATATGGCGGCGTTCTATTTCTAGTGACGTAGGTGGCATCTATGAATATAATAGAGCTGCGGCTCTATAGATAATAAGGCATTTCTGTTAATGGATTGCTCAAATCACCAACTCTAACTATGAGCAGTAGCAGGGCTTGACATTAACTTTTTTGCTCACCAGCCACTATGGCTAGTGGTTTTCTGAAGTTACTAGCCACTCAGCATTTTCACTGGCCACAATTTTGACATCGATACCATAGGGAAAAACTGCCATATAGATATTTTTGTAACACTTTACAATAAGGTTTCATTAGTTAACATTAGTTAACTACATTAGTTAATATGTAAGGGATAATGTATAGCGAGGTGGTTGTTATAGTAAATACAACCCCGACAGGCTGATCAGGTCTTGAATCAGCCTGAAGGGGTTGTATTCACTACAACAACCGCCTCGCTCTACATTATCCCGCTTATTACATGGCTACCTACCAAATAAATCAATAATTTGACACAAAATATTGATTTAAAAAGGAGTTTATTGATTTAAAAACGATTGAATTGCTCCAGAGTGAACAGAACTGTGTCCATGGCAATGCTCTGTTTTTCATGGCAACAGTGTGTTATTCTTAGCAGCGGTCTGTTATCAAGGAATAACTGACCGCATTCTACATTAGAATTCAATCAAGCCATGTAATAAGAACTAATAATGAACTGCACTTCTACACCATTTATTAATCTTAGATAATGTTAATTTCAACATTTACTAATACATTATTACAATCAGAAGTTGTATTTGTTAACATTAGTTAATCCACTGTGAACTAACATGAACAAACAATTAACAGCTGGATTTTTATTAGCTAATGTTAACAAAGATCAATAAATGCTGTAACAGATGTATTGCTCATGGTTAGTTCATGTTGTATCATGGGGTGGTGATGGTGCAGTGGATAAGGCACATGCCTTTGGTGTGAGAGACCCGGGTTCGAATCCACTGTGAGACACCAATGTGTCCCTGAGCAAGACACTTAACCCCTAGTTGCTCCAGAGGCGTGCAACCTCTGAAATATAGCAATTGTAAGTCGCTTTGGATAAAAGCGTCAGCTAAATATGTAAATGTAAATGTTAGTTAACACATTAACTAGTGTTAACAAATGAGACCTTATTGTAAAGTATTACCGATATTTTTAATATTATCTCATAATTTGGCAGCCGGTATATTAGGCTGCTGTCACTTTAAGACCTGACGCACAGATGGACCCATTATACTGTTTTATATAACCAATATACTGTACTTGGCACTTTGGGTGTGAGCACAAAATGTGCGGGAATGAGTAAAATTATTCTGAATATGTGCAATCCCGTGCCGAAATTCAAGCCCTGTAACACCAACAATATTCATCCGGAGCAAATGAAACGAGTGAGTAAAGGGATGCGTGTTTGTTTGTGTGTAACTCGCTGTCAGAGAGATGAGAGAGAGTGTAACCGGCGGAAGAGTTTCAGATATTTCAGTATCGATATGTGTCGAAAAATCTGTATTTTTGACTAGATTGCATTTAGTTTATTATTTCAGATGCCTTTTTAAAAGATTACAATTGAAGAATGTATATTTATAAAATTCAACCCACCAAAGTGGCCAGTAGGAGTGACTGCGTTACACGCCACTGATGAAATAGTTGTAGTAATACTGATGACGTGTTCGATGTGTAATATCTTTGTAATAATTCCCTCTGATCATCAGCGTCAGAGACCGCCGTCCTCCATCAGTGGCGACCCAGAAGCTCAGAGAGTGAAACACAGCACGAAGCAAGCGGAGAGCACACTGGGCCTGACAGCAGAAGAGGTCAGCATCTCTCACAGCCCACGGCGTTTCCATGACTTTAGCCAAATGCCTGTGTTAGGAATTGTTTTGAAGATAGCAGGCTGATGCATGCACTTTCCTCTTGGCTGCTCCTTACATATTTGATATTGAACAGCATGTTCTGATGTCTCTCCTGGACAGATGAAAGTTCTGCGGAGGGTACAGGAGGAATATGACAGGAGAGGCGGATTTGTTCGGATTTTTCCTACTCCGGACACCTGGGAAGTTTACAGGTTAGAGAATGACAGGACCGAAAGAGAGACGGTTTGCATATCAGAAACTGATGAGATGATTTAACTGAAGCCTAGAAATGAGCTCATCCAAAGTGACTTACAAAAGAGGAACAAAAGCAATTAGTTACAGAGCAACTTTACAATTAGTTTACATTTGTAAACATCAGTTCGGTTTGGTTTAGGGATAGTTGCATGTAATTATGCAAAATGTACTGTTATTACTTTAGTAAGTGCATGTAACGTGGACACTGTCAAATAAAGTGTTACCACGTTTATTAATCAACAGTTAGTCAACTTTTACAAACACATTATTAAAATCAGTATCTGTTAATATTATTTAACAATGAACAGTTGTGTTTGTATTAACTAATGTTAACAAAGATTTATAAATACTGCAACAAATGTAATGCTCATTGTATAGCTAATGCATTAAGTAATGTTAACTAATGGAAACTTATTGTAAAGTGTTACTGCAATTAGATGGTAAACCACACTGTTACATCATCGTTCATTTACAGCCATAAAATGGTTGTTGTGGTTCAACAGAATGCAAAGACCAATTTTGAACACTTACAAATTTAATACAGCAGCTAAATACAGTTGTGACTCCTTGTTTTGTAAATCCCGGGGCAGAACACACCAAGCCGATGTCAAAGCACTTAGTGACGACAAAATCTGACCATAAAGCTGGACTTTATGGTCAGACTGTTAACTAGCACGTGTGTTCTGCGCCTGCGTGTAATGAAATAAGCGTCTATATCAGCAGGTATCAGTGTATTTTCCTCATTCAAAAAGGGAAACCGAAACTAGGGCTGCAGATATACAAACCGTAAACAAAGCAGCGCTTGCTTACTATTTTGAATATCAATCACGCTGATCACTTTCTTCATTCCAGCCGACTCATGTTATTATGAAAATAATTGTGCTTTCGAATGCTCGGGTAAGATGATGTAAAATCTTGACTTCTTTGCTTGCTTTCATCACTTTCGCTTTTATTCACGTACACTGACTCATTTAACATGCTGAATCGGCTCAAACAACTAGAGTCAACGGTGCGGATCACACCGGAAAAACGAAGCAGTCCGAAGCTCAAAAACAGCCTGACATTGGCCGACCGTCGGCTTGGTGTGTCCCGGCATTGAGGATTACGGTAACACTTTACAATAAAGTTCATTAGTTAACATTAGATAAATACCTTAGAATGAACATGAACTAAGAATGAACAATACTTATTCAGCATTTATTAATCTTAGTTAATATTAATTTCAACATTTACTAATACATTATTAAAATCAAAGGTTGTATTTGTTAACATTAAATCTGTTACTTTAATTTCCTATTATCACTGTAAAGCTGCTTTGAAACAGTTCATATTGTTAAAAGCACTGTATAAATGAAGGTAAGGTGACTTGACATAACATTACAGTCGGCCAATGTCGGGCTGTTTTTGAGCTTCGGTCGCTTCGTTTTTCCGGTGTGATCCGCACTTTAGTGCTTTTTAGGCTTTAGTTTTTTGAGCTGATTCAGCATGTTGAATGAGTCAGTGTACGAGAATAAAAGCGAAAGTGATGAAAGCAAGCAAAGAAGTCAAGATTTTACATCATCTTACCTGAGCTTTCGAAAGAACTGATAAGAATGTAAATGTGTACCTTGAAATGCAATGTAAGTCGCTTTGGATTGAAGCGTCTGCCAAATGCATAAAAATGTAAAATGTAATATTAGTTAGTGCACTGTGAACTAACATGAACAAACAATGAACCGCTGTATTTTTATTAACTAATATTAACAAAGATGAATAAACACTGTAACAAATGCTCATTGTTAGTTCATGTTAGTTATACATTAACTAATGTTAACAAATGAACCTTATTGGAAAGTATTACCAAGATTACATAAATCCACAAACAAATGTCTTAAGAAATGTGCCTCGACTCATTCTCAGATTTAGAAACGGTCTTTCTCTACTTTAGATTCACTGGAAGAGCATGCTGTTCAATGAGCAGAAATAAAACCTAGTGCCTCTGTTGACGAGGATTACTAAAACATTTTTGAATGGTAAAGTCTCTGATTGGTCACATGACTTTTGTGATAAAATATCTAACAGGTTTAAATGGTTTAGGCTGTATACACATTGAGTTGTAATTTAGGACATGCATTTCTGTGTTTAACTGAGGTCGTCATTCACAAAACAGAGTGAGTTTGTGATTGAACTCTTTTGTTTTTTCTAAAACAGCAGATTTTAACCAAATAAACCAGTTTTCATCACCTGAGATTATAACAACTTTGCCAAACCACCTGTAACTGAGCATGAGCCAAGCTTGAGCTGGCTGACATTAAACCAGACGTTGCAATCATGTCTAACTGGTGAAAGCACACAGCGGTGTGTGAGGATGAGCAGTGTGCTGTCTGTGCAGATCCTCAACTGGAACCACCTCATAAAAGACATTCAATGAGAAGTACAACCGATCACACGAGCAAAGAAACAATCCCACTCAGGGTTATTATAGTTCACTAAAACACCATAAACAGTGTTTACAAGTTTAGTTACTTGAAATATAATTTCTAATTTTCCTTAAGTTTATCTTGATGCAATAAAATAACAAATTTGTAAAAACTAGATAAAAAAAACAAAAAACAAAAAAATTCAAGATATGAATAAAAGCTATAATAGTATCTCAATGATACTAAAAATAAGACTGAATCACACCTTACTAGTTCAGCAAAGCAAATAATGGGCCGCTGGCCTCATCTGAAGTCTTTTGTTTTGTCCGTGTAACGGCATGAGGCAGAAGGCATGACCTCTGTGACACTGCCTTACAGGAAAATAAAATCACTGCTCAAGTTTAGAGGAGAAAAACCTAGTGATTGATCTGAGTTTACAGACTTAAGTTTGATGTTTCAGTGCCAACATCATTCAGTAATTTCTTTTGAGAAAAAAAACTGAAGAAATAGACTTGATTGAGTTGTAAATAAAGATTATTAGAGTACGTTTTACATAAATACTATTTCAGTCTTTCTACTTAAAGATTTCGCATAGTTTCTTTGTAATTATTTGTGAAATTTACTCAATTTTTGAGTCAAAATTGTTTCAAAGTAAATCCTACACCAACTATTTTTTCAGTGTAGAAAGGATGTTTGCATAAATGCCATTGAACACTAGAATGAAATGATATATAGGTGCACTAATACGCCACTTACTTGTGATAGGAAACATCTGCGAGAAGGTTAGGGGTTTACCTTATGTTAGATCAATCCAGATGTGCTTATACCAGACCAATCAGTGCCAGCGTTAGTCTTTCTTCTCTGGGCTGGGAGGTTATGCATGAATATGTTAGATAGGCAAAGAAAATGAGATTTCAGCCATGCCAAGTCATGCGTATATCATTCCCATCACTCATGCATGTGTTCTGCACTCCTGATTGGATCTGCCTGTTTAGTTTAATCCTGGATCTCCCTCTGACATCAGGAAACAAGCTGGACTATCACTGGTGCTTTTAAGAAGTTACAGGAAATAATTGTATTTTAGTCATGTTTGAAGCATTTCTCCACTAATTAGTGTAATAAATAATTCAAAAAAGCATGACTACAATTCAGAATAATAATTAAGATGTGAACACTCACAAATATTGAGTATTTTTACTATTTTACGATCATACAACTGAAGTAAGTTAATCAAAAGTGTTGTTGAAAATGGAAGCAAACATGAATGCAGAGATTACAAGAGCAGGTTTCTTGAATATTTCTAAGAGCTTTCTGAAAGATTTATTTCCATCATCTTGGACATCCTTATTTATCATTGACCCCAAGTGTTGCTGAATCTCTATGCATGAACACTTCTTTCTCATTGCCTAAAGACGCTTTTAACACGCGCTCATGAACCATAACGGGATAGTGTTGAAACAGCTTGACTGAAAGAGACATTTATCTCTTGAATAAACATTTACTTCACCCAAAATATATTGTTAAGTGACATAGGAAAATAGCTAAGGCTTTAGCTAAATGCTTGTTTGAGCTAGGTCTGGAAAAATGTTCAGCATTTAATGTTCAGCACCTCATAATTTTGTAATTCACACCATTAGCCAGTTAGTGATGAAGCAACTAATTCTGGCTGCATGAAGGCAAAGCATAGTATTGTTCCTAAAGCATGACCGATGCGCTCTTGTGGAGAGCCAGTTGGCCAAACAGTTGACCGAACACCATAAAGCATCTGACCAATCATTACGTGTCGAGTCATAAACATCCAGAGCTAACAGACTCATTTTTGTTTTTACACAATTGAAAAGTGCAAGAAACATCTTGTTTGCATAAGACTCTGAAATGTCAGGACTGATTGTTTACCACAGAATCGGTCAGGACTTGTTGTGTAATTCGTTTTTCTCTCTCTCTGTATCTCTCTTTCAGTGTTTATCTGGAATACAAGACATCTATGAACGCCATGTTGGCTAATAAACTTTTCCATGGAAGGTAAGCCTATCTAGATCATCATCTATTCAAGGAATTTTCAGCTTGAGGGTTTTTTTGTTGATATTTAATGCGAGTATGTCATACAAAGGCTTATATGCCCTGATAAAATGTCTATATTTCTTAGAGGAGCCCTTAAATAAGACTTCACTATGGCCAAATTTACGTGTGCTTTTCTCTAGAATTTTTCAGAACATTAGTCTCTTTAACCCTCTGGTGCTGTTCAGTCTTGTTTGACCAAAACATTTTACGTTTAAGGTTTTTTTTTTTTTTTTTTTTTCTTACTTCATCGGAATGGTACGCAACTTAGTAAAGGTTTTGGCACTTGCAAAAAGATTCAAAAAGGTTAAACAGTCCTGAAAAAACTCACACTTGTATGTATTGTTAACGGATAAAAATGAGCACATTGGAAATGAATGGGAGACGAATTTCACCGCGGCCAAACAACATCTTACTGAAAGCTCATTTTTGAGATATCAACCTCAAATTTGGAACTACACTTTAGATTTAGGTTTAGATTTATGGCTTTGATTTTTTTTTTTTTTTTTCAGTTTTAGAGTAAAATATGTTTTGGAAAATATATATTTCATATAAAAAAAGTCTGCACTTTTATTTTGAAAAATTAAATTTTCAGGTTTACACTCAAAAGGGGGATAAATGGATTATAACTACTGCATAAACACAATATAGTAGCATAAAATTACAAAATAAAGAATATAATCAAACTAAAATAGAGTATAATCATTTCATTGACCAACATGCATACAGTACCAGAGGGTTTGAAATGATTTGTTTAAACTGATCTGTTTGTCAGATCTGTGACCTCCCGCTCAAGGTTAGTATTTGCAATTTCAACCTCTGAATGCAAACAAACACACACACAAACTGCAAGAAAAAACAGGTTTGCCGTGTTTCATTGCACAGGAACAGGGCGAATGATAATGTCCATCTGGTGGTGGGGGCCTTTTACACACATCATGTAGTTCAGTACGAAAGGAAGCTTCTGCCTCTGGAGGCGCGGAAGCAGAAGCGAAGAGGAAGAAGACGAGCAGGTGCGTTTGCATGATTAAAGCATTCGATGGGATTCGCTTTCTGAATGGCGTTTGAGTTGCAGGATTCCTGTCTTTTCATGTACTGATTGAGATCTCCCACCAGAGCTGGTTATGAGCATTAACAAAAGACCATGTGCATGCAATGGTCCCCCTTTATATTAGGTGTCTTTAACTACTATAATAATAATAAAAAATGTGTACAATGTACTTATTGTGTTGATGTTGTATTGCGAAACACTTGTGCTTCTACTGATGTGGATACAGGTCAGGTTTGGACAGGTTTAATGGCATGAGTAGGTCATCAGTGTAATTATAGATGTAATTACAGAAATTAGTTACTGCTGTGATTACATGCAGGCATTTAAAAAAAAAATATAAGTACAGTGTAAAAACATTTACATGAAATTATTAAATGTTAGTACATACAGTAGTAGTTCAAAAAAACTTAAGATAAAGTGGGACCGACACGTTTTACTATGTCCAGTTTAAGAAGTTGTGCTCCAGATTCAACATTTTATTTAATTTGACTAAAAATGTCCAACATTTTATATACATAGGTTAATTAGATATAATTAATTTAATTGATATAATTAGATTCATTTTTGTTTTGTTCTGTTTTCTCTGACTTATCTCACATCTCAAATCACCATTAATTTTATGGTGGAAATTAAAATTTTTTAAAGGATTCAAAAGATATACCCATTTTGATTTGGTGCTATAGATTTGGTCGTTGAGACCCCAGAATTAGTCAGATTGCTTTTCATTACCTTCACTGCAAGTGTGCCAAATTTCATCATAAATTAGAATAAACTATAAGTTAATGCACATTCCAAAACCAATCAGATTGTTGAAATTTGCATGCATGTTCATCACTCTAAATGAGAAAAAGTCACTCAATATTAAGGAAAACATCATAGGTTAACCAGCATTTCGTTAAAGGGTTAGTTCACCCAAAAATGAAAATTCTGTCAGTATTTACTCACCCTCATGTTGTTCCAACCCCGTAAGACCTTCGTTCATCTTCGGAACACGAATTAAGATATTTTTGATGAAATCTGAGAGCTGGATCGCTCCTCCATACTAGTCCATAGGCTTCTTCAGGGATTGAAACTTGCCAGCCCCGAAAAGTTATTAAAGACATCGTTAAAATAGTCCAAGTGACTACAGTGGCTCAAACTTAAGTTTATAAAACGACGAGAATACTTTTTGTGCGCAAAAACCCCCCAAAAATAACGACTTTATTTCAACTATTCATTTCCTTCTCTGTGGGCCTCGAGTCAGTTCACTAGTGTAATAGCGTAAGCTTCTGTTGTTGTACGTCACACGCATCACACACATGACCAGCGTCGGCCAATAGTGAGCCTACATGTGACGTAGCTCTACGTAATCACACTACGTTAACCGACTAGAGGCCCACAGAGAAGGAAATGAATAGTTGAAATAAAGTCGTTATTTTTGTTTGTTTTTGCGCACAAAAAGTATTCTCGTCGCTTGATACACTTAATATTGAGCCACTGTAGTCACTTGGACTATTTTAACGGTGTCTTTAATATTTTAACATTTTTGGGTGAACTATCCCTTTAAGCTTTAAGCTTCTGAGCAAATGTTAGCTCACCACCTCAGTGAAAACTAGTCCTGTCTGAATTGGGCTATTGATGGCATATTTAAAAAATATCTAGTTTTAAATATATCTAATGTGTGTTTTCAGGCCTCAAACCCTCTCAATCCCCTCACATCAGTGAGGATGAGAACGGGCTGGAGGAAGAGACCGAGCTGAAATCATCTCAAACACACTCAAACCCTGCGCTGGAGCAACGCTCACAAACCAGAGTCAATCTGCTCCACATTCTCCAGCAGGGATGGGACCTCAGGTCAGTGTGGACACACAGCATAATGGGTAATCAGTTGGCCCCTTACAGAATCTAAACTTTTTGCTCATTTTCTGTGCACTGTAAAAAAAAAAAAAAATTCCGAAGTTGTAAATTAAGCAAAGATTATAGGAGATAATACTCTTTTAGTCTTGCTTCTAAAAAATGTATTAGCAATTTCTGAGTAAAAATTGTTTCAAAGTAAATATCCTGGCTCTTCCAAGCTGAATAATAGCAGTGAATGGAGGATGAGATTTTGAACCCCATAAAAGTGCATCTATCATCTATAAAAGTGGTCCACACGGCTCCAGTGGGTTAATAATGGCCTTCTGAAGTGAAGTGATGTGTTTGTGTAAGAAATATATCCATATTTATAACTTCAACTAAAATAACTAACTTCTGGCAGACGGCCGTTCACATGTCAACTTACACAAGAGTACTCTTCAGACGATGTATGACGTAGAATGTACAAAACACAATCAGTACCTGAACCGTCAGCCGTGATGTAGAAACCAGTCCAAAAACACAAGCACTTTTTATCTCATCATGTTAAACTCTGATTAAAGGGACAGTTGACTCAGAAATGATCATTCTGTCATCCTTTTCTCTCCCTCATGTCATTCCAAACCTGACTTTCTTTCTTCTGTGGAACATAAAAGAAGATATTTTGAAGAATGTTTTTAAATGTGTTTGGTTACCACTGCATAAAAAAACAAGGCACAATATCAAAATATTCTCAAAATATCTCTTATTCTCTGGAAAAGAAAAACATGAAGGTGACAAATTTTCATTTGTGGGTGAACTATGCCTTTCAAATGAAAAACAACAACAACCTTTTACCTTTTATTGGGTCTGGTTGGGATACGCTGTTATGGTTTCCAATTAATTTCAACTACACGATTCAGGAGTTAGTCATGCGTTTCATTTTCAATGAAGAGAACTGACTCATGAGAGTCATTTTAAATCACACTCTGGTTGTGCTTTGTTTGTTGTTGCATGAAGACAGCAAGGACCACGCAATAAACACATGCATTGTCTATTTATTATCATTGTGTTATTTTGTGCCGTTCATTATTTTTTCATTTCGTTCAGTTGCAACTAAGATAACACATCATTACTCTTGCTCAGATTCATTGCTCCTACAGGAGTGTTTTGTTCCTGTATATCTGAAGAGATTGAATCAGTTTTCAACCCCAGACACACACACACACACACTCATTTGCATCTGCTCGCCGTGGTGTCCTTTTCATCCAGCGCTACTTTCACTGACTCCTCACTGAGTAATTCACACAGGAACTGGATTCCTGCAACCCTGACCTCGCTCTTATTGGCCGCCTAATTGCTGGAGTCAGACTGTCTTTCCTTTGTTTAATATTTTGCAGGAGTCCTGGAAGCAGTTGAAACATATTCCCTCCCCCTTCACGTTATGCAATAGCCCTACAAAAATATTTAGACCTGCTCTTTTCATACGCTGACATTAATGAGTATTACATACTCCTGTCCAAAGTGCAATAAAGATTCCAGTTTCCTCTCGACTCGCAGTCCAAGAGCCTGAATTGTAATTTGAGCAAGGAATTATAATGACATGTCTGAGTTTGTAGAAATTCCTCTGCGCCTGCCAGGGCTGAGAAGGAACCGGGTCCGTTACAGTACAATATATCATTGTTTACGTGCGACGGATTTTTCCGAAACATTTATTTTCCCTTTCGTCGCACTTTCCTTGCTTATCTTCTCGTCATTCGGAGCATGTAAATAGTTCATGGTTGTTGGAGCAGCGTTTCTTGTTATGTGTGCAGGAACATGTACAGCACAGCCATCCGATCGCCACAACTAAACTATTGGCTCAAATTATGGACAGAAAGTCGAAAATTTTGCTTTTAAATTAACTTAAATATTTTTGAGTACACCGACTTACAGTAACACACAATGTTTTTTTATTTTTTTTATTGTTGTTTAAACCTTAGTCTGATTGATAGTTTAGGCTCTTTTATAATGTAAAAGTCTTTTATTATAATTGTACAAACATCCTCTTTCAGCTCGAGCTTCACGTGTCTTTGTTTCAAATCTGACCTGATTTTATCAAGGAAACGCAAGAATAACTTTGATATTGTTAGTAATATTTCAAGTGGACTGAAGCAGCTTCGGTTTGCTTGATTATTTATCATACATCATTATATAGAAAAATAATGAGTATCAATTTCAAATATGATCATCAGGCTTTTGAGGAAGGTTTATTTGTTCAATCATCTTACTAAGACATTATTGGCAGATATTGATATTTATTTGCATTTTCTGCAAGTATCTGCTATACTTTTAGAAAGATCTCATTGATCACAAGCATTTTAATTTCTTACTTTTTACTATCAGCATATTAATATCAGCATCTTGCATATTTTTGTTCACTTTGGGCCTCTGAATAAAACTGAGCTGTGTTTTCCTCCATATTCTCACTATATGCGACTATATGAGCCATAAAAGCCTGATCAAATATGATACTCAACAAAAACACATATGTAAACTCTTATGTATATGTCATGCTGGCTTTACAGGGTTAATTACATTGACCCCTGCATAGAAGATTCAGCATGTGCTTATGCATGCGACAGTGTTGTTCAGTGTAATATTTAAAACTGTTTCAAACAGACTGTCACGAGTGGGTGCTGTAAATACAAAGAAAGAGGCTTTAAAGGAATAGTTCACCCAAAAATGAAAACTTTGTCATCATTTACTCACCCTCAGGTTGTTCCAAACCTTAGAGTTTCTTTCTTCTGTTGAACATAGAAGATATTTTAAAGAACGTTGGTAATCAATCAGTTGATTGTAGCCATTGATTGACTTCCATAGTATGGAAAAAAAAAATACTATGGAAGTCAATGGTTACAATCAAATTCTAAACATAAATGTTTTTTGCATCCTTAGTTTGTTTTGCTCTTTATGCTGTGGTGTTCTGTGCAGTAAAGTTCAAGCCCGCATGGCGTTCTCCTCGTACCTGCAGCGTGTGCATCTGCGTCTGCTGTCCGAGAGCAGAGCCCACAGAAGCCCTGCCTGGACTCAGAAAGAGCACGATCAGATGGTACACCATGTCTTGATTTACTCAAATATCTGTTCCACATACAGAAACTGACACATTTAAGTATTTCACACTTGTAGGATAAGCTCCCTCCAAAAATGAGCATTCTGTCATCATTTAATGTTGTGGGCAATTTGACCTGCATGATTTTTTGAGTTGTTAGAAATGCTGGTTAACCTATGATGTTTCTCCTTAATATTGAGTGACTTGTTCTCATTTAGAGTGATGGACATGCATGCACATTTTCAACACTCTGATTGGTCTTGGAGTGTGCATTATTTTATTTATAGTTTATTGTAATGTTTTAGTAGTATTAATGTTAAAGGTTGACAGTTTTTACCTCAACGTGATTTTTGGTGAATTGTATTGAATCCAATTAGGGTCAATTTGACCCGCACCATAAAAATGACTTTCTTCTGTGAAAACTAAAATAAGATTTAAGTTGCCCTTTTCCATAGATAAATTATACCATCAGTCCCCAAAAGATGGCAGATAAAAAAATCTCTACAAAAGCATTCTTATGATATATGATATTGTCAACACTAAATTATTCAATTTCAATATAATTTTGAAAAAGTCTCTTCTGCTGACCAAGGCTGCTTTTGTTTGATCAAAAATACAGTAAAAACAGTAACATTTTGAAATATTAATTTATATGAACTGTTTGCTACTTTAATCTATTTAAAAATGTAATTTATTCCTGTGATTGAAGCTGATTTTTCAGCAGCCATTACTCCAGTCTTCAGTGTCGCATGATCTTTTAGAGATTAAACATTAAACAATGCTAATTATCCCAAACATTTGTCCTGTAGTGTATACGAGTCATATTATAGTTTTGTGTTGGGGACAGACCAAAATGTAAGTCGTTATTCCCTGGCTGCTGCTCCTAAATTGATTACTGCCACACCTTTAAAAATGTGCAGATTTGCTTTATAATAGTAGCACACAATTGTATATCAAAGCAATTTGACAAATACCTAAATTAGAACTTTTTTATCTGTATAAAACATGATTTATTTGATATCAAATTGAGATTAAGTGCAAGGTTAATCTCGAACAAAGAGGTCAGTGTCACCTCACACACTTCATGAGATATCTGGTCCTGCTCACTGACATGTTTATCAGTATAATATACATATGAGTATAATATCATATGTTTATTAGTGTATTAGTTAATGTATTAATGTGAGTGCCTAAAGCGTTTGTGCTGTTGACTGTGTGTTTGTGCAGGAGCTGGTTGTTCGCTTCCTCCAGAGAGCCAGTAGTAATCTTCATCAGGACATGTGTGTGAACGTGCCCAGCCCTCAGCTCGACCTGCAGGACCGTCAGCGCATCCTCTCACATCAGCTGGCCAACTTCATTCATCTCTATGATGAGGTGTGTGCATAAGCCGGCCCATTATACAGAGAAGAAATTAATGAAATAAAGATACACTTGAAAATTAGAAAACAGCAGTGTAGAAACACAAACTTTGAAAAATCAAAGTGCAGATAAATGGAGTTGCCTTTCAGTCAGTCACTACGAGTTACGTCAGTGACTGACGAAATGGGAGTTTCGCTAGAGAGCCCTATCACCTTCGAGTTATTAGAAAACGAGCCAATGGAATGAAAATACCATGGGTCTGCGGAATTTGCATCGCGATCTCTGCCTCACCACGTGGGTATAAAAGGAGCCGCGAGTGCAATCTTGCATTATGTTTCTGTTTCAGAGCCAAAGTGTTTATGTGCTTCTCTTCGTCTTCATCAAGAGCAACGAGCATCTCTCTTCAGTCGGTGTTGGTGTGACGGCGCGTTTCAGTGGGTTCACGGTCCTGCTGCTCGTCTGTGCAGTGACTTTGCACACGGCTCGTGTTCTCCCCTGGGCGCTTCGGCACTGCTGAGAGAGCTTTTCTTTTTCTAAAAGAGCTGCACGGGCACGTCTTTTTCAAGATGTCTCGTCTGTATGTTTCTGGTTATGGGCGCATGATCCATCCGCCTGACGGTCACGAGCACTGCCTCGAGTGTTTGGGCTTTAATCACGCTCAGGCAGCGCTCGTGGATGAGTCATGTTCTCACTGCGTGAACATGGCCATCGCGATCCTTAAATCGAGACTCTATGTCCTCCGTGGGGAGTCCCCTTTGCCACACCCCAATCTATTTCCTCCTTGCGAGGGTGATACTTTGGCTGGTGGCCAGGGTGATCTGAGGGTTACGGTGTGGAACAACCCGACAAGTCTTCCTCAGGCCACGCCCCCCTCCACATCTCAAGCCGTGGAGCTTCAGGGTGAGCCTGTTTCCTTTCGGGGACCCAGTGTTTCATTCGGGGCTCCGGCAGATGACACTATTGTCGCTTACAGCATCACAAGGCGTGCTTGATTCCTCTGGAGATGAGGATTCGGCTGCGTTGCCTCCCTCGGGAGTGCCAATGTTGCCTGAGTCTGATCCAGAGCTGACAGCCATGCTTGCCTGGGCAGCTGAGAGCATCAGGCTTGAGTGGTGTCTGCCGCCCTCCCCTGACCGCTCAAGGGTGAGCGATTGGTCCAGGGGGCGGCGTGTGCTGGTGGCTGTCAACACCCGCCGCTAGTACCTTTCTTCCCGGAGGTGCATCAGGAAGTCACCAGGTCGTGGAAGTCCCCATTGACGGCGCAGCGGCCAAAGGGTACACTGGGGTCCCCCTGGTGGAGCGCTCTGTTGCAATGCGGCTTTGCCCACAGAGCGCCTCCACCTGGCATGGCAACCCTAAGCACCCCTCCAAGGCCTGTAGTTTTTCCACCACCCTTGTGGCGAAAGCCTACAGAGCTGCGAGGCGGGCCGCCTCCACCTTGCATGCCATGGCCATCCTTCAAGTCCATCAGACGAAGGTGCTCAGGGACATGCAAGAGGGCATGTCTGACCCAGGGTTCATGCAAGAGCTGCGCTCTGCAACCGACCTCGCCCTATCGGCGATGAACGTCACTGCACTGTGGCAGGACCAATTCTTCCGCTGGTGGAGGGCCGGGGGAGAATCTTTTGTTCTTTCTTCCCTGCCACTGGCCTCACAGTCAGCGGTACCCTAAAACTGTTAAAGAAAGAACTGACACCCCTTCCTTCGAGCCCCAAGAGGCTGCGGATGACAGTGTGCGACGCTATGCCTTGCCGCTCTCGCCCCCCTCTGTCGCCAGACCCCTGTCAGAGCCGGCCGCCGCGGAACACTCGTCCTTCCCTGGCCTCCTCTGTCAGGACGCGGAACTTGACCACGCACCCACACCGGGAAGCTATGCCTCCCATGCCTGGGCCGGTCGTTCCGCATCGCTGCCCCATCGTAGGTATGCCTGTAGTTCCAATGACCCCACTGGTTCAGTCCTTGGGAGCCTGGCTAAAGCTTCCCAACCTGTCTCGCTGGCTTGCTCGAACATTCAGGCTCGGCTATGCGATTCAGTTCGCACGGTCTCCTCACTGATTTCGGGGGTCCGCTTTACCATGGTGGGTGGTAATGCCCCTGTCATGTGTGCAGAGGTCGCGACCCTACTGGCGAAGGGTGCGATCGAGCCCGTCCCTTCCCCAAGATGAAGTCCGGCTTCTACAGCCCCTATTTCATTGTACCCAAGAAACGACCAATCCTGGACCTGCATGTCTTGAACCGAACCCTTCACAGGCTTCCATTCAAGATGTTGACAGGCAAACGCATTTTCAAATGTGTTCGTCCATTGGATTGGTTTGCAGCGATCGACCTGAAGGACGCGCACTTTCATGTCTCCATTCTTCCTCGACACAGACCGTTTCTACGGTTTGCTTTCGAGGGGCAGGCATACCAGTACACGGTTCTCCCTTTCGGGTTGTCCCTGTCGCCTCGCGTCTTCAGGTAGCATGGGGTTCGCATTCTGAATTATCTCGATGACTGGCTGATTCTAGCTCACTCTTGAGTTCAGTTATGCGAACACAGGGACCTGGTGCTCAGCCACCTCTCCCGTCTGGGCTTTCGGGTCAACTGGGAAAACAACTTGCCCGCCATCTCCTCTTATGGAGTAAAAAGCATCTGAGCCATTCACATCCCGGGAGAGCTGAATCGTGCAGCTCTCACGACTATGGCCATATTCCGGGGAATTTAGACTCCATCCCTAGATGGTTCAGCTGATTTGGGAACAGTTCGGCGACGCACAGGTAGATCTGTTTGCCTCCTCAGACACTTCCCATTGCCGCTGGTTTTACTCTCTGACTGCGGGGCCTCTCGGCATGGATGCACTAGCGCACAGCTGGCCGCAGGGCCTCTGCAAGTATGCGTTTCCCCCAATGAACCTTTTTGCCCAGTTCCTGTGCAAGATCAGGGAGGACGAGGAGCAGGTCCTTTTGGTTGCGCCTCATTGGCCCACCCGGACTTGGTTCTCCGAACTGGTGCTCCTCGCGACTGCCCCACCCTGGCCAATCCCTCTGAGGAAGGACCTCCTTTCTCAGAGACGGGGCACTCTTTGGCACCCGCGTTCCGATCTTTGGAACCTGCACGTGTGGCTCCTGGACGGGACACGGAAGGTTTGAGCACCCTACCACTTCAGGTGGTGGCTACAATCACTTCAGCTAGAGCCTTGTCCACGAGACTTGCCTAGGCTCTGAAGTGGAACCTCTTCGTCACCTGGTGTTCTTCTCACCAAGAAGATCCCAGAAATTGCCAGATCAGATCTGTGCTCTCCTTCCTCCAGGGAGGGTTGGAATGAAGGCTGTCTCCTTCCACCCTGAAAGTTTATGTGGCTGCAATCTCTGCGCACCACAACCTTGTGGAGTCTAAGAGGGTAGGACAGCATGACCTATTTAAATCCTCCCCGACCTCCACATATGCCCTCTTGGGACCTTGCAGTGGTACTATCTGCACTGCAGAGAGCTCCCTTCGAGCCATTGCACTTAGTCAAGCTTAAGTACCCCTCTATGAAGACTGCGCTCCTGGTGGCTTTGGCCTCCATCAAGAGGGTAGGGGACCTGCAGGCATTTTCGGTTGACGAAGTGTGCCTGGAATTCGGGCCGGCTAACTCTCACGTGATCTTGAGACCCCGGTCTGGATATGTGCCCAAGGTTCCCACCACTCCTTTCAGGGATCAGGTGGTGAACCTGCAAGCGCTGCCCTTCGAGGAGGCAGACCCAGCCTTCGCACTGCTCTGTCCAGTGCGCACCCTTCATGCTTATGTAGACAGAACGCTGTGTTTCAGGACCTCAGACCAGCTCTTCGTCTGTTATGGTGGAAAGCTGAACGAAAAGGCTCTCTCCAAGCAGAGGTTGTTTCACTGGATAGTGGACGCCATTGTCTTGGCTTACCAGGTGCAGGGCCTGCCATGCCCCCTAGGGGTGAAGGCACAACCCACTCGAAGTGTTGCTTCCTCCTGGGCGCTAGCGCATGCCGCCTCGCTTAACAGATCACCAATCACAACAGGCTGGGTGGTCTGACCAATCAGAGCAGAGCAGGCTCTTGGAAAAGGGGGGTTTAAAGAGATCAGAATCTTTTATTGAACAATTTGAGACACTGAAAGGAAAGGGCTGATGCTGCAATGAATATTATGAGAAAATTCATGCAAACCTATTGTAGGAAACTACAAAACAAAACTAGGAACCTTTAAAATAGCATTTAACCCTCTGAGGTTGGCTATCGCGTGTTTCTTTTTCTTATCAGTGCAAAAGAAACTCAAAATACTCTGTTGATTTTGATCTTACATATTAAGTGTTGTACATCATTAGATCCTGATAAGTGTCTATTTTTTTTGTGGATACTCACAATAAAAAGAAAAGTGTTGTGCTGTTCGCCAAATAAAGAAAAACAAACATGATGCGCATTCTGCCTAGTCTCTGTCAGTTAAGTCCATTCTGAAACGCGTCCGAAAAATGAACTGTAACTCTGTCAATACTTGTCATACAGGCACGAGTGTTTTTCCATAATGAAGCTTGAACTCTCTTCTTTTAAATGAATTAATTTATATAAAAAACAAATATTCTCAGTTTATGTAATCTGTATGAAAATAGAGAGATGTCAGTATTTTTCTTTCCAGCTCATTATACCTCATTACGCGTTAATGTGCCACGCCCACGGAGAGCGCGCGGTATTCAAACGCAAATGATCTAAGGCAAGCCATTCAAACATGCCAACGCCCACCAGCTGGATTATAAAACACATCGTGTTTAGTAAGTATCTTGTACAGCTGTGTACACAGCGTATCCTTTCTCTGTGAGGAATAATACTATCTAATAACCCTGGAAAATGTACCAGAAGCGCTGGTAGTTTCATTTCGAGGAGCAACGGATCCAGCTGATGTAGTAAGTCATTTATTCTTAAGTGCTTTGTTCTAATCGCGATATTGAATAGTGTCTGACTGTAAACCGCAAAAAGACTGTTTAAATATGAATTGCGTGTCTGTGTGTAGGCTAAATGATGAATGAACGGCACAGTTTGTTTACTACAGTTATACAGCGCGTGTCTGTGCCGTTCATTCACTCTCGCACCTACATTAGTAAACGTTATGTTTACATGAACACATCCAAACTATATTGCTATAGCCTACTAAGATGAGTAAAAATAGACTGAAATATGTTGAAATAAAATGTCTGTATAAGCAACAAGCTGCAAATTCACATGTATATACTAATATATAGGGGTCGACCGATTATCGGCCTGGCCGATTATCGGCGCCGATATTGAGCATTTTTATGGTTATCGGTATCGGCCATTTTCAAAACCGATTTGCCGATAAAATAATTTTATTTTGAAATGCGCTATATTTGGCTCTAACGCAGCCGCCTCTGTCGGAACTCACCACTCTGTAGACTAGACCAATGTCCCGCACATCTGATTTGTTGGGAGTCACGAGTCCGGCCAATCAGCGCGAAAGCTGAGGCACTGAAAGTGTTGCACTCTCACACCGAGAGCACTCGCTGACTGGAGCTGCTTCACTTATCACGCATCAGTCTCTCAGAGTTAAGACAGCAGCAGACTTTGCTGAAGTAACAATACTTTACTACACTGAAGTTGCAAAACACCTCAATATAACAGGGTCCTGTGATGTCCGCGATGCAGAAAACACGGAAGGAATCGCGGAATCCAGTCATAAAAACGGAATTTACTGTATAAAGCGGATCGTCACGGAATTTGTCAACTTCTTAATGAATTAATAAAAGAACAGGTCAGTACAAATCAAATCGAATGTCAAACCGCAAACCGTTATTTAAATATGAATCCTGCGTGTCTCTAAATGAATGGCACAGACGCATGATCATTACCACACACACACACACAGGAGCACGCGTGACGCTTGCGCTGTTTTCAGCCTCAGCCACATCATTATATGAGGACATGATTGCATAAACATCATCTCCAGAGCCGCTTAGTCACTTCATGAGCTTTTTAAAGCTTCAACTGAGAAAAGTTATCGTCATATCCATAGGGTCATATCATAAACACACAGAAACTCAAAGATCTCAACGGCAACCCGTCAAAATAAAAGTTCGGTTTTTCATAGGGCCCTAAAAATTTTATTTGTGTTAAACTGTAAATAAATTTAATTGTTTGATAATTTCAATTAATTAGAAATGCTTTTTTTATTACTATATAGCTTGTTTCCACCACAGAATAAAAAATAAAAAAGCTAATTGGGACTTTTTATCTCGCGATTCTGACTAATTTTCTCACAATTGCGGGTTTACATCTTGCGATTCTGACTTTATCTCAGAATTACGTGATATAAAGTCTTAATTGCGAGTTATAAAGTCAGAATTACGTGATATAAAGTCGCAATTGCGAGTTATAAAGTCAGAATTGCGTGATATAAAGTCGCAATTTCGCGTTTTAAAATCAGAATTTCATGATACAAAGTCGCAATTGAAAGTTATAAAATCAGAATTGTGTGATATAAAGTCACAATTGTAAGTTATAAAGTCAGAATTGCGTGATATAAAGTCGCAATTGTGTTATAGTCAGAATTGCGTGATATAAAGTCGCAATTCTGAAGAAAAAAGTCACAATTACGAGATGTAAACTGCCAATTGAGAGATAAAAAGTCGCAATTATCTTTTAAAATATTTTATTCTGTGGCGGAAACAATCTTCCATAGTTTTAATAGGGCAGTGTAGACTTTTTTTTTTATATAGCCACTGTAACTGGGCAAGTGCAAAATCAAGGCAACATGACCTTAAAAATTTGTGTTAAAATCAGAGGGCCAAAAACAGAATAGAAAATGACCAGTTATTCCAATTTTTTTTTTTTTTTTTGGTGGAAAAAAATGGTATTGACATTATAAGTGGACCCCAGGGATCTGTATAAAATAAAACAAATGCAATGCACAACCTCCTTAAGTCAACTTTGTTTAATAACCCTCAGGAAACCATGCAAATGGTGGAGAGTTTGGACAAGATTCCCGACGAAGATCGCTGCATCAACTCAGATGTTTTCCAGGAGTTTATTCTGGAGGCGAGGTTGGTGAACACATCCTTTACTACGACACATGAGGAGAATGAGTTTCACACTGACTGTAGCTTCTGCCAGTGGCTTTTCAGTGGCCATTTCTACCTTTTCTTCCAGTGAAAGTGACTTGGAGGAAGTCCTTACGTTCTACACTCAGAAGAATAAGTCTGCCAGTGTGTTTCTGGGCACAAAGTGTCACACTAGCCGAGTCAAGAGGAGCAGTGAAGAGAACGGAGAAAGTGAGTGACATTTCCTCATGTTTCACACCACACATGCCATCTCATCAGCCACGCGTGAAGTATGACACAACACATGCTTCAATAACAGATGGTGGTCTTAAAGGGATAGATCACCCAAAAATTTAAATTCTGTCATCATTTATTCACCCTGATGTTGCCCTTGGTAAATCTTTGAAACAATTTAAGATATTTTGGTAACACTTTACAATAAGGTTCATTAGTTAACAATAGTTAACTAGCTTAGTTAACATGAACTAATAATGAACTGCACTTCTACACCATTTATTAATCTTAGCTGATGTTAATTTCAACATTTACTAATACATTATTAAACTGAAAGGTTGTATTTGTAAACATTAGTTAATGCACTGTTAACTAACATGAACAAACAATGAATAGTTGTATTTTTATTAACTAACATTAACAAAGATTAATTAATATAGTAACAAATTAATTGCTCATTGTTAGTTCATGTTAGTTAATAGATTAATTAATGTTAACTAATGAACCTTATTGTAAAGTGCTACCAATATTTGTATATAAGTTTTGCTTACCTGGACTTTCAACATCTCAGGTTCTGTCATTTTCACTCCAGACGAGAGGCAATGGCATTTTGGTGTTTTTGAATGTTAACATGATCGCAAATGAGATTTTAGAGTTTGACATTCAGGAATCTTATACATCGATAACAACAATATAAAAATATCAAAAATTGAATTCACTCATTTCATCTGCTCATCCTCATAGTTTTTACTACTTCATATTTCTGTGGAAACACAGAAGATTAAGATTATCAAAAAATCTAGGAAATTAATCCTTGTATTTAGCAAGGATGTATTCAATTGAGCAAAAGTGACAGTAAATACTTTGGACTGGTAGTGTAAAATATTATGAGAAAAAGATATGTACATGTATGAGATATGCAAGGTTTTTCACACTTTTTTTTTTTTCTTTTTCTTTTTTTAGCATGTAATAATTAACAGCTAATAACACTCATTATTCTCTTTTTCATGATGCATCTGCATGTATCAACATGGCCGCCTCTGGTGGTTTAGAGAATGCAGATGCAATCAGCAAAACCCAAATAACAGACAGTACCGCAACTCTAACAGAAGACCAGGGTCAAAGTGATGTAACCCAAAGCACAGAAAACTGCAGCACAACGAAACACGGTAACAAAAGCACATGCAACTCCCTGCAAAATGGACAAATCAGAAGCAAAAGGCAAAGTGGAGACGGCACCGTTAGCGAAGTGCAAGCCAATGCTTCGACTGAATCAAGAGTGCTGCGAGATAACACGAGCAAGACTCACACTTCTGCGGTCAGAAACAAGAAAGTTCTGTTGAAAACGGCGTACGCTCCAGCTGTAGACTGTGATCAGATCTTCTTACAGCACTGTCTCCCAGATCCTCCAGCTTACATCGAGCCTCCTCCACATCCACTGGCCAACAGCTCCTGCACCATCACACCACCACCGTCTGCGTGTGTCACATGGGCCTCGGCTCGCTACCAGTCCACAAACACCTTCATGCCTACAGCCGGTCTGAGATCAGCTCGCCCGTCCTCTGCAGGACATGGTAATCTGACCAGTGCTCCAACACTCAAGAGACTGACAACACGCACATTGCTCAGTGTAATATTTAGGACGATCTGTTGACATAAATGCAATATCATATACATAACTATGTTTTCAGTGGTGTATAAAGAGCTTACATAATGAACTGTTATGTTTTTATTACCTTAGATGGAGCCATTTCTATCTACACACACCGCGGGTCCCCTTACATCGACATGTTTCTACAGTGGCCCTGAACGGACAAACGCGTTCCGTCACTATGTTGTTGTTCGTGCAACTAGCTAAAGTTAGCGAATAAAACACTGACACAATGATGAACAAGTAACAATAATATTCGCAATAACATATCGTTTTACTGAATAATTAAGTAAACCTAATTTCTTAATTTATCTTTGTAAAGAAACCTCATCTTTTCCTGTCGGCCACCGTAATTTCTGTTGGGTGCAATTCACGACCTCACCACTAGATGCCGCTAAAAATTACACACTGCATCTTTAAAACCAATACTTGCTTCTTGTTCGTTAGGGGTGCCTGTTTTGTTCTAGCATGTCATGGTAACACTTTACAACAAGTTTCACTACTTAACATTAGTTAACTACTTTAGTTACAGTTTTTCTCAGTCGCTTTAGTGCATTTCTCACATCACTATTTACATTTGCACAACAGTTAATGCAGTTCTCAAAACATTTACAAACTGCAAAACCTACAGTAGTTGATAATCTGCAAAAGCGTGTCACTTGCTCAAAATGGATAGCTCATTCCTCAAAAGTATTCATGTCAATGAAAGTGTCAGTGTCATCAAGATGAAAAGTCCTGACACCATTGTTTATGAACAAGATAGTCAAATGGCTTTGTCATGTTTTCATTATGACAGTTTACTTTGTAAATGTTTTCCAATGCAAAAAAGTCAGATCTTGGTGACACTACCTGAAAATGCTCAAGACAGCACTAAATACTATTTGCACAGCCATTTGAAAACTACAGTAAAGTTACACATTACTGTATTTAGTGAGGTAACTTGAGTACAAGACACTGAATATGTATGTTTCACATTTTTACTGCATATGCTCTTTGCAATTCTAATTTGTTCACAGCATTGTGCAAAAGAAAAAATACACCCTTATTTACAACAAACATAAACTCCCTTTGGGTAGAGCTGTGCACAACTGTAAACAATATTGCAGTACATATTGGAACTGAACATACAACATACATAGTACTGTAAATCATTCATGCACATCCAGACGTTCCTCTGTCTGGCCACATAGGTTCACCTGAGAGAAATTGTTCAATTTAGGAGACATTTTCAGGGAAAAAAAAGATGAAAAATGTGTAAAATTTGCTTGACAGATTTTGACTAGTTCAACATTTTTGTATGCGATGACTCAAGCAATGAAATGAGGACTATTAGTTTTATATGGAATGACTATTTAGCATTCACAAGTATAGTTAATTTTGACTGACATGACATAAGCAAATGATAATGTTATAAAACAGCAGAGAGTTGTATGAAAGCAATTGATGCATGTCCAAAAGCATTTGCAATTTGTTGGAAGGAATGAGAAACTGCTACTATGATGTGCACAAATGACTAAATGTTGTGGAGTTTGAACTAACTGTTGTGCAAATGTAAATAGTGATGTAAGAAATGCACCAAATCGACTGAGAAAAACTGTAACATGAACTAAGAATAAACAATACTTCTACAGCATTAATTAATCTTAGTTAATATTATACTACAGGGCCGTTGAATGCTTGAATCTGATTGGTTGATGAACGTTCTAAGGTGTGCAATTATTTTCAGGGTACCACATGGCTAAAGTAGTTCCAGCAGGTCTTGACCGCATTACAGCTCCATATCACTGCGCGTAGTTGACTTTAATAACGGGAAATAGGATACAATTCATAACAAGAAAAAACATGCAGCCCTATGCGCTTGATCTGCAATTTTCTATGTTTAACTTCACAATCAATGGAAACATGCAGTTTCATTTTAATAAATAAAGTATATAGTCCTATCTATTATCAATAGAAAAGTAAAGTGAATGTATAAATAAATTGATAGTCCTACTGCACGGGTTTTCGTAATTATTGCAGATAATATTACAAATAAATAATTATTGATAGGCCTACTTGTAAAAAAGGGCTTTGCGTTTCATTTATTAGGCTAGTCTACTGTCAATAGTAGAAAAAAAGAATGAACAAATTAATTAAAACAAATTGAATTAATAAATAAATAATAATACGCTCATGCTTTTCTGTCTTATTATTGCAACATCTCTCTCTCTCTCTCTAGAGACACACTTACTCTAAGGCCAGTCATGAATGTAATTTGATACTTATGACTGATTATGCCCAAACGCATGTTTAAGACCTGCTACAGTCGATGGAAACAGTCAGTCTTGAATGTTTCAGCAAGTCGTTAAGCGTGTCCCCAGCATTAGTCTGCTGTCAGTGGCTCAAACCTCCGTTACTAACTCTAAAATTATGTTTTGGAAATAGCAACGGAGGCATGGGATTAGATGCGTAAGAAATTAGTCCCGCATACAAGAGCGTTTTAATGACAAAAACTTGGAAAACGTCTTGAAATACATCATCTGAACAATGTTTTGAGGTGTGGGAACTATAGTATAAGCAGAATAATTGACGACAGGCCGTTGAATTATTAGAAAAATAATGCACACCCGAGTTTACTTAATTTCAACATTTACTAATACATTATTAAAATCAAAGGTTGTATTTGTTAACATTAGTTAATGCACTGTGAACTAATATGAACAAACAATGAACAGCTGGATTTTTATTAACTAACAACAAACATGTTAGTTAATAAAACTAACTAACTCTTCACTAAGGTGAAGAAGTCTTGCAAATATCCCATATCCCTTCTGGGGTCTAAGGTGTTTTTGGGGTCCTTGAGATGTTTTGACATGCCCTGACATTTGTGCTTTTTCAGTTGCTTATAAACATATTAATGGCAAAGTTGTCATTACACTCTATTTAGCACAAACAGGGCTACCATAATATGTGAGCAACATGTATACATGTTTGTATTTTTGAGAGAATATTGTTTATGCATGGTTATTGAAAAAACTAAAACTTAAAGTTTCTGAAATAAGGCCACAAAACACATACTAAATATGTGTCCACAAGACTTTTGACTAATGGATGTTGTCGCCTAGAGTTTTTGCTTCAAAATGATCTGAAAATCATCCTGTCTAATCATTTACACAAAACAATACATTGATTTAGATTTTGTAAGACACTTTTTGTTTGGAAAGGCAATATGCGTGGGGGTGTGAATCATGAATAATGCTCTGATTCACACCTGAGAAGACAATGAGCTGCATAATGAGCCTTTCACACAGGTGTGTCACTGGGTACCAAAGTATGCGATGACAAAATACATTTTATATATATATATATATATGTGGGCCGTCAGGGCCAGCAAGGTCTTCTCTGCTGGCCTAAACACTATCAGAATCACTGACTTGCACTTTAATATATTTTTCCATTAATGAGTATTAAATTATTCCCAATAGTCCATTCTCTTAATTTCATAGCTTTTCTCTTTGTTGTGCTGCTTCCACTAGTGTATGTTTATGTTAGAGCTTTTATCCAATCTTTTTAGCCATCGTGTTGTCAGGGTCAAATAAATCTGCCTTGAGGCCTTCAGAATCGACAGTGCGGGCGCCTGTAGCTTAAAATGAATGGCCATGAAACTGTTGATTTAACCAATCAGATAATCAGTCAGATTTAATCAGCCAATCAGATTTCGATTTGACTGCACCAGGGCCATCTAGCAGGCGTACAATGACGTCGCCATTTTCACGTCCTTTGATTGGATGTTCAGAGCGCGTACTATTACTGGTAGTCAGAGGCTGAGCTAGCTAACCGCATCTGTAGCGAACTGCGTAAACTAAATTATATTCCTGTTGATTTAATAGTTTTTCAACCCACAAATTAATGTTTCTTTCCCTCTTCGACCCCCAGCAGGTTTAAACCTACCGGAAAAAATCTCTTATTCAGCCTGAGCTTAACGCAGAGTCACAGAACTCTATTCGATCTGTCCAGGTAAAAACAGAAGTGACTATGTATGCCATGAATGATTTTAAAGGCAAAAGTCCCACTGATCTCATTGATTTCCTTCAAAAATCTGTGTGAGAGCATGGGGCAGCTGTACTCATCGTCATGTTTTGCGGTGACTGTCCCTGTGTCCACTGCTTCTGTCGAGCAGACACTCTCAGCCCTAAAGCCGTCGGTGTATGAATGAGTGAGTGAATGGGTGAATGTGAGGCAAATATGTAAAGCGCTTTGGTGGCCATTGGGTCTGTGAAAGCGGTATATAAATGCAGTCCATTTACCATTTACCATTAAAGCGAAGTAAAACTTGTGTCAGAAATATGACGGGACTCGACTTTCAGCATTAGCCTTGATAGAAAAGACTTATTGTTGGAACAGAAACGCACAGATAACCTGTACAACAGAGTAATAGAAGTCTTCGAAGGAAAGAAATAAGGATGGATTTTGTGTCAAAAAATAATCAGTACTTTTGGTGAGTATAATCAAATTGTCTCTGGTATAGTGCTTTTTTTTGCCCCTGTGGTGAATATGATTTTCTTTTAAATTTATGATCGAAACTTTATTTTTTTCAAACATTCATACTATTGTAACGTCTGAAAAGGGACTATTGTAACCCTTGAACGACAAGTCAAGGGAGGCTCCGTTTATGAACTTAAAATCAGAACGCAAGAACCACTGAACACAAACGCACCAGCCGAACTCACTCGCTCGTTTCTCTCTACCTGGCCTTTTCCAAACTCACTGCATTAACCCAATAACTGCTGGTGCAAAATAAAAACCGCAATTTCACAACAATTATAGAGAGTCTATGCGCTGCTACACTATTAAAAATGATTAATTCAGGTAGGACACCAATGAAGCACGGCCTGCCGCTGATATATATTGTCCTTGCATTCTTTCTTGTGGTACCCCTAACTTTGAACCAATTCTGTAGAATATATATATATACATACATACATACATACAATTCTACGTAATTGGTTCAGTTTGAGTTGGAAACATCTTGAAAAAATGTCTTTTTCTTCAAATTTTGTATGCATGCAAATTGTATGATATCCAAGGTAAAAATTTCTAGTAATTGTGCAGTTAATTCTCATAGTGTATTTTCAGAAAGTTTTGGAATATGTATCCCCTCCCCAAATTTGTCACTAATAAAACAAAAAAAGGTTACAATTACAACAACAATTACAATTTTAACAATATTTCAAGTGTAATCTTTTTTTGTAAAATGTATACATTTTATCATACGTATTTCAAAGGTAAGGATTCATTAGTTTGAATATTGGAACAAACACTATAATAACATCTTAGTTGATAATTCAATATACCTACTTTATTTTTGACAAAACATCCCATACTGTATATTTAACATATGAGCAGAAATTGGCGAACAAAAGCTTATTTAATGTGGCAGTAGTCTTTTTTTTTTACAGTAAAAACTTTATAATCTATCCAACACTAATCAAGAAAATCTTGTCTAAACAGTCATATTTAGTCTGTAACATATTGTGTTTATGATATATTAGCATATAAATGTTAATTTGCAGTTTGTTGCTTATACAAAGACATTTTATTTCAACATATTTCAGTCTATTTTTACTCATCTCAGTAGGCTATAGCAATATAGTTTGGATGTGTACATGTAAAAATAACATGTTTACTAATGTAGGTGCGAGTGTGAATGAACGGCACAGATGCGTGCTGTACAGCTGTAGTAAACAGCAGCGTGCTCGCGCCTGTGCCATTCATTCACACACAGACACGCAATTCATATTTAAACAGTATTTTTGCAGTTTACAGACACTATTCCATATCGCAATTAGAACAAAGCACTTAAGAATAAACTTACTATTCACATCAGCTTGATCCGTTGCTCCTCGAAATGAAACTACCAGCACTTCTGAGGTAACTTTTCCAGGATTATTACGATAGTATTATTCCTCACAGCGTAGCAAGGCGACGTAAAGTACATGATTCTTATTAAACTTGATGTGTTTTATCCAGCTGATGTGGGCGTTGCCATGTTTGCATGGCTTAACTCAGATCATTTGCGTTTGAATAGCGCGCGCTCTCCTTGGGCTTGTTCACATTAGCACTTAATGAGCTATAATGAGCTGAAAAGAAAAAGGCTGACATCTCTCTCTTTTTATACAGATTACATAAACTGAGAATATTTGTTTTTTTATATAAATTAATTCATTTAAAAGAAGAGAATTCAAACTTCATAAAGAAAAATATATCGTGCCTGTGTGACAAGTATTCGCTGAGTTACAGTTCATTTTCGTTTCAGAATGGACTTCACTGACAGAGAGAAGGCAAAACTCGCATCATGTTTATTTTTCTTTATTTGACAAAAAGCACAACACTTTGTTTTTTATTGTGAGTATACACAAAAAAATAGACACTCAACAGGATCGAATGATGTAAAACACTTATATGTAAGATCAAAATCAACAGAGTATTTTGAGTCTCTTTTGCACTGATAAGAAAAAAAGCAAGCTGGTCACGCCGGCGTGACCGTTGACCCCAGAGGGTTAACAAAGATTAATAAATACTGTAACAAATGTATTGCTCATTGTTAGTTCATGTTAGTTAATACATTAACTAATGTTAACTAATGAACCTTATTGTAAAGTGTTACCATGTCAATTTCTCACTAAATATGATAGCTAGTGTATGATTTAGCTAGTGTGAATTTTTTTTATTTAATTTTTTTCTTCTTTTTTTGTCTAAACATTGTTAAATCAAAATACCGAGGTGAGTTTATGCTTAAAACAAGAAAACATATCTGCCATTGGAGTGCGAAAAATCTACTTAATTCAAAGGGAAAACAAGTTTATTTTTACAGTGTAGCATTTTTTGCTTTCGACAACCATGTGTAAGGTGAAGAAGTCTTGCAAATATCCCATAATCAGCAGAAAAAACTCTACAAACACATGATTCCTATCTTCCTCCGAGACAGGCTACAGTTATCTGTTCAATTCTCTGCCAGTTTTCGTGTATAGCATTATGTAATGCCTAATCCTCATTTCAATGTTAGAATCATGGCTAATGACAGAAGAAAATGCAAACATTACAGAGAGTTAGCTTAAATAAAGCTTATTTGTTTAAGTTCTTTGACATTAAGTGTAGCATTTGAAAAAATTTTCCACTCATTTGCAGATTGTAAGTTAAATGATTTTTTTTAATGCTTCTTTTTGTCATTAAAACCAAAACCTTTTTTTTTTCTTTTACTTAGCATAATCAAATATTAGGCATTTTCAGCAGGGCTGTGTATTTCTTCCCCTCCACCAAATTTGAAATGTCCTTTGTGTTTGTGTATACCTGTAGACGGTTTTAAAAGATGGACTGATTCTGATTCTAAAGCACTCATGTTTTCCACATCATCTTCATGTTTGTTTGTTTGTTTGTTTGTTTGATTGACAGTGATCCAGAAGCCCAGTGTGAGTAAGTCAAGGCCTGTTTCTGCTGGTGTGCTGAAAGAGAAGGACTCGCTGTCCCAGGCTCAGTGTAACCAGCAGGCCATCGTCTCAGCTCTGCGTAAACTAGTGGAGAAGCAGGCGGCCCGCCAGTACAGCTCGTCCAGCCACATCAGCCTCCTCACTCAACACGTGAGTAATGAGCTACACAACACGTGAGTAATGAGCTACATAACACGTGAGTTATGAGCTACACAACACGTGAGTTATGAGCTACACAACACGTGAGTTATGAGCTACACTATATGTGAGTTAGTTATGAGCTACACAACACGTGAGTTATGAGCTACACAACACGTGAGTTATGAGCTACACTATATGTGAGTTAGTTATGAGCTACACAACACGTGAGTTATGAGCTACACTACATGTAAGTTATGATCTACACAACAAAAGCGTCTCTTTTGCCCTGATAAAAAAAAAAGCGAGCTGGTCGCGCAGGTGCGACCGCCAACCCCAGAGGGTTAAAATATGTGTGAACATTCGCCGGTTCCCACCTCCTTCCCGTAACATCTAACCTCGTTACCAAAACCTTTAATGTTAAATGTCCCAGGCTCTCAGCCCCGTCCTGCTTCATACCACAGTAACGTCAATAAAACTTTAATACATGAGCTCATTAATGAAAATGAGTCCCGTCAGTCAACATGCTGTCCATTGGCTGTGGAAGTGAAGACGACAATCCCATGATTTGAATAAGCGACTCTAGTGGTGAAACTTACATACTGTGCCTTCATGAAATGAAATGAAATTTCTCAAATGACAACAATCATGCTCGGTAATCAAGATGTCAATATTGAGTAAAATAATTGTGATTTATTAGTTTAACCATTATATATTATAACTAAAATATGTTTTTAAGTTTTCATGTACTAATTCTAGTAAATAGAAATTCACAGACTTTTACCCTTCGGCTTCACAGACAAGGCTTGAGGCTAATCCCAGACTATAATGCAAGTTTGAGTTGTTTTAACTGAAAGCATATCTTAAAATATGTCGGTGTCCTTTGTTTTGTCTCTAGATTCACACCAGTAATGTTTCTAAGGCACATTTATAAAAGCTGCTTAAATGGAAACCCTGTCTGTGAAACCAGCCTTAGTCAACTAAAAAACAGGATAGGTTGACTAAATATGAATAAAGTATCCGTGATCAGGATTCAGTCACTGAAACGATCTCCAGCGTTGACTCATCTTAATATCTCTGATTGGCCGTTGCATTGATAAGCCCAACAGAAATGTGTGTGATTGTTTATAATGCTTGGCGTTTGTGCGGTCGGGCTGTAGGATCTGGAGTGTGTCTGAGTAAAGCTGGCGGATCCACAGACACACAGTGTGTTTATCAGGAGCATTATAGAGGAAGCAGCTCCACGACTCTGTGTGTGTGTGGTCTCATTATCAGATGCTCCACAGAGGCACTTTCTCTTGATATTTAACTAGCAGGCAGTTTTCCCTCCAACTAATTGATTCTTATAAATAAAAGAATGTTACAAACTGGCACCAAGTACAAGAGTGAGATCAGCTCAGACCTCCCTTTCTCTGCCGAACACCTGAAGAGTTTCTCCGGCTCTGAGACCACACAGATTCCCTGACGCTGATGTTACTGAACACTGTTACTCTAGAAGCTGTTTACTTTAGTTCATGTCATGCTGGAGACTGCCCTTCCCGCTCTAATGCTTCATAGCTTGAACAGGTACATCAGACAACTGATATTGTGCTTTCTGGCAGAATCGAAAGTCTGGAACTACATGATGTTTCATAGAAATAGATTGTTTAAAAATTTAAAACAGAGTACATGTAATGTGTAACAACCTCCCATTTTAATTAAAAAAGATTCCCATTCACTGAATATGGTGATATTGTTTAGCATTAGAAATTTTAGAGGCAGTGGAACATTTTGTTAATTGGCAGTAACATGTCCTGGTTTAGATGTAACTTTATGGGAATAATTTAATGAACCGTCAAAGGTGTTTGGCATTTTCAAACTTGCATTCTTTGCTTTGGAAATCTGGCTTTACCGGCAGGCGTTTTAAACACCTCATTCAAATAATGACTGCTCTAATGAGTGAAAATATAACAATTGAAGCCTTATGAGTGTTTGGTCTGTTTTTTTATTTTTAAGAGCGTATTTAAAGCAGGTTGGAAATCGCATTATTCTTACTTTATACTTAACCTTACTTTATAATCAATACTTTCAATTGGAGTATATGAACGTCTCAGGTTGTTTCTACCAGTCGTCCACATGTACCCTTTCATAAAGAGCCTTTCAGCCTCAGCGCGGGTCATTTGCACAAACCATCATCATAACCCAGCATAACATTTTTGTTCACCTCGCACCATTTACAGTAGCTCCAAATATAGGTTGAGTTTAACACTGCAATATTCACACTGGCTAAAGCTCTTTCAGCCCTTTCTTCTGTGCAGAAGAGTGAGAGAATAAAATAATTCACTCACCATCAAAACTTATCATTATTAATGGAAAAACATCACAGTTAACTGGATCATTTCAATTAAAATTCATTTTTAGCCATATATAGACCTCTTGCTAGGGGTGAAGAGACCGAGAGAGAGAAACACAAGGTGCTTTACAAATATGACTTAAATAGGGCTGAACGATTCGAGAAAAAAATCTAATTGTGATTTTTCTGATAAAAAATATGATTTATTTAAAGGTCCAGTTGCTGCACAATTTGGCCAATATTATATGATTATATATCAATATATAATAATTATTTTTTATTATGATTATTATTATAACAAAATCTAAATATTAAACAAAATAAGAAATAATACTTTTCCAAATTGAGCGGCATTGGTTCCAAAAGCATTTTTTTCATTCATTTTTCCCATAGGGATTTTAAAAATCCCTTTGTTAAGTTTGCCATGATCCAAAACAACCAGCTACGAGGAGCATCACAACACTACAAAGTTTGATTTTAAGCAAATGTACAAAACTGTTTACTTAACGGTTTTAGTGAGGGAAAGAACTACAATCCCATGAAGCATTGTGAACAGCATAATACAATTAAAAACGATTGAGAAAATATAAAACTGCTCATTTACAGATGTTGATTATATGAATAAAAACTATATATTTTAAGTTTATTGCAAAATATTCATATACATACAAACATTTGAGTAGTTAGAGAGCGTAGAGAGATCGATTCGATGACGTCGAATTACGTCCTCGTTTACTAAGATCAAATAATAAATCTACTGCGGGATCTAGAAAAAATCTAATTGTTATTAAAACAAAAAATCTCGCTATTAGTGAACAAAAACAATTTCTAAAGCTAGGTCTTCTAAACATTAGATCGCTCACACCTAAGGCGGTTATTGTAAATGAAATGGTCACAGATAATAATTTCGATGTTCTGTGCCTTACTGAAACCTGGCTTAAACCAAATGATTATTTCGGTCTAAATGAGTCTACTCCGGCAGGATACTGTTATAAGCATGAGCCCCGTCTGATCGGTCGTGGCGGCGGTGTTGCAACAATCTACAGAGATATCCTTAATGTTACTCAGAAAACTCGTCATAGGTTTAATTCGTTTAAAGTGCTTGTGCTAAATGTTACGCTCTTAGATGTAAGAAAAAAATCCCTATTATCTCTAGCATTGGCTACCGTATATAGACCTCCAGGACCTTACGCCAATTTCCTAAAAGAGTTTGCTGACTTTCTATCAGATCTTTTGGTCAACGTCGATAAAGCATTAATTGTTGGAGATTTTAACATACACGTAGATAATTTAAATGATGCGTTAGGGGCTGCGTTTACAGATTTATTAAACTCCTTCGGGGTCAAGCAAAACGTCACCGGACCAACTCATCGTCTTAATCATACACTCGATTTAATTATATCATATGGAACCGATCCAACCGATATAGATATCATTCCACAAAGTGATGATGTCACTGACCACTACTTGGTAACTTGCATATTACGCACTGCTGTCTTTAGAATCGCGTGGAAAGACAGTATGTCACTTTATAAAAAGGCACTTAAAACGGCCAGGGCTGAGCACCTCAGCAAATTAATAGAAAACAACCGAAATAATCCAAGGTTTTTATTTAATACCGTGGCTAGACTAACAAATAAACAGACGTCGTCTGAACAAAATACCTCTTTACAGTTTAGTAGTAATGATTTCATGAACTTCTTCACCGAGAAAATTGAAAGCATCAGAATCAAAATCGTAAACGTTCGATCTTTGTTCGCGCCTTATAATTCGGCTGCAATTATCACCCCGCAAGAACAATTACAATGCTTTACAACCATAGAACAAAAAGAGTTAAATAAACTTATCACTTCATCTAAAACAACAACATGTTTATTAGATCCTATACCAACTGAACTACTGAAAGAAGTGTTACCTATAATGGAAGAGCCTCTTCTCAATATTATTAACTCATCTTTATCTTTAGGTCATGTTCCAAGAACGTTCAAGCTGGCAGTTATAAAACCTCTTATTAAGAAACCACAATTAGATCCAAATAACCTAGCAAATTACAGACCCATTTCGAATCTTCCATTTATGTCAAAAATATTAGAAAAAGTTGTGTCCGCTCAACTCGACTCTTTCTTGCAAGAAAACGACATCTATGAAAAGTTTCAGTCTGGATTCAGGCCACATCATAGCACTGAAACTGCGCTTGTTAGAATCACAAATGATTTACTTTTAGCTTCGGACCAAGGCTGTATCTCAGTACTAGTTTTACTTGATCTTAGTGCTGCGTTCGATACTATAGATCACACAATACTCTTAGATCGACTACAAAATTACACTGGTGTTCAAGGACAAGTATTAAGCTGGTTCAGGTCATACTTATCTGACCGCTACCATTTCGTCTACTTTAATGGAGAAAAATCGATTATAACTTCGGCAAACTATGGAGTGCCGCAGGGATCTGTGTTAGGCCCTTTATTATTCTCAATATATATGCTGCCACTTGGTAATATTCTAAGGAAACATGGAATTAGTTTCCATTGTTATGCTGATGACACTCAAATATATATTTCTTCACGGCCAGATGAATACGCTAAATTATCCAAATTGACAGATTGTGTTAAAGATATAAAAGATTGGATGACGCGTAATTTTCTTTTATTAAATCCAGACAAGACAGAGGTAATACTTATCGGTCCTAAAAAACGTCCACAAAACCTTTCACAGCACGACTTTAACATAGTAGGATGCCCTGTTACTTTATCCGCTACAGTAAAAGACCTGGGTGTTACATTAGACTGCAACCTGTCTTTTGAAAAGCACATTTCATATGTTACAAAAACTGCCTTTTTCCACCTTAGAAACATTGCTAAGCTACGTAATATGCTATCAGTCTCTGATGCAGAAAAGTTAGTTCATGCATTCATGACCTCGAGACTAGATTACTGTAATGCTTTATTAGCTGGTTGTCCTGCATCTTCAATAAACAAGATACAGGTAGTCCAAAATGCAGCCGCTAGAGTTCTTACTAGATAAAGAAAATATGATCATATAACACAGATTTTATCATCACTTCATTGGTTACCTATAAAGTTCCGTATTAAATACAAGGTATTGCCTTTGACTTATAAAGCTCTAAATGGTTTAGCTCCAGTCTATTTAACGGATCTTCTATCGCCTTACAATCCATCGCGCTCTTTAAGATCACTAGATTCGAGGCTTCTGGTCATTCCTAGGATATCCAGATCCACCAAAGGAGGCAGAGCATTTTCACATTTAGCTCCGAAGCTCTGGAATAGCCTTCCTGATATTGTTCGTAGCTCAGACTCGCTCTCCCAGTTTAAGACTAGACTGAAGACGCATCTATTTAGCCAGGCATTCATATAAATTTTTTATCTTACAGTTACTGTAAATTCGGCCTCTAGTTCATAAACGCCAGAGGAGAACTGGCCCCTGACTGAGCCTGGGTTCTCCCAAGGTTTTTTTTTCTCCATTGGGTCATCTGATGGGGTGTTAGGACACCATTAGGTCACTGGATGGAGTTTTTCGGTTCCTTGCCACTGTTGCCTTTGGCTTGCTCAGTTGGGGATATTCAAATTAATTAACCAATCATACCATTGATCAGCTCTACCAAACTTGGATGTCTTTTTTCCAGTAATAAACAAACATTGTTAAGTTGTTTTGATTGATACTGTGAAGCAGCTTTGATACAATCTGTATTGTGAAAAGCGCTATATAAATATATTTGACTTGACTTGACGTCATTCGTAGTGATTCATGGGAGTGGGCGGAGCTAAAGAGCTCTTCTGGAGCATGTTGCTTTTTTCAACTCTCTGATTGGTGTCATTTTCTGTACAGCATCATGGGTAATGTAGTTTATGAGCAGAGTATTTAACAAAAATAAAAATGATCATGAGCTGCTCACAGTGCCGTGCTTCACTCTGAAACACACAACACATATATTTTATTAAAGCAGCCTTTGTGATTTGATAAGTGCACTAAGCCATATCACAATTTCAGGGTTTTTCCAATTACTTGTGCATCCCTACATGAAATGCTTTAAAAAATGTCAAATTTTTGTTCTTTTTTTTAACAAAGTGTGAATATTAATAATAAATTATAAAAAAAATTAAATAGTCATTTGACTCTCAGTTGAACAAACTAAACAAAACAAGTAAATCCAACAATATAGCAACAAACACAGTGCACACAACATAACTACAGAGTCCAAGTCAAAACGAGTACGAGTGAAAAAATACAATCTCCGAACAAGCGATTCTGACCACCTGTATCTTCACCCATAGGTGTCAGTATAAAGTCCAAACATAAAAACTTACCTCAGTGCATATTTAAATTCCCTGTGTATTTAATAATTGTATCACTTAAAACTCATCTTTGATCACCAAAATGTTTTTTCCATGGAAAAAAAAAGTCATCAAGCCGTAAAATACCTTGAATGTAACTCGACACCCTTGCCTCATTTAGTATTTGTGGTTCTATGAATATGCAAATGAGCCCCGCCTCCACTCACTCACACAGCTCAGAGATCCACTTGTTGACGATCACACGTTGATCTGATTGGTTACAAGGTAGTTTGTGACGTCAGAAACACCAGCGATTTCAAACCGTGTTTTTGAGACTGTCTTTGGTTCACTGCAGTTTTAAGGAGAAAATACTCAGCAATGGTGTTGACTTATGAATTTACACATGGTTTGTCTTAAAGCATATTAAAAACAACACATAGACATATAAACAACATTAAAAACTGGATTTTCGCCACAGGGGGACTTTAATTGTGCTTCTCCTGAGAAACAAGAGTTTTTTTTGCCTTTATTGTTGGAATGTATCCATTGCGATGCAAAAAGAAAGGCACTTAAATATTAAAAAAACTACAAGCTCAGTCGTTTTTCGATACTGCAGATGCAGAAATATGAATGAAATACTGTGCAATCAGTCTCCCTCCTCATCTTTACTACTGTAGTAAGAAACGTCAACTTTTACAAATAATGTGCTGTTTAGCATTGAGAGTTTCATATCTGTTGACAGGACTGCAGATCATAAGCTAAAATCTGCCTTTTTTCTAAATAAACTCCTTCAGTGAGGTCTTAAACACCTGCCTCTAAAGAATGTTTGACATTTCCCGTTCGCCCGGCCTGACACTTAAACAAACAGATGAGTGCAGAATGCGCAGGTCAAGCTTTTCTAGGTCAGTCGGCTTTTAGCTCTGCCTGAATCCTCACTGAATTTCGCTAGCGTTATGGCAACAAATGATTTAATAAAATCAGGTCCACTTTGCAGCTTATTCTGATGAAGAACAATCAACAGGACAACAGGAAGACAACATCTGACTGACATCTAACGTGCACAAAGCCAAATGCCTTACTCAGAAAGGCATGAATAGTAACTATATAATAATTATTAAAGTAATTTAGTGAATAATAGAACAAAACAAATGTAAGACTGATCATTCAGTAAGATTACAGTGATATTTGAACAGAAAATCTGTAAGTTTATTTCACAAATGCAACTGAATATGCATGTGTGCACATGTGTATCACAAGTTTTCTTTCATGCCGACTTTAAGTCAAGTTACATTTACTTGAGGAGCAGAATGACTTTAGATTTTAAGTCTTGTTTTCTGTTTAAGTTTTAATTAAGAAAAATAAACTTAAATGGGAAAACAAGTTTTTTTGTTGCTTTTTTTAAGCAAAACTCACTTTATTTTGATATATTTTTCAGTTAACAAGACTTAATATCTTAAGCAATTTTGCTTCTCAGGTAAATGTATTTTGTAAATCGAGTACTCGATTAAAAAAAATCCTCGAATGCAATTCATCCGTGTCGAGTAACCGGCAAAATATCGGAAGTGTCTAATTCCACGCACGAGAATCCATGAACTGCATTATTATACCAATTTCTAATGCTGCACTATATATTAAAACCATTTAAAAACCATACTATTGCATATTGCTATTGTGAATTCACAAAGGCATATATGTCCTGTGTGTTTAATATGAGCTTTAATTATTTTCATGCGTGTCGGGTACTAGAGATTCCATTCACAGAAAATGCTGCTCATGAACTGTTATCATCTACATGCGTCTCAAACTCAATCTCCGCATACGCTGTGAGTTTGGGTTGCTTATAACGTTCATCTGAAAATGCAATGTGTGCCATTTCACCAGATTTGTAACATAAATCATTTATAAACCTATGCCAACATTACATAATACATCAATATGTGTCTAAATTTGTTTCTAAAAAGTTTTGAGGTCCACATTTTCTTGTTCAATTACAGTGGCTGTAGCATTTCTATTGTAAAGAAGAGGCCAAATATTAAAGATTAAGTAAAAAATTTGAATTAAATGTCATTTGGCCAAAATTAAACCAGGATTTGATCTGCTGTAAATTGTAACAACACCAGGCCGTTGGTACCCTCTGCAGGCATGTGTTATATTACATAATGTACATAAGATGATTGTTTATATTATGTATATTATGTATTTTAACAGTGTTGTTCTATGTAACCATATGATTAATGGCTTTTTTATACTTTATTTGAACTAAATGTCGCCTTGTTATTATACATGTATTTTAAGGCTTTTGTAATTAAAGGCTTAATTTAATTATCGCCAGCAATACCAGCTCACTTCTGTCACGGACAGAACCTCCCCTCTACGGAGCGGCTACCAGACGCTCCATGACAGTACACAAGACAACACAAGAGTCCAAGAGGAAGGTGGAATGTGGGAAATCCAAGGGAGGGATGGGAGGGCCAGGACCATGAAGGGGAACAAGAACAGGGGGTGATAGCTCAGCCGGCGACCAGGGCGAAGCAGACGACCCATCGGGCGGCCAGGGCGAAGCAGACAGTCCATCGGACGGCCAGGGCGAATCAGGAACAGCAGACACCGGCTCAGGAACAGCGGACACCGGCTCAGGAACAGCGGACACTGGCTCAGGCTCTGGAACGGACACTGGCTCCGGCTCTGGAACAGCGAGCACAGGCATGTCTAGGATCCGAATCAGATGCTCCAAATAGTCAATCCGTGTTCTCGCGGCAACGCGAATGGGCATCTCCTGATCCGTCTCTGACCGGGTAGACGTGGCGTGGACAGTCTCTGGCTGAGCAGACGTGACGTGAACAGTCTCTGACTGGGCAGACGGAACCTGAACAGTCTCTGACTGGGCAGACGGGACTTGAACAGTCTCTGACTGGGCAGACGGGACGTGAACAGTCTCTGACTGGGCAGACGGTACGTGAACAGTCTCTGGTTGGGCAGACGGGACGTGAACAGTCTCTCGACCACCTCCTCCACTGCGACCTCCACGGGTCCCCTTAAAAAACTCCCTTCTCTCCCGCTCGGTGGCTGAGGAAGAGATGTTACAAAACATACCGCTGGATTAGGTGTGACGGAGTCCTTCTGTCACGGAACACACACAGGAGGCAGAAAATCCAAGAGCAGTAGTTTTTAATTAAAGGGCAATCCAAACTCGTAGTCATCCAGGCAGGGGTCAAAATCCAATAAGGCAATCCAAAACACAAGACAAAAACAAGAAACGGGCAGATACAGACTTAGAAAGTGAGGTGACATAAACCAAGGACTCCGTAACAAACACTAACACAGACAGGGAATATATACACACAGAACTAACAAGGTGATGGGAAACAGCTGAGTGCAATAATCAGATAAGTGACAGAACAGAATGCTGGGAATTGTAGTCTAATGTGTATGACATAGTGAGAACGAGGACCTCTAGTGATAACCCAGGGAAACACAACCAGACACTGTGACAACTTTTATATAGGAATAAATAATATTTTAAAATATATTAAAATTGAAAACAGTTATTTTAAATTGTAATAATATTTCACTATATTACTGTTTTTTGTTGTATTTTTAATGAAATAAATACAACATTGGTGAGCATAAGTGACTTCTTTTAAAAACATTAAAAATCGTACCGACCCCAAACTTTTGAACGGCAGTGTATATATATATATATATATATATATATATATATATATATATATATATATATATATTTATATATATATATATATATATATATATATATATAATCCAAATATAAATAAAAGTCAAAAGCACATTTTTAGTACTTAGTTATACCTGGAAACAAATCCTGTTCAAATAGGCTATATGGGCCATTCTACAGAATTTGTTCAAAGTTAGAGTTGGAAACATCTTGAAAAGAAAATTGTCTTTTCCCATAAATTTCTTATAAGTATTATTTTTTAAAGTAGGCCAATACATTTTCTCATACATATTTTAAAGTTAAGGATTCATTAGTTTGATATAGCTTACATTGGAACAAACACTATAATAACATCTTAGTTGATGAGTTTATTTTTGACAGAACATACTATATATTTAATATATGAGCAGAAACTGGCTAACAACAGCTTATTTGATATTTTAGAATAAAAACTTTATAATCCATCCAAAACTACGAAATGTTGTCTTTCATATTTTATCTGTAACATAGTAAACATAAACAACAGCGCCCATCTGTGCTGTTAATTCATTCACACACAGAAACATGATTCAAATTTAAACAGTCTTTTTGCGTTTACAGACACTATTCCATATCGCGATTAGAACAAAGCACAAGAATAAAAAACGTACTATTCACAATTCTCGGCTAGATCCGTCGCTCCTCGAAATGAAAATAAACCAGCACATGTTCTGAGGTAAATGTCCCAGGATTATTCCTCACAGCCTCGCAAGACGAAATAGTACATTAATCTGATGATTAAATTTGTTGTGTTATCGCGTTTTTGAGGGGCGTTTACACGTTTGCATGTGTTGCTTCAGATCATTTGGGTTTGAATAGCGCGCGCTCTCCGTGGTCGTGTCACATTAGCAGAATAATGAGCTGAGAGAACGATAATGAGATCGGCTGACACCTCTCTCTTTTTTTATAGATTACATAAACAGAGAATATTTATTTTAGTTTTGAATTAGATATTTTAAAAGTACAAACTTAAATGATCATAAAGATATATTGCTCATGCCTGGGTGAATAGTATTCGCTGAGTTTTGTTTAGAGACGTGCTCCAGAAAAAAGGTTAATGGAGATGGAGAGACAGAAAGCACACCCTGTTTATTTTCTTTATTTTACAAAAGCGCAATGTTTTATTTCGATTGTAAGTGGACACATAAAAAAGTAGACATTCAACAGTTAATTTTTTTATATTTCTTAAGTCTGTATGACCAAAAATGACAGAGTATTTTAAGTCTATTTTCCTGCTATGTGAAAAAAATCGAGCAAAACGCGCCGGCGCGTTTTCGGACCCCAGAGGGTTAAAGGCTTAAGTCTTTGCTTAGGTCTATTTTTATTACCACCCAAAACAATATCAGATTACTCGATTATAAGGTTGCAACTAATCGATTAATCTGTCAATTATTTATTCGATTCTTCGATTAATCGGAGGAAAAATTATTATACATTAAAATATTAGTTTTTTATTAAAAAAATGTTTAATAATTTTTTTAAACTTTACAGATCCTGCCCAATGCTGTCCTCTCCAAACAATGGATATGTAATATAAAGCCTATAGAAACAAATGATTGTATCTACACTCACCTAAAGGATTATTAGGAACACCTGTTCAATTTCTCATTAATGCAATTATCTAATCAACCAATCACATGGCAGTTGCTTCAATGCATTTAGGGGTGTGGTCCTGGTCAAGACAATCTCCTGAACTCCAAACTGAATGTCAGAATGGGAAAGAAAGGTGATTTGAGCAATTTTGAGCGTGGCATGGTTGTTGGTGCCAGACGTGCCGGTCTGAGTATTTCACAATTTGCTCAGTTACTGGGATTTTCACGCACAACCATTTCTAGGGTTTATAAAGAATGGTGTGAAAAGGGAAAAACATCCAATATGCGGCAGTCCTGTGGGCGAAAATGCCTTGTTGATGCTAGAGGTCAGAGGAGAATGGGCCGACTGATTCAAGCTGATAGAAGAGCAACTTTGACTGAAATAACCACTCGTTACAACCGAGGTATGCAGCAAAGCATTTGTGAAGCCACAACACACACAACCTTGAGGCGGATGGGCTACAACAGCAGAAGACCCCACCGGGTACCACTCATCTCCACTACAAATAGGAAAAAGAGGCTACAATTTGCAAGAGCTCACCAAAATTGGACAGTTGAAGACTGGAAAAATGTTGCCTGGTTTGATGAGTCTCGATTTCTGTTGAGACATTCAGATAGTAGAGTCAGAATTTGGCGTAAACAGAATGAGAACATGGATCCATCATGCCTTGTTACCACTGTGCAGGCTGGTGGTGGTGGTGTAATGGTGTGGGGGATGTTTTCTTGGCACACTTTAGGCCCCTTACTGCCAATTGGTCATCGTTTAAATGCCACAGCCTACCTAAGCATTGTTTCTGACCATGTCCATCCCTTTATGGCCACCATGTACCCATCCTCTGATGGCTACTTCCAGCAGGATAATGCACCATGTCACAAAGCTTGAATCATTTCAAATTGGTTTCTTGAACATGACAATGAGTTCACTGTACTAGAATGGCCCCCACAGTCACCAGATCTCAACCCAAAAGAGCATCTTTGGGATGTGGTGGAACGGGAGCTTCGTGCCCTGGATGTGCATCCCACAAATCTCCATCAACTGCAAGATGCTATCCTATCAATATGGGCCAACATTTCTAAAGAATGCTTTCAGCACCTTGTTGAATCAATGCCACGTAGAATTAAGGCAGTTCTGAAGGCGAAAGGGGGTCAAACACAGTATTAGTATGGTGTTCCTAATAATCCTTTAGGTGAGTGTATGTAAGCTATGCTGTACATTATAACCAAAAAAAAATAATTTACAAATGATTATAAACAAAACCAAAAGCACAAAATGTTAATTCGTACAAGGTATGAGGAACACACTCATTCACTCATCTGTAATTGAGTACAGTAATTAGCTTACATTAATGGGCTATTCCAACAAGAGACAGTCCTAATTTAGATATTTGTACTGGAAAACAAGACAAAAATGCTATGGAAGAAACTAATTTCCTGCAGTGTTGATGATTGTTGTTTTCCCCACAGCTGACTAATCTGAACCTGTCGAACGGGATCTTCAGCAGAGGGAGTCTGACATTGGCTCCTGGTGTCCGACCTGGACCTGTGAGAGCAGTACATACACACGCGGCCCCTGGGAACTCTGGGTAAGTGTTCATGCATTTCTGTTGTGTTGCTCACATGATCACAGTGATTCAGATATGATGACTTGTTTTGTGATGACTTGTTACTTATTTGAGCGCAACTCATCATGCAGGTCTGCGCTATACTAGACTCATTGTGCTAGTGTTGTCTTCATAGTAATTCTGTTGTCAAGTATATATTTATTTCTTGCTATTGCAGTTTTGTAATGTTATTGGTATTCTTTTGGCTTGTATGTCATTACTCTTTTAATAGTAACATTTATTTATATAGTGCTTTACACAATACATTTATACTGTTTCAAAGCAGCTTCACATCAACAAACAGGAAACAAACAAACAGGAATTGATACAATTTATCAATTATGAATCAAATTAAATTTCTGCTTTAAAGAAGCTCTACAGAAGATAATGATGTCATTATTCAGCTCAATTTAGTCCAATGTTGATTCAGTTCTGTTCAATAACAGTGTCAATGTTGCAAAGTTCATCAACTTTGAAACGAGTTCAACTGCAGCTCTACAGAAGACAATAGTGTCAGTAATAATATAATACTACAGGAAAGGTGAGTGACAGATAACAGCACTTCTGTCCTGACAACTCTTTGAGTGTTTTCATAGTAATGGGTATGACAATGTTAATATGTTTGGTCTTGGCGGAATAGATCTGCTACACTGCTGCTGTAGAGCAAGTACGGGTCTTGCTTCTGCCAGTACACACACAACACATTGCTGTGAGCAAGTAAGACATGCTGCTGCTGTACAATATAGTGTAGATGAATTACCTGTAGCAGATCTATACAGGTGGAGGGTTTTTTGAAAGTGCTCCAATCAGCCCTATTGAAAATTATGTGAGTGCAAGCAGATTGAGTTAAGGACCAGCCTGCGCAATCTAGAGTTTCATTACAGAACTTTGACAGACTAGTGACAGAACTAGTGAAACTGAAGCATTTTGTCAAATAATCACATCAGGGGTTGACGATATACCGGTAGACACAATAACATTTAACAGTGGTAGAGATTATGAATTATCTTTATTGCGGTTATACCACATCGTCATAAAAGTTTATCGAGTTTATGTGTTTTAAGACTTGCCATGGAATTTAAAACGCTAAATATTCATATAAACACTGTTGATTATGTCTTAAAGTCCCCCTGTGGTGAAAATCAAGCATTTAATGTTATTTATATTTCTATGTGGTGTTTGTAATATGCTTTAAGACAAACATGTGTAAATTCATAAGTCAACACCATTGCTGAGTATTTTCTCCTTAAAACTGCAGTGAACCAAAGACAGTCTCAAAAACACGGTTTGAAATCGCTGGTGTTTCTGACGTCATAAACTACCTTGTAACCAATCAGATCAACGTGTGATCGTCAACGAGTGGATCTCTGAGCTGATGTGAGTGAGTGGAGGCGGGGCTCATTTGCATATTCATAGAACCACATATACTAAATGAGGCAAGGGTGTCGAGTTACATTCAAGATATTTTAAGGCATGAAGAATTTTTTTTCTTGGAAAAGCATCTAAAAATGTCATTTTGGTAATCAAAGATGAGTTTTAAGGGATAAAAATAATTGACTACAGGGGGATAAAATTGGATGCGTCTCAGAGCTGTCATGTGCATCAGGTCTTAAAGGAACAGCAGCCTAATACACCTGCTGCAATCTGTATTGTTAATGTTAATCAAACACCAAAAGACATAGAAAATCACTCAAATCACTCACTGCTCTTGACTGAGTTACTTCAGTATCTTTAATAAGAATCAGTGTATATTTAATTCATACAGTGAAGATGCCAGCAGCTCTCACCTGAAGCCCAGCAGGGTTGAGTCTGGTTAGTACCTGGATGGGAGACTTCTGGGAAAACCAGGTTGCCACTGGAAGAGGTGTTAGTGAGGCCAGCAGTGGGCGCTCACCCTGTGGTCTGTGTGGCTCCTAACGCCCCAGTAAAGTGATGGGGACACTATACTGTAAAATATCACCGTCCTTCACATGAGACGTTAAACTGAGGTCCTGACTCACTGTGGTCATTAAAAATCCCAGGATGTCCTTCGAAAAAAGTAGGTGTTTAACCCCGGCATCATGGCTCAACTTGCCCATTGGCCTCTGTCCATCATCATCATGGCCTCCAATAAGCTATTTATTTAATTTATATGAATAAGTGAATTTCGGTGTTAAAGGTGAACTCAGTAATGCATTAAAAAGGAGAAATTAAATTTTTTTCAAGGGAATTGATCAACGAATTAGCAGTTTTTATGTTATGAGATAAACAGCTTCAGTGTAAAGTGGACTACTAAAAACGTCCATCCACACCAATAGGTGTCAGTATAAACTCTTCTCTGGCCAGCCAAATATAAACAAACAGAGGGTATCTTTACCTGTTCATTTGGCTTATACAATATCAACAGTGTGTGACAGAAACAGTGCGGTCCTTCATCTTTCTCTGTAGTCAGTCACTGTTTTTTTTTCCCCTAATGATGCAGAAGAACTGTAGTCTAAAGTGCTTTGTTAAAGGGTGAATTAGCATTCTGTGAACTTTTTCAGTGTGATCATCTATAGACAATTTAATAGGTGCTTTAGTCAACGTTGGCCAAACCGTTTACAGTCATTAAAACGTACAAGCCAATTTAATGGCCTCTGAAGAATCTCTTAAGAGAGCTGAGAGTCTAAAACTGTGTGTAAACGTCATTTTTATAGAAGCATTTCCTCCGTGATCTATGACCATATAGTGTGCTTTCTAGAAATGGTGTTCCTGAAATCAGTCTGTTTTCCTTGCCCTCTGTGTGCAGATACATGTTAAGCTTGGCAGAGAGTTTGATACTGCGGTAGGCAAAGTCATAGGGGGTGAAAGACTGAAGACTGTTCAAGTTCAAGTGTCCTATTATCAGAGCTCCTGACCTGTACTATCACAGCAGGATGAACGTCATGAGCGTGAAGCAGTGGAAGGGTTAAACACACGCCGTTTCGCCTGTATTTTTACAGTGATATGCGAGTGACAATGTCTCAGACACTTTGGCCCTGATCTCCCTTCACTGTTTTTCCAGTCGAACCCTTCCTTATGTATGGAACTGTCAGGGAATTCCTGGAATGTCTGGCTTTTTCCCTTTTTAAAATGTTTTTATTTCCACCAAAGAAAGACCAGCCGTTATATAGAATCTGTAACGCTGATGGCCATGTGGTTTTATGGTGATATCTAAAGCAGACGGTCACTCTTTCTGATGCCTGCGTTTGGTTTATCACTGCTTTGCGTCAGTATGTCAGGGCTCATATTTAAGAGCGCAGCTCATCGCTAATATTAGGACTTTTTCCATTACATTGACTGTAAAGCGGTGGAGGGTGGAAAAGACGTTAAACAAGGATTCAACTGTGCTGCTGCAGTCCTTTCCACTGAGATTAATGGCCAGTTAAATATAATAGTGTTGGGGATGAACGGTTAGAAAATGCTGTTTCTTTTCCCAGAAGATTCTGCCCATCTGCTTTTGTTTGCAGCGGGAGATTTCATTCCTGGTCAAAACGTGGCATGCCATTTGTTAGGCATCTGGCTGGAACTTTCCGCTGGCTACTGTGTGCTACACGCCAAACTACAGGGAAAACCGAAGCTAATTCTTCTGCCGTTATCCTTCACCTTGTACTTTACTCCTATAAAAAAATATTTACTTACTTAGTATTTTTTGTCTTGCTTTCCAGCACAAATATCCAAACATTCTGACATCAAGATACATTTGCTTGAGAGGCAAAATGTCATGATATTAAATCTTGTTTTCTGAAAAATGTATCAAGGTTAAGTGAGTTTAAGCATAAAACAAGATAAAATATGTCAATGGGAGCAGAAAAATAAACTTATTTCAAAGGAAAACAAGTTTATTTTTATGAACCTATTGGCAATTGAGTTAATATTTGAGTTAAAGTTAGTTTAGTTAAAGACTTAATATCTTTTAATTTTTTCACAAGTTAATGTATCTTAATTTAAAGTCCCCCTGTAGTCAATTATTTTATTCGTTAAAACTCATCTTTGATCTCCAAAATGACATATTTAAACTTTTTTTCCTTCTATTCATATCTATTCATGCCTTAAAATATCTTGAATGTAACTCGACACCCTTGCCTCATTTAGTATACGCGGTTCTATGAATATGCAAATGAGCCCCGCCTCCACTCACTCACAGCAGCTCAGAGATCCACTCGTTGACGCGAAACACCAGCGATTTCAAACCGTGTTTTTGAGACGGTCTTTGGTTCACTGCAGTTTTAGGGAGAAAATACTCAGCAATGGTTTCGACTCATGAATTTACACATGGTTTGTCTTAAAGCATATTAAAAACACCACATAGACATATAAACAACATTAAAAACTGGATTTTCACCACAGGGGGACTTTAAGAATGTTTAGATATTTGTGCTGGAAAACAAGCAAAAATACTGAGGAAGAACATTTAATTTTTTGCAATGTTGGCCTGCAAATTGTGGCGAATCTAAAATGGACATTCATTTAATAATGCATCTTCATATTTGGTGATATACTGCTCAGTGCTGTCTTTAATGTTCGGGGGCTTTTTTGAGCACCTCCTCCACATCCAAGATTTTGGGGCCAGTGGTCTGTGCCAAACATACTGAAGCCGTTAAGTGCACTGTTGTCAAAGCCAAGGGGGTTCAAGCGTAATGGCTTTCAAAGAAAAGTAGGAGCTTTGAAGTTTTGTGTTATCCAGGAACTGCCAGGTATGCTGGATCAGCACATCCAAACCGTTGTCCTTCCCACCAGCTCCTCCCTTCACTGCCCTGCAACGTTTAGTCTAATGTTAATGAAGAATGGCCATTTGCTAACCGAATCCAGCAGCTGAGTGAACGGTTGGCTTATTATTTTTCACAGTAGGTATGTGGCAGCGTTGTCGTAAGCCTGAAATATTTGGGTAATTTTAGTTCCACTTGGACGGCTGTTTCAGCTGCCTCTTTTCTTGGCGTCGGTAGACATTCATTTCCAGTAAGTTATTGGTACCACTTGCACATGATGATGATAATAATCGATGTGGTTTAGCATGGTAATGGAATGTCATAATTATTGAATATTAAGGTTTTGGATCGTGTCATAGGCTGGAAGAATGTCCCACTGAGCAGCTTTACCTTGGCTCCTCGTGCCGACCATAGCATTTCAGGATTACTCCTACTGACAGCCTTTCAACTTTTGCACACAGTCGTGTATATCGACATCTGCGGAGGTTTATTAGGATCAGATTACTCAATTCAGTGTCAGTATGTTAGTGTCTGATTCAACGCTATTTGTTCACTGTAGAAATTAAATAAATGTTCATCTTTGTTAAAGCTGTATTTAGTTTTTTTATTAACATTAATGACAGAGACAGCAGTAGGAATATTAGGCTGCTGTCACTTTAAGACCAAATGCACGGACTGAATAAACTGATAAACATCTGGTTTCTTTCTCAACTGTTCACTTATGACATAACCAAGAGAATACTTGCCGAGACCGGCATTTAGACAGGTATTTTGACATAATTTTGTGTTTATGTGTCCATTCAAGGGCAAGGAAACACGAAAGATCACGGATCAACTGCGATCCGTTGCACCCCTAGTGTGGACAGGGTTCGTACGGGTGCTTGAAATCCTTGAAAATGCTTGAATTTTGATGTTGTGTTTTCAAGGTTTGCAAAGTACTTAAATTTTGGATAAAATGCTTGAAAATGCTTGAAATTGTAACTGTATTTCTCTCACAACAAATACCTATCTGACTGAATAGTTTGTTTATTAAATGGAGAAATAAAATGTAGCCCTTCAGATTATATGCGATTTGCGCTACGCTGGCCAGAGCAAAAGTAGGCGTAGTTTTCATTTTGATTTCCGCTCTTGTTTGGATGCCCCGTTTTTATTGGCCGTGCAGGTAATCGTCACAGAGCACAGCGCCAAAAGTTGAACTATTTTTAGATCGAGCAGCTCGCCAATGCTGCGCTCCGCTTTGGTCGACTCAGCAAAAAAACGTTCTCGCGCGGCGCAAGCCATTGAAATAAATGGGTTTCATAGTGCAGCGCATTCCGCGTCCTGTCTGAAAGGGCCATTAGTGACTGAAAGTACTTGGTGTGATAATATAATGTTAGTATTGGATGTCCGTTATGGTACGTTCATTTGTGGAATATGCAGCGAACATAGCCAAAGTTACAGCACAGTAACTGTAACGTTAACTACCTGCAAACGTTAGCCCAGTGCATAACAACAATCGTTGATTGCTGAACAGAAATCGTGTCAGATGGAGTGTCATACAAGTAGCCTACTGTAAGGTTGAGGATGGCCTTATGCAATATTTACACTGCTCTATTCCAGTAGATAAATGTATTTAATTGCCAAGACATATATACTTTTTTTTTTTTTTTTTATTAATATAGGCTAGCCTACTGTATTTATCTGGCAGGTGCCTGTGCACTGTCAGAGTCTTCTGGGATAAAATTGAATTACAGGTTGTTGTTGCACTGTCTCAGATTTTGTTCACTCATTGTCTATATCAAGAATGTGTCCCAAAACCAAGGCCTGTAAAATATTTCTGTTCAAATCCTGTCTTCATATTTTCAGCCCTTGAAATTTCTTCAGTTTTACAGCCTGAAAATCATATTATCTTGGAAGCAATATTTGGACATTAATATAATGAAAAGTATTATTCATAGGCATCATCTACTTAGACAGTGATACATTTTGAAAAATAAAACTTGTGATTTGCTTAAATATCTGATCCTTCTGCTATTACAAAACACAATTTTGCCTGTTTATAGCATTATTTCTTTTAATGTTATAATAATGTTCTTGAATTTGACCTTGGAAAAGGTGTACGAAACCCTGTGTGGAGGAGTGACGATACAGTGGTTTCTTTGAAATTAGTACTTTTCTTTTAAAGGAGAATACTTACAAAAAGGTTCAAACTGTCCTCATCTCAGTGTCACATGCGTGCACATCACTAGAGTTCGATTTATGATTGCAATAATAAAGTGCTGCAGGAATGACATATATTTGTAGGCTAAAACCCATAAATGAGTTGCAGATAAACTAATCTACTCACTAGTCGCTTTCACAGCCTCTTTGTGTTTATAACCGCAAATTATTCTAACCCAAACTTTCATGGAAATTGTTTATAGATAAAAACTTAAAGAGTTGTTGAAGCTTAATGATGGTGATGTTGAAGTCATGTGACTGTGGTCTAGTTCGTTTATAGCCTACGCTTAGCTTTTTTCTTTTAGCGATTGTATTGTTATATTAAAGTCCCCCTGTGGTGAAAATCCAGTTTTTAATGTTGTTTATATGTCTATGTGGTGTTTTTAATATGCTTTAAGACAAACCATGTGTAAATTCATAAGTCGACATCATTGCTGAGTATTTTCTACTTAAAACTGCAGTGAACCAAAGACAGTCTCAAAAACACGGTTTGAAATCACTGGTGTTTCTGACGTCACAAACTACCTTGTAACCAATCAGATCAACGTGTGATCGTCAACGAGTGGATCTCTGAACTGCTGTGAGTGAGTGGAGGCGGGGCTCATTTGCATATTCATAGAACTGCATATACTAAATCGCACTAAATATTCATAGAACCGTGTATACAAGGGTGTTGAGTTACATTCAAGCTATTTTAAGGCATGAAGAATTTTTTTTTCAAGGAAGAAACGTTTAGGCTAAATAAATAATTTTGGTGATCAAAGATGAGTTTTAAGGAATAAAATTATTGACTGCAAAAATATTGTGTATTTTTGTTTTAAAATCTTAAATGCTGTGTTAATTTCTGAAGATTATCATGATGAACAGAACATTTAAGAATCAGAAACGTTTGTTGGTAACAGAGCTTATTTATTGCAATAATCCAAAAGCCAATGGAAAATCCTTTTGGGTTTTAGTCAAGGAAACTTACAGGTAGGCCTAGTAAGGCACTGTTATCTTTTTGTGCAATTCATCACATGCTTCCATTAGTCTTCCTTTGTCCTCCTCCTGACCACTCGCTCCTAACCTGAGCCTGAGCCTGGACCTGAGAAATGAGGATCCAGAGACGTCTCCTCCTCAGTCACTCCCTGCTCATTCAGCATTTCTCTCCATCTCCTCCCTCTCAGTAGCAGGAACATAAAAATACTGTTCAATTTTAAGGGGGCGTGAATTGAGAAGTCATTTTTTTCTTGATCGTTTGACATATAAGCTGTTGTACAGTACTCCATTTCAGAACTCAACTTTTTTTTGTCCAAAAACAGCTTTTATTAAAAGCAAGTTGCCAAAATGACTCGTTTTGCTCCATTTCCCTTTTATTATGTGATAGAGAGGAACACATCAGGACAAGTCAGAGATCAATGCCTACTTCTTCATAATGGCCTCTTTAGCCCCGCCCACTCACTTAAAAAAAATGGACAGACCGAAGAACTACAACAGGATCACTGGACTGATATAACATTACCAAAGGAGCCTAATGGTAGAAAACTAGCTGTTTATTTTCAAATATGTGAATGTCTCTGCAGAGCATTATTTTGTTTGGTTCATTTCACTGGAGATTCTTTGGGAAACCAGTCGCAATTTGACACAGGCTTTGCAACACATTATTTAAAGGTGACGTCGTTACACGTTACATGTACTTACTTTAGTAATAAAAGTAAATGAGATATTAATTAATATCTCATAATCTCTCGTAATGCATAATTACAAGTAACCAACCCTAAACCAAACCCTAACCTTAACTCTATCGTAGGTACATGTGGTTAATTAATACTACTCAATACTTATTTGTGTAATTACTGGGTAACATCATCACCTTCATAAAATGTTTAACTGTAAATGGATGTGGACCTGAATGCTGCAAAATGCAAGTAGCCATGTTAATTCTAACGTCTAATCTTTGATCAGTGATTTTTTTATATGTACAGTCAGATGTTCTTTGTCACAAAATCGTTTATTGCTGTTTATGCGTCAGTAAGGCAAGCCAGTGAATAAATAGTGAAGTTCACATTTAAATTGAAAATAACATTAAATAAAGGACCAAGCATAAAACCCTGTGGTACCCCCACATTTTGTCCAAAAAAAATAAAATTTTGTCCAAGAAATATTACTATATTATTATTTTATCATATATTACAATTTCAGTGAGACTTTGATATTTTTGTGTTCAGTTGACAACTGTTTTATAAAGGATTCTCATAACAAATTTACAGCTTCACAAAAATGTTGGAAACTATAGTTGTCAAAATAAAGTAAAATATACAGGGTGCATTTAAGTGACTAAAACTCGCATGACTAAAACATGCCAGGTAAGGAGTAATGTACTGTAAATGGCTGTGTATAGGTGAGATGACGATTGGATTGCTGATGATTGTTACCTTATCCGTTAAAAAGTGGCAATGTTGTCTGTAATTGTGGGTGTCTGAAGTGTTTTTGACCTTATGGTTGTAAAATAGTAGCAAAGTCATGCAGCCAAACCAGCACTAACCGGTGTAAATCAGTCTGGACCAGCTTGATAATACATGCTAGTGTATAGGCTGGTCTTTCAGTAGGGATAACAGCCTTTTATGCCGCATGCAGAAATGTTTGGACGACCTATTGAGTATTACTATAGTAGGGCTGTGCAAGACTAGGTGGCTAGTCGACTAAATCATACTGCTGCTGTAGTCCAAATTTAAAAATACTAGTCTTTTACATAAATTTTTATTGCATATTTATGTTTTGATTTATACTTTTCAAATGCTACATTCAAATTACTGTCATGTTAATATTACATTTTAAAAATGATACATGTCGGCACCGATAGCCTTGTAGTCAGCATGTCGACATATAGCGCTGCTGCGCTTCAGGAGACCCGAGTTCGAATCCCGGCTCGTGGATCTTTCTCGATCTCATTTCCCCTCTCTCTCCCACCTCACTTCCTGTCCACTCAATACTATCCTATCACAATAAAGGCAAAAATCACCCAAAATATATATTTTTTAAGTGTATATCTGGAGCATAAAGCAAAATAAGCCAAGAAAAATGTCCAATCAAAAGACAAGCAAGGTGTTTTGTGTAGGCTATGTCAAAACTATATCAATATTTTAATGAATAGAATACCCTTAAATGTATACAGTAGTTGCCAGTACACATCAAGCTTTTATTGCACAGCTATTTATATGCACAGTTGCTTTTCATACAAGATAAGCGCATTCAAACCCGGACACTTAATCTAACTTAAATTTGAGGAATTCTCTCTTTTAACAAATGTTGATTAAGTGAAAGATTAAATTGAATGTACAATGATCATAATGCATGGCAAGCACATTGCGTGTATGTGAGCTTTCAGTGGCATTCAGAATGGGATTTGACTGTTTGATTCACAGATACAGTAGTTTTCTGTGCTGAGAGCAGCAACACCAGATCAGATGATTCAGACTGACCTCTGTTAAAACAGGAGTAGCAAAATAGCGATTTTACTGCTGAAACAAAGGGGTTTTTATGCACACATGTTGAATTTAAGAGGTGGAGAGACTAAAAATAGTTGTAAGGGATACAATGCTGCCCTCATTTTAATAAAAGCTTTTTATCCAGCTTAATTGGACCCAGATGGCTTGGGGTTCACAGGACTTTCCTCTGTTTGGCGAGTGAGAAATTCCACCCCGGGATAACAGTGTTGTGTTAATGAGTGAACGCGGACGCCAGAGGCACGGCACACACACACTGCAGGCATGCATCACACACACATCTCACTGCATTTATTGCACTGTTCCCTGAAATGATGCATTATTGTATGGCGCTGATAACATTCTGAGAGCAGACCTTTCTCTCACGTATGGGGTTCATTAATGTGTGACCTCATGATTTTATATGCTGAAATGCAGCCTTGGTGAGCAGAAGAGATTTCTTTTAAAAACATAAAAAAAATCTTACAGATCCAAAACTTTTGAACGGCAGTGTATATTACTATAATTATTAGTAGTGCTGGGCAACGATTAATCACGTCCAAAATAAAAGTTTGTGTTTACATAATATATTTCTTCGTACTGTGTCTATAATTATTTTGTATATATAAATACATACACATATGCATGTATATATTTAAGAAATATTTGCATGTTACTGTGTGTATTTTTATATATCATTTAGACTATTTCTTAAATGTATGCATGCATGTTTGTGTATTTGTATATGCAAAATAATTATACACAGCACACACACATATATTATGTAAACACAAACTCTTATTTTAATAGTTTAAAATGAATCGTTGCACAGCACTAATTATTATTAGTAGTTCCTGAGAGATTAGAACGGTGTCTGGCTTGCATTGCCATGTTGCTTTTCATATCAGCATGTCAGAGAGTTAGTCCATGCATACGACTGACAGTAATAATGAAGAAATTTTTATTCTGGCAGTATTATTATTATCCTATTGTTTACTGTGGAAAGCATGTTTGCTGTACTAGAAGTGAAGCAGATGATGAGATGTGGAAGCAGCTGTGCTGATGTTCGGTTGACGTGGAGGTTTGTGTTATAGATGTGGTGAGGTGGAGGTCTTTGAGCTTCTGTCATGGATCACCAATTGTTTTTCCAACACACAAACTGTTATGAGAAATGAGAATTGCATGGGTGGATGGTTCTTTTCACATGACTCTGTGATCCCAAGTGTCTTCGGCTCTACTGTTCTCATGTAGCCTGTTGCACAAAAGATAAGTGATTAGCTTCCATAGATAAGAGATTAATGACACTATTGTCTTTTTAGAGGTGCTTTACAGCTGAAATTATGTTTGTTTCATAATTTTAGTACAACATTAATACTTTTATTTATTTCTCTGCAAAAAAAAAAGAAAGAAAAAAGTTTGTTCCTCACTGTTTTTGTCTTGTTTTCCAGTACAAATATCTAAACATTCTTAAATCAAAATAAACTTGTTTTCCTATTGGCAGAGTTTTGTATATTTCTTTAGTTTTGTTTTGAGCACAATATACTTTCGTTTTGATCATTTTTCAGAAAACAAAATGAAATATCTTAAGTAATTTTGATTCTCACGTTGATTTAAGAATAAGTAAATAAATAAATAAATATATGTATATTCCTTTACATAACATAATAAACACATGGTTGAGAATTCATTGTGAGATTTATTAGCCTATCATTCCATTATAGTCAGATCTGAGAGCGTTTGTTATGTTTTGTCTTTATTTCCCCGCCATTGATGAACTTTTCCATAATTTATGACACAACAGCTTTAATCTTTTTTATGGCCTTTCAGTTAGCAGCTACATTAATAACGTTTCAGTAAACCGATGTTTTCTCTGGTCAGCCCTGCTGGGACACTGAAATGCTTCTGGACTAGTTTCCTCCTCACATGTCGTGATGATTACACTGTTTCTCCTCAGTCTCAGAGCCGAGTGTGTGTGTGATGGAGATTCGGTCAGCGCTCAGAAGCAGTCGTCGGCCTCGGGAAGTTACCAGCTCCAGTTCGCCATTCAGCAGCTGCAGAAGCAGAAGCAGCGATCCAGACAACTGCTCGACCAGAGCCGCTCACGCCACCAGGTGCACCACACACACCAGCAGTGTTCAGTTCACTCACACACACCAGCAGTGTTCAGTGGCGGAGCCAGGAATTTTTCATAGGGGTGGCCAGGCAAGGGCCAGCAAACAGTCTGGGGTGGCATATAAATCTTAATTATTTTAACATAAAAATTAGTTTAAATAATGTATTGGACTGTTTTAGTGCCTTCCTACACAACTGAATACAGTTCATTTGTTGTAATTGAGATAGTAGTGAATTAGGAATCATGGTACTGAGTGAATTTGATGTTTTTTATTATTATTAGCTACTTACTACCTCCAGGCATATTAATAAAGAGTACACACACTATAGCTAAAGTTCAAACTACTGTATAACTACTGTAGTTCGAAGATTATTTAACCTTCATTGAATTGTGTTGAATTGACTTGTATATAATCAATGAACTCTTCAACTTTCTATATTAGTTGTCAAAATAAAGAATCTAAACCGTTCTATCATACCTAAATTAAAAAGGGGGGAAAACATCTCTTTTGAATCCCTATGTGCAAGAATGTGAACAAGGCGGAAGTAAACAGCACATAAATTCCAGAATGTAAAATTAGTTATTTTATGGATTTAAAAATGATACATTTTTGTTTTTCCTTCACAAATTAACGCAAAATTACAGCCTATCTTCTAGTAGCCTACAAATCCACAGTGCTCACATTTATTTGAACATTAAAAAAAATCACATAGCCTATCAGTTTGTGCCTTAAATTGTGATTTCACATGGCAGAATATTTTAGTCGAGACATATGTGACGCATATATAACAAATACATGCATGCATGCAGTTTTGACAGATTTTATCGCCTTTTTGATTATTTCATGAGTTAGCTAATTGACGACAGAATTACTGCTACAGCACGCCACATTGCGCGTGATGTGCAAGTACAGTACAATGGCTGTCAGGACAGGAAAGTTAGTTTTACTGACATTTGTTGACCTTACAACATCTTATCTTACCGCAGATAGCCTAACGTTACTGATTCAGGACAACGCGCTTCTGACAGAAGTGTCACAAGCTTTCACACAGATCTTTCAAAATAAAAGAATCAGAAAAAAAAAGAGAATTACGTTGTTGTTTCTTTGACTGGACATATGCGACTCACTCAAAATGGTCTCGCAACCCACCAGTTGAGGAACATCGAATCTATATTTACTATGCTCCGATCACTGCTCAAGCTCATTCGGCACCCGTACATTTCCGCACTCGTTTGACTTGCGCCTGGCGCTGAGGTGAAGTTCAAGTTGCGCGCGTCTGAAAAGTCTCACGTTTTTTGTGGTCTTAAAGCGACAGTTCTGTGTTTTAAAAACAAAATTCTTGTAAAAATAAGAGCGAGACAGAAACAGCAGTTGTGAGAGGGGTGGCCAAAGGGGTGGCCAAGCTTAAGCCAAGGGTGGCCATGGCCACCCCCTGGCTCCGCCACTGGCAGTGTTCAGTTCCCTCACACACACCAGCAGTGTTTCAGTTCACTCACAAACACCAGCAGTGTTCAGTTCACTCACACACACCAGCAGCGTTTCAGTTCTCTCACACACAACCAGTTTCAGTTCACTCACACACAACCAGTTTCAGTTCTCTCACACACAACCAGTTTCAGTTCACTCACACACAACCAGTTTCAGTTCACTCACACACACCAGCAGTGTTCAGTTCACTCACACACACCAGCAGTGTTTCAGTTCCCTCACACACACCAGCAGTATTTCAGTTCCCTCACACACACCAGCAGTGTTTCAGTTCACTCACACACACCAGCAGTGTTTCAGTTCACTCACACACACCAGCAGTGTTCAGTTCACTCACACACACCAGCAGTGTTCAGTTCACTCACACACACCAGCAGTGTTCAGTTCACTCACACACACCAGCAGTGTTTCAGTTCACTCACACACACCAGCAGTGTTCAGTTCACTCACACACAACCAGTTTCAGTTCACTCACACACAACCAGTTTCAGTTCACTCATACCCCTTTTCCACCAAAAAAGAACTGGTTCGGAACTGGTGCTGGTTCAAAGTTGGTTCGGAGTTGGTTCAACTTGCGAACCTTTTCAGAACCTGTTTGTTTTTCCACTGACTAAGCGCCCAGCGAACGACGTCGTTACGTCACTGTGTACGTCGCCATACGTCTTAGCTAGAAACGCTTGCAAGTACAACATTACTTTGGGATTATCTCTAACTCGTGTACCAAGAAGGCTTCAAAAACAATTGAAATATGTAAGTCTTTTAATCTTTTCCTTTGATATGTAATCTTTTCTGGTTAGTTATGTACCCCTGTTTTGTGTCTTTTTTTCCCTTTCCATTTATTTGTTCTATATTGTGAAAGTTTTCTTCTTTGCTTAGTTATAATGTTTTCAAAAAAATAGAAACGCTTGCGCCAACTTCAAGCATAACAATTACAAAGGCGGACTACATCGTGTTTCTGCACATGTTCCGGGCTTTGCGATCCTATATTATGGTCAGAAAAGATGTTTAGAACACATCTAAACCCGCCCCCAGCCCCCGACGTAAGCATGACGTGGTAAAAGAACGGTTCTAGTCCAGCAAAGAGTTGGTGCCGCTTTGGAACCAGTTTTCCTGGCCGAGAACCGGTTCTTTGACTGTCGAAACTCAAAGAACTGGTTCGCGCGCAGGCACCGGCTCCGAACCGGCTCTCAAAATGCTTTGGTGGAAAAGGGGTATCACACACACCAGCAGTGTTTCAGTTCACTCACACACACCAGCAGTGTTTCAGTTCACTCACACACACCAGCAGTGTTCAGTTCACTCACACACACCAGCAGTGTTCAGTTCACTACACACACACCAGCAGTGTTCAGTTCACTCACACACACCACCAGTGTTTCAGTTCACTCACACACAACCAGTTTCAGTTCACTCACACACAACCAGTTTCAGTTCACTCACACACACCAGCAGTGTTTCAGTTCACACACACACACACCAGCAGTGTTTCAGTTCACTCACACACACCAGCAGTGTTCAGTTCACTCACACACACCAGCAGTGTTTCAGTTCACTCACACACACCAGCAGTGTTTCAGTTCACTCACACACACCAGCAGTGTTTCAGTTCACTCACACACACCAGCAGTGTTTCAGTTCACTCACACACACCAGCAGTGTTTCAGTTCACTCACACACAACCAGTTTCAGTTCACTCACACACACCAGCAGTGTTTCAGTTCACACACACACACCAGCAGTGTTTCAGTTCACTCACACACACCAGCAGTGTTCAGTTCACTCACACACACCAGCAGTGTTCAGTTCACTCACACACACCAGCAGTGTTTCAGTTCACTCACACACACCAGCAGTGTTTCAGTTCACTCACACACACCAGCAGTGTTTCAGTTCACTCACACACACCAGCAGTGTTCAGTTCACTCACACACACCAGCAGTGTTTCAGTTCACTCACACACACCAGCAGTGTTTCAGTTCACTCACACACCAGCAGTGTTTCAGTTCACTCACACACACCAGCAGTGTTTCAGTTCACTCACACACAACCAGTTTCAGTTCACTCACACACACCAGCAGTGTTTCAGTTCACTCACACACCAGCAGTGTTTCAATTCACTCAAACACACCACCAGTGTTTCAGTTCACTCACACACACCAGCAGTGTTCAGTTCACTCACACACACCAGCAGTGTTTCAGTTCACTCACACACACCAGCAGTGTTTCAGTTCGTTCACTCACACACACCAGCAGTGTTCAGTTCACTCACACACACCAGCAGTGTTCAGTTCACTCACACACACCAGCAGTGTTCAGTTCACTCACACACACCAGCAGTGTTTCAGTTCACTCACACACACCAGCAGTGTTTCAGTTCACTCACACACAACCAGTTTCAGTTCACTCACACACACCAGCAGTGTTTCAGTTCACTCACACACACCAGCAGTGTTTCAGTTCACTCAAACACACCACCAGTGTTTCAGTTCACTCACACACTCCAGCAGTGTTTCAGTTCACTCAAACACACCACCAGTGTTTCAGTTCACTCACACACTCCAGCAGTGTTTCAGTTCACGCACACACACCAGCAGTGTTTCAGTTCACTCACACACACCAGCAGTGTTTCAGTTCACTTACACACTCCAGCAGTGTTTCAGTTCACGCACACACACCAGCAGTGTTTCAGTTCACTCACACACACCAGCAGTGTTTCAGTTCACTCACACACACACACACACACACACCAGCAGTGTTTCAGTTCACTCACACACACACACACACACACCAGCAGTGTTTCAGTTCACTCTCACACACACACACACACACACACACCAGCAGTGTTTCAGTTCACTCACACACACCAGCAGTGTTTCAGTTCACTCACACACAACCAGTTTCAGTTCACTCACACACACCAGCAGTGTTTCAGTTCACTCACACACCAGCAGTGTTTCAGTTCACTCAAACACACCACCAGTGTTTCAGTTCACTCACACACACCAGCAGTGTTCAGTTCACTCACACACACCAGCAGTGTTTCAGTTCACTCACACACACCAGCAGTGTTTCAGTTCGTTCACTCACACACACCAGCAGTGTTCAGTTCACTCACACACACCAGCAGTGTTCAGTTCACTCACACACACCAGCAGTGTTCAGTTCACTCACACACACCAGCAGTGTTTCAGTTCACTCACACACACCAGCAGTGTTTCAGTTCACTCACACACACCAGCAGTGTTTCAGTTCACTCACACACAACCAGTTTCAGTTCACTCACACACACCAGCAGTGTTTCAGTTCACTCACACACACCAGCAGTGTTTCAGTTCACTCAAACACACCACCAGTGTTTCAGTTCACTCACACACTCCAGCAGTGTTTCAGTTCACTCACACACACCAGCAGTGTTTCAGTTCACTCACACACTCCAGCAGTGTTTCAGTTCACGCACACACACCAGCAGTGTTTCAGTTCACTCACACACACCAGCAGTGTTTCAGTTCACTTACACACTCCAGCAGTGTTTCAGTTCACTCACACACACCAGCAGTGTTTCAGTTCACTCACACACACACACACACACACACCAGCAGTGTTTCAGTTCACTCACACACACACACACTCCAGCAGTGTTTCAGTTCACGCACACACACCAGCAGTGTTTCAGTTCACTCACACACACCAGCAGTGTTTCAGTTCACTCACACACACACACACACACACACCAGCAGTGTTTCAGTTCACTCACACACACACACACCAGCAGTGTTTCAGTTCACTCTCACACACACACACACACACACACACACCAGCAGTGTTTCAGTTCACTCACACACACACACACACACACCAGCAGTGTTTCAGTTCACTCACACACACCAGCAGTGTTTCGGTTCACACACACACACACACACACACACCAGCAGTGTTTCAGTTCACTCACACACACACACACCAGCAGTGTTTCAGTTCACTCACACACACCAGCAGTGTTTCAGTTCACTCACACACACACACACACACACACACACACACACACACCAGCAGTGTTTCAGTTCACTCACACACACACACACCAGCAGTGTTTCAGTTCACTCACACACACCAGCAGTGTTTCAGTTCACTCACACACACACACACACACACACACACACACACACCAGTGTGTTTCAGTTCACTCACACACACCAGTGTGTTTCAGTTAGGACTTTAGGATTGGACAGGGCTCTATAATAACTGCTGTGACTAGAAGATTTTTTTCTTGCCCTATGTGTAGTAATATTTTCACTGCCAGATTACTTTACCTTGATGACATATTTACATACCATATTTTCTGGAAAATAAGTCAAACCGGGTCAGAAATTGCATTGAATTGTTGAAAGAAAAAAACATGAGTTGCATCGGTGTATAAGTCACATTTTATTATTACATTCAGTAATAATATGAAATGCCTGTAATTAAATTGAATTTTAGTTCCTTTAACGGCATTCAGAACAGAATACAATAAAACATATATGTATGAAACAGATATAAATTATAGTGGCATTCATTAGAAACATTTATTATAAATGACAAACTTAAACAAATGTATTTAAAGTGAAACAAACTACCAGCGTGTGAACAGGTCAATATTTTTAAAAAATGTATAGCCAATGGTTAGCACTCTACCTGAATGTTCATTTTCAGACACATTTTTGTTTAAAAATAAATTTAAAAGAAGCTTATTTAAAAAATATCCTTTTAATAAATATTCAGGCTTAAGTAAATTTCACTACTAAACGTAAAACGTTTCACTACTGTGCTTCTTTTGCCAAGAAGAGAACAATCTCTCACTGATTTTATTTCTGTTTTTACACCAAACATTGCTAACTTCTAATTTCATCATCTTTATTTTTAGATGTGTTATATTTCTGTCATTAAGTTTCTTTTTCACTTTGATATTTCTGCCAATAAGGAATTAGATGATGCCTTAAACTTCATTTGTATGATAGGTAAATACCACATTCATACCTTAAATTTAAACCCAAGTGTAAAGTATTTTCTTATAATTTACATTTCCGTTAAATGCATTATATAAGTTACTGTGGGATATAAGTTGCTGCACGTTTCAGGTGATTAAAAAAAGTGACACATTCTGGAAAGTATGGTACGCAATTTTAGTTTTCGTTTTTATTTATTTCCAGTTAATACTTTTAGTGTTTCAACTTGAACTTATTTTAGTTTATTGCCAAGGCAGCATCTATTTTTCGTTTAATTTAGGTTTTTCAACTAATATATTGAAACAAAACTGAAACTCTCTCACACTGACCCTCATGTGTAACCCTGTCCCATGAAAGTATGCATGTCATTGCTATATGCAAGTATACGCTTTATTTTTTATGGATAAAGGACCCAAAATAATCAGTGACTCTTATATCGTTCCAGTTTCTTCAGTGGAATTTAGTCCATATGAAATGTGATCCACTCATGTTTCTCTTTCAGCTGTGCATTTCACACTTACATCAGATCCTGTAAACAATACGTCTTCTGACTTAGCATGACTGCATGCACATTTATAATAGTGTCGCAATTCAGCTACACTGATGTCACTGTTCTGTGTCTCTAATTAATGCAATTGGAGATTTGTTTTTCTTGGCACAAGTTGGTTGTGTTCTGCAGGGGATTATGGGAAACCGATCCCCACCCCCACAGACCTTTCTTGACGGAGATCTCCTCTTCCCTGGCACTATCAGTCCTCAGTCTCCAGAGGGCTTCATTAAGCCATGGGACCCTCGGAGGAGGCGTCCATCATAGGCCTTAAACTGAATGAAATGGGCAGACGAGTGAAGAGTGTGTGTTAGTGTGTGTGGTCATCTGCGTGTAAGTTTGTACGGTTTATGAGTCAGTCCTGTATCAGTGGATACTCCCCAAACCTCCCCATGAAGCACTGCTCTTCTTTTGAGACTCATCAAAGCCACATTCACTCAACAAGCTCCAGGATTTTGACTCAAATTATGGAAATGTTGTTGTATCAACTTGAAATCTCTGATGACATGTTTACTGGCGCGAGGGCGGGGCAACCTGTCACTTACATGAGATCCACCAATAGCAAACCACAACCATCATCCAATCAATTCCCTATGGACAAAACCAAGCCCTGCCCCACTTAATACACATGACAATAGGGAAGAAAAGACGACTGCAAGTTCTGCTTCATGCCGGATTAAATTTGGTCAGTGCTTTTATCAAACACAATATAAGTTCTATGAACTCAAAATTAATAATGTTTTTTACTTTGTAGAGTCATGTTCAATCAGCTTGCATTTTATATTAATATAAGCATTTATATTACGTAATAGTGATGTAGAACTTTCTTGAACTTGTGTATGACTTTGTTGCACAAACTAGCGGTTATAGTGAATTATTTCTTTGCACCCAAGCAAGTTGTGTACATGTGCTGAAATCTCACAGAAGAGAACACTAATCACTCTAATGGTGATTTGAAACGCAGCTTTTACATAAAAATATAATCATAGACACTACACAATGCTAAAACATCTACTATTTCTTAATAACAAATATTTATGTAGTCATAACTCTCTAAGATTTGACCAAAAATACAAATTATTCAAGATCATCATCAGTGAACTAAGCATGATCAGTGGTCTGTGACGTTGTAAGTCTTTGCTGTTAAATATTTTAAGTTGCTCAAACTAAATAGCCCAAAAAATACTTTGGTTGTTTGATGTACTTTAATGTAAGCGTTTTCTACATTCAGTAGTCAACCTTAAAAAATTTGTCTGACAAAACCAAAGTTAGATTTTTTTTTTTTTTACAGTGCATTAGTATGCTTCACTATTTACTTTTGTTGATCTCACAATATAAATAAATGATGATTTGCACCATTGTAATGCACTTTGGGACTAATTTACCTTTTTATTAGCCACTTTCACACATTAAACTCGCATATGTGACTACACTTTCATGCCAGGCGACTAAATATCTGTCACTGATAAATTTTTACATTTCACTCTCCAGTGTTTGTTGTAATCAAAATTATTCAACCCCATTGCAAATCAGGTTTATAGGCAAAATATTGGCAAATGTTTCAATTGGTTTCCCCAAATTGAACTGAAATCCAACTTTTAATGACTTCCAGTCTCAAAATTATTCAACCCCCTGAATAGAATCCCTCACAACAGCACAAATCTGCAAAACAGGTGTTGTCTCAAGCACACCTGATGCAACTAATCAAGGGCTTCATTAGTTGCATCAGGTGTGCTTGAGCTAGAACACATCTAATATCTGAACTGGCTAGGTCTGTCAAGTGTCACATTTGACTGCATGTTAGAACTATGGCTAAGTCAAAAGAATGGTCCAAAAAGTTAAGAGAAGATATCATTGCCCCTTTCACAAACAAGGAACAGGATACAAAAAGATAGCGAAGGCACTTCTGGCATATGTTCCCAGAGACACCGTTGGAAACATAGTTCACAGGTTCAAAGTTAAAGGGACAGTGGTTGCACTTCCTGGACAGGGCAGAAAAAGGAAGAAATCAACTGGCTGCAACCTGATTTCTGAGAAGGCAGGTTCAGAAAACCTCTTGAGTGACTGCAAAAGACCTGCAGCAAGACATGGTGGCAACAGGTACTGAGGTTTCAGCTGCACAGTAAGGCGCGTACTAAACGCATGCCAGAACTCCAAGACTACACCACTACTGACACAAAAGCACAATAAAAGTGCTCAAAATCATATAAATAAGTCTCAGAACTTTTGAAGTTATAGAAGTTAGAGAGCGGAGATGGAAAGCAAGCAGGCAAAGTGTTGTGATTGCGTAGTGTGTTATTGGGCGGTTGTGTTCTGTATTGGGTTCAGACTCTACGGTTTGGCCCGTGACCACCTGGCAGCATTAGAAAGGTGCCCTTTCCTGGCCCGCTACTCAGATCCGCCAACCGGTGCGTCCCGTCCACTCATTCATCAAACGCCAGAGGACTGAGACGGAAAGAATGCTTTCTCGTCCCCTTTTCGAATCAATGAACAGTAGCCATTAAATCGCATTTCAGCATGGAAAATATGTTTACCGAGTCCAAGTGCTCACTCGGATGAAAACCTGTCTAAACAGGAATGAAATGTGAAGAATTCCTGTGTTTTGGTATGTCCGATTATAAAGTATTTAGTGGCTGTTATGATAAGCCGTGTCATTTCTTTCTTCCATGTGAGTGAATGAACTGGCTTTTGGAGGCTGTTGTGCTTGACCTGGAATGGCTTGAGGGAAACATGCTGCTTTTAATAAAGACTGAGATAAGGTCTTTCCTTCACAGGCTCAAACTCTGCTGGAAGATCTCATTAAATCTGAAATAGACAGACAGTTGTAGCATTTTTCAGATTCAAGCTAACATTATAATGGTAAACAAAGAAGAAATATTTGAGATTCTGCTCTATATCTAGGAGAATAATCAAATACACGCTACCGGTCAAAAGTTTGGAATCATTAAGAGTCTTTAATGTTTTTGAAAGAAGTCTCTTCTGTACGCCAATACTGCATTTATTTGATAGTATTAGTAGATTATTATTACAATTTAAAATAATTTTTTTCTATTTTTATGTTTTAAAAATTACTTCAGTGTCACATGATCCTTCAGAAATCGTTCTAAAATGCTGTTTTGCTGCTCAAGAAACATTATCAATGTTGAAAACAGCATAATATTTTTGTGGAAACACTCAAAAACCTTGATAACATTCAAAGTTTGGGTTAGTACAATTAAAAGGGAGGAAGGGCACATAAATTGATTAAACTGATCAAAAGTGATAGTGAAAACATTTATAATTTTACAAAAATATTTATATTTCAAATAAATGCTGTTCTGTTTTCAAATACATTTCTGAAGGATCATGTGACACTCAAGACTGGAGTAATGATGCTGAAAATTCAGCTTTGATCACTGGAATAAATTACACTTTACAATATATTGAATTAGAAAACAGTTAATTTAAATGAAAATAATAATTCACAATATTACTGTTTTTACTGTATTTTTGATCAAATAAATTCAGCCTTGATGAGCAGAAGGGACTTCTATCAAAAACATTAAACAATCTTAATGATTCCAAACTTTTGTGGTAAATTTTGCAGTAAATTGCTTTGCTGATTTTTATTTTTATTTTTTATTATAGGTGAAGTGTGTAACTAGACTGTTTCTTGAACACACACTTTGTCTCTTTGGTCAGATAAACAGTCCCACCTTAAACTCAGTTCCATTGAGCCAGTGTCACAGTGTAACATCATGCTCAACTATATGTCTTGATGCCGTCACAGTGTTAAGGCCTGTTTAAACCAAGGACTATAACAATAGCAAAAACTACATCGATAAAGTTTTAATAATCTTTCCAATTTTATGAGAATAGTGGAGCCCACACCATAACTATAACAATAACAACACAGATAAACAACATTGCATTGCAATCACTTGCAGAACATTTTTCCCAGCTGTAGAACGATAAAAATACTGACAGCGAAATCAGAATCCATCTGACTTTAAAGAGCTTGACTTTTAACCACTGTTCCTTTAACTTTGAACCTGCGAACTATGCTTCCAACGGTGTCTCTAGGAACATTTAGTGCCTTCGCTATCTTTTTATATCCTGTTCCTTGTTTGTAAAGGGTGATTATACTGTATCTTCTCTTAACTTTTTGGACCATGCTTTTGACTTAGCCATTTTTCTAACATGCAGTCAAATGTGACACTCAACAAATCTATCCAGTTCAGATATTTCATGTGTTCTAGCTCAAGCACACCTGGTGCAACTAATGAAGCCCTTGATTAGTTGTACATTTAAAGCAGCAGATGACAGAACTACGTAATGCTTATAATAAACAGTATGTTATCCTGCTTTGGTGTGAACTCTAATATAGTTGATCCATCTAGGTGTTAACAGTCCTTTATACTCTTCAGGGGAAACCGAACAACTATATGATTATAGTTTATGCTGCATATTAAACTGGTATGTGAGAAAATATTTAAACCCCATCATAATTCCAAACATCACTTTTAAATTAGCATCCAGAAGCATTTTATTTTCAGTAGTGTGTCAGACTTCAGGAACCCACAATATGAATGAATGCATGCACGTTCCCTAACTCTTCTCTTTATTTGTGCCTCAGGCCGCTCTGGCATCACACACCCTCACACCTGCTGTTTCAGCACGAGCGTACGCTCCCAGCATCCCCGTGAGCCAGCCGTTCACACACACCCTGAGTCAGGCTGGCAGCGCAGGCGTCCTCACGCTCACACCCAAACCTCCCAGCAGTGCACCGAGAGACGGACGCGTGCGCAAGACTGTCCACTCTCTCCACAAGTAAGACCTGAGTGGGTTTCCTTCCACACTGTTTCACTTTCTGAACTTCAGTTGGGTCTGTGTCAGCAATCTACATCTGAATCTGCTTCAAAAAGGGTCCTTAAAACCTCTAAAAATGTCTTCATTTCAGTTTGATCACATTTAAGGTAATAAAAAGTCTTAAAGCCTGATATACTCACTGCAAAGTTATTTTGGTTCTTGCTTAGGGGTGAAAAGAAGCTTGAAATATGTGAGCGGCGGTTACCTATTTCTATAACAGTATAGCAAACATCCCGACGCCGTCCACGCTGCTGAGAGCGACGTTTAGATGAATGTGAAAATATGTGCTGCACTTTCCTCTCAATAACAAAATAAACAACAGTAGTTTAATGACAGCAGTGAGAAAACAGCAGTTCAGAAAGCATCTGATCGTAGTGATGTGGATGTTTGCAGCAGCTCTGCGACTCAGCACTCCAGTCACGTTTATTTATGCAATAGATCATATACAATAGATTGATGTGAAGAAGCAGCTTTGCAGTATTAAACATGAATAAACATTGTCTGTGTCGCTTCCAATTATAATTGCGGGCCCTATCATACACCCAGCGCAATGCAGCGCCAAGCGCGACTCAAGTGTTATTTGCTAGTTTCAGCCCGATGCAGTTTTCATTTTCACATCCTGCGCCGCGTTGTTTAAATAGCAAATGCATTTGCGCCTATTTATGCGCCCATGGGCTGCTGGTCTGAAAACGAGGTGTTCAGGGGCATTGATGGTGCGTTGCTGTTTTGAGGAACTGAAATAGACTGAGCCATTGACCAACTGAAACCTGGTCTAAAGTCAATGGCGCAATTTTTTTTTTGTTATTTAAAGAGCGCGTTAGTAATGTGCGCCTGTAGGCGAGTCCACAATGCGCGTACACTCTGCTTATTACACACACAGCAGCACACAAACATGCCAAATATTAAAAATAAAAGGATTACAGTGTAAAAGATTAATATTTTGTACATAGAGATATGATGAAATCCGGCTTGTCCCGTAGATGGTCTGCTTGCTTTAACCTTGCTTACAAGTTGATCTATTTGCGCTCTGGAGAAGCGTTCAGTCTTTCCGCTGACAAATTCTGTCATGTAAATAGCGAATCCGCCATGGCGCGAGCACAACTGGCTTTTAAAGGGAATGGGAGATGAGACTCTGGTTGGTTTATTTCACGTTACGCTCAAAACACACCCATTACTCATTAAGAGAATAGGGACAACCCTTTAGACCATTTTTCCCATCGTTAAACTAGCAAAAGTGGATTCGGACGCCCTAAGTGTACTTGTGCCCGTCTGACCTCGACGGACTGAACAGAAGAAATAAACCGGAGAAGATTTACACCTCAAAGAAGGAGGAGCCTCAGAGCCACACCCACCTATTACATAATTGCCACAGATAAATGGGAGTTCGAAGGTGTTCAACCAGCCGGAGCAAACTTTTCCAGAAAGTTGGATTTAACAAGCTGTTTAAAACTCCCAAAATGAAACTCCAAATTAACTTCTGTTAGGCCTAATTTTGTTCAAAATTACGTCACACCAGTTCGTTCTTCGATTTCACTTGAAGTATATCGGGCCCTTAAAATATCTTAAATGCTACAGCAAAACTATTAATGATCATTTTAAAAGGTCTTAAATTTGGGGTCAGAAACAGAAATGGCGATATGGCTTAATGTGATTATTTCACTTCCAATGGCTATGATTTAAATAAATAAATACAATTCCTGGAGGGTCAAAGTGAAAATGTAATCATGTTGAACATTCGTGCTTGTATTTCAGGCTTGGTTATAATTAAAAGTCCTGCATTATGCATAAAATATTTTTTTCTGTATATTAACGGTATTTTGGTTACACAATAAACTGTATCTGGCATTGAATTCAATGTAAACTCTTGTTGTTTCCCACAAGAAGGAATGACAAAGAACATTAACACATTCAATATATGGATTTTACTAGTATAGTAATATATTAAAGGGGTGGTAAAACACATTTTTTCAAAGGCTTGATTGTGTTTGTGGGGTGCACTGTAACATGTGTTCATGCTTAGTTTTTAAAAAATTGCATTATTTTTCATATATTTTACCTTTATTCTACACTGCTCTGTCCCTCCTTGTAAAAACGGTCTGATGGTTTACGGGTTCTATGAAGCCAGTCCCTCAAAAATACGCAATGGGCTCAGATTGGTTTGCTGGCCCAGTGTGTTGTGATTCACTAACCAACTAGTGCACGTTTTCCGGAAACGTCACACCCCTTACCTTTACTGGTACTTTGTGCTTTGGTATATTATAAACGATGGCGTCAATAAAACCATACCAATTTGAGCCCGAATCAGACCCAGAGAATGTTAGTGAAGATGATCGAGCAGAACCTGTTCAAGAACGGCTGTTAAGGTTTGTTTTTTGTTGTCTCATTACCTTTTAGATACGCTGTTATTTAATTGTACTAATTATTATAGTATTACAAAAAAATAAGCTTCATAAACAAGAATTTCATATAATCGTTCTAACAAATTATACTACAGTCCTCAAAGGGATTTTTTTTTTAGTAAAGACTGCGGATCTATAGTGATCATTACTGACTGTATGGCACGATTTTTAGAACGATTGTAGCGAAATATCTGTTGACAGAATTATTAACCCAAAACAAACACTAAACATTGGCTTTACTGCAGTAACTTAGCCAAATCAAACACAGAACCATATTTAGCATGCCTGTAGATAAACAAGCGATAAACAATACATAAAAGCTCTAATCAAAGAATAATTTACTCTAATTCCAAGTTCGCTGTTGAGATTTAAAAAAAGTTTGTAACGTTAGATGTTAGTCGGATAACTTTAAGTATGAATGAGCATTTAACAAGCTGGTTTGCAGAGCCAAACAGCATTGTCATTTGTTTACTTCCTTGCTACAACGTACAATTAACAATACAAACTATTACAGGAAAACATATCGACGAAAAATAAATCATACTTACAGATTGTGGCCCGTAAACAACAGCTTCTGTTCTTAAAGTTGGAACTGCTCCATCTTTCAGCACAAGCCGTTGTGCGAATCCTGCATTGAGCTCGCAAAGATTGTGGAAGCAATCCTGCGTAAAATGTGCAGCACAGAGAGCAAGATTTGGGTAATAATTAACCATTGATCCCTAACTCCCGCGACCCTAGGAAGGCTGAACAAAGTGGACCTGCAATCCGGGCACTGATGAAAATAACAGCGTTTCGACGACATTGCGGCGGCAACAACACTCCTATACCACAATAACTCTTCTCCAACGCAATATAAAATGGCCTCGCCCCCCTTATTTCGTATTCTCGGAGGAGGGGTTTATGGGGGTTACTGACGACAGCAACCCTGGAGGAATGTCGTGTAGTCCCTACTGGCTGTTTGCTGTAGTCCTTAGACAATTGTCCTTAGACAATTGATTTCTTTAAAAGCAAATATCTCCGTTTGCTTTGAACTTTGAGCGCTGTAACTTTGCAGATGTTGTTTATGTTCAAACAGCAACATTACACACTAACTAAAGTTAGAAAAGTGAAATCGTGTTTTACCACCCCTTTAAAATATATAAATATATTGCTATTAGTATTGGCAATACTAGCCTTGATAGTACCTTATAAAATATGCCACTAAACATTATTTTACTTTGTTGCTTACACATTAATGAATTTTCATCATCATTACTCCAGTCTTCAGTATCACATGATCCTTCAGAAATCATTCTCATATGAGGATTTGATGCTCAAGAAACATTTCTAATGATTATCAGTGATGTTCAGTATCAGTTTTTTTTGTATTTTTTTTTGTATATAAATACACAGTCCTATAGTGAAAACATAAGTTTTGGCTACCTTTACTATCATGAACACTTCTCTTATTCTATAAGTCAATGATTAGTTATATCTGCTTTATAAAGACACATGACTAGGCTTGATTCTGCTCATCAGTGATGTGTTCAGTGCTGTTAGCTTTTACATTTTTGTCAGTCCTTCATGGTTTAATCTGAACAGTTTTCCGGTCATCTGTGAAAACTCACTCATCGTAACACACAGATGTTTGACCGTGTACCGATATCAAAAATCTCATCTACTGCTGTTTCGAATTTCAAGACCAAATAAAATACTATTCAGCAATGTTTAGAGTTTATAAATCGACAAAAGATTGTTTTTCGCACCAGTCATCAGCTGAGGTTTGCATTAGTGATTGTTGTGTAGAAGAACACATTAAGAATGTTAATTCCATTTGCATGAATTGTCTTCATCCACACACACACTCATACCACAGGTTTTTGCCTATTAAGTAAACAGTGTGGTTGGGCGGCTGGGCTGTGCTTATGCGTGCTGTGGAAATCTGATTTTGTTTTGAGATTTGCAGACACGGCGGTGGGAGGTGTGTGTAGCACTCGGACCACAGAAAGAGAGCCCAACTGCTCTTGTTTCCCACGATGCACTGCAGCCTAGTTATTGCACATTTGGCCCAATTACAGAACATTAGCAAGCTCTGAGAAATCAGCGGACGCTTCAGTAAGAGCATGTGGCCCACCATGATGGGGTCGACTCCGTCATATATGGCTGATTGATGTGGTGGAGGCATGTAAATAGTTTTTGGATTTTGCCAAAGATTACCTTAATGTTTCCCATGTCTAAAACGTAAAAAAAAAACAGAAGGTGCAAGTACAAACTGCAGACAACACAGGCTGGGCAATATAGCTCAATTAAATAACTTATTAAATAAGTTTGTTAGATTTTAGAACATGAAGCAATGGATTTGTAACGTTCAAAATGAGAAACTCTTGGTCACTTTCTGGTTGTCAAACTTTGTGGAACATGTTCATACAGTATATGATGAAATACACTGGTGGTTATTCTGTAAGGACACATGTGACTGACTTCATACATCTATAAATCATTATCTTGAGACCTCTTGGTAAAGGTAAAGTTAGTTCTGAGAAAAGCTTCAGCTTCATTTGTTTGCAGATGCCGTTTGTTTTGATATTCTGTATTTAATGCAATTCAGACATTTTTAATTTTGACACTGGCACGCTTTTTTATTGCCTCTGTCATATTTTAGTTATTATCAAAAATTAGGTATCATTCAAAAGCTTATAATATACACCCAAAATTCATCCTGTGAAAACCGTTTTTTAATTGGAAATGTACTCGGTTACGTACGTAACCTCGGTTCTCTCTAGAAGAGGGAACAAGTATTGCATAAGTTGCTTACGCTACAGGTAAAGTCATCTTTTCTCGAGATATGAAGCCAAAAGATTTTCCGAATTTTTCCATTTATTGTCAACTCAGTGCAGCAGCTAGCAGACCTAGAGCAGGCTATCTTACGTGCTCATTGGCTGCCCTGCGGCAACTGTAGCAGCCTACCACTGAGCCTTGCGCGTGACGTCACGCCCAATGAGGGTGCCCGCGCCCTCTACGCGTCACAGCCCGCCAAAAGGGGCGTGGTTTAGCGTATAAATATCAGGCTCGAAGGCTGCTCACTGGTTTTCATCGACTGAAGCGAAAATTGCTCGTGGCGCCAGCACGGTCAGGTTACGCAATACTCGTTCCCTCTTCTAGAGAGAACCGAGGTTACGTACGTAACCGAGTACGTTCTCTTATGAGAGGTTCTCTCTTATTGCGTAAGTTGCTTACGCTACGGGAACCCATTGTCAACGCCGTGCGCGCCAAGCATCCACTTCATGAGTCCCAGGGATTCCCGGGGAACATAAATAGTGGGAATCAGGTGGCCAGCACATATTCATAAGCACTTATAGGGCATACAGAGTGGCGTTGCCGGTCTATATAAACTTTCTTCATACAGTGCAGCTCAACCAGGAGAGCTAAGGTCACGTGAGAGTAGTCTGCGCACGATCAGATCAGGGCAGAACATACACACCGCTCATACTGACAGAAGTCTAGCCTGCAGGGCGGTAACTTCCAGGTTATAAAACCTAACGAATGTGGACGGGGAAGCCCAGCCTGCCGCGTCACAAATGTCGTGAATGGAAATCCCGCTGGACCAAGCCCACGACGAGGCCACGCCTCTAGTGGAATGAGCCCTGACGCCCAACGGGCATTGCAGACCTTTAGACACATAAGCAGATGCAATAGCATCCACTATCCATCTGGACAGGCTCTGTTTCGAGGCGGCGAGACCCTTGGTGCGCCCACCAAACGAAACAAAGAGCTGCTCCGAGCGCCTGAAAGGGGCGGAGCGCGTAATGTAAGCCCTCAGCGCCCAAACAGGGCAGAGGAGATTAACATCGCTCTCACTGTCGGATGCTGGCAGAGCCGATAGAGAAATGACCTGCGCTCTGAAGGGAGTGCCCACACCTTAGGGACATAGCCATGCCTAGGTTTGAGGATGACTTTAGAGTCATTTGGTCCAAACTCAAGACACGCCGCGCTAACAGACAGCGCGTGTAAATCCCCCACATGTTTAACTGATGACAGAGCTGTCAGAAAAATGGTTTTGAGCGAGAGGTACTTTAGGTCCACGGAGTCTAGTGGTTCAAACGGGAATGCTTTCAGGGCTTCTAGGACCAAGGAAAGATCCCACATGGGAACCGACGGGGGTCGCGGGGGATTCATCCTCCTGGCTCCTCTAAGGAAGCGGATGACAAGCTCGTTCCTTCCTACTGACCGACCGCGCGTCGACTCAGCGAACGCTGCAACGGACCGCCACATATACTTTGAGCGTGGATGGGGACCTGCCCTTATCCAACAGCTCTTGAAGGAAGCTAAGCAACCACGGGACCCCACATGTTCGTGGGTCTAGATTTCTGTCGGCACACCATTTGGAGAACACAGACCATTTAGACGCGTAGAGCCGTCTCGTAGAAGGAGCTCTAGACTGTGTGATCGTATTCATAACCCCTTCTGGCAGGACAACGGGTATCTGTTGATTAACCATACGTGCAGAGACCAGTGCTCTGGATGGGGATGCCAGATTGAGCCGCAGGCTTGAGAGAGGAGATCTCTCCTCACCGGGATCGGCCACGGGGCTGTGCGTTACAACTGCATCAGCTCTGGGAACCAGATCTGGTTCTCCCATCGCGGGGCTATGAGGAGTACCGAGTGGCGCGTTTCACTGACTCTCCTGATCACCTGTGGTAACAGTGAGACCGGAGGGAAGGCATAAAGTGGGCGGCTGGGCCAGATTTGGGCCAGCGCGTCCTCGTTCTTCGAAAAGAACCTTGGGCAGTGAGCGTTGTCTTCTGACGCAAAAAGGTCGACTTCCACTTTGTCAAACAGGCGCCATAGCAACTGGACTGTCTGGGGGTGCAGGGACCATTCCCCTGGGGCAACGTTGTCCCTGGACAGTCTGTCTGGGCCGCCGTTCAGGTGGCCTGGCACGTGCGCAGGAAGTGCTGAGACCATACGAGAAGGCGTTCTGTCAGATCGCAGAGACTCCTGGATCTGACACCGCCCTGACTGTTTATGTAGGACATCACAGACATGTTGTCTGAACGGACTAGCACGTGGTGGTCCCGTATGAACGGGAGAAAGCGCTTGAGCGCGTTCTCGACAGCTATCATGTCCAGACAGTTTATGTGAAGGCATTTCTCTCGGTCTGACCACAGGCCAAAGACCGGTCTGCCCTCGAAGAGAGCGCCCCAACCTAAGTTGGAGGCATCCGTCGAGATGACCTTCCGGTATGAGACAGCTCCCATTGTCACCAACCGCTGGTACCAGTCGACCGCTAACCAGGGCTGCAGAGCTGAAACGCAGTGACGACAAGTCACTCTGATTTGTCTGCAGCCGAGAGCCCAAGCCTGATGAGGCACTCGGACGTTTAACCAGCGTTGTAGCGGGCGCATGCGCAGCAGGCCCAGCTGAAGCACTGCTGCAGCTGATGCCATACAGCCCAGCATCCTCTGAAATGTTTGCAGAGAAGCGATGCTGCCCTTCTGGAAATATGCGGCCAGGTGTCGGACACGGCGCGTGCGCTGTGTCGATAAACGAGCCGTCATAGCCACAGAGTCCAGTTCTATCCCTAGAAAGGAAACTGACTGTCTGGGCAGTAATGAGCTCTTGGTCCAGTTCACTGTGAGACCCAGGCTTTCCAGATGACTGAGGAGCACTGTTCTGTGAGATAAGAGTTCTATCTCTGACTGTGCTAAAATCAGCCAATCGTCCAAATAGTTCAGAATTCGCATGCCCTGATTTCTCAAGGGGGCGAGAGCCGCGTCCATGCAATTCATTTATTTTGTACGGGGTGCTAAAGACAGGAGAGAGAGAGATAAACCAGTCTCTCGGGCGAATTTGCGCGAGAATTTGTCTGGTCGTGAGCATTTTGAACGGCCTTCTCATAAGAGCTTTGTTCAAATATCTCAGGTCTAAGATAGGTCTTAACGCTTCGTGCTTCTTGGGTACGAGAAAATAGCGGCTGTAAAAGCCTGACTCGCTCAGAGAAGGCGGTACTGGTTCTATGGCCCCTTTGCACAGCAGTTCGGCTATTTCTGCGCGGAGTAGATGCGCTACTTCCGCTTTCACTTTCGTCTCGGTCCGTGCTCGAAAGCGAGGGGGACGGCGAGCGAACTGTAGTGAATAGCCCTGCCTTATTGTGCTCAGCACCCATTCTGATACCCCTGGAATAGCCTCCCATGCTTTTACGTGTACAGCTAGGGGCACAATGGACTCTGGGTTCCGATCGCCGCACTTCGTGGGCTCGGGAAACTGAACCGGAGGTGTGTGCGCGGCTCGCTGACAGCGATGGCTGGCTGTATCACGTGTGACGTCCCGATTGCTTTGAACGGGGAACGTTTTGTGATAATATTGTGATGTGCGAGCAGAGCTTGGGGCGAAGTGTTTATTAGTAAGCGTGAGTGCTCGTAAGCGGGCACGTAGCTTACGTTCATAACTTGCCCGATGTGAGGCTGTTGTGGCCGTGTAACAGAGCTGGCAGCGAGTAGGTGTGAGCACAGAATTGGGCACATTTTCTACATCTAGCACTCGAGCGGCATTTGCCAGCTTTATGAGAGTGGGCTCTGTGAGTGTGTGAGACACGGGGGGTCTTGTGCTTGTGTGTAGAGGTGAACACTGAGGTGTGGGCACATTTTCTACATTTAAAACACCAACGGCGTGAGCCGGATAACCAGACATTATACTCTTTTCGAGATTTCTCTGGGTCGCCGTAAAAACGGTGGTTGTGTGCAGGCGAGCGGGTTGTGTTACCGACTCGTTGGCTGCCAAATACACAGCTGCAGTAGCCTTCTCTGAGGGGACTGACAGGGCGAGACACTTTGACGGTGGTCCGGCCGCGGCGAGACCCAGCCGTCTTATCCTCTCTGCTGTCGCTAGGAGGACTTCGCGTGCTCGGGTTTCAGCGCAATCTTAGGCCGAGGTCCACGCGGGGAGGCGGCCTGCGACGGCTGGCTGAGCGCGATCTAGGGCGGCCGCCCTGTTGTCGCTGCGAAGGCTGGGGCTGAGCTGGACGCTGGTTAGAGCTTTGCGCAGGCGGCTGGTCACGTGGGCGACCTGCAGCAGAGCTAGAGCGTTGAGGCAGGAAGAGGTTCATGGCCTGCGAGGTCTTCTGCACTTCAGAGAAGCGGTCGACGATCCCGTTTACCGCTGGGCCGAAGAGACCTGTAGGGGAGAACGGCGCGTCGAGAAACGCGGAGCGCTCTGATTCCCTCATGTCAGCGAGCGTCAACCAGAGGTGCCTCTCTGTGACGGTGAGCGAAGCCATGCATCTCCCAATCGCCTGCACCGCAGATTTTGTAGCATGAAGGGAAAGGTCCGTCGCATTCCTCAAATCCGTAATGGCGGCTGGATCCTTGCTTCTCTCGTCCCATTCGCGGAGGAGATCGGCTTGAAGGATCTGAAGCACAGCTATCAAGTGCAGGGCGGACGCAGCCTGTCCGGCGGCTGAAAACGCGCGGCCAACAAGAGCTGAGGTGGTCCTGCAGGCTTTGGATGGGAGGGCAGACTTTGAGCGCCATTTCGCAGAGGGCGGGCAAAGGTGCGCTGCGACCGCCTCCTCCACTGGGGGAATAGCTTTGTACCCCTTCTCGGCGGCGCCGTCCACTTGGGAGAGCGTTGAGGAGACGTGTGTGGAGTCTCGCGGAGAATGGTGCATTCCACGATTTAGCAAGCTCCGTGTGGAGCTCCGGCAGAAATGGTGCAGATCTTGAAACGGGCGCTGGGCGGCGGCTATGAAGGAAACAGCCGTCGAGTCTGTTGGGCGCGGACTCCTTCGGCGGTGACCACTCCAGGCCGAGTCGGTCGACGGCCTTAGACAGGAGGCGCATAAGTTCCACGTCCACGCCAGCCCGAGTCCTGCCGGATTCCTGGATTGAGGAGGAGGCGGAGTGATGAGAACTCGACCAAACCTCACTGTCCGAGGCCAGGATGGAACAGCTGTCACCTGGGTCGATTCCTTCAGCCTCGTCCCCCGAGGCGGCGGCAGTGAGGGCCGAAGCCGGCAGCTGCACGTCCGGGAGGGGTCAGAGAAGGAGAGAGTGAAACTCGCGGGATGAGCTCCGGCGAACGTTTCAGTGAGACCTCAGGCTTCGGTGGCCTCTGTGAACGCCGCTTCTTCTTGCGCGGTCCAGAGGGGGGCGGAGTGACAGCTTCCTCGTTGAAGGCCTCGAGTCGAGCCCGCAGGGTCGACAGCGGAAGCGCTTCACAGTGCACACAGCCTCCCGAAGCAAGAGCGAGGGCTGCGTGGTCTGGGCCCAGGCAGAGAGTGCAAATCACATGGCGGTCTCCGGCGCTGAGCGGGGCTTGGCAGGAGCCACAGGAAATGCGAGGCATTTTGAAACAAACGCCCGCACTCTTTTAGAAGTGAGTGTCGCGGTGGCGAACACTCACAGAGGCAATAGCTCAAAAGGATACTCGTCGCCGGATGGCGTAGCAGGCACGGAAGGCTGAAGGCGGCGAAGACGACCGGCTTCCTCAGGCTCTTTCCTCTGCGTGCTGGTCGCTGGTTTCAACGGTGGCGGCTTCTCTCAGAGTCCAGCGATGCGGAGAGCTTCGCTGAAGAGATGAAAATCAGTGAGCAGCCTCCGAGCCTGATATTTATACGCTAAACCTCGCCTCTTTTGGCGGGCTGTGACGCGTAGAGGGCGCGGGCACCCTCATTGGGTGTGACGTCACGCGCAAGGCTCAGTGGTAGGCTTCTGCAGTTGCCGCAGGGCAGCCAATGAGCACGCAAGATACCCTGTTCTAGGTCTGCTAGCTGCTGCACTGCGTTGACAATAAATGGAAAAATTAGGAAAGTTTTTTGGCTTCATATCTCGAGAAAAGATGACTTTACCCGTAACGTAAGCAACTTACACAATACGAGAGAACCTCTCGTAAGAGAACTGCCTTATCATGGAAACAGTACGTTAAAACCTTTTAGCAGCTCAATTTTTGTGAAATCAACTTTAAATTTGGAACTTGGTTAGACATAGTCCAAATAATAATAAAATAAAATGTTCACTACATCTGCTTTATAATGCACTTACACTTCTATAACTTTTTCACCCTTTCATTTTTTGATGTTCTTTCACTTCTTTAAAAAGAGACCAACCTCAGGTCTTTATTCCAAAACATTCATTACAACCATTTAAGTTCAGATTTATGCTCAAAAAGATCATGAATAGTGTATTTAGTAGGATTTTGAATGCGAGTGTAAGCTTTTAAAGGAATAGTTTACCCAAAAATCAACATTTTGTCATCATTTGTTCACCCTCATTTTATAAGAATGTCTTTCCTCCAGGAAACGCACAGGGAAATGTTAGGCTGAGTCTAAGCTTTTTTTCATTTGTGTTAGAGTTTAGTCAGGACAGACACACATTTCAAATCAAATAAATATAATTTGCTTCAGTTTGGCTCATCACGTGAAAATCAGCACAACGATCACGACAGAAACGCTAACAGTATTAGTTTATTAAACATATTAACAAACACTGCAACAAAAGTGGACTGTGATTTATAAATCCGACCTCAAAAAATGGCACTTTCCTTATTACTTTTTGTATGGAAAAGGGCCCTCCTACACCATGAGAACTTCATCTTTTTAACTTCATCTAAAGGTCTTTCTACTGGAAAGATCATTCTGTGTCCAGAGAGGATGGTCATGTGAGGATCAGGAAGATTTCATCACTCTTTTTGGGATATACACACAGACAGTCTTGAGTAAATGATCCTGCTTGGAAAGGCGCATGTGGGAGCGTCAGGAAATGGAGGTAATTCCTGAAAGGCGGAATGAAGCGAGAGCTGAAAGACATTAGAGAGATATGAGGCAGCTGAAGACAGAGGAGGGTTATGTAGAGTTAAAGCAGTGTTTGCTCGCGGCCCGTGCCGTGTTTACCCTCTCCGTGAGGAATTCCTGAGCCCCTCACTCTCTCGCCGCGCTGCATTTTTGTGGTTGGCCTGTGTGACATGGGAAAGTGTGGGAAAAACGGAAGCTCGAAAAAGCAAAAATTCACGGATGGAAACACTGATCTGACAAAAGAATGGAAGAGAAACCGAGAATAAGAGACAGGTGAAGAATGAGTTGGATTGGAAGGGACGAAGTTCTCCATTGCTATCAGTGTTATTTTCGTGTCAATGAGATATACTATTATAGTTTTGATTAATGGTTAAAACTAGTTTTTATTAAATTTTTTGTCGAATATTTAGTAATTTTGTTGTGTGTTCTTGTCATTTTTGTTATTGATTTATTTTCTGATCAACACGCTCACCGCGTTCTCCCAGCTAATTCGGTGCTGAGACCTATGTATCAAATCAAAAATGCAAAAAAGGTCTGCACTCTAAAAATCTTTCATTCTTGACAGGAGATAAAGTTGACAAACATTTTGGCTCTTTGCCTTCGTCAGTGTCACTTTTTAGAGTGCAGACCTTTTTTGCATTTTTATTATTGTTTACATAGTTTTTATTCATTTTTGTTTGAGTTATTTTAGTGCATTAAGTTAAATTAAATGAAAATGATAAATGTTGTCTTGGAAACTAGCTTAAATAAAATGTTTTATTATTAATTATATTTTTATTATTTTATTATAACTACTGCTGTCAAACGATTAAAATATTTAATCGTGATTAATCACATTAACGTCATATTTAACTCGCAATTAATCGCACATTTTTATCTATTTTAAATGTCCCTTGATTTCTTTTTGTCCCATTATTTTTTTCTCATTTTAATGCTCTTATCAACATGGAAAAGTGGATCAGCTTGCTTTGTGCAAATGTTTTTTTTATTGAAAACAACATTGGCATGTACTGTAGTGTTCAATTTCACACTAACATTCTCACTTGGAGCAGTCATATATGCTTTTGCCTTCTCTATTCCATGCAATTTCTGTACGTGGCTTGTAATGGTCTCTCTTGAAGGCAATTCGTAGGTTCAGTCATTGGATGCGATGCGAATGATATCAGCTAGACCCTCGTCCTCCACAATGTTAACAGGCCTACATGCAGTAGCCACCCATTTAGCTATGGCTGCAGTAAGTTTGTTCTTAGTTGTGGTATCCATGTGCTTTTGTCTGAAGTCATCCATTGTCGCCTGGCTTTGACGAGGGGGCGGAGAATTCGCATCAGCTGTGTGCTTGGCCATCGAGTGGTATTTCAGACTGGACGTGCTGCGATGATAGCGCAGTTCACAACTACAAAACACACAGATCACGTTGGTCTTGTCAATGGAACCATTTGGCAACTTTTTAAAAGTAAACTTTCCATTCAGAATCGTATTGGCATCCATTTCGGCGTCTCACGCTCGCCATCCACTCATAACGTAACGTTAGCCTACTACTCTTTGGCCGGCTCGCAAGCCCAAACAAGTGTGTGCGGCGTGCCTGTTGTTTTGTTTCCAGTCTAGCTAGATCCGGTGTGGTGCTGTAGTTTTTCTAACGTTAATAGTTGTTGAAAAAAACTACAAAGTTTGCTAGGCCAAAAAGAACGTTAATCTTGCAATAAAAAAATTGACGCCGTTAAAATGGGTTTGCGTTAACGCAGTTAATAACTCATTTAACTGACAGCACTAATTATAACTCATTGTTATATTTTCTTTCAGTTACATTTACTTTATTTTAAGTTAACACCAAGTTCTGGCATGAAACTCTAGATGGCGCAGGCTGATAGATAACTCATTTGGTTGTGATCGCAAAGTCATCTACACAGCACAGCTGATTGGTTGCTGCTGCATCAGCGTCCAATGAGCTGCAGCTAAACATTCAAATACTGGTAGTTTTTGCTGTTAGCGGTTTGTGGCGCACTTTCAGAAACCCTCCTCCTTCCCCAGCTCCACCTGTATAGATCTGCTACGGTGGTTAATTCATGTATGTTACAGCAGCTTGTCTTACATGCTCACAGCAGTGTCTGTGAATGTATTGGCTATAGTACGTCTCTGTACTTGCTCTGCAGAAACAGTAATGTAGCAGATCTATCCAGTCAAGACCAAATACATTAACATTGCCGATCTCTTTGAGAGTTGTCATGATAGTAATAAAACTTTGGTTAGTTTTAGATTTAGTTAACCCTGGTTGCAGATTTCGCATCAGAGGTCATGCATGGGATCAGAGCAGATCAGGGTCGGAAATCAAAGTGGGCCTGTGTAACCGGTCCTACTCGACCCGCTCCGCGTGGGATTCGATCCAGCATCTCCGGCATGGTAGACAGGCTCACTAACAAGGTGCTAAAAGACTGCAGTCTCTAGCATCATTTGCTAGTGCGCCTCTTGATGCCAGGGGAGTGAGGTTTACACATAGCTATTACTAACTTGCCTCCATTACACTCACTCCCATCCGGGTCACGCCACCAAATGCAACCGGTCCTACTCGACCCGCGGGATTTTAACCGGTGTCTCCAGCATGGGAGGCAGGTGCTCTAACAAGGGATGCTAAAATAGCCTCAGTCACTAGTGCAGCTCTTGATGCCAGGTGAGTGAGGCTTACACACACAGCTCTTACTAGCTTGCCTCGGTTACACTTGTGGCAAAAATGCCATCAGACTCAAGATACAGGGGCAAAAAATGCCCCAGTACAATTAAACAGTCTATTATGTTTAAAGTTGTTTAAAACGAAATATGAAATTGAATGAAAAGTGTCGATCGCACACTACAATTAGATTTGCTCATGTTGCATCAAACATATATCTTTACGTGTTTTTTTCCTTTGTTAACATGAGCCATGAACAATACTTCTGGAGCATTTATAAATATTAGTTAATGTTAATTTCATCATTTACTAATACATTCTTAAAATCAAAAGATAACATGAACTAACAATGAACAGCTGTATTTTTATTAACTAACTTTAATAATAGTGATGAAAATTTGTTAATGTTATTTATTAATGCATTTACTAATGGAACCTTATTGTAAAGTGTTTCCATTCTTCTGAATATTATTAATGAATAACATCTTAAATGTCAGTCTGTTCTTCATACAAATTTGTCACATGACTTCAGTGAAAAGTCTTGAAATAAAATTAGTGTAGGATTAACTTTGAAACAATTTTCACCCAAAAATTGCTAGTAAATTTCACAAATAATTACAAAGAAATGGCATGTAACATTGAATTAAACATGATATTTTGAAGTAGAGAGACTAAAGTAATTTTTGTTTTATTTTAAAACTTTTTTTTTTACAGTGTATTGCATATGATTCATATGGACTCTTGTGACACTCTTATGGTGCTTTTGTAGTATAAATCTGCAGGAGCGCAGACATTCTGCTTGATATCTCCTTTTTTGTTTCACAGAAAGAGAAAATAATAAGGGTTTATTTAAGGTCTAAATGAATTTGGCCTTGTAAACACTAGCAAAATCCTAATTTTCAGAGTCTCACAGCCTTGTTTTAATAAGTTCCACGCCTACAGATGCGAGTGCTGGCAAGCGTCCCGCTGACATCTGACCGACCAGTACTAATAGTCTGAAACTCCAGTCACCAATAAAGCACTGAAGTATCATTTCCTGTAAAGAGAGATCTGACATATGATTTAAAGCGTTTCTATCTGTGCTGTCGGTCCAAGGTTGAGCCGCCAAATGAAAGGACAACTTTGTGGACTCTACAAGGCAGCACTGTGTCCCCTCATTAGTGCACTAATGCTCCCGTTCTGCTTCTGGAGATTAATACTAGCCCAGCTTTATTTATTGTTCCTCAAAAATGCTTAGCGGATTTAACGTGCGAAGTTACAGGCGTGTTGGGTCCTGTTTCTGCCTCAGATAATTGCATTGGCTCTCAGTGGCCAAGCCTTCCACAGTATTCCTAGCGTTTATTGTCAGATGATGGAGGTCATCAGGGCTATTCAACTCAAAAGGCACAGAAACAGGCTTTCTGTGGAGCACAGATATAATCACTGTCTGATGTCATGTAGGCTGGCTAAACCATTCCCTTATTCAGTTAATCTACTGTATAATAATGTGTAGTGTGTATGTATTGTAGTTTTTGTAATCAAACTGTATTTGTGTATATACTCTTCAAGGTTTTCTTTGTTTTTATGGGTTGTTCCACAGGATGTGTTTGACAACGCTGGACTTTGACAACACTTTTTCTTTTTACTTTTAAACTGCTTTTGAACTGCTTTAATGCATCATCTTAACCCTAAAGCTACTGTATCATATTTGAAACTCAAATTTCTAAGCCTCTAAATGATCAACATGATTAAAAAGTTGTGATAAACCTATCACACACAATCTCCTCCAGTTCTTCTGTCTCTGATTGATAGTTTAGACTCTTTATCAAGTAAAAGTCTTTCAGTATAATTGTACAAACATCCACCTTTAGGTTGTGAAAATCTTTACTGATTTTTATCAAGTAAATGTATAACTTTGATATTGTTAGTAATATTTAAGATGAACACTGACTGGACTGAATCAACTTCCTTTGGTGTTTTCCCAAAAATGAAATAAAGTCTGCATTTTAATATGTGGGTGAACTATCCCTTTAACGCGTGTGATTCCACAGCAACTATGAGCAATAGGATATGCTGTCATGCTCTGTGGCTTCTGTTTTGAATAAATTATAACAAATAATAATCTTTTTGAAATGATAAACTATACCATCTACTCCACTTTCCCACAGCACAGTTTGAAATGGGTAGATAATAGATGTGAATTGAGGATTTAAATAATGCATTTTAATGTTGGGTTTTAGGGATTTTTTTCATTGTTTTATATGATAAACGATTTGTGCATTGTGTTTAATCAACACTTGTCCAGTGTATATATTAAAAAAAGCATAAGCGGTTCAACAGCATTCAATCAAAATAGAATAAGACACTTTATAGATGTGATGTTTTGTCTGTCCACAGGAAAGCATTATTTGAGACTCCAGCCAGTCACGGTAGCACCAGTGGACAGCATGTGGTGTATGAGACAGTGTGCGCAAAGACAAGTGAGGACACACACACACACACACACACACACACACACACACACACAACACACATCCTGTAGGTGGTTGACCATGTGTGCACTGACTGACAAGTTTAGCCAATCAGAAGCATATGTGGGCGGAGTCTCATTGCAAGCACACTGCACTCACAACAAAATGGATAAGTACATAATTAAATTCATTAATCTGTGGTGAATTTTCCATTCTCGCTTTCAGTATGGCTATTAAAGGATTAGTTCACTTAAGAATTAATATCACAGTATACTCACTACAAAAAACTAGACTACACCACTACCTCCAACCTCAAAATCCTCCGACATCATTGTTTTACCTTTTATTTATTTATTTATTTATTTATTTATTTATTTATTTTCATAAATGGTGTTTGTCTTAGTCTTTGCACGTTCGCTTTGTAAACACTGGATCGGTTCTTCCGCCTTCGTCACGCAAGACCTTTCAACATGATTACGTAATGTGTGGATCATCACAGCTAGTGCAAGACGAGCATTAGTGGTTAAAAAGTATATAAATGTTTATTTTTGTTATAAAATGTCCGCTGGTTTGTCTAGATAAGACTCTTATTCCTCGGCTGGGATCGTGTCGGGACTTTGAAGCTGCACTGAAACTCACATTTGAACCTTAAACCCATTTGGATGACATGGGCACAGGCGTAATCCTCTGAAAGTTAATGAGCAGGTATAGCGGTTGCGGCACAGACAGCGATGAAACGCCAGAAACAACAACAGGTGACTTTAATGTCATCATGGATGAAAAGAAAGAAAGGAGATGTGAGTTGGTCAGGATAATCATATTTTCTGTCTTCACCTTTTGATGTTAGCCTTATGTTGACGTTACCATACACTGCTGCTACATATAACTTCAGACTGTTAGCTAAATATGTAATATAGAACATTCTTTGTAGCTTACTAAAAATTCACAGTCCAAATTAAACCGCAGCATTTTCTGTCAGCAACGAAGTAGTGCTGTCAACGCATGTGATTTTTTTTTTTTCAGCTTTAACGCGTTAAAATATTTAAAGGTACAATACCTAAGATTTTTGCATTAAAATATCCCAAAATCACAAGCCCAGTGTTATATATTTAGTTAAGGTGATAACTTATTCAATATTCCAAATGTTTCAAACAATGTTTAAATCGCTGGGTGAGCTGGGAGTCGCCAGTCAATCGCGTCATATCCGCGTTACCCTCGGTTTCCGCTCGTACTGCGTGGAGTCCTGGACAAATGCGGAAGTTGTAGTTGTGCGTTAGCGTCTATCAAGCAACAAACGTCAGCTTGTTTCGCGCATTTGTTATGGAATGGAACACAATTATTCTTTAGCGATTGCAGCTGGTTCTGTCGACAAAGACAAGTCTCATAAACGCAAACGTCAACGAACGGGTCAACCAAACGACCCAAGAAGAATTTGGGACAAGAAGAGAAATAAAACCAGGCTCAACATTGGTGTGGCATTTCCTAAATGGAGAGAACTTCGTGAAAAACTCGAACTAGAAAGAGACGCCAATCTTGCATGTGTTTTAATTGACAGGTGAGTAACACCGTGTTCTGTATTAAATTTTCATGTCAGTAAAGGATTCAAAACAATTAGTATTATTGTTAGAATGTCTTGTTGTCTATGCATATGATGTGAAAAATCGTAAGGTCATATTCACCGCGAATACTTCTATGTAAATAAATATACGATGTTCTACATAAAGATTAATCAGTCCTTTGGCAAATGATGTGGGTATGTTCGAATGTACGTTAAAATGCGCAGCATTATCACAATTCAACAAATACAGTAACATCTGTGATAACTTATTTACTATTAAACCTTACTTTTCTTGCGGTTATTTCAGTTGAATGAAAAACAAGCATGTCATTAAACGCAACATTTTATAGAAATCGAACTTTACCTCATCCATGAAAATTAATTTTCGATTCCCGTCTGACTGATTTATTCATGGTGGAGTTGAAAACAACAGTTCCCATCATTCCGCGCTCCTTCACGTCGTCATCAAGCAAAGCCGTTGTTGTTGTTTTGAATGTAGCGCCCTCTAGCGGCATAAAATCTTAGGTATTGTACCTTTAACGCAATTAACGCAGCATTCGTTCTTTCTGTCATCCTTTAGCTGGCGTTTTATGATCATGCTCTTATTCATGCAAATGCTTTTAAACCATTCATGCGCGACAAGACAAAAGAGAACAAGGCAAAACCCTAACCCTCAGTGAATGTCCTCCTGACATACACACACACACACACAGAGAGACGCACGCAAGTATCGAGTTCTCTTTCACGCTTGAACTAACAATAACACCAAATTTATGCCAAAAGGTCCGTTTTGTCGAGTATCCCACAAGAATTGAACTAATCTTAAATTAGTTAAATAAAATCTTAAATGAAAGTAAAGAGTAGTGAGAGAATGAGACGCGTGAGATCCTGTCAGCAATGGCAGATCTTAAAGTGACAGCAGCCACTAATTCTCTCTGTCAGTAAAGTTAACCAAAGAACAAAAGGAACAGAGAAATAAAATTTAATTTATAATTTATGCAGTGCGGATTATTTTCATGGAGACATCAGTAGCTATATTAATTTCAGTGATACTGGCCTTCATTCATAAAAAAGATGCCATTAAACAATTTTTAAAATATACTGTCTTTATGTTGTTTCTACATTACAGTAGAAATTGAGTCTCACATTATTTAAATTTTATTTATACACAAAAAATGAATAGCTAACATTTTTTACTTTATAAAATGATTCTCTGAAGTCTTGGCGATTGGCCCCTATTAAACAATAAACTAAGAAAGACATCTTTTTCTTATGCATAGTTTAGTAGCCTACTATTCTTTTTGGCAGAATTTATCATTATAATCAAATTATTTCCTGGATTTTGTATCACCATAGTCCCTAAATGTAAATGCAGGAAATGGGATTTAAATCGAAAATATTTCCCCCCATTTTGTGTCCCCCACTTCTCAAACCAAAGTTACACCCTTGGACGTGTGGGTGAGTAAATTATCAGGAAATTTGAATTCTGAAGTGAACTACTCCTTTAAGGTCACTCAAAATATTCAAACTCACATTAGACGCTTTTAACATTAAATAAAGCACATACTCAATACCTGAGATGATCATGGTCATACTTTTTATGTGGTTGTACCAGCTGCAACGTTGCAGAATTTGAAACTGTTTCTAAAATACATTCGACGTACAATCGCCGTCAGCTGGTTAGGAATTAGTTGAATGTTGAATGTAGGAGCTCATGCCAGTTCAGTCTCTGGTATTTTAATGAGGACTCTTGGCAGCGGGTTCGAGGCCGCTTTGTCCGCTCTGGCAGCTGTTCATAGTGACTGTTCCAGCGTGAGGTTTGTTACGTGTCACTGAGATCGGCTAGTGTTAGTGTGAATATGAGGCGACTGTCTGATCCACCAACAGCTGCTGTGAGCTTCAACCTCCGGCTGATATTGAAGAACACACTCATGCTGATTCTAACAGTGCCATGCCAGATTATCCTGTCATACGAAGCTCCTGTCATGCAGTGTACGTTATTGAGATTTGGTGCGTAGAAGCTTTGCTTTTTTATGCTGATCTCAGGCTTTTGATGTAAATTATGAAAACTTAAACACACAGAGTTGAGTGTTTCATTCAGAAGAGCTGAAGTGACCACTGTGTGAAAGTTTGGGGTCAGTAAGATTTTGTCTCGGTCTCACAAAAGCTGTTTGATATACACTGCCGGTCAAAAGTTTTGGATCGGTAAGATTTTTAATGTTTTTAAAAGAAGTCTCTTCTGCACACTAAGGGCCCTTTCACATCTACCTTGTTTGGTCCGGACTTTCGGACTTTTCAGTTTGATCCGAATCAAAATGACAGGTGTGAAACCCCCCCGACCACAGTCCGGACCAAACAGACGAAATTTGGTCCGATGAAAAGAGGTAGTCTCGGTCCGGATCAAACTGAACAAAGGTTTGGTTCGTTTCTAGTGTGAACGCATTTTCTGTTTGGTTTGGACTTTCAGAGCATTCACAGGAAGTTCTGGTGGTTCCCGCAGGATTGCTTGCAGTCTTCTCCTGCTTTCCTGCCGGCGACGATTAAATGTTCGCACAACGAGGACGTTCATTTGGCGAATTTGAACCAGCCTCGAGTATAGTTGGTGCTGCAGGCAGTAGTGCCGTAATAATAACAGTATAGTGGCAACGGCATGCGTTTGTTCATTCATTCTTGTCAAAGTTTTTTTTTTTATTTTTTTTTTTTCCATTCTTGTCAAAGTTACCCGCAAATTGACAACACGATGACGTCAGACGCACGTCCGTTTACAAACCAATCAATGTCAAGATGAAGCCCACATACTGTAGATGATGATGACACAGGATGCACGTATGTCATGTAAAGTTCTTTAGTGCGCTCGCATAATTGCAATGTGAAACCAAACCAAAACAAACCGAATGTATAAAATGTTTTAAAACATGAACTTTGGTTCGGACCTCGGTGTGGACTTTCAGGTGTGAAAACGCCCAAAGGCTGCATTTATTTGATTAAAAATACACACAAAAAAAAAACAGTAATATTGTTAAATATTATAACAATTTAAAATAACTGTTTTCTATGTGAATATATTTTCAAATGTAATTTATTCCTGTGATCAAAGCTGAATTTTCAGCATCATTACTTCAGTCTTCAGTGTCACATGATCCTTCAGAAATCATTATAATATGAGGATTTGATGCTCAAAAAAACATGCATTATTATTATCAATGTTGAAAACAGTTCTTTGATTCTTTGATGAATAGAAAGTTCAAAACAACAGCATTTATTTGAAATAGAATCTTTTTTAACATTATAAATGTCTTTACTGTAACTTTTAATCAATTTAATTCATCCTTGATTAATAAAAGTATTGATTTATTTTATTTCCCTCAAAAAAAAAAAAAATCTTACTGACCCCAAACTTTTGAAAGGTAGTGTTTAATGTTACAAAAGCTTTTTCAGATAATTGCTGTTCTTTTGAACTTTCTATTTATCAAAGAATCATGAAATAAAAATGTAAATAACTGTTTTCAACATTGATAATAATCATAAATGTTTCTTGAGCATCAAATCATCATATTAGAATGATTTCTGAAGGATCATGTGACACTGAAGACTGGAGTAAATTCAGCTTTGATCACAGGAATAAATTAAATTTGACTATATATTCACATAGAAAACAGCTGTTTTAAATTGTAATAATATTTCACAATATTTTTTCTTTTTTTTCTTTTTTCTTTTTTTTTATCAAATAAATGCAGCCATAGTGAGCAAAAGAGACTTCTTTTAAAAAAAAAAACATTAAAAATCTTACCAATCCAAAACTTTTGACCGGCCGTGTATATATAATTTATATGCTATCGTTGGACTAGAAAATGTATTGAGAATCTTTTGTCACCTGTTACTTTTCAAAGCCTGTAAAACACCATTGCGTGCAAGACGTCCTTGGTTCCTCAATAACTGCAGTTCACAGATGCTCTTCTTCCATTGTTCAGTGGTCAGGAGGCGTTTGTCAGCTGGGAAAGAGAGCTGTAAGAGGACTGAGTGTTGTTTTAGCGTGGATGAGAGCGGCCGGCTCTGATGGGAGTTAGCGCTGATCCATACGCTCGCATTCTCTGAGATCAGCCGTCAGTACACATCAGCGTATCCTCTCATCCCGCTCAGCGCTCGCACATTAGCCGTAAACAGACCTCCATTGTTGTGATGTTTTTCCTTTTCTTTCTTTTCACTTGCTTGACCTCATCACTCACACAGATTTGAGCCAAATGCTTTCAAACTGGTTTTCACTCCAAGAATGTTCCCCATTTTTAAGCATTGGCTCAAAGTCAAAAAGATGAAGAGGTTATGTCTAATGAGTGATTCTCTGGAAGACTAGAGCACCATAGTATCAGAAGAAAATAAATCATTGACATTGATGTAATACAAACATTTTGTTTTGTTTTTTGCTGAAAGACAATCATTTTAAGTCAAAATGAAAGGCAGTTCAGCAAATTATATCATGATAATGCCAGTATATATATATATATATATATATATATATATATATATATATATATATATATATATATATATATATATATATATATATATATATAGTTATTAGTATTATAATGCTATACTGTATTAGTTATAATGCTATACAGTTCCCTCTATTAATATTGGCACCCTTGGTAAAAATCAGCAAAGGTAGGCTAGCTGTTAAAATAAATCTGCATTGTTTATCCTTTTGATCTTTCAAAATCATAAAATTGTACAGTTTCATTGAAGTAAAACAATTGAACATGGGGGGGGGGGGGGGAACTCACGTTATGAAATAAATGTTTTTCTCCAATGCATGTTGCCCACAATTATTGGCACCCCTTGAAATTCTTATGAGTAAAATCTCTGTAAAGTATATTCCCATTCATATATTTTTTTTTTTAAATAGCACACCAAGGTGAAATTGGCATGAAATTGTCAAGCCATGACTTCCAGTTTCACAGGAGTTTAAATATGAGGAAACACAAAGGCCAAATTCCCTTAATCATCCATCACAATGAGTAAAAACAAAGAATATAGTTCTGATGTGCATCAAAAGATTGTTGAGCTTCACAAAATAGAAAGAGCTGTAAGAAAATACCTAAAGAATTGAAAATCCCCATTTCCACTATCAGGGCAAAAATTAAGAAGTTCCAATTAACTAAAGATGTTATGAATCTGCCAGGAAGAGGACGTGTGTCTATATTGTCTTAATGTACGGCGAGGAGGAAAGTTTGAGTGGCCAAAGACTCTCCAAGGATCCCAGATGGAGAATTGCAGAGATTAGTTGAGTCTTGGGGTCAGAAAGCCTTAAAAAAAATCAAACAACCCCTACATCCCCACATGTTGTTTGGGAGGATTTCAAGAAGTAATGATGCTGAAAATTCAGCTTTGATCACAGGAATAAATGGAATTTTACAATATATTACAATATGAAATAGTTATTTTAAATTGTAATAATATTTCACTGTTTTTACTGTATTCTAAATAATTGCAGCCTTGGTGAGCAGAAGAGACTTCTTTCAAAACCATCAAGTAATCTTATTTATTGCAAACGTTTGTGTAATATCTGGTGTGAACTGTCCTGTAGAAAGGTTTGCTGAGACTCTCACATCAGTCAGGGACACAGAGACAGCGGGAACATGTTTTCCCCTCTTCACTCGCGTCTTTCTGAGCGCGAAATAGCTTCCAGCAGTCGAGTCACTGGATTGGAAGCCGGGCGTGATGTTTTCATTCTCCTGTGCCGTAAGGCCTCGGGGTGTAAATGAGCACCAAAATAAACAGTATATGGAGAGGGAATGAAAAGGAATAGTGTTCAGCAGCTCTGGGAACGTCTTTGCTCCTGTTGGATCAGTGCAGAGAGAGGGTCTGCTCTTATCAAACCCGTCATGCAGTCTTCAGCTTCTGTGAGAAAACCAGCTGCAGAATCTTTAGACTTTTATTTGAATCTTGAAAAAAGATCTTATTTTCTTATCCTCATAGTTTGACTTTGATTTCACACTCACTCACCAGCAAAGAACTCGTCATTTCAGGAATCAGTGAGTGCGTTTACAAAAATGCATCATTTTGCACCCAATACAATTTGGTCTTATTGTGAGTCATTCATCAGTGCATGTTATTCCAAAATAAATGTTTGTCTTCATAATCAGTGTGTAATAACTTATTCCAGCCCTGAAACTCCTTTTTCTGTCACCTAATGTCATCAATGGCTCATTTTTTACATTTTTACAACTTCATATAAACAGTCTTTCACCATGCAGTCGAAGTCCTGTCCTACATTATTTCTTCATTGAATATCTATTTTTATGTCACGTTATGCGAGTAGAATGGGTTGTGAACTTTAAAGGGATAGATCACCCAAAAATAAAAATGGACAATTATTATTCACCCTCATGTCGTTCCAAACCCGTGAGACCTTCGTTCATATTCGGGACACGAAGACCTTTTGGATTAAATCTGATAGATTTCTGTCCCTATGTTGACAGCTACACAACTAACACTTTGACGATTCAGAAAATTCATAAAGAGATCGTAAAACTAATCCATTAATGAGCGGTTCATTCAAAATTTTCTGAAGAGCCTCATTAGCTTGGTATAATGAACGGATTGAATTGAGGTTTTTATTCACATATAAACATTCATTAACTCACACATCAGTTATATTAAACAGAAGCTCAAGCTTGTTCGCTTGACGTGCGAGAACCAATGAGGTTCATTCTCGTGTTACGCAGCACGTTTGAGCTTCCACAAGAACCAATGAGGTTCATTCTCGTGTTACGCAGCACGTTTGACCTTTAGCAAGAACCAATGAGGTTTATTCTCGTGTTTTGCAGCACGTTTGAGCTTCCATAAGAACCAATGAGGTTCATTCTCGTGTTACGCAGCACGTTTGACCTTTAGCCAGAACTAATGAGGTTCATTCTCGTGTTACGCATCACGTTTGAGCTTCAGCAAGAACCAATGAGGTTCATTCTCGTGTTACGCAGCACGTTTGAGCTTCCATAAGAACCAATGAGGTTAATTCTCTTTACACAGCACGTTTGAGCTTCCCCAAGAACCAATGACGTTCATTCTCATGCTACTCAGCACGTTTGAGCTTGAGCAAGAACCAATGAGGTTAATTATCTTTACGCAGCATGTTTGAGCTTCAGCAAGAACCAATGAGGTTCATTCTCGTGTTACGCAGCACGTTTGAGCTTCCACAAGAACCAATGAGGTTCATTCTCGTGTTACGCAGCACGTTTGACCTTTAGCAAGAACCAATGAGGTTTATTCTCTTGTTTTGCAGCACGTTTGAGCTTCCATAAGAACCAATGAGGTTCATTCTCGTGTTACGCAGCACATTTGACCTTTAGCCAGAACTAATGAGGTTCATTCTCGTGTTACGCATCACGTTTGAGCTTCAGCAAGAACCAATGAGGTTCATTCTCGTGTTACGCAGCACGTTTGAGCTTCAGCAAGAACCAATGAGGTTCATTCTCGTGTTACGCAGCACGTTTGAGCTTCCATAAGAACCAATGAGGTTAATTCTCTTTACACAGCACGTTTGAGCTTCCGCAAGAACCAATGACGTTCATTCTCATGTTACTCAGCACGTTTGAGCTTGAGCAAGAACCAATGAGGTTAATTATCTTTACGCAGCATGTTTGAGCTTCAGCAAGAACCAATGAGGTTCATTCTCGTGTTACGCAGCACGTTTGAGCTTCCATAAGAACCAATGAGGTTAATTCTCTTTACACAGCACGTTTGAGCTTCCGCAAGAACCAATGACGTTCATTCTCATGTTACTCAGCACGTTTGAGCTTGAGCAAGAACCAATGAGGTTAATTATCTTTACGCAGCATGTTTGAGCTTCAGCAAGAACCAATGAGGTTCATTCTCGTGTTACGCAGCACGTTTGAGCTTCCATAAGAACCAATGAGGTTAATTCTCGTGTTACGCAACACGTTTGAGCTTCCATAAGAACCAATGAGGTTAATTCTCGTGTTACGCAGCACGTTTGAGCTTCAGCACAAAACAATGAGGTTCATTCTCGTGTTACGCAGCACGTTTGAGCTTCCATAAGAACCAATGAGGTTAATTCTCTTTACGCAGCACGTTTGAGCTTCCGCAAGAACCAATGACGTTCATTCTCATGTTACTCAGCACGTTTGAGCTTGAGCAAGAACCAATGAGGTTAATTCTCTTTACGCAGCACGTTTGAGCTTCAGCAAGAACCAATGAGGTTCATTCTCGTGTTAAGCACGTTTGAGCTTCAGCGAGAACCAATGAGGTTCATTGTCGTGTTACGCAGCACATTTGAGCTTCTGCAAGAACCAATGAAGTTTGTTATCGCGGGTCAAGCAGTTAAGTTTATGTTTATGTACGCTGATCAATGTTTATATGTGAATAAAAGCCTAAATTAAATGTGTTCATCATATGAAGTGATCGAGTCTCTTTAGAAAATTGTGACTAAACCGCTCAAATCATATGGATTATCCTTAAGATCTCCTTATGAACTTTTTGAAATGTCAAAGTGGTGGTTGCATAGGCTGTCAATTGAGTGACAGAAAAGATCTTCATTTGTGTTCCGAAGACGAACACAAGTTCAAGGGTTGGGAACGACATGAGGGTAAGTAAATATTTTTCATTTTTAGGTGTACTATGCCTTTTCTATTGATCAACATATGCAATAATTAATCAATAACAATAATCTTTATTATAATATTAATGGCAATAAATGACAATAATGATTTAAATGCGTATCAGTTGTGGCCAAGCTTCAGGCATAGGCTTTCACTGCCAAAAAAGCAGAAAAAAGTGTAAAGTATTCAAGTCCACAAGAATTGCACTTTTTGTTTTTAAGTGTTCAGAGGTCCACTTAAAGAACAATTTTTTTTTTTTTTTTTTTTTTTTTTTTTTTTTTTTGCCTTTACAAGATTTTAAACCCAAATGTACTGAAAGTGATAAATGGTTGATTGTTTGTATGACTAAAAAGTGTGTCAAGCATAGCTTTGATATTACGCAAAATGGCAACAGAAATGCTTTTCTATAACAGCTTTCCTTAAAACACTACTGGTCTGAAGAGTATTTTTAATAAAGTGATTTGGTGACGTGATTTTTTTCTCACTTTAATCACGTAAAGATGCAATTTTTTTTACTCTATTTGTTTTTTACTCAATAGCCAGGTTTCCATCCAAGGGTTTTTTTTGCGAAAAAAGGTTTAGCGCATCAAAATGTTCACTGATATAGTTGATGGAAATGCCAATTATCGATAATTTTTTGCAAATGTCGACACAATCCTTTTCCGTTTAACTTTAGCGCATAAATTCTATGTCGATACTTTAATTGTCGTGAAAAACTAGTTTGGAAACACTTTTTGTCGAGAAAAGGGGCTTTAACGCAAATAAATGTGGTGTCACATGATATTTTCATCACGTGCAAGGTGCAGTCGTCACAACAAAAACCATGGCCGGTTGTTTTACTAACCCCGAAAGTTTCGCCCATCAATCTATACTCGGCGCAGGTACTCCACTTTAGTGTCGGAACCAGTGGTCGGTGGTCGGTGGCAGTGGCGTAACTTTGCTTTGAAAAGTGGTGGACACCGCACAACTCGTTTTGCTATTTGTTTATTTAATAACCGACTTTACTTGGGGACTCTTTCGTTTTGAATTGTTCTGTTTACAAGTAGAAATTGAAATGAAATGAAATGAGTTTCGGTTCATTTATGAGACGAGAGTCCAGTTCACGCGCCGGCGCCTCCGTGATATTTTATTTAACCTTTATTTAACCAGGAGAGTCTCATTGAGATTAAGAACCTCTTTTGCAAGGGTGACCTGCCCAAGACAGGCAGCAGTACAAACACATAGGTACAGACAAATAACACAGAAGACTAAAGCTAACATTTCATATAAGCATTTAAAATAATGTTTACAGTCTTAGAGCATTTAGCCTACATTAAGGCATCTGCCTCTAAGTCTTTCATTTTGGATTTAAAAGCATTTAGCGAGATTAACTCAATGAGTTTCAAGTCCTTTTGCACAGTATTTCATGCTGAAGGTGAAGAATACAGAAATGCCTTCTTTCCCATTTCCGTACGGGCCTTGATGATCTATTTTCTACTATATTTACTTCTTATTTATTAAATCCATGCAATTGGTTGATGAAACATTGATTAAAATTAAGATACAATTAATAAAAAACGAAATTCACTTTAAAGAAAGGCTTTGTGCTTTCTGTTTGAGGTCTCTGTGAAAGTTTTAAAGTCGCTTTCAGTGCGGTCATGTCCGTAACGGAGAACTGTCACGTCCGTAACATCGTTTTTTTCCTCATAAATGCGAACATGAAAAATAAAATAAAAATAATATTTTATGTTCTATGGAGGCCGACCATTCTTCATCGGGTTAGTATTAGGCTACTTTTGTTTTGCGCAGTGTAATTCATAGAATTACTAAAAAATATTTTGCCACCTAAAAGTTAAAGATTTTTTGTGTCATGTCTCATGTGTATTTCCCTCATATTAAATATACAACGCATGTGTAGACTGATATTTTTCTAATGTCTGGACTCCTTTATTAAGGGAGTATGGATATATAAACAGACGTTTCAGTATTAAATGCATTTTCTGAGAATTTATATTTCAAGTTTTGACTGCAAATGTCACGTCCATAACGCTGGAATTGCCCAATTTTAAAGAATTTATCCTCAACTAGTTTTTTTGGGGAAAGTGTAATATTGAGCCTGGCAAAAAGTGGCAAAAAAAAAAAAAACTTTCTGTAAAGTGTCTCCACAACTTCCTCCCAAAACGCCTTATTGCGTGGTCTCTCCCAGACCCTTGGGCTTCGTCGCATAAGGGTAGTTACTTCGAGCCCTATCAGATTAGCAACTGCTTCATTCTGCAATCGTCTTCTGATATTTCGGACACTTGCTATTATTTGTGAAATTGAAATGACAGTAAGCTGGCAAATTTCAATTAACTGCCTGAATACTCTCTCCGTTTTTTTTGTTTTTTTTTTGTTTGTTTGTTTGTTGTTCGGGGGTGTGCTGACTGGAACCTCAAAAGGTAGAATTTGCAAAAAAAAAAAAAAAAAAAAGTATGGAAACGGCTCAAGGGCACTTTTTTTTGCGATACACCAAAACATATGCGACAAATAGCTTTTCGTCATTCGTGACGTCATCACGCACACAATCTTATCGGTAAAAGGCCAATTGAATGGAAACAGTCTGGAGACGGCAAATTTCGTAATGTTTTTTTTTTTTCGCATATTCACTTTGTCGATAACATAACAGCGCAAAAAGTGGATGGAAACGAGGCTAATGTAGATTGGAATTCAATTACAGCTCATACGTGTGCATGTTGATTCATTGTGTTGTTGTGTGTTCACAGGTTTGTCCATGTACAGTAAACTCTTCCACGTTCAGGGCTCCAAGAACAGATGAATGAGGCCAAAGGTCAACCGTACCAATCAGCTGCTCTCTGGGATATGTTACACACTTCCTCTTCTACACCCTCCAACTGCTCAGAACATGAACATAAAGAGTTCAGCTCTTGAATTTACCCGTTTCTGTCTTTATACTGTCTTCTGATAATCAATATTTCCCCTAAAATGCCTCCTAACTGGCCTTGTGTGTCTTTTTGAGTGTGTGATAGTTCACAACATTGCTTCGATTGGATCTGTTCCAAAGGTTTTCTGGAGGCGTTCTGCCTCTCGCTGTCCCATACGTGCAGTTGTCCAGGCTTCATTTTCACCCCACAACTGATGCCATGTGAAGAGCGAGTGGACTGACGACTCACGACAGCTGGTGTTCGAGCACACGGAGCCAAACACACACCAACATCAACCTGTCCATCATATTTATCCATGTTTACATGAACATACAGAAGATGTCAACTTTCATCACCGCTCGTTAATGATCTCTTAACAACTTCTGTTGAAGTGCCTCATTCAGGTGTGATGAACCACATGTCCAGGTAAAATTGATGTTGTTCGTAATGATTTTCTGTCGTTGGATCTGTAAAACTAATAATTACAGTCTCTCTTTAACATACAATGGCAGTTTTTTGACCAATGTCCTGGTAATGCTTGATACATCATGATCAGCACACGTGCTGATGGGATGACGTTGTGTTTTCAGTTTGATTTTAGTTGAACGCCTCACTTTTATTACCTAGCCAAACACGAATAAATAACAGCACCTCATTCATGCAACAGAAACAGAACAAAATTCTCACAAATCGTCACTTTGAGTTAAATGTTACAGCTGATGTAAACAGTTTACATAAATTCAATTTGTTTCATGAATGGGGCCGATTATGCAAGATTGACCTTGTTTAATGTTTATTTTAGTTCATACAGTATTTGTATATTGTTTTCTCTCCTGAATTGACTTGAATTTCCTCTCATTTTATGCATGACCAGAACAATGAAACTTAATTAACATGCTAACGTGCTAGTACCTTTTTATCGTTCAGTTGTATCAGTAAACTGGAAGAAATGTCAGCTACTGTTTTGTGATTACTTTTGTTTTAAGAAAAAAAGTTATGAAAATCATGTGATGTTACCATTTTTAATCGTCAAGGAGAATTCAAGACAAACTTCATCAACGGCCCTTTTGTCCAAGACTGTTTAATTAAAAAAGTGTTTTCAGGAGTAATAGCAGTAAAAACATTAGCAGTTGTGTCTGCATACATCAGCTTCACTTAAGAGCTAAAAAATCAAGTCAACCAAGTCTAACCAAGTCAATGTTTTCTCATATTTCATATTTTTTTCCAGCATGTTTGTAATAACAATATCAGTAACACCGTCACGTTAGACAAACAGTGTCGATTACGGTAGTACACACTAAAACGTTCTGTTTGGGAAATGTTGCTCAATTGAGTTACGTTATACAGAAACCATCAGTTGATCCAGCACGTGTCGTCTCAGAGCGACTGTCCTCAGTACAGATGTTACGAAGCTTTGCATTGCCGTTTCAGAGTTCAGAAATGGCACGAGGTTTGCCTAAAGGCAGTTTAAAAAGTTGACCAAAAATTACACATTACAAGTGGAAAAGTCACTTCAAACATAAAAGTTCGAGGGATCATAGGGTCGTCTGATGTAGTGCTTGGAGAAGCCTCTGGCTCCTGGGTTTGGATGTGTGTGAGAAGGATGAACAGAGGTATTCATTCAGAGTCCAGTTCCTTTCGACTCTCGAGCGTTCCGAACCCACGTTCGGGCTCCGTGTCAGGGTCTGGAGGCCCTTCAGCTGCACTTGCAGGATTTGACGATCATGTTGGAGAGCTGCTCCACTTTAGGTATTCGGCCCACGTAGTAGAGGATGGTGAGCGGCTCCAGGTCTTGAGGAACGCAGCAGGGGGACGCGGACGCCTCGGGGTTCAGCGTGTTGTACAGGCTCAGCAACTGCAGAGAAATCAGGAACATCACGTCAGGTACCTTCATTTCTGTAGCGCTTACTATGGACAACACAGATCGTTTCAATCAGGTTCACTTTAAAGGGTTAGTTCACCCGAAAATTTTAATTCTGGGACCATCAGAATAAAGAGTTAGCAGATATTAAGCAGACAGTCAATTGATACTCTAATGAGAGTTAGTTGACATGTAGTTGCAAAGTTCCTTATAGTTAGTAGAATGTCTAAAGTGGAATATCAAAATAAAGTGTTACCAATTTCTGTCATTAATTCCTCACCCTCATGTCGTTCCAAACCCGTAAGACTTTCGTTTATCTTCGGAACACAAATTAAGATATTTTTGATGAAATCTTGAGTCTTCTCATCTCTTCATGGACTGCAATGTAACTGCAACTTTCAAGGCCCAGAAAGGTAGTAAAGACATTGTTAAAATGGTCCATGTGATGAAAGTGGTAAAACCTTAATGTTATAAAGCGACAGGAATACTTTTTGTGTGCAAACAAACCCCAAAATAACGACTTTATTCAAAAGTGCAGTGCTTCCAGTTTCTATGTCAGAGCCCCGGCTCATCATTGGCCGGCTCCTGCGTCAGCATCACATGCATGTGTCGTGGGCTAAAGTGACCAGCGACGGCCAATAGTGAGGCAGCATTCTGCCGTAGAAACTGGAAGCACCGTAGTGCGTTTCTGTTTACTAAGTGAATAGCGTCAGAGACTGACACAGAAGTATTTTTGTTTGTTTTTTGCGCACTAAAAGTATTCTCGTCGCTATATAACATTAGATTTGAACCGCTGTCGCCACATGGACTATTTTAATCATGTTTTTACTACCTTTCTGGGCCTTGAAAGTTGCAACTCAAGATTTCATCAAAAAGATCTTCATTGTGTTCCGAAGATGAATGTAGGTCTTGGGGTTTGGAACGACATGAGGAATTAATGACAGAAATTTCATTTTTGGGTGAACTAACCCTTTAAAAATAAATGGCAAAATAACCGTGTCAATGTTGCAAAGTTCATCAAGTATGAAACAAATTCAATGTATGCTGTAAATCAGCTCTAGAGAAGACAACAGTGTTGTTATTCAGCTCAGTTCAATTCAGTGTTGATTCAGTTCAGTAACAGTGTCAATGTTGCAAAGTTCATCAATTATTAAATAAATTCAATTTAGGCAGCATAGTCAAGTCATATGGAAATAAAACAATGACAAATGTTTTTGAAACAAAAAAGCTTGTTGAATTGGTAAAGCGAAATAAGATGGAACGAAAATTGCCTGTTGAATATTATAGGTTGTATTTTTAAACGTAATTAATATTTTGGAAGTGAAATCTGAAAGCTGAATATGGATAATTGAATTTTTAATAATGAAAACGTGTGAAATATTCACAGCTTAATTATACAACCATGTTGAATTTCAGCCCATAAAAATGCAAGCCCTAAAAATACAATGCATTAAAATGCAAGCAGGGTTAATGCAATGCATATTTTTTCAAGCAGTGCAATTCAACAAGCTTTTTTGTTTCAAAAACATTTGTCATTATTTTACTTCCATAAAGTCACCTTTATTTATTTAATTGAAAAGAGCATCTTGGACATTCTTCAAAAGAAAGTTAGACGGGTTAAAGCAACACGATGTGAGTTGTGTTCTCTCACCGAGCTGTGTGTGGTGTCGGCGCTGCGCAGGTACGGACACGGGCCGGAGCAGAAGTTAGCGTGATACCCTTTGGGCTCGTGGATCCACCTCCAGCCCAGATCCTGCCGGAAGTCGATGTACAGCGGCCGGACGCAGCAGTTCTCCTCGTAGTTTCTGAAAGGAGAAGGAAAGCCGTCATTTTCGTTTACATCCTTGCTCTCTTTCTCTCCTCATCCGAGTGTCTTCCTACACTCGGATGTTTCCAAAGGAGCTTTCGCACCGGGTAGTTCTAGGATCTAGCCACCAGGATGGTTCCCCAAGAACTGATGGCTCCCTTAGGGACGTTTTCCTGGTTGCATTTGCACTGCCAGGAGGAACTATGAAGTGACGTAAGACACTTGTTGTTGTGACTTTTATTTTGATGGCGCTGAGAACGCCAGAGCCTGAACACACAGCGCTCACATTCACCATGTTCATTAGTTTACGATCTGTCTAACAGTCCTGTCTTATATGTTATTAGATAGAACTGTTATACATAAAGTATACAGTAATGAAAAGGCATTAGCCCAGATAGCACACTTCTATTTGATGTGATATTTACATCTGGAAGACGTATTTTTAAGAGTGTTTGCTCATCTGCAATACGTCTATAGGACGTTTCCTGTCAGATGTCAAATAGACGTTTAGAAGATGTCTTCAAGATGTAATGATTTAGAATGCATGTTAAACTGACATCTTCTAAACGTCTATTTGACATCTGACAGGAAACGTCCTATAGACGTATCTTAAACACTCTTAAAAATACGTCTTCCAGATGTAAATATCACATCAAATAGAAGTATGCTATCTGGGAGCTTATGCCGTGTGTTTGTGCCCAGTGTTGCTGAGCAGAAATACATAATCATGTTTCTCTTGGTCCCTCAAAGTTGTGTTGGATTTTCTCCTCAGCGTAAAGGTTAAGAGGCTCATCTATCACTGTTTTTCATGTTCGTAGAGTTAGTTTCTGGAGTAAATATATAGGCTAACGTTACGCCTGTGTGGTTACACAGCTTCTTTTAAATGGTGGGTGCCGATGTTTCGCGTGCGTTCGGCCAATCAGCGAACACTAAGGTCACGGATAGTTCCTATAGCGCTGGTTTAGACGACTCTGAAGTAGGAGCTCAATTAGTTCCTCCAAAAGGAGTTCCTAGAACTAAAATCGTTCCTAGTTCCTGAGGTGCGAACACGCCAACATCCGGGAGCTTCCGCCAATAGTTCTAGGAACTATGAAAAGGTTCCTCCGGTGCGAAAGACCCTTAAGACTTCTATTTCTATTAACATGTCAGACAGTCTTTTAAAGCTCAGAAATTCCACTGTAAGGTGTGTCATTTTTTCCCTCCTGGATCCGACCCAGGTGGGGAGAGCTCACAGAGACACACACTAAAGAGCCAGCGCACTACTTAGCATACTGGGACAAATCTAAACTTGCAAGCTCTTGCAGACGCTTCCAGCCGTCAGGTGCCAATTAAAAGGTTCATTCTTACAGGAAAAACCTCTCCAGACACATGAAGTTCTTGGAATGTGAATTTGAATGTCGTTTTTAAGAAGAAAGCAGATCAAATTCAGCTTGCGTTCCTGCCTTACAGAATAACATTTACATTTATGCATTTGCCAGACAAGTGACTTATATTGCATTCAAAGTATATATTTGATCAGTTCATGCGTTCACTGGGAATCAAACCCACGACATTGGCGATGCTAGTGCTAAACTGCTGTATCTTCAGAAGTAGTGCTGGGCAACGATTAATCGCGATTAATCGCATCCAAAATAAAAGTTTGTGTTTACATAATATATGTGTGTGTACTGTGTATAATTATTTTTTATATATATAAATACACACATATGCATGTATATATTTAAGAAAATATGTTATTTATATATAAAATATAATATTTATATATAATATTAATTATGTTTAAATATATATACAGTATATACATGCAAATGTTTCTTAAATATATACATGCATATGTGTACATTTATATATAAAATATAATTATACACCGTACACACACATATATTATGTAAACACAAACTTTTATTTTGGATGCGATTAATCGCGATTAATCATTGCCCAGCACTACCTTTCTAGCACTCAGTATCAGTTCACACGCGTCCCTCAGAAAGTGTGTTTCGGTTTGTATAGAGCGCTGCAGTGATGACGTATTTCTATAGTCCAAAATGTAACTTCACATCACCCTAGTTCTTTCGACAAAAACTCAATAGGATTTTTCCATTGGCTTCTGGGTTTATTGCAGAAAATAAGGTCTGTAACCAACAAACGTTTCTTACTCATTTTGTGAATTTCTTACACAACTTTTATGAATGTGGCAGCCCAAGTACAATTGGCAACAGGGCCGGCCCGTGGCATAGGCAGTATAGGCAAATGCTAAGGGCGCCAGTGCCTTATACCCTAGGGGGGGCGCCAGAGCCGCGTAAGGAACTTTCCGCTTTTATTGTACTTCATTAACAGGGTCACTGCAACGAGTGGAGCAATTACATAAGCCTGCCAGTGGCGCAAAAAGCGGGTATACCTGTATGTGTAGCGGAGTAGGCGCCCTCATAAGATTTCATCATAGAATTTTGACAGGGGACCCCCCTCCAATAATATCGCGAGCGGGCGCGGGTGCCGTGAGCGCTGAGCGAACAGGCACTAGTAGTGAGTTGTCTTTGAAAAAGATAGATAAAGCAAAAAAGCGGCCGGGGGCTAAAATAGAAATAGCCCATTCGTTTCGTTTTGTTTTGTTTTGTTTTGCTTAATCGGCGGCGCTGGGTTAGTGCTGGTGTAATCCATTGGTCAAAAAAAAGTCAGCGTTAGCTTTTTTTCTGACACCGCATGAAACGCGTAGATCAGCGGCCCATTGGTTGTTTTCTTGATTGACACTGGGCTGGCCCAATCACACCTTTAATGTGAAGTATAGAAAAATACTCTTTCTATTAGTATAGAAATTAGTACAAAACTTATGAAAGTTTTCTTTATTTTTCAGTGCATTGTTTTACAATATATGAGTATTATCATGGGATTAATATTATAACTATTATTATGTAATGTAGACAGACACTAACTAAAAGAGGTTTGAATTTTTCTTTGTTTAATTTGAACACTGAATATGGGATGGAGCTTTTAATTTTGAACTCTCAAAGTGCACCAGATTGATGAATTTAACATTAAAATGCACAAAATTTGTATCTATTACAAGATACATGGTCAGATAAAATGTATTTGTACAATGCAACTATGTAGGATGATTGAAATATCCTTGAACGTTCTTTGTAGCATTTGTATAAACAATTTATTACAGTTCAAGTCATAATTTGCTTGTTGAAGTTTTGGAGTGACTATCTTGCCTAGGGCAACCAAAGGGCTAGAGCCGGCCCTGATTGGCAAAAGTAAGAAGCTAAACGTAGGCTTTATAGCCTAGACCGCGGTCACATGACTTCAATGTCACTCTTTCAGTGTTTATTTAAAAACAATTCCCCTGAAAGTTTGAGTTAGAATAATTTGTTATTATAAATGTAACAGGGACTAGTGAGTAGATCAGTTGACCTGTTCAGTTTGAAGACGTTTCATGTCGATAATCTCATTTTTCATGACAAGTAAATGCTTTAATAAGATCAGAAGGGTTTTTTACTAGAGGTCCAACGATACCCTCATGGCACAATTTTATACATATCACGATACTGAACTCACAATACGATATTTGCGATACTCCAAGACATATGTTAAAAGGTTAACTAAATATGAACTGTTGATTAAAATGCTAAATTAAGTTTTACATTGTGTGTGTAAATGAATAGGCTTGGACTTGGTGCTGGAAACCCAAAGCACAGGACAATAGAGACACCAGGATAACAATATTCATGATTCTGAAGCTGAAAATACAGAATTATTTTAGATGAATATTCGTGCACTCTTTCACTGACTAGATATAGTCAGATATAGATATATTTAAATAATGTAGGCCACTTTTACTGGTATCATTTGGCATTATCAGGACCCACAAATATTCCCCCATTGCATTATTATACATTATATTCAACATTATATATAGCAGTTTAATGTAGTACTGACACTAAAACTTTTCTCACACAGTAATTGTTTGGGTGAACTATCCATGATGCATATTGTTGCATTTTTGTAATGTGATATATTGTTACACACCTAGTTTTTACTGATGTATATGTCATAGAATTAAACGTGAATATATCTGGAGCTTATTTCAGGCATTTAACCATAAACCCATTGATGTCAGGACTATGGATCCAGAAGTTCTAAAATGCTTGTTTCCTGGTTTTGGACAGCAAAAACACATCATCGTTCTTCACTGTGTGACGCTGCCTTCCAATTGGTCCAAAATGAGAAGACAATAGGGCTGTGCCGGTAAACTTGACCACTAGTTGTAAAACGCCACCGCGGTGGCTGAGTAGCGGTGGTCCGTTAAAACTTTTTTTTTTTATGTGAATGCTGTTTCACATTAATATTATGACAGCAGTGAAGCACAAAGCTTTGTTTACAAAATAAATAATAGGTTAGCAATCAAATATTTCATCGCAGCCATGGAAACTTTGGCTTCATGACGAGTGAGCCCATAAATGTAAGCTTTGTCGGCTTTGTATTCTGTTTTGCGATCCGGTAACCCGATTATCAGCGAATTTAATACTATTTCATTAGTTATTCCACTGGAAATGGAATCTCTTGTTTCTTTTCCCTAATCTTCACTCACGTCTCACCCATTTCCGCAGGGGATTATAAACGTTTCTTCCTTTGGTTCGTTTTAAAGTAGGCCTATTATATTTGCATTCTTTACTGTGGTAAAGTAGAAAAACGCAGTAGGAAAGATCGCCTACCTTTTTACTTGCACGTCAAATTCTTTTTAACACAGTTTGTGCTTGTTATTAGACTTGGTAAGGCGCATCAAGATTATTTGTAGTCTGCTATACACACACGCGTGGGTGATTTTAGTTTCGCTTTCTCTGGTAGTGTAAAATCAAACATAGCCTAAATGCCTTGTCCTTGTGGAAGATAAAATTCGCTCTTCAGACCTTTTACAACAAGTAGAAAACATGAAGATATAAAAAAAAAAAGAGAGATGGTATTTTTCTGCTCGTGTCTCACATCCCTGATCCCTCTCAAAGCGCAGAGCTATAGGCTATATCACACGTCTTTGTGTGGAAATATTGAACAAATGTTTTTTAAATATTGAAATTTATTATATTATTTAAGTTCATATTATTTACTGATATTTATTTCAAGTGCTCAAATAAACAAGCATGTTTGTTACAAAATGGATGTTTGAGCCTCGTTTATTATTATTTTATTTCCAAATGTATTTAATTGAGGTATATATTTAAATATATAACACCCTCCAACCACCACGGTGGTAAAAGCTGCCACCGTCACAGCCCTAGAAGACAACACAATTTAGTTGTCTAGCTTTTGGAACAGCCTTCATGTCAGGAGCACCAATGATGCTTTCAAATGTTAAAATGCAAAAGTCTTAGTAGGCGACTCAGCAAGTTTGGGAACAGAGCTACAGTTTGATGTTATGAAGTTGAAGAAAGGCTCACGAGAAGCAGTAGTTGGTGTCCAGGGCCCGTTTCCGTCGCCTGGAGGAGGGCAAGACATCCAGCCGGTGTGGAGGCAACATCATCAGGATCAGATGCGGGAGAAGCTGCTCCTTCTGCTTCTTCAGTCGACCCAAATCCCATCGATTCTCCTCGTACTCGCCATCCATCCCTAAAGACACAACAGAAGCACAGACACGCTCACATCAGAAACCTTCAAGTCTGGATCATGAAAATTAATACTTTTTGGAAGACATTGATGTTCAGTTCTGTTTCAATCCAATGTGAGTCAGACAGAGGAACGCAAAACTTTAAGACCACCTGTGGTGAAAATCCTTTTTTTTTTTAATGTTGTTTATATGTCTATGTGGTGTTTTTAATATGCTTTAAGACATACCATGTGTGAATTCATAAGTCGACACCATTGCTGAGTATTTTCTCCTTAAAACTGCAGTGAACCAAAGACAGTCTCAAAAACACGGTTTGAAATCGCTGGTTTTTCTGACGTCACATTCTTACAAATTTATTAGAATTCTTAAAGAGGACTTATTTTGCCCTTTTACAGAGTCGTGACGTTGTTTTTAGGCTCTAGAACAGGTTTTCCTGCTTGAACGTTGATTATTTTCCCTATATTCTCCATTGTTGCAGCTCCTCTCTTCCCAGTCTGTCAGTAACGCTCCGTTTACTTCCTGTCTCTATGAAGCCCCTCCTTCTGAAAAGCACACTGTGCTCTGATTGGTCGGCTGGGTCAGTGTGTTATGATTGGTCAACCGCTTCAAGTGTGTTTGGGAAATGTCCCGCTCTTACCATAACCGCCAGTTTAACACACTACTAACTAACTCAACCAGGCTCCGCCCCTTTATTCTGCATATTAATTATTTAAATGAGGAATATTGTGACGTGTTCGTTCCCGGAAGAAACTCAAGACTACAATGGAGGCGTTTCAGGGAGTTCAGAAACAGTGACACTGATATAGAGAATAACTGGAGCTTTTTCATGTTCAAGCAGCAATATTACACACTAAAGACAGATAAACATGGACAAAAGCACTTTAACTTCTTTATGAAGGAAATTTTCCTGAGTCCACCTCAGACAGCACCTCACTCTCCGTCTCCTCAAGCATCTGTGTATTCAATCTGTTTGTGATAGCAAAAGCAGCTCAGGTCCCAGGAGAGGCGTTGCCAATAGATACGGACACCCCTCCTTCATCGAGGGCCAAGAGTCTGAGTGCCCGCAGTCCAGCCAGAGCGTTCCCGAAACCCCAGACACCCCCCGAGTCCCCGGACTGAGCGAGATCCCATACGCTCCGCTCTCCGAGAGAGTCCGACGGGAGCGCAGACGCGGTTATCTCATCAGAATGTGTGCGGTGAAGATGAGCTGACAGGGAAAAAGCTGTGTGGGATTCATGATTGTGTGTTGTTTATGTTCTGTATTGCATCGCAGAGAAAAACAGTAAGAAGAGACTATAGTAGCAGAGTGGATTCACAAAAATCTAATAAGATAAATTATAAGTTCGTACCTAAGTGCAATTCTTGAACAATGTGTACGTTTGCAAATATTTTCTTAAAGTGGTGGTGAAAATCAAGCTTTTAATGTTGTTTGTATATGTGGCGTTTTTAATATTCTTTAAGACAAACCATGTGTAAATTCATAAGTCGACACCATTGCTGAGTATTTTCTCCTTAAAACTGCAGTGAACCAAAGACAGTCTCAAAAACACGGCTTGAAATCGCTGGTGTTTCTGACGTCACAAACTACCTTGCAGCCAATCAGATCAACGTGTGATCGTCAACGAGTGGATCTCTGAGCTGTGTGAGTGAGTGGAGGCGGGGTTCATTTGCATTTTCATAGAACCACATGTACTAAATGAGGCAAGAGTGTCGAGTTACATTCAAGATATTTTAAGGCATGAAGATTTATTTAAATGTTTTTTCCTTGAAAAAAACAAATGTAATTTTGATGATACAAGATTTGTTTTAAGGTATACAATTACTGATTACTGGGGAACTTTCAGAACATCTCTTAAGAAGAAAATGTCAGGCTTTGGTGTTACTGTATCTGATTGTACAGCAATTCTTGCCAAAGACTCACTGATTAACAAAGTTAAAAAAACGCTTCAGCTGTTTTATTGCGTGGTCTGAAGACTGCTGTAATGATTATTACTGTACTGTACTGATTATTACTGTAATAATCATAATAAGCACACACTATTCAACATCACGTCATCACTGTATGTTAAACAGTTATGTTGTGCTGATTGCTGCCGAAAGTTGTCGTAATCAGTCAATTTTGTTTTTGTGAATTTCAGATTTATCAAAAAGTAATTTCTGTCATCATTAGTGTCACTTCAGAGGCTCATTATCATCTCTACTGATAGTGATGTGTATTGTATGTAGTTAGTGTAATGTTGTAATGCTTAATACTTTAAAAAAAAAAACAATAAATCAATTAAACATCTTACCTTTTGGGATTTAAGAGAAGTTGGAGGTTCTCCTAACTTTAAGAGGTTATTTACAACGATTTCCAAGAACATCCTTTTCAGGAATTCAAATTATTCTTAACTTTTGTCTTTGTAAACATCTTAAGAAATGTTTTTTGGGAATAAAAAATGGTCTTAACTTTATACTTAAGTTAGAAAATATGAAAAAAAAAAAAAAAAAAAACATTTACAAAGAATTTTAAGAATGTTTTATGAATCCGGCCTCTGTTTTTCACCTTAATTAATTTACCTTCCATTTATATAAATATTGTTTTGATTATAAATTGAATTACATACATCCAAAGCAGATGACCTCATCTTAATAAAACTACAGAAATTCTCATCAAACATTGTTTAAAAACAGAACTGTCTGAACAGTGATAAAGACAAAAATGCAAAGGCAGGTGGAGCTGGGGAGGTGGAGGGGTTCACAGCCAACACTGAAACAGACTATTTGAATGTTGAGCAAGCAATCTCATTGGCTGCAGGATCATGCCGTAATGATGCAATGTGACAATAAAGGGCCGATCAGCTTGCACCCTCTAGAGTTTCACGACGGATCTACATGTCAAATTTATGATTAACAACATTAATAAAAAACTGATACATGTTGTTTTTATTTTTATTATTGTGCCAAATAGGTGAAAGCACAACAATGTTGGTAAATGAACAGTTGAACAGCATTGGTTTTCTTCACTCACCTCTGAATTTGACCTCCAGCACCTCGTTGACGTGCTCAACAATATCTCCGTTGGGGCTGAACGTGTGACACGGGCAGTGAACGCTGATCTCCAGGCCGAGGTTGGTCTCTGAGCGGTGCAACAATACACAGATTCATACACAAACATCTGATTCCAGTGTTTATAGTGCTTTAATGTGGGAATTTCACTGCCAGTCACAGATATGAAACTAACTGAATGATTTCAAACTGAAAATTGGTCAAGAACTCCAAGTAACAGTAATATGCATATGTTTGTTCTGTCCATTCATCATAAGGAGCTGTGCAGTTCACTAATTCACAGTCCGATGACCTCTGAAATGTTTCGGATTTTGTGTCATGATTTCGGGAGAAATGCAAACTCATCTTTGGTCATTCATTGAATCCATAGTGACTCTCGAAGTTTCTATTATTCAGACCAATTAAAGAGTTTAAAATGATTCTTTCTTTTATATTTGATGATAGTACAGTATCAAATACAGTTGAGTTTTTGTAAGAGTGTTTTGGTGCACAAGATTGATCAAAATAGACAATATGAAGCCGTCGCTTTGCACTCAGAATCACACAGATTTTTTCAAATTTCTACTTGCTCTGCAAATGTTCTAACCCAATTATTTTTTAAGTCAGAAAGACATATTCTTCATTAGGCATTCATTTAATTCAAACATTAAGTTGATTATACTTTACAAAAAATTTGAGTTACAACAAATAATTGATGATTAGGAAATTATACAATTATTAGTATGATTAGTAAATTCATACACACACTGGAAAACTATGGAATACAGAGGAAAAACACTGATTTTTTCATATTTTTTGGATAATTCCACTGGAACCTCATCAAACGCTTGTAAAGTGAAAGTTGTTACTGCCGTACCCTCACTGTAAAAAGTTTTAAATAAAACTAAAATTATTGTTGCATGTTTTACAAGAAAAATACCATTTCATTGTTTCTACTTCAAATTTGCATGTTTAATAAAAAGCATTACTTGATGTTTCTTTGCACATTTTTGTAAATTTACTACTGATTTCTGAGTGAAAATTGTCCTACACCAATTTTTTTCTTCTGTACTGCTGACACATTTACATCAGCACAATTTCAAACAAAAATCTAGAGTATGTGATGTTTGCAAGGCATAAAAGTGCATGTATTTGATCAATGAATGCAAGAAGTTGTATTCATATATTAGTTCATATAATTGGCCCCTGTACAATCTTCATGTAATAAGCTTTGGTAGACGTTAACTCACCTCTGTACATGAGCCACTCGCGTATGGTCTCAGTGACGTCGAAGGAAACCCACTCAGGCGTTCCTTTAGTGAGAACGTTCTTGCCGCCAATGTAGCGCTGTTTAGCGATGTGCTCATCAGGACGAAGAATCTGCCAACACAAGGGTTTGACAATCAGTGATTTTAAAGCTGACATTAATGTGCCATCAGCATCAACAAAAAGAACTTCAAAAATCGACAGGTTTCCTTAACGCTCAAACAAATAGTCCTGCCCCCAAATTCACACCATTGGTCAACTCAAATGGCTCAAACGAATCAGAGTTCTGCATAATAAAATAAGCACAACAGTAGTTTAAGAACAGCAGTTCAGAAAGCATCTGATAATAGTGATGTGGATGTTTGCACCAGCTCTGCGATTCAGCACTCCAGTCACGTCACGGCACATTTATATAGGGCTTTATGCTATAGATTGCTTTAAAGCAGCAGCTTTACAGTATTAAACATGAATGAACATGGTCTCTGTCGGGCTGGGGTGTGTTTCCCGAAAGCATTCTTAGCTAACTATGGTTGCAAGTTTCGTCGTTATCATCAGTTCAACGAGTCTGTGTTTCCCGAAACCATCGTTCCAACGAACATTCGCAAACAGCATCGCAGAGTTGTGTGTTTGGAACACAGATCTTGACCTGTGGTTAGAAGCAGAGTTTCTAGTTTGCATGACATGTGGACTCAATAAATCCTGATCTTGAGCAGAATAATCAAGCTGACATTTAGTACAATCTATATCTTTTATTTAGAATACATACAAATGTCTTTTAGTTTGTCAAGAGATTTAAAGCGTTGTTTTTGAAGAGTGCGCATGTGTGAATGTGATCTAGTGCGTAAGAACGAGGCTATGATTGAATCTGGAAATAAAGCAAAATGAGAAAAAGTCCTCAGATGTCGTGTCCGTAATTTATAGCAAAACATCTACAATTAATTCGATCTCAAACAGATTCATTAACAGTAGTTATTACTCCACCAAGTTCGTGAGGTCATTAACCAACGTGGTTGAACGACACATTTGCGACAATATAGTTTCGGGAAACAGTCGTAACTAGCTAGTTGATTTTATCAACAATGCATCGTACTATGATAGTGAAGCAGCGAGTTACGTCGTTGTACGGGACACGCACTCCCGAACAGAAGAAATGAACCGGAGAAGATTTACACCTCAAAGAAGGCGGAGCCTCAAAGCCACACCGACCTATCACGTCATCACCACCCGACCAATCAAAGGCGTTTACCAGCCAGAGCGAACTTTTCCGGAAAGTTTGCTTTGGCAAACTGTTTCGAACTCCCGAAACGAACTCCAAACAAAACTTGACTCACGTCACACCAGTTCGTTCTTTGATTTTGCTTGAAGTATATGACCCCAAAAGCATTTTAGCAGTTAAAAACATGAGATGCACGGCAGTGGAACGAAAGAAGAAAACATTTCACAGGATCTAGTGCTTGATCTAAAAGGGAATCCTAATGTTATATGTGAACGGCCCCTTAAGAGTCACAGTGTGCAACTCTTCAGTGAACATTAAACTGAGATACAAGAAAAATTTCAACATGGAAAATAATGGCACGCATGCGCTGGAAGAGAACACAAACTCTCTCCTGCACATGTACAGACAGACAGAGATGAATCCAGACAACGAGGCTGCCCGAGGCCAAACGCTTCTGCTCTCTCACTCATGGAAAAACTGACTGGTGGAGTCTGATAGATCCATAATACTGTATGACTCTCACACGCACAGATGAAGAGCAGCCTGATTCTTCATCACATTCACTGCTCTGATGACAGGTGCGTTTAAATTCAGGTGAAGATTCCAATTCAGAATCTGTTCCAATATTGCATAATATTGGAACTGAATCATTTCCATGATGTCGACAGCACTAAAATAATCCGTTCTAAACCCCATGAGCTTCCCTGCTGTCTAAACACACACTAAAAATGCTGGGTTGTTTCAACCAAAATTTGGGTCAAAAATGGACAAATCCAACTGTTGGGTAAAATTTTGAAATCAAATTTTTCACCCCAGTGGTTGGGTTAGTCCATATTTGACCCAAATTTGGGTTGAAACAACCCAACACAAGCAGCATCCTAAACACAAACTCATAAGGGACAGAAAGGTCTTCATTTGTAGTAACTCATCACACAACTATAGAAGCCCGTTTCTGAAACATTAAAATGTCATAATTATGACATGAAAAAAAATGTAATTATGAACCCTTATATTTCTAAAGAACAAGGCAAATTTGATTTCTCGTGTCATGACCCCTTTAAAAGGTTCAGTGGTGTTCTATTAAAGTCCCCCTGTGGTGAAAATCCAACTTTTAATGTTGTTTATATGTCTATGTGTTGTTTTTAATATGCTTTAAGACAAACCACCCAGCTATCCATGTTTTCACTGTTATAAACTGTAGGGGGCGCTATGACATCTTTTAGTACAGAATCTCCGGATCAAAACACGGGAGAAGAAGAAGCTGAAACAAGTGATAGAAGATTGCTCACGCAAATGTAAAATAACGTGATCATCAAACATTAAACAGCATGTAAATCAAAACTGGTAAATGTTACCAAATGAAATGTCGAACCCATGAAGAGAAAACGACTGTGAAGCTTTGGGGGTGTTGGACTCGATCTACTCCATCAGATTCAGAACGATGATCAAAACACAGATGAAGGCGTAGCCTAGTCTTTGACAAAAATGTGATTTTCTCAACTTTTTTGTTTAAAGTGTTGCCTTTCTTTGTTGATAAAAAAAGGATGCTAATAATATGTTTTCAAAATTAAAGTACAGTTAAAGGTATTTTTCAAGTATAAAAAATAATATCTACATTTGAACATAGTAGTATACGTCAAGTGCAAAAATAATATGTAAATAGTAAGCTATAAGTATAATGTTATGTTCACTTAAAGAAAACTTAAAAGTATACTTGCAGTATAAACTACTAAACTAGTAGTTTACTGAGTACACTTCAGTGTGTACTTTCATAAACTAAAAAAATGTACTACTTGTATTAAAATAGTAAACTACTAGTATACTTATAAGTTCACTTGTAGTACAGATGCATTACAAATGAGAAACCTAGTTGTGTACTTAAAGTTTACTACTGTTACACTTATAGTACACTTAAACGTATACTTTTATATACTAAAAGTGGGCCAATTTAGTCCCAAGCAGTATTGAAATAGTACACTTACAAGTTTACTACAAGTACACATTGATATTAGTATACTTACTACATAACGTATACTTAAAATATACTTGAACATTACTTAAGTATACTTCATAAAAGTAACTTGAAGTATACTTCTTTTTCGTAAGGGCATGTGTAAATTCACAAGTCGACACCATTGCTGAGTATTTTCTCCTTAAAACTGCAGTGAACCAAAGACAGTCTCAAAAACACGGTTTGAAATCGCTGGTGTTTCTGACGTCACAAACTACCTTGTAACCAATCAGATCAACGTGTGATCGTCAACGAGTGGATCTCTGAGCTGTGTGAGTGAGTGGAGGCGGAGCCCATTTGCATATTCAAGGAACCACGTCTACTAAATGAGCCAAGGGCGTCGAGTTACATTCAAGATATTTTAAGGCATGAAGAAGGAAAACACTTTTAAATGTCATTTTGGTGAGTTTTCAGGGATAAAATTATTAACAGAACTCTAGGTTTCTTGACCTTCAGTACAAGAAGCTGTAAGAATGTGACCAGATAAAATCAGCATACACACAGAGGTCCCACAACAGCTTGGCCCATAAAACGCAGGCTGGGTTATAAGATATGTAGGTTGGAGGACCTGATCTAGCATCCGGTGAGACCATGTCTGGGGCCGGGTGTCCTCGGAGAACACGTGAGCGGCCCACGCCAGCAGATCCAGGCCAGCAACACACACTCGCCCCGTGAACCGTCGCTCTCTCAGCGTCTGACGCGACCAGCGGCTCCTTCACAGGGAACGCTGAAACCCGATCGGGCCTCGCGGGGTAAACCAAGCCAAAATACAACACCTATAGAATATATACTGACCGGTGGAGCTGGGAGTAAATCTGTTATATAACAGCTCTCAGGATTTTCTGTTGCGGTTAGAAGCGTCGGCAAGTGAAAGTAAAGCTCTGAGTTTCTCAGAATGCCTCTTTTGTTCGGTTGCAATTGTGCAAATGTTCTTCTGTGTAATCCATCAGCACCTGGAAAACAGATCAGGCCCGTAAACCTCCACGCTCGATCTGAGTTCAGTGCAGTGCCATCAGCTCTCTCTCCGGGGCTGTGTTTGTTCTACAGTACACTGTGTGTGTGTGTGTGTGTGTGTGTGTGTGTGTCATTCTGTGACTGTGTGTGTGTGTGTGTGTGTGTGTGTGTGTGTGTGTGTGTGTGTGTGTGTGTGTGACTGTGTGTGTGTGTGTGTCATTCTGTGACTGTGTGTGTGTGTGTCTGTCTGTGACTGTGTGTGTGTGCGTGTGTTTGTGTGTGTGTGTGTGTGTGTGTGTGTGTCTGTGTCTGTGTCTGTGTGTGTGTGTGTGTGTGTGTGTGTGTGTGTGTTTGTGTGTGTGTCTTGTGTGTGTGTGTGTACGTACGTACGTACGTACGTACGTGTGTGTGTGTGTGTGTGTGTGTCTCTGTGTGTGTCTGTCAGTGACTGTGTGTGTGTGTCTGTCAGTGACTGTGTGTGTGTGTGTGTGTGTGTGTGTGTGTGTGTGTGTGTGTGTGTGTGTGTGTGTGTGTGTGTCTGTGAGTGTCTGTGAGTGTGTGTCTGTGTGCTACTCATCTGAGATAATGGGACGATATAAAAAAACTATTAGGATTTGGTTGTAAAATTAATGTAAAAACGAATATATAGTAAAGTGTAATTTATTCCTGTGATCAAAGCTGAATTTTCAGCATCATTACTCCCGTCTTCAGTGTCACATGATCCTTCAGAAATCATTACAAAATGAGGATTTGATGCTCAAGAAACATTTATGATTATTATCAATGTTTAAAAACAGTTAATATTTTTGTGGAAACTGGTACATTTTATTTTTCACGATTCATTCATAACATTATAATTGTCTCTACTGTCACTTTTGAACAATTTAATGTGTCCTTGATGAATAAAAATAATTTATTTTAAGAAAAAACTGATTGACCCTAAACTGTTATAGAAGTTTAGTAGTGTCTGGAGACTGATTATGTCATTTGCAGTGCATTATGGGAGTGAGGGGAAGGTCACTGTTCTTTTGATCTGCATATTAACAGCACAGTCTTCTCAATTAAAAACAAAACAAATCTGTACAGAAGTGTATATGATGCCTGAATAACCTCAGAGCTCATGTCAGTGCGTCTTGAAAGGTTTATATTGGAAATCTGGTAACACTTTAGTTTAGGGTCCAATTCTCATTATTAACTAGTTGCATATTACTAGTATATTGGCTGTTTATTAGTTCTTATAAAGCACATATTAATGCCTTATTCTGCATGATCATATTCTACATCCCTTAATCACACAATACCTAAACTTAACAACTACCTTACTAACTATTAATAAGCAGTAATTAGCAATTTATTGAGGAAAAAGTCATAGTTAATAGTGAGAATTGGACCCTCAACTAAAATGTGATCGAAAATCTATTTCAATATGCCCACGTTATCTTTATCAGTTTATTACTGCCACAGAACAATCGCATGTTTGCATTCATGTCTGTGTTTCTGAATGATCAATTCCAAACATTTTTGGACTTAGCTATGTTTATAGTTAGCTCTGAAAAATCAATTTTAGTACAAAGTTTGTCCTCTCGTCAGTGATGATTGACTATTGTAAACTCAGTGACGTCAGCACCGTTATATGATAATTTGCACGTGATCTACAATATCAAGCCTTGTTAAATATTCAACAATGGGGTGCAGAAACTGTTCGGTTACCAACAACATTCTTCAAAATCTTTTGTGTTCAGCAGAAGAAAGAAATTCATAGAGGTTTAAAACACCAGGAAGGTGAGTAAATGATTACAGGATTTTCATTTTGAAGTGAATTATTCCTTGAATGTGCCTCAGTGTGGGATGGGCACCTGATAGAGCTCGATGCGCTGCTCATTCCTCTTGGCGCTGGAGTTCGGCACTCGAAGGGCACGAAACTCAGCCCGGAACAGGTTGGTCGCGTTCTTCTCCATGATGGACACGTTGAAGCGGAAAACTTTAGACGTTATGCCCTTGGGGCAGTAGGGAAGGTCATCTGCAACACAAGAGGTCAGATGTCAGGTCACGGAAACACAGTTTGATCTGATCTCAGTCTATCACTCAGAAACCTGTGAAATCCAGGAACTAAACCTGTTACTACAGAAGCCCTCAGTTTACACACTTACAAGTTTCACATCATTTCATATCAACTGCTTTGAAGTATTTGGGCACTTCAACATTGTGAATAAGGATTTTCTATAGTCTTCAAAATTTCACGTTTAATTCCATGTCTAATTGTGAAATTTACTAACAATTTCTGAGGGAAAATTGTCAGTGGATTCATTCACACCCAAAAATAGCATTTTGTCATTATTTCCTCACCTCATTTACTTTTTTTAGACATTACTTTTCATTAGAAAATATCACAGCAAGTGACATTTATTTTAAAGAAAGATGCAAACACGCATTTCAAGCAAAACGCTGCACCTGCTGATCATTCTGTTCATTAACACTCAGTCTGTGTTGTTTTATTAAATCTTCTCATTTATTTAAGTTTTTAACGACTGCCATGATCAATAGTCCGTGTCTTTCAGTTCCTTTACTGTCTGTTTTCTGCAGGGACTGAAATACACATGAGCAAAAAGTGACTGTGAGTTCCCAGAAATGGTTCTCATGCAAACAGGCGTGTGAAACACATGATGCTTGATGAACATAATATATTATTAATGCAGAAGAAGTTCATCTAATGTCATTAGATGAACAAATACAGTAACCAATGTATTGCTCATGGTTAGTTCATGTTAGTTAATACATTAACTAATATTAACTAATGAACCTTATTGTAAAGTGTTACAAACGTTTTTTTAAGGTCACTGGAATCTTTGCACATGTGTGGTTTCAGTTGATGTTACATTTAATTTGTGTATTTTAATTAATAGATTATATAACAATTAATGCAGCGGTTATCTGGCTAATTTTGTAATAATACTTTTTTTGTTCATATAATCAACTTTTATTTAGCATTTTATTTAACACCATTGAAATGTTCCTAAGATTAAACAGAAAATCAACTGTAAAACTTTTCTTTTGCTTGAAGTGTGTGTTCACTGATGACAGACCGCAATCCATTAGCGATCCACTAAGTTCTTGACTGGCTGGATGGCGAGTCAGATGTGGAATATTTATGTAATATGAAGAGATTATGCCAGCTGGGCTGTGCCGTTCATACCCTTCTGGACCTCCTGAAAACCACACGCTTATGCAAGCCTCAGTCTTTTACACTCTTTCTCTTTCTCTTTTTTTGATTTTGAAAACCAATATAGTTCTATTTTGTGCATCAAATGGAGTTTGCAGGAGTTTCAGTTGATTGACCATCACATCTTTCAGTAGCTATGTTACCATTCACCTACTTTTATATGAATTTCTGGATATTGCATTTTTATAAAAAAAACACTCACTGAATGGAAATTCCAAGATGCTCATAAATTCTAAAAATGTGCATAAAAACATTTGCGCTCAATTGAGGCAGATAATTTGTAATCCAATAAGACATGCACATAAACTACCATGGAAACATTTACTGAATAAATCCCTGGATGCACAACAATAACCTCATGTGACTTTGCATCAGCAGAGGCTGTGATTGGATAACTGGAGTAAACAGTGGACCAATGGCATCGCAGCTTCTCAAATGTTGGTTTGGTGTTTCTGAACCGCCTGAGTCAAAGTGTGTGATCAGAATGATTTGGTTTAATTCCCTCCAGAAGCGTCTCACACGATTGTGTTCACAAACACCAGCATCCGAACGCAAGAGAACATGACAGTGTTTATTGGGTTTCAATTTCTGACGCTCTTGAGACAAACTCATTTATGATGGAGGAAAAAGAGCCGATTGTAGAAACTTACAGTTTTATTACTGATAGCCACGGTTTCTTTCCCGATTTCAACTCAACCCTCTACAATGCGAGTAAATCACTCGCAAATGCGACCAAATTTCACAAGCGACAAAAAAATGTCTTCAATTGGTCAATGTCTAGTAATTTGTATTATTATAATCACCTGTAATTGAGTTAGAGAGAGAGAGAGAGAGAGAGAGAGAGAGATCGCTGTCACCGATCGGAAAGAAGAAAGAAGACGTGAAAGATAACTTGTGCGCTGTGTGAGAAGTTTTGTCTGCACAAACTGCACACCCGAAGCAGACTGAAATGAGCTCTCGTTCACGTCTTCTTGGGCTTGAATGGACAATGTCACACAAAATGATGGCAAAATGTCCATCTTGGCGAGTATCCTGGAAAACATAGTCGCATATGTCTTAAGTGACCATAAACAGTCGAGAAAGTAAACGCATGTGTACAGTAACAACGTATTGGATCCGTGCATGCACTCTTAAAGTGACAGCAGCCTAATATTCCTGATGCTGCCTGTGTTTTTAATGTTAATCAAACAACAGACTCAATACTCTTGACTAAATAACTTTGGTATCTTTTATAAGGATTAATCTATATTTCATTTTTACAATGAAGACTAAGCAGTGTTATTTTAAATTTGATTGCTTTATTCAGTTTCTGTACCTATTCTGCTATTCTGTATCTTACTACTGTTAGATCTAACAGTAAAACGCTGTTTATTTAATTAGCATATTTGTTTTATTGTGTTTATTTGTGCTATTGCTTCTAGTTTGATTATTTGTTCTTATTCTATTACAGACTGTTTATTTGACTTTAACAGTGTTTGAAATGTATACTTTATATTAATATTATGTTTATACATTTTTTTTTTTTTGTGCATTGTTCTTGGATTACATTTAAAAAGTCTGGCGAGTGAAATAAAAAAATGACTAGCCAATGGCGACTTGAGCTTCAGTGCGTCTGTAAGTTGCAACTTCCATTTTTCCCAGGAAGTTTTGATTTTGTTCTCATCTCTCATGGGATGGAAATTATGCTTTATTGCAAATGTTTTATGAGATATTCCAATTTTGTGCATAGCCAGTGCTTCCAGTCTCAGAATGTAAAAAAACAAAAACAAAAACAAAAAACCATTAAGTTGGCAATATATGCTTATAGTTAATGCAAATAACAGCTATTTTGAATTTGCACGTGCCTTTATGTCTCTCCGTACGCTTCTCGCGCCGCTCTCCTCTTGAAGATGGAAAGCCCCGCTCTGAGATTTAAAATTCTAATCAACTCTTTTGGTTTCCTTCTAGATGATCTCATTTTTCCTACTGCAATGTTTTAGGTGGATTTCACATTATGGCTGATTTTCGCCAAGGCTCTAGTGTGTAGGTCATTTGTTCCATGAATGGATATACAGGGATTGTTGCAATGAATGAAGTCAAACACAAAGTTCAGTTTTGAGTCATCAGATATGGGTCAATAGAGTGACAACAAAGACCTCTAGGTTTTCCAAACTGGACAGAAAATTTCCATTTTAGTTAACAATAATAAACCCTGTTGCAGTCTGACTATTATTACTTTAGCAGATTATTAGCACGCCAATTTATCCATCCAATTGCCCTTTCTGATCCCAGGCCAGTTAAGTGTCATTTTTGAGGTGCTCTCGTTGGTTTGACTCTAAACATGGTCTGAGACGTCGTTCCTCTCCTGCCAGGTGACATGATCCAGAGTTCCTGAGAAAGCCTTGGATGTAATCAGGGCAGCGCTGATGAATGTCAGAGGAAAGTGGTAAACAGAGGAAATGAAGTCAAGTCAAGTCGCCTTCATTTATACAGCTCTTTTAACAATATAGATAGTTTCAAAGCAGCTTAACAGTGATAATAGGAAATTAAAGTAACAGATTGTTTTGGCTTTACAGCAGATCTAGAATAAAGTTATTGTCCAGATAAAGTTAGTTTTGATTGATTCACTTCCATTGCAGAGATCATTAGTTATTAACTTAGGGGCCGCTAACACGACACAGTTCTAACAGAAAACCCTTACCGCACTCCGGCCGCTCATTTGCACAACAAATTATCTCTGCGTAAACCTCAAAAACGTGAATCTGTGAAAACGCTGACGGCATGCACATGTGTATTACATGTTTAGTCTATAGGTATGCGCGTTTGAATATATATGTGCGAAGACGTGTAATCTTTCTCTACAAATTGACCTCACCAAATTACTTTTCTTGCCTTAAAAATTCATAATATATATATATATATTTTTTTTTTGTCGCTTCCGCCTGTCCATGTGAACTGGAAGAGTGACTTTTCTCTGACTCAGAACTAGATCTTCTGGCAGAAAAATGCCACTTAATTCATTTATTACAATGAAGTAGTTTTTATGCTTTAAAGCCGTATGCCTCTCGAGGTTGTGCTGTTGAATGTAGTAACACTTTAGCTGTGACAATGAAACATGGCCTCTTGTATACCTTATTTCTTACAGTTCAGACAATTATTGGCTTTAATAGCGCTAAACCTTTGGTTTTTGCCTCATTAACTCTTTCCCCCCTGTGTTTTCACTGTTATACTGTAGGGGGCGCTATAACACATCTTCTGAAAGAGTACTGAATCAAAACACAGGAGAAGAAGCAGCAGAATCAAGCGATATCATATGTAAGCAGATGCATATGTAAAATAATATGATCATCAACATTAAACAGCATATAAATCAAAACAGCCTAATGTTACTTAATTAAATGTCGACCCAGGACGAGCTAAAGGACTGTGAAACTTTAGGGGTGTTGATGGACTCGATCTACTGCATCTGTGTTTTCATCATCATTCTGAATCTGATCTGATCTGGGGGCTGTTCCATAAATGAAGCTTAGAAAAGCGGGGATTAAACTCCAAAACCGGACTTGAATGAGCCTAACAAATAAGTTGGGGCTAAAGTGGTTCCATAAAAGGTAATTGAAGTTCACGCAATCTCACTAATTTGATCCAGGTTTATCTAGTCTAGATAATTGCGTGTGCACGCGGTCCTGAAGCAGCCCTAGAGGTCGATCGTGGATCAAATCGATCCACCATCAAACAGCGTATATTTTTTGCTGTTTTATGCGTTTGTGACATGTTTTTTTCCCCCCTCAGTGCAAAAATTACATTTTACAGTTATATTCTCCATCTGTAAATGTTAGAAAGTCGTGCAAATGTATCCATTTTGTTGCTAATCTTCATATTGAACGAGCGCTGCTGCGCGCATGCGCGCAAAATAGGAGCGCAATAATCCTGACTAAAATATACATTTTGCTTGGAAAATTAATATGCGATATTTTATAGCACTAGAAATATCTTCTAATTATAATAATTTCTCTTTAGGATGTTGGATAAGTTGCAGTGAACTTCTAGCTCATTACACTCATATTTTATACTTCTAATAAAAAAAGAAATTGAACAGAAGTAGCCTAATTCAGGGAAGATTTTTTTTAAGAAACTAAATATATAAAAGATACAAAATATAGTTTTGGGTATAGGACCTTTGCTACTTTATAAAGATGATATATACTTATTTAGAATGCTGAGAATTACAGCTTTTAATGCAATAATTTTTTTGAGAAAGCAAGAATCCCCCGTTTTAAATGAGTGGTTAGATTTAGTTTCTAAAGTACATTATGGAGAGGATAACATTAAATTAAGAACAAATGTATACATTTTGAAAAGATATGTGCAACTCTAAAATCAAAGAATATTCCATAAAATAAAGGAATATATATTGGCCTACATTAACTACATTTTTATGTAACCTTCCCTTTTATTTCTAGTTATTTGTTATTTTATTTATTTACTTATTTAATATTGAATATTTGATATTTAAATAATATTACTTGAATAACTATTAGGAATTATGTGTCATTCATTATAAGAGTTTGATATATGTGAATGTTATATTTTTATCAATATTTATTTATTGTTTTATTTATATGTATGTGTTGGTATTATCACAAAAGGAAAAAAAAGTAGAAGGAAAAATAAGGAATATTTATTGGGGGAAAATATGATGTCTTTAAAGGAACGAACTGTCCATTTGTATAACTGTGTTAAATGTGTTTGAATTGAAAGACATAATAAAGTACATAATATATATATAAATATAAGAGACAGTGTAGAGAAAGAATTCTCTGATAACCGAGGCACTCCTTAATTAAAATGTCTTTATTACAAAAATGACATGTCCTAAACGGACAACTTTAAAACGCCTTTTATATGTGTCTATATTGTAGCCTTATTTAAGTTGATTTTCTGTATACTGTGTATTTATAAAGTCCAATAATTAGAGACTGTCAGTGGTAATATCATTGTGTTCTTGTCGGTCAGTGTTGAGGATCTGTGTAACAACTGAGGCTTAGCCTGACAGTTAGCCTGCCCTGGACCAGGCTAGTTTCCCCAGCATAAGTTGCCAGGGTAACTGAGTTTGAACTTTAAGTTTGATTTATGAAACCGAATCTACCAAAAATAAGCCTGACTAACCGAAATAAGCCTGGCATTTACTCTAATCTTGGTTTATGGAACAGCCCCCTGGAATCTGATCTTTCACTAAAACATGATTTTCTCAGCTTTTTGCTCAAAATGTTGCTTTTTTTTATGAAAATGACTTTTATGAAAGTGTTGATAAAAAATAATGCATGAAACTAGAATTAGTTTGAAAGCACAGGGTCGGTTATTTCTTTTGATATATTGCATGTTCAGATATTCATACAACAAACTATTACAGGAGGTGTGAAACTTTTGTAAAAAAAATGCTGGTGCTGGCTGGCAACTTTTTTCAAAAACGCTGGCAGTGAAAGAGATAATAATGTGTCAAAATGTGGTATTGGTATTTATAATTTGTCATTTTATATTAAAAAGAACTGCTGTACCTAATATTGTTGCCTTTTTCAATAAAAACGTATACTTGTTTATGATGTAAATGATAAGCACACCTCAATAGAATGAGAATGTAAAACGAGTTGTATTTTAGCACTTCCGGTTCCAAGCCTGAAGTGGTGAACACAAGCTCAAGATCATTTCAGGTTTTATTCTATGAAATACATCACTAATGCAATCTTGCGATTTAAAATTTTTACTTTTTTCTGCTTTTACTTGTCTTGAAAAAGGCGGTTGCTAACAAGTGTCTAAATGGGACGACAGAGGTTGATGTGAACATTAAACATCATCAGCCGAACAGATAAACTCATCTACTCACTACTCGCTTTCACAGTTTATGAGAACAAACTATTCTAACTCAAACTGTCCAACTTGTAGATTTATCAGTTTTCCAATTGATGTTATAAAAATGCAAAAACATCATGTATATATAAAACACAATGAGACAGATTTAAAAGCTTTCGAGTTCCTGGATGCACATTTATCAGAAAATGCTTACTCTTTAACTCTTTAAAGAAGCCAAATAAAACATCTTTATACCACAAAACTATCCAAAAAGGATGCACATACAACCTGCATTTTCTCAAAAATAATAACTCAAGATAATGCAATTAGACTCATCCACAATAGCCCAAAAAGAGCGCAGTGCAGTTTTGTTTGTTGAAGCTTAATGATGGTGACCTTGAGGTCATGTGACCTTGAGGTCATGTGACCGCGGTGTAGTTCGTTTATAGCCTTCGTTTAGCTTTTCATTTAGACTTCAAAATTCATAAAGGTTGTGTTCATTTGTGAAGATTATCATGATGCAAAACATGTAAGAATAATAAACTTACAGCTTATTTACTGCAATATTTCAAAAGCCAATGGAAAATCCTACTGGGTTTTTGTCAAGGGAACCAGTGTGATGCGAACTTACAGGTTAAACTCGTCACTCAATGCCAGTCTGAAGACCAGAAATGTGATGAATTTGAAGATGTTTATTTCATGATCAGAGAGAGGAGCTTTATTAGGTACCATCAGCAGACTGGTTAATATTACTAGTTAATAAACTGCTAGTGTTGTAATGAAGTCCGAGGTTTATTCATTACAATCACATTATACCAAAATCCATGTGAAAGTTGATGATATATCTAATTCAGAAAGCATATTTTGAAGAAATGTCGAGAGGTCAAAAGTTTCCCTCACTGTTCAACAGCAAACAAATAAATATATTAAACAATAGGATAAAAACGACCAATTATTTCTAGGGTTTTTGCCACAAAATTAAGTTTATGTATTATGCATTTATTAGTTATTATGGAAAAGCACATCTCCTTTTCTCTCAAACACACACACACACACACACACACACACACACACACACACACACACACACACACACACACACACACACACACACACACACACAGTCATTTGAAAGTTGATGATATATCTAATCCAGGAAGCATAATTTGATGAAATGTCAAGTGGTTAAAAGTTTTCCTCGCTGTTCAACAGCAAACAAATAAATAATATACTAAACAATAGGATTTCTAGGGTTTTTGCCACAAAATTTAAAGTTCCCTTCACTGTTCAGCGGCCTTTAAAGTCCAACTGGATAGTGCAGAACTGTAAGGGTTAATCCAGCCACCAAAGACTTCAGACAGCAGATAACAGCGGATTGAATGCAAATCAAAGGCTGATCAAAACACACTGCCCTTTCTTTCAGGTCCTGTGAGCCTTTGTTCTGCTTCCAAACGGCGAGTCTAAAGTGAAATGAGGTCATGCAGTAAATATCCCGGGTGCATTTATCAAGAGATGTGTATAACAGGCTGTGACCCGTGTGTTAAGTGACTGTTCGACTCCTCCGGTCAGTTATCTCAAGTGTCTTATTCACACGGCGAATGTGGAATCCCTCAAGTAAATGACAGACCCTGCATCCCAAAAACTATCCATCCTAAACAGTATGTGAGATTAAAATAAGTGTGTCCCAAAGCTTAGTATGTTGAAAAGAGTATGCCAGAAATCCCCGGATGGTTTACTATTCCCGGTGGATTTTCGAAGTGTGGATCCGTGCTCACTATAACAGCTAATATTACCCACAATCCATTGCATTTTGGAGGAGGGACTACAAACACAAGTAAAAAGTGTTAAAAAACTACGAAACATGGCGGATATGCGCGGCTGACGGTGAGAGGTTAAGATATAGCCTAGGTTTGAGTGACTAATCAAAGTTTACCCTGATTTACAAAAAATGATTTAATGTTATCCGTGTTATATTTAATCTGCAATAATGTGGACTTTAATAAAGATCCGTTTGGCCATTAAATTTTAAATGCATCATTTTGCATTAATATGAGGAGAGTATCCGCATAAAAGACCCGCGACTGCAGATCAACGTGCTTCTGCATTTCTGTCTGATACAGTAGGAAATTAAATGGAGGATTTTAACTGTGACAAGATGATTGACAGGTCAGTTTACTGTGATATGATGCGACAGAGAGTGACCGTTAAAGACGCAATTGTATGACGTGATAGTTTGTCCCAAAGCTTGAGTACTCTTCTGCTACACACTCAAAAGGACTTTTTCTTCACAAAAAGAGTACATACTTTTAGGAAGTAGTATAAGTAGGCGTATTGAGACGCAGCAACGAGATGAGATAATGCACAAAAAGCCTGACTCGAGCGCTCACGTGACTGGCAAATCAGAGATGGAAAAAAGTGCATGTGTTTGTGTGTTTTGGCCAGCGAATGTGATCTCTGTTTTGCTTGGAAATGACATCACCTTCTTACTATTAAACATATCAGAAGTGGCGCTTTCTGCATCTCTGATCCCCGTCCATCGCTCTCTGGCAGACACAGCCGTGATTTCCAACAGCCAGATAGTGTTAACCCAGTCCCAGAGACTCACCATCTGCTAGCTGGGTGTTCCTCCCTTAACAAACAGCTTTTCTGGAAAGTTTTGTAAGTTTAAGGGTTTTGTAAGTTGCCAATCAGTGAAAAGAGGCTGGAACGCAGGTGCACGTCTTTATCTTACTCTTGGTTAATGGACAAACAGGTCTGGAATGGCAAAAATGCTTTCCAGTGATGTCATTCAGTCATTTTTGGATGCAAATAGACACAGAAGCGATAAGAAAGCACAACCTGAACCCACTCGTCCCAAACGCGCGGTGCATGAAAAAGACATTAGATTAGCTGATGTGAATGGAACGTGAATATACATTACTCGACCCACCACATTCTCTCATGCTGCGTTTACTGACACTGAAAACTGCTTGATGGAAAGGAAAGAAATCCCTCTGCCAATCCATTTTTTTCCCGCATGAGTGCTAGAATTCGTGTGTTTGTTCTGCGGGACGAGTCTCCACTGGGACCTTATTTAACAATAACAGGCTGAGCGTTTGCCATAGAGCTGTGGGGTGATATTCCTTCAATATGAGGCACGTAAATATACATTTATGAAATTCATATCAACACTCGTTTAAAGAAAACTGCTTACAGACGAATGGGATCACTGAGATCGTTTTTATTTAATCTGTTTTCATTTTATATTTCATTAAAGGTTTAGTCATTTGTAAAAATGTCTATACTTTTTTCAATCAATTTATATTTTACAGTAGTTTTAGTATGTTAGTATATCAAGTTAAACTACATAAAAATTAGAAATGTTTCCTAGGCAACTAGCTGAAATATTTTTGTTTTGTTTTGTTTCAGTTAATGTTTATTTTATTAAGTAATGAAAATGATTTTTTATGGCTTTAGTTTTAGTTAAATATTATAATCCTAGCATTTACTTCATGTCTGTAGCTTTGAATGTGTCTTTATAGTCCTAAAAGTTGACTAAACTAATGTGCACACTCTAAAAGATGATGCACTAACTTTGTAAAAACAAGTTAATTTTACTTAGTTGTTTCTGCTCTGTTGACATTACTCATTTTTATTGAGTTTTTATGACTTTCCGTTATGTAGCCTACCTGTTTCTTAAAGCATTGCAATTCAGTTCACTGAAACAAGGCCGTGAAAACTTTATTTTCTGAAAAACACATATTTGGTGACTCATCTTGCACCTACAGGCACATGCCATCTTTAGTCCAATCAGACGCACTCTAGAATAAGAAAGTCCACCAGCCACCAACTACCAACAGCAAGCAACAAATCACAGTTCACTGCTGTGACATCAACTAATAACAAAAAGGGACAAGCTCTTCTATATGTTCTGGTCCAGATTCCAACTGCATCAACACTTAAAAGAAAACTGTGCTCGTCAAGTGGGTTTTTTGTTAAAATATTTGAGGCACAATTCAGACTTCAGATCACCACATTGGCAGAATCCTCTTCAGAACCAGCATTTCTCAGGTGAACATTCCAAATGGAACCCAAAACTTCCACAAGAACACCAGTTAGTGGTTCCTCCAGTAAACTCTCATGAATAAAAGTTCTTTATTGGCATCAATGGTTCCATGAAGAACCTTTAACATCACTCTCCAAACATAAAAGTTTCTTTATAGTGGAAAAAACAGGTTATTTAGATTATTAAAATGTTTTTTTTTTTTTAAACTGGTTCTTCAATGGAATCACTACCCTTTTAGAACCTTTATTTTTAAGTATATAGATAGATAGATAGAAGTTCATTTAACATTTAGATGTTTTCCAGAGTGACTACCAGTAAAATTTATAAAATATTTGGGACCAAAAATTATTCTGATAACATAAAAATTATTATTACACTTTGACCTGACCATGTTTTGACCAAGTGTTTTTTTCTTTAATTGCTAATGTGATCTTTTTACAACACAGACTGAACAAAATGAAGCATTGCTTGGTAATTGGTTGAGCTAAATTGGTATTATCTAATGGTGTAGTTAAATTTAACAGCTGACAGATATTCAACATAATTCATCCGTGAGAGTGTCTAACAGATGGATGGACAAAACGAGTGAAATATCTAATGAGATAACTCTGAGTTTTTGTCATATTTTATTACCATTTTCAAAACTACAGCGAAAAAACTGTGATAATGTGAGAAATGTTGAAGGTGTCTGAATACATTTGGTTTGACTATACTGTAGCAAGTTCTACTAGCAAATGCTTTCAGACAAAGAGTAAAACAGGTCTGGTTCTGAGCTCACCACTTTTCCAGAATCACCTCTTGCACTCTTGTCTTATCTTTCAACAGCTTCACCATACAATCTAGTGCTAAACTAGGAAGACATTCACCCAAATGACTGTGTCCTCAGATAATCTGAGGCCCGTCTCGACTTGGACAGCACCCAGAGACACATGGAAAATTGGTGGAGATCCTTTTGCACTGGCCCTCCAGTGAACGAACAGACCAGACAAACCGTGTGAAATCGTTTTCAGATGTCAACTTGATCCATTTATTACCAGGACAGATTTAAACGGCCAGAAAAGTGATCGGTGCATTGGTGTAACATGAGCCGAGCGGCACTATTATCACCTGTAATAACATTAACCAACAGAATTACATTACATATTGCTTAAAGTTAGGGGTGTAACAATATATCGTGTCACAATATATCACAATACAAAAAGACATCAATATGTATCATGGATAGTTCACCCAAAATGAAGATTTCTGTGGGAGAAGTTTTAGTGTCAGTACTACATTAAACTATAATGTTGAACATAATTTATAAAAATGCAATGGGGAAATATTTGTGCGTCCTGATAATGCCAAATGTCTGATGATACCAGTAAAAGTGACCGACATTATTTTAAATACATCTAGTCAGACAGAGTGCAAGCATAATTGTGTAAAATAATTCTGTATTTTAAGCTTCAGAATCATGAATATTGTTATTTTGGTGTCTCTATTGTCCTGTGCTTTGGGTTTCCAGAACCAAGTCCAAGCCTATTCATTTACACCAATTTAATACAACATTTATTTTAATTTACAGTACATTTTTGTTAACCTTTTATCATATGTCTGGGAGTATCGCAATAATATCGTATCATGAATTCAGTATCGTGATATGTATCGTATAGTGACATGAGGGTATCCTTACACCCCTAGTTAAAGTACAATCAAATTTTGACAGCAATTCAAGTATTTCTTGTTGAATTGTGAGAAAAGGTTTTGTAGGATAAATGGGTGTTCAGAAAATCAATCATTTATGTTTCATCAGTCGCCTTGCTCTCTAGATAACTGTTATTGGCCATTAGTAATGACTTTTTAATCTGTTAGTCTATGAATACCCCGGTCTCCAGTGCCAGACCTTACACCTATACGGTAACTTACTGTTTTCATGGAAGCCCTGGATCATGTTGAACTTGTGTATTTCTTTAGCGTAGTATTCGGTCTCGGTGTTGTCCTGTCCGCAGCTCTGATGCCGGTCTCGACCCAACTCCTCCAGCAGTTCCCTAGTGCTGTTATACAGGGCCAGCACTTGATAGGGCACCTGACTAGGACCCAGGGTTTGTGGCGGGCTGGTCAGCCTCAGTTTGCTGAGGATCTGACCCCGAATGGCCTCCACCCTCTTCTTCTTAATGTGGTCGATGTCCACCGTAGTGCAGGTTGATAGAGAGAAACTCATGGTCACACTGTTTAAAAGCAGGAAAAACAGCAGCCCTCTGCCCAAATGCATGGTTTATTCTGTTCACTTGTCACAGTTCCAGTTCACTTGAATAGCTTTAAAAGGATAATGAGAGTGAATCCCAGGTTGCCCTCTCTATGGGCTGGAGTTCAAGTGCTGAGTCTGTTTTCTCCAAGAGATTCCATGCTGCAACCTTATTATTCCATATAAACACCGCACAATAATCCCATAACATCCTTAAACATCCATCATTGGCACTTTACAAGAAACCAGATTTTCAGCATAGCCTTGTCCAATCGCATTTCTCCCTAAAACAAGCGCTGTGAAAGACTTTCCCTGTGAGATGCACGCACTCAACGCTCGCACTGGACTGACAGGATTATTTCGCTCTCGTGCGGTTTTATAGTCAGAGACTCTGTGACGTGATCGGTGGGCGGAGTCACACTCTCTCACCCCGACTGCTCTCTTTCCCATTCATGCAATCACTTTATATAATAGCTAACGCATAGAAAATGTAATTGTACATTACGTAACCTAAAGCAATGGGAACGAATAGAATATTTTAGAAATGACTGTGCAGTCCTAATTATCCAAACGCCAAATGTCCTTCTCTGGCGCTAACTCTAAAGGAATGGGTTTTTATAAAGTCTGTGCGCCTCCTGCTGGATGTTTAATCTGAAACTACCAACATACATTTCATAGAAGCTGCTGCTTTATATTAGAAACTCATCTTGATATTTGTTGTTTTGGATCGGTAAGATTTTTAATGTTTTTAAAAATAAGTCTCTTCTGTACACCAAGGCTGCATTTATTTGATAAAAAAACAAACAAAAAAAAAACACACAAAAAACATCAACAACAACAGCTGTTTTCTATGTGAATATAAAGTAAAGTGTAAATTTATTCCTACTGAATTTTCAGCATGATTACTCCAGTCTTCAGTGTCACATGATCCTTCAGAAATCATTCTGATATGATAAGTTGATGCTCAAGAAACATTTCTCATTATTATCTCACTGTTATCATGTCTCATTATCATATTATGTTGAAAACAGTTATTTACATTTTTATTTCAGGATTCTTTGATGAATAGAAAGTTCAAAAGAAAGAAAGGATGAATTAAATTGATCCAATGTTACAGTAAAGAGATTTATAATGTTACAAAAGATTCTCTATATAAATTCTATTCTATTCAACAAAGAATCCTGAAATAAAAATGTAAATAACTGTTTTCAACAATATATGATAATGAGACATGATAACAGTGAGATAATAATGAGAAATGTTTCTTGATCATCAAATCATCATATTAGAATGATTTCTGAAGGATCATGTGGCACTGAAGACTGGAGTAATGATGCTGAAAATTCAGCTTTGATCACAGGAATAAATTACATTTTAAAATATGTTAAAATAGAAAACATCTCGGTTACGTATGGTAACCCTCGTTCCCCGAGGAGGGAACGGAGAGTCTAGAGTCTAGACTGACGAATGGGAATCGCTTGAGAGAGCCTGTCTACTTCGAGTGAAACTAAATGAGCCAATGCACATTGGTATGCGATAATTGCAGTGCCTCGCATTCTTGTTTTTCCGCTGAAGAGCCGGACCTGTGACTCGGCTGTACAGCGGAAGCTCAGCAACTGTGGTGAGGGGACTTACGTCTCCGTTCCCTCCTCGGGAATGAGGGTTACCATACGTAACCGAGACGTTCCCCTTCGTCAGTCACTACGAGTAAGTCTAGACTGACGAATGAGGATATCTACCAAAACGCCACGGCTGCTGGCCCTTCCAGGGCTCCGCTTGAGCCTCCTGGCCTGACCGCAGTGTTGGGCAGAAGGAGGAGCTCTAAGCAGAGAAGGTCAGTCACTGCTGTTACACAAGACCCACTTAGGGCGACCCACTTGTCGCCTTTCTTCGCCTTTCTTCGCCTTTCTTCGCCTTTCTTCGCCTTTCTTCGCCTTTCTTCGCCTTTCTTCGCCTTTGTCGCCATTGGCATTTGGCTTGCTTAGTTGGGGTCATTTCATTTTATATTTAACAATATTATTACAACATTATTTTCCTGTTATTATTTTCCATTATTTATCTCTTTAAAGCTGCTTTGAAACAATCTGTATTGTAAAAAGTGCTATATAAATAAAGGTGACTTGACTTGACTCAGTGTGACTTATTGGATAACGCTGGGAAAGTGTGCCCTTGGGGAAGGGAACACTCGGAAGCCACATCCTACCCCGGAGGAAGGCACTGTGACGGATACACATATGGACTAGCCAAGCAGGGTAGTACAACATATGGCAGTCTCTGGGGTTGTTCCAGCCTATTTATGGGGGGAAAGAACACCAGCAGAGACGACAGAGCGGGCTCTGTCAAGGGAAAGACACGGGCTCGTCCGCAGAGGAGATGATCGTGGAAGAATACACATATGGGGTTGCCGCAGGGACCGCTACATATGGACACCCAGCCTAACACAGTTTCCACAATGCATACGAGTGTAGGCCTGGCGTCAGACGGTCCGCAACATCTGACTGCCGCAGGGGTGACGGAGGAACTCACAGGGTTAGCCATTTCTGGGGAACACTACTGGAGCAAATAGATGTACGTATCCAGCCCATGGGGGCGGGAGTGGCGTTGCAAGCCGGCACTAAGAATGGGTCCCTCGCGCTACTGGCCACTGGGGGCGAGTATACGCCGGCTCTACACAGAGGCTATAGAATCTAGCGAACGTGTTAGGTGTCGCCCAGCCCGCAGTTCTACATATATCTGTCAGCGAGGCGCCTTGAGCCACTGCCCAGGAGGCAGCAACACTTCTAGTTGAGTATGCTCGCAACTCGAACGGTCAAGGCACGCCTTGGGTTTCATAAGCCAAGGCGATGGCATCCACTATCCAGTGGGCCATTCTATGCTTGGAGACAGCCTTTCCCTTCTGCTGACCTCCGTAACAGACGAAGAGCTGATCTGAGGTCCTAAAGCTTTGTGTTCTGTCCACGTAAAACCGCAAGGAGCGAACGGGACAGAGAAAAGCCAGGGCTGGGTCTGCCTCCTCCGAAGGCAGCACTCGCAGGTTCACTACCTGGTCCCTGAAGGGAGTGGTAGGAACCTTGGGCACATATCCAAGCCGGGGTCTCAGGACAATGTGAGAGTTGGCTGGCCCAAATTCTAGGCACGATTCATTAACCGAAAATGCTTGCAGGTCCCCTATCATCTTGATGGAAGCCAGAGCATTCAGGAGCACTGTTTTTAGTGACAGGATCTTTAACTCAGCTGACTGCAATGGTTCAAAGGGAGGTCTCTGCAGTGCGCTGAGCACCAGAGACAGGGCCCAAGAGGGTATGGGGGGGGGGGGGCGAGGCGGATTTAGACTCCTCGCTCCCCTCAGGAACCTGACGATCAGGTCATGCTTTCCTAATAACTTACCTTCAACTGCATCGTGATGTGCAGCAATAACGGCAACATACACTTTGAGGGTGGAGGGAGACAGTCTTCGCTCCAACCCATCTTGCAGGAAAGAAAGCATGACTCTGACATCTTCAGAGTTCTTCCCGGTGGGAAGAACTCCATACAACAAACAGGTACCACCTCAGAGCATAGAGGCGCCTCATTGAGAGGGCTCTAGCAGAAGTGATGGTTTCTACCACCGCCTAGGGTAGGTCACCTAGAACCTCCGCGTCCCGTCCAGTCCAGGGACCAGACATGGAGTTTCCAGAGGACTGGACACGGCTGCCATAGAGTGTTCCGTCTCTGAGAAAGCAGGTCCTTCCTCAGAGGAATGGGCCAAGTCCACCTGCCCCTCGTCCTCCCTGACTTTGCACTGTGACTGTGCGAGAAGGCTCACTGGGGGAAACGCATACTTGCATAGGCCCCGGGGCCAGCTATGCGCCAGTGCATCCATGCCGAGGGTCCCCTCGGTCAGGGAATAAAACAACTGGCAATGGATCGAGTCCAGAGAGGCAAACAGATCTATCTGAGCGGTTCCGAAGAATTCCCATATCAGGTGGACCACCTGGGGATGGAGACACCACTCTCCCGGAGGCATAGCCTGTCGCGAGAGCTCGTCGGTGGCACGATTGAGCACCCCAGGGATGTGAATGGCACGAAGTGACCTCAGATTCTTCTGACTCCATAGGAGGAGATGGCGGGCAAGTTGCGATATGCGGCAGGAGCGTAGACCACCTTGACGGTTGATGTACGCAACGGTTGCAGTGTTGTCCGTATGGACCAGTAAGTGCTTGCCATGTAGCGGCCCTCTGAGGCGGCCCAGCGCAAGGCATACTGTGAGCAACTCGAGGCAATTGATGTGCCAATGCAGTTGAGGCCCCGTCCACAGACCTGAAACTGCATGCCCATTGTACGTGGCCCCCCAGCCAGTAGCAGAGGTATTCATGAAGACCACAGCATGCCTGGACACTTGTTCTAGGGGAACACCTGCCTGTAGAAACGAAGGGTCCGACCACGGGCTAAAGGTTTGGAGGCAGTGCAGGGTGACGTGCACCTGATACGTGCCGCTCTGCCACACCCATCTCGGGACTCGGCCGTGAAGCCAGTGCTGAAGCGGTCTCATACGAAGCAATCCGAGCGGCGTTACTGCGGTAGTGGATGCCATATGCCCCAGGAGCCTCTGAAAAAGTTTCAGTGGGACCGCTGTCCTGCTCTTGATTGTACTCAAGCAGTTCAACACTGACCGGACGCGTTCCTCTGTGAGTCACGCAGTCTGGTTGACCGAGTCCAACTCCATAACGAGATAAGAGATCCTCTGCACAGGGGAGAGGCCCAACAAGCTGAGGTGACCATGTCCCTGTGTTCGCTCGCACAACTGATCTTGAGACTGAGCCAGGATCAGCCAGTTGTCGAAATAGTTGAGAATACAAAAGCTGCGTTCTCGGAGTGGAACAATGGTGGGGAAGAATCGAGACATGAAAGTACGCGTCCTTCAGGTCGATCACTGCAAACCAATCTCGGGGACGGATGCATTCAAAAATGCTTTTCTGCGTGAGCATCTTGAATGGGAGCTTGTGCAGGGCCCGATTCAAGGTTCGCAGGTCCAAGAACGGCCGTAACCCACCGCCTTTCTTGGGTACAATGAAGTAGGGGCTGTAGAACCCTGTCTTCATATCGGCTGGAGGAACCAGCTCGATCATGTCCTTCGCCAGTTGGACATCAATTTCTGCCCGCAAGGCATTACAACTCTGCACAGAGGTGAAGTGGATGAACCTGAACTTGGGTGGGTGCGGGGCGAACTGAATCGCATAGCTGAGTCTGATGGTACGGATGAGCCAGCAAGACGGGCTGGGAAGCACTAGCCAAGACACCGTGCAATTGGGACCAAAGCGACCACAGACGTACCTGAGGTGGGGCAGCGAGGTGGAACACAGGGACTCGGCTCGGGCGGCACTGAGGCGGCTGAGTGTGTTGTGCCACACTTACCTGGTTCCAGGGTGGGGCAGAGGGTGCGTGGGAAGGCTTGGTGGCATCCCCGAGCTGCACGCTGCCCGCTGGCGATGGAAGAGGGGGAAAGTAGTGACATGAACAGGGGCGGAGGTGGCCGCACACTGCTGCCCTCGGCGATGAGCAGGTGGAGGCGCCACAGCCGACTGGGTGGAGTCAGCTGCTGGTCGTCGGGGCAGGATGTGTTTAATCGCCTCCGTCTGCTTCTGTGCCACGGAAAAATGCTGGGCAAAGTTTTCCACAGCGTCGCCGAAGAGGCCGGCCTGGCAGACCGGGGCATTGAGGAACTGCACTTTGTCAGGCTCACGAATGTCTGCCAGGTTCAGCCACAGGTGTCGCTCCTGGACCACTATCGTCCCAGGGAGCGTGTAGTGACTTTCGTCGCCCGGAGCCCAGTTCCTGCATAACCCCTGGGTCAGAACTACCCTCGTTCAATTCCTTGAGTGCCTTGGCTTGGTAGACCTGCAGGAGTGCCATGGCATGCAGGGCGGCTGCAGCTTCTCCACAGGCTGAGTATGCCTTGTCCGCGATAGCAGACAAGAACTTACATGCACGGGAGGGGAGGCGCGGATTTCCCCACCAGGAGGTAGCGATCTTGGGACACAGCTGAATCGCCACACACCGCTCCACCAGGGGGATCTCCAGGTAAACCTTAGGTGCTCCGCCGTCGAGGGTAGTGAGAGAGGCACCAGAACGGTTTCGGGCAGATAAAGGTGCCGTCCATGCTCTGGTAACCTCTTCATGCACTTCCGGAAAGAAAGGCACTGGGGCGGGGCCCTGAGAAGCAGCACGGGCCACCCTGAGATACCAATCGTCCAGCCGCGAAGGTTCGGGACACGGTGGAGGGTTCCACTCAAGCCCAACACTTGCGGCCACCCGGGAAAGCATAACCGTGAGCTCTGTGTCTGACTCGGACAACGCTGGCGCACCCGAAAGAGGCAGCACAGCCGAGTCTTCATCCCCGGTGGACATTAGCTCACCCTCCGATGCAGCGACCGACATTTGATTATCTGGTGGAGCTCCAAAAAAAACGACTGGGACCACCGGGGATGGCCCAGCGTGCTCTCTTGGAGGCTCCGCGTGTAGTGTTATAGAGGAGTGAGGGGCCCGAGGAGACTGGCTCAGCGGGTTACCTCTCAAGGTGATCCTCAGGTCACCAAGGCTATTAACCGAAGTATGCTTCTTCTGCTGGGCAGAAGAAGCGCTAGATCGGGGAATAAGCGAAGGGGCTCCACCTCTTTCGAGGTAACGGAGTCTCGACCGTAACGCCGCGATGGTCATGTTCCTGCAATGAGAACATGAGTCATCCATGAGCGCCATTTCAGCGTGCCTATAGCCCAAGCACGTGATACAGCGATCTTGCCCGCCAGCCGGAGTCAAACATTGGCCGCATCCAGAAACACACAATCTGAATGACACCTTGAAAAAGATGCAGACAAATAGTGTTAGCTCTTTTAGAAGTGCTCTGAGGTGCTGAAACGCACAGGAATGCAACCTAGTCTGAGCACTCATTCTCAATTGTCACACCCACCGAACCAACGAAGCTGTGAAAACAGCTGTTTATGCTCTTAAGAGAAGATGCAGAGAGATTGCGACCCTCGCTGTCAGCGCCGTCACACCAACACCACGAACCAGAGATTCTTCTTGGCAGAGACTCGAAGACACTCAGTAGATCTTTGCAGGAGACGGGAACAGCATACACCATCTGGCTCCGAAGCGAAAGACAAGGATGCGAGGTACGCTGCTCATTTTATGCTCACGCCGCTTGCACAGCAGCTGGTGTAATTATCGCATGCCAATGTGCATTGGCTAGTGTTGTTTCACTCAAAGTAGATAGGCTCTCGCAAGCGATCCCCATTCGTCAGTCTAGACTTACTCGTAGTGACTGACGAAGGGGAACAGTCATATTAAAGTGTCATAATATTTAACAATATTACTGTTTTTTAATAAAATAAATACAGGTGAGCAGAAGAGACTTCTTTTAAAAACATTAAAGATCTTACCGATCCAAAACTTTTGGCTAGTTTAATTGCATTATATGCTTACAGATTGAGATGTGAATTAAGCCAGTGTGTTCGTAATAATCATGCTGAAATTGTGTCTGTAAATTCAATGGCATGTCAAGGATGTATTTGAAGTCATTCATTAAGCTATTATATTCATGTATGGTTTATCATAACTTTTTATTGAAGCAGATCTTTATTTTGAGCATCATGAACAAAGAAACACTATTTACCCCTTTAAGAGCTGGTGAACCTCTTTCAGATTTCACTGTCCATGACATACTTTAGTTTGCATGAAATAACCAATGTCAAGTTGCAGTGGGAACTTGCATATCAACATTTCTATATATGGCAAAATCCAAGTGGCTTAAATCAACATACACAGGCAATGTCCTAAACAATATAAGACCCCAGATTGCTGGCACAAAACCAACATTTCCTTAAAAAACAAAAATAAACAATATGATCAGTGGATGTCATCACTGTCCCACGGACATGAAGAGGACAGCAAAGAAACACTCACCAAGCCACTATATTCCAGTGTCAAAGAATTAAACTCCTTAACTTTCTGATACTTGTTTGTCGTTTTTGTTGTAACTTTGTTTTTGCTTGTCAGTCTTTTAATTTCTATTTATGTGTGTGTGTTTTTTTGTTTTGCTTTGTTTTTTGCTATTGGCTATAAAGTGACCTAGAGTTTTAGAAAAGTTTTGTAAAATAAACTTTAGATAAATTCTTACCACTTGAAAATTCATCAAGCTTCTTTGTTAAAACATTATTTTCATGTTCTGGAAGATGATGTGATCATGGCCTTGATCAACCTTTCAACTGATCTGTGATGGTGAAGACATGTGATGGTGAAGACATGTGATGGTGATGATATGATGGTAATGACACGTGATGGTAATGACATGTGATGGTGATGAAGTGATAGTGAAGACGTGATGGTGATGACATGTGGTGTTAAATACATGTGATGGTGAAGACGTGATGGTAAAGACGTGATGGTGATGACATGTGATGGTGATGAAGTGATGGTGAAGACATGTGATGGTGAAGACATTTGATGGTAAAGACATGTGGTGAAGACATGTGATGGTGATGAAGTGATGGTAATGACACATGATGGTAATGACATGTGATGGTGATGAAGTGATGGTGAAGACGTGATGGTGAAGACGTGATGGTGATGACGTGGTGTTAAATACATGTAATGGTGAATACGTGATGGTGAAGACATGTGATGGTGATGACGTGATGGTGAAGACGTGATGGTGATGAAGTGATGGTGAAGACATGTGATGGTGAAGACGTGGTGGTGAAGACATGTGATGGTGATAAAATGATGAAGATGTGATGTTAATGAAGTGATGGTGAAGATGTTGGCCAGGAGCCATATCACCCTGTAGCCCAAGACTGGTTGCCCTCTGAAGCTATGCAGGGTTGAGCCTGGTTAGTGCCTGGATGGGAGACCTTCTGGGAAAAAAACAGGTTGCTGCTGGAAGAGGTGTTAGTGAGGCCAGGTGGAAGCTGCACATTGGTGGTGGTTGAGGAGATTCCCCCTTCTATGTAAAGCGCTTTGAGTGTTGAGAAAAGCGCTATATAAATGTAATGAATTATTACTATTATTATTATTATTATGTGATGGTGAAGACACGTGATGTTGAAGTGATGGTGACGACATGTGGTTGTAATGACATGTGATGGTAATGATGTGATGGTGATGACATGTGATGGCAATGACATATGATGGTAATGGCGTTTTATTACTTTTTAGGAAATAAAAAGTTAGATAAACCTCCAAGCTGTACGCCAACGAACAAAAAAAGTTAGTATCCGAATTTAATAATAATAATAATAATAATGACATAAATATCATAAAATGAGTGACATTTCTGATCTCCAAACGTTATGTCCAGATGTGCTGCCCTGTGCATATATATATAAATTATGAATGAATATATACAGTAAATAAATATATTTATTTATCGTTTGTTTGTTAGTTTGTTTATTTGGATAAAACTTGCTTAAATGTTTGCGGGTAATAACATTACTGGGAAAAGTGATTGATCACTAAAAAAAAGTTACAAATCACTTTACAAAAAGAAAAAAGTGATATTCTTATATGAAGTTAAAGGCGTCATACAGAAGTCCTCAAGTCCAATATACCAATTCTGACACATACCTTTTATGTCACCTAAAACCCTCCATTACATAAACCATGATACTGTGGTGATACCATGGTACACCCATTGTATTAGATTTCAAGGCACTTTAATAGACAATGACACTAAATTATTACAGTTTTTTTAATGTATGATAATACTTTAAAGAATACTAAATGGCACATGCCTAAAAACATGGTAAAAATGCATGGTAACCGTTTTACTGTTTATCAGTCTGATTTAATTTCATTTTGCTTATATTATTTTATTGTTTTGTTTTGTATACTTTTTGACAATCGCATTAATCACTGGATGACAGTAATACGCAAGAAACAAAGAAAGAAAGAAAGATAGATACAAGAATGAAATACAGACAGAAAGAAAGAAAGAGCTTTTAATGCATGTTTTATTATTTTGAAAGTCAATTGGTAATTAGGCAATCTTTTGCATGAAAATCACCTATTTGGGTATGACTGATGGAATTTGCCTTGGATATAATTATTTAGCCATTATATTCATAATGTAACAGGATTCAGCGGTGACGTGACGTCACTTCCTGTACGCGGCTCCGTTAGAAATGGACGACAGTCTTCAGCTGGCAGACGGTGGATTAACTAAAAATGTGAGTTGAATTCATATTAAACTGTTTTTAGAGATTCGTGACCAGATAGACAGTTGTGCAGTCACGGAGTAGCTTGCAGAAAGGCTCACATTAGTGTTTCTTTCACGCCGCGTTTCAAACTGCATGACATTAGTATTGTGTGGGCTAAACAACCGATACCCTGTCAATGAACTAGTTCCGCAGATCACTCAACTTTAATAAACAGGACTAACATGATGTAGTGTTGTTTGTGTGTTTAAGGGAAAGCGTACTTTGCGTTTGTTTCTCGTTCATCGCGTGTAAACAGAGTTGGCGCGTCCTGTTGCCATAGCAACAGTAATGGCGTCTGTGGACCACATGACTCTCTCACGCTGAACATGCATTAATAAACATCAAAATAAATCTAATAAAAAAAACAACCTAAATCATACATTTTTATTATTTAATTGATAAAACATTAAAGAAAGTACATCAAAACTGACCTAATTTTCTTCTAGCAGATTGTAATTTCTAATGTCTGTTAATGTTGGGATGGATTATTGCAGAAGGTGTTGATTGACAGGTGTGCTGCTCAGAGGTTATGATTGACAGGTATTCTGCTCATGTTGAATAGGTGGCTCGGTCAGGCAGAAGAGCTCGTCAGGCTGCTGAGATGATGAACACTGAAGACTCCAGTCAGAGGAAATCATCTTCATCGCTCAGTTCTGTCACAGAGGTCAGTCTGCATCAAAACAACCACATTTTACTGAATTTATGAATATTAACCAAAGAGAAAAACTTTTCGTTGAGGAAGTCCTTATTTAAGACATGACTAAAGGAAAAATGTCTAGTAACCATATCTACTCATAGTAAGTTACTGTAAGAAGTAAGACGTGATACGGTTTGAGCACACTGTACAAATTCTCCCCCATTAAATCTTATTTTTTAATTTTTTGAATGAACCAATCAGCATACATGTTTGTTGTATGGGGAAGAAAAAAAAGCTCCAAAATTAAATCTGACAGGACACATGCATTTGGGTCATTCCTGGGATTCTGTGCCTTTTTGTGTCCCCAGTAAAGATCATAGTCTTAGTGCAGTAAAATGTTGAACAATATAAATTTTTTAACCTTTCTTAGTCATTTTTATAATAACCTGAGTTAGTCACTTTCTTAGTAACCTTTCTCTAGTTCATTTGAACTAAGCATATTGCAGTTTATTAAAGCATTTAATAGATTTTAAAGCATTTTGAACCACCACATATCACCATTTTTCCTCTGTCACCAGCCCTGCGTATCCCATTTTCATGATAAATACAACACTTAGGCCTACTATACATGATTTTTTCCCCAAATTTTTTTTTTTTTACATCGTTGGGTATATCAGTAAAGATTCTCCCGAATGCATATATTCTTTTCAACTATTACATTTATTTTAGCAATTATAATCAAGCTTTTTAGCTTGTCTCTCAATTTATTGTCCACCCTGTTACTTTTGACTGTACTTTCCCTTTAAATGAAAGTTGGAAACATTTAAATGACATGAAGTTGTCAAAGTAATCAAATGTTAAATAACATTGGATAGTCTCCATTGTAAAAAATAAATACAGATTAATGCTTACAATTAAAGTTACAAAACTTATTCAGTCAAGAGCAGCGAGTGATTTTCTCTTTGTCTTTAGTTCTTTGATTAACATGACAGACAGCTGCAGGAATAGGCTGCTGGACTTTAAGAGCTTCTGCATGGATCCAATGAACTGTTACACAACATGCGGTTCCTTTTCAACTATTTAGATTCCAAAACTGACTGTATTTTCCTGAATACTCGGCAAAATGGGCATTTATTTGACCGTTTAAGCGCAATAAGCCACGAAAAAGAAGTAATTTGTGTACTCATGAGCTGTTTGAGAGTGCCACACATAGATCAGTGGTTTGTGTGCTTGTGGTGTGAGTAAAACCTGGAGGAAAGCAATTCAATTTTTAGCCCAGAATTAGGGCTGCTCGATTATGGAAAAAATCATAATCACGATTATTTTGGTCAGTATTGAAATCACGATTATGTAACAGGATTATTTCACATGACTTTGGGACGTGTTGCATTTATTAAAAGACACCTTTCAACAATTCTTAAAAAAATCGAAATTTGAACATTTATTGTACTTTTTGAACTATTAAACAGACCTGCAAACTCACAAGTGGTGAAAAAGGTGACATGTTTACAAAGTAATTTGTTGTAGGGGGTCACCAGGGTGTTCTTTACCTTTATAAATAAATAATCTCCTTTATAAAGGACAATTTATTAAACCTTACTAAATATATGTTTTATGTCAAATTCTTACATTTGATCAAATTCAGTTTTAATAAAAAAGGGCTGTTATCAATCAAATTAATTTACACTGCAATATTACAACTGTAAAAATATTATGAGATTAATGTTTAAACAAATAAAAAATTGATACCTTTAAAACAATAAATCAATAGGTGGTGACAAGTGACCGTCTTAATAAATGAATCAGTGAGTCATTCATTAAAACGATTCGTTCAAAATAATGAATAATTCAGTAACAAAACACAGCGCTTAGTGTTGCTTTTCTTTTTTAACTATTTTCGTCGGTGAAATAGAACAAAACCAGTCAATATTGCATCTAAAATGTAAGTTACTACATATAAACTAGGCTACTTGTTTATTAAAGTGTGTATGTCAGGTTAAATTTGTAATTATGATTAACACAAAATAGTTAGGGGAAATACACGTTTGACAAGTTGATGTATTGTTTTGTATGTTTTTTGATACCTAAAGGCAGAATATAAGATGAAAAAGTTCGTTATTTTCAGTACTCACTTAAAACTGCTCCTCCCCCCAAACGGATCACTTGACGTCATAAGAGGGAGACGTCTCCCCAGGTCGCTGAGAAAGTGAGTTTTTGAGCTGTGTTGATAATTGTTAAACTGCTTACATGCGCTTCATGAGGCACGCAAGCAAGGTCTCGCGCTCTCTACCTCTCTGCCGTGCGCGCTGTTTGAACATACATATTCATCATAGCCTTTCGAAAACACGGGACAGGTTGTTAAAAAGAAGAACAATCCCGGAAAAACTGGGACGGGTGGCAACACTATCGGAAATACGGGACAAACCGCGTCCCGTATTGATTCAAAACGGGACGCGCTGTTTATTTCACAAATACGGGACGATTCCGTATTTTAAGGGACGGGTGGCAACCCTATTCTCCGTTTATATTCATGCACCGAACCGTGACGCCCGTACCGTTTCGGTTTAATACGAATACATGTATCGTTCCACCTCTAAGTTATGCCTATACTTACCAAGACACCTGCCCAACTCTCCACTGGTTCTCTTCACACCAGATATTTATGTTTCTTCGATAGGAATTATTTAAATTTCTGTTTGGCTCCTCATCTGTCTCACGCCTGGGAGGCTCAAAATGTATGGCTGTGGGACATCGTAGGTTTGAGGGGGAATTTGGATTTCCTCAGACTCAAAACTCTCCATACTTGAATAGAACTTTTTTGGCACGTCTCCCTCTTCTGACGTCACAGCTCAGCTGTGTTTTAAAAATATGATCTTGACAGAAATGGCTATAAAGCTTACTGTAGGGCAATTACAGTAATAATTTTAATGATAATTACATTTTCACTCAGACATCTAAACCTTATTTAATTTATCTAAAAAAAATTTAACCTGACATACACACTTTAAACTATAAATTCAATGTAACATTTGCAATCATGATATTATAGAACAGCCTTATTCGTGTTATGTTACTTAACTATATCATATATTATAAATAAAAAAAACTCAACATTTCTACCTCAGTATGTTTCTTCTGTGCTGTTAGGCTCATTTGTTTTGATTTCTCCACTAATGTCTCTCTCACAAATAGACAAGCAGCACAGCTTCCAGAAACTATCCATTACAAATCTCTGTTTACACTGACTGTAAGTTAGGCCTATAAGATCAAAACCATCTCGCGTTTCGATCGGTCGGGCAAGTAAAACTCTTTCACTTGTAACTTAAAAATCCCCTTTTCCCGGACAAGCAGACAAGTGTTAATGTTGCTCCCTGTGGTTATTCTCAATTTGTATCGTGCTGTAAAGCGGAACAGATGATCAGGTCACGTGCACGCGCGCTGCCGTTCGCTTGAACTGACACGCTACAGTGATCGAGCAGAAAGACATCGCGACAGCTCGAGAGACGTCTATGGTCTCACTCCAGTCTATATTAAATTAGCCAATTGGTATTGTGAAGTTTATTGTGATTGCAGTTTATGACTGTATAGGCTGAGAGAGTTTATGTCTTCGGGAGGGGCGGATGTGCGCGTGCGCGAGTCATTCAGAAAACAAGACAAAAAAAGAGTGTTCTTGCACAACAGAACATGGCAAAATAATCGTTTTTACTCGATTGTACTATTTTGGAGATCGTTGGGAGCCAAAATCGAAATTCGATTAATTGCACAGCCCTACCCAGAATCGATATTAATTCAAATTTAATTGCTTTATTTTTGTCCTTGCTTATAGACGAGGTTGACAGAAGCTAGCCACTTTTGTTCCAACAGAGGATGAAAAGTGTTTAGTGTCGTAATATCCCAAGTCTACTCGTGGAAGAGACGTGAGACTGAAAGCACTGAAAAGCCCTCGCGCTACTCATATGCTGAGAGAGAGATAAGACAATAGAGCTGCACGATTCATCTTTAAAAGACTGATCTCGATTCAAACACCCACTCGATCTTTCAATTCGTCTGTCTATTAAACTTTGACAAAATCATATTGCAACATTCAAAGCTGTGTTGGCGCTGACCCGGAGAGAGTTGTCATGAAACAGCTTCACAAACAGTCTTTTCAACCTCATAGTATCATTATTTCTGTGATACAATAGTTCAAATGATCATAGAAGTACTGGGATAAAAGTTTAAAGTTCAAATATAAACACTGATGTCTACGGTAGCAGTCAAAATAGAGTAAATAAGCTTTTGATAGAAACTTGGCGCTCAAAATAACGCATTTATCAATTACATTGTTTCAGCACTAGGTGACTGATAGAATAATGTATTTGTTATTGAATCAATTATTCAAGAGAATGTAGTATTGTATGATGCTTCTGAAATAAAATTCAGAAAGATGTGATGAATTGTTTTATAAATATGACTAATCTTATATATCATGTACGGTCTGTATAAGTATGATTTATTTTTTCCCGATGGTCTAGTGTAAAAAGAAAAAAATTGCAATACTTGTAGAATTGCAATTCTTAAAAATCGCAATACATATCGTATCGGCACCCAAGTATTGTGATCGTATCGAATCGGGTAGTGATGCACCGATGTGAAAATTGTGGCCGATACCGATAACCGATATTAATATTGCTGTTTATGGCCGATACCGATATTTACAGATGTCGATATCTCTGTATAGAAAACACATTTTTATTATAATCAAATAAAGAGCTATTTTCCAAAACACTTTTTTTTTTACTTTTGTAATTTATTTTCAGAAATGACTGATATTGGGCACCTTTACCTTTACCTGTGTGCAAAATATGTCATCAGATTTTCAGAAGAAAAAATTAATATTTTTATAAAGGATACAAGTGTGTCCTGAATTCACACTATGAATAAGCCAACCCTGAGTATTCTCAATAAACATCTAACTCACTTGAGACCAAGTCACTGTATTCTGTGAACATTGTACAACAGTTCAAAACTTTAAAGTACAGTACTGTCCTACTAAGGCAAAAGACCTTAACTTCTATTTTATAGCACAATGTTATGATAACACTTAAAATCTAATCAATATTAACCCTATTAGACTCACTATGATAAAAATGGCTTCACATGTATAAACAAGAAGTTGAAGTAGTAAGCATAGTTGGAATGTCCTGTATGAACAAAATGACGGAGTATGTTTTTGTTTCCACTGTTCGATCTCGCCCGCGCCTCTCTCTCTCTCTCTCACACGCGCGCGCCACACACACACCCACACACACACCCACACACACACAGTCACACACACACACAACATATTCCAGCATTGCAATCTTGACGTCGCAGACAGTTCATAATAGTCACAGAGCGTCAGAGCTAAGGCAGGGCTACAGATTAGGTGTCCCTAAAGAACTGTAACGTTATCTAACAGTTAGTAGTTCCACATTGTAAAGGATTTGCTTTCTCGTCGGTTGTTTGACATGGATTTTAACCAGGGTTCAACAAAAGGTAGGCTTTAAATTACTACATTCCTGCTGCTGGTGTATAATGGGTGTGTCGTTGCGGCTCCAACTGACCAACTCGCGTAGTTTTCAGTCAGTGGACTGTCATTGACAGGCGAGAGCTAGCATATTATTTCAGTTGTAGCCTACATGTAGCCTTACGGGCTGTGAATTAAGATATCCTACAAGCCTGCTCTAATGCAGCGCTTGTTACTATAGTTGTTGATTATGGCTCGAAACGTGTTTGTGTCTAGTTTGTGATGTAGCATCGCTAGCTAAAGGCTACCGCTAGCTATTACTGGATTTTAAAGATTATCTTTTTTATGCACCGGTGTCGTGTCATTCTTACCTTGATCATTTTCATCATCATTTTCCCCCGAGAGTATGCCATTATTCAGTAATCTAACAAAAGCAATCACTGTGAAACATGTAACTTACATGTGTGTCTGAGGTGATTTAATTGCTACATCATAACCCCGTAACTCCAGCGCGACAATACTTTGATGGTCGGTCAGAACAAGGCAGAGTGCCGTAACTTACGCCTCCAGCACCTGCTTCAGCATGTGTGTAATGTATGCGCGCGTGCAAAAACAACATCCCCGCCCCCACACACACGTCAAATACACAGGAATGATTATCGGCCTGTTCACATCGGCCCTATTTTGACATCGGAACGATACCGATTTGTAAAAAATTGACCATATCGGCCGATATTATATCGGCGGCCGATATATCGTGCATCACTAGAATCGGGAGATAGGTGTATCGTCCCAGCCTTAATCGATACACACCGAAATATCGTAGGCAATTAAACCATCATGCAGTGCAAAGCCTGTTCTAAATGCGAGTATAACAGTATTAATGTCCTGAGCGCTGGTTCTATTTTAAGGAGTTTCCCTCAGTGAACTCTCTCTCTTACACATGAACTAAAGATTGTTTGAGGCATATTTCTCTGCTGTTACTGCAGGGCATCGGCATCTGAGGCATGCCATCTTTGGTCGCTCTTGGTTTGTCCCCAAGAGTGCTGAGAGCCGTACATGAATTCTGCTTGCAATTCCAGCTATGTTTCTTTTTTTTTTCCTGTAAACTTTCCAAATTAGGCTGCATTTTCCGATGTAAAACCAGGATTCTTGAGTCCCCTGTGACCTCACATCTACATGAAATACATTTTTCTGCCATGATGAGTGACAGGCCTGTTATCCTCATGTCTTGATAGTCAGTGTTTAATTTTGTTTCTTTGCAAATGTATGTTTTACTTGTATGAAGCAGACACATCTGAGCATCCAGCTTTGAGATCTGTGTTCTTTTACTGAATGTGCAACGTTGATCCTCATGCTAAACACTGGGGCTGATTTTATTTTATATTCACTCTTGACTTACTCATCAGTGATTTGAAGCTATTTGTCTGAATTATTTTGTCATGGTTCTAACTTCTAAGAAACAGAATGCTTTCTTAAAGGTAATATATATGTAGAATTCATAAACCCGTGTTATTAGCGACACTGGCGGCCTTTAAGTGAATTAAATAAAGATGAATCCTTACTAAAGTTACAAAAGTTATTCAGTGAAGAGCAGTGAGTGATTTCTTTGTCTTTTATGGTTTGATTAACATTAAAAACACAGATAGCAGCAGGAATATTCATACAGAATGCGTTTTTCCATTCCACTGTGCTACTTTTCCATTGTTTTTCAATGTAAACGCACTAAACAGACGTCTTTAACCGTTGCGCTTGCATCTCATGTCTTTTGGAGCATCTTCCGCATGACACGGCATTTAACTTTTAAAAACGCATAAATAGACCTTGTGTTTTTTTTTTGTTGTTCTGCTGACCTGCTGTTTTTAACAGCAAAAACGCTTTCTGTGTGATCCAGCCCTTAGGCTGCTGTCACTTTAAGACTAATGCATGGATCCAATATACTGATATACTATGCGTCTTTCTCTACTGTTTACGTTCACTTAAGCCATAACCAACTATGTTTACTAGGATACTCGACAAGACAGGCCTTTTGAGATACATTTGTGTGAATTTGCCCGTTCAAGCGGAAGGAGACGTGAAAGAGAATTCAATTCATTTTATTATTTGCTCAGACGAGCAGAATTCTATGTGTGCTTCGGTTGAGTGCGCACACAGAACTTCTCTTTCACGTCGTCTTCTTGCGCTTGAATGCTTAAATTGGCTTGAAAACACGTGCAGATGATCAACTTTCGTGACCATGCAGCACCGGCCCGATCGAGACCGTGACAGTTCCTTCAACTGTCTGAAACGTATGAAGGTAAAATGATGCCATAAAGAATCGCATGAACAGGGTAATATTTGTGGAAGTGTACATAAGATTGTAAGCGTACATTAAATTTGCATGCAAAAGAGAAGCTTTGTAAAGGTGAAAATCACATTTCAAGTGTAAGAAAAAAAATATTTGCAGCATTTTACCCGATATGCACTGTTCCGTCTTTCTTTTCTCTCACTCATTGACACATTGAGGGATTTACTCTTATCTGATTGGTTCAATAAAGACACCAGACGCCAAGACATTTATCTTTATTTCATTCAGTATCATTCTCGCTGCTGGAATGGTACTTTTAATGCACACATATAAAAAAATGGCAACTTTTAATCATTTCCGCTAATTCGTGTGAACTGTGATCGTTTTGACAACATTGTCGTCTGTATGCGAAAAATGCAAAAGAAAAACTTTTCCGTTCTTAGTACATCGTTGTCGTGTAAACTTCCTCTCAAATTGATTTTCAGGTGTAGTTTTACATTTAAAGGGGGCACATTTTTATAACCTTAGATGTTTGCATCATCTTTAATACGAAATTCCTACATTTCAATTAGTATACCAAGACATTATATTTGAAGTAGCTACTGAAACATGAATTTTTATGATTTCGTGATTTAAAAAAAAAACAACTTTTTTTTTTAAATGAAATGATAGTTAAAATATGAAACTAAAACTGTCAGTAGGTGGCGGCAAGTCACTGTCTTAATGAGTGAGTCATTGAGTCATTCACTCAACCGATTCATTCAAATAGCTGATTCATCCAGGAATCATTCAGGCTGCTTCTGAAAAACTCCCTTGAGTAGGTACTTCTTTTAAACCTACTTTGTGACCGCTAAAAAAGTATAATGTAATGTAATCTGCACGTACTACATTCGCCATTCGCTCTGTTCTTTCTTTTGATATATTTACTGTGTGCATATTCTTACAACAAATATTCTGGGGACCATGAAAGTAAAAAAAAAAAATGCTAGCGTTGGCTGGCAACTTAAAAATAAAAGGATTGGGGGGGAAAGAGTTAATTTAATTAATTTCTCACAAATGTAAATATCTACAACAGAACTACAGTCAACTGTCAAAATAATGTTGTACAATATATGCAACTTAAAAGGTTTAATTATAGCAATAATTTAGAATTTTTAACTTGCATTCATGCATTTAAGTTCAGTTACAGGTTTTTTTGATTGCTAAACGACAGTGAGCACAACTGGAGCTACATGTGCAAAACTCTAACTACAGTCTGCACTACCAAAAGTCACCTGAGCTAAACAATTCACATCACCTGCAAAACTCATTCCAAGCAACACAACTCTTAACACATGGCTCAAAACAGGCTCAGTGAGCCAAACACTACACAACCCTCACTGAGATAACACACACTGTCACTCAGAACACACTGAGAGTAAAAACACTAGCATCAAACACCAATACAGAAAATACAAACTTTTCATCTTTACAGTTTGAACAATTTCAGTGACTTCATACAAAGTAATATTTTCTTCAAAGAAAAGAGTGACAATCTTTCACATGATTTATTTAAATTTTTAGAACATAACAATTCTTTAAGGTAAATGAAAATTAGCAGTTTGCTTCAATAGTCTGTAGTAATTTACGGAATTACAGTAATGAGAAAAAAAAGGTAGAAACTAAAAGTACATACTGTAATTCGAACAAATAACAAACAAGACACTGCTTAGCCTTTCAGCTGAAATTGCAATCAGCAGTGTTTGAAAGGCACAAGGCTGAACTCTATTCAGTTTTGAATGTGTGGTTCACAGTTTTGACAGCAGTGTGTTAGCATTTGAACAAAGTGCTGTAAATCCACAGTGTTGTGCAGGTTGTGGTTAAAGTCATGGGATAAGTGTGTAGAGTTTTGAAAACTGTTCAAGCAATGAAAAACGAACTAGAGTTTGGTCCACATGAACTGCTGCTGTGCAGACTGTAGTTAGAGTTTTGCACATGTAGCTCCAGTTGTGCTCACTGTCGTTTAGCAATCGAAAAAAACTGTAATAGATCCCCTGAAATTCTTTTGAGGGTCTATTTTTATTGCAAGTCCGTTTTTTGTTTGTTTTTGTTGTTTGTTCTTTATTCCACTGTAGATGCACTGAATTGAACAGCTCATATCTTCAGTACAGGAGACTTTTATGTGATTTTATTTAGGTGAATTGATGGCACTTGATGGCACTTCTCTCTGCTGACCCATTTTCCACGAATTGAATGAAAGATATGTAGCGTCTCATTTGAGGTGGAATGCAGAGCGACCCCCCCCCCCCCCATCCTGACATCAGGATTTACAAATGACCCTGCTAAAGGAACCCAGGAACGGAAGTTTATTTGCTCTGCTGTGTTTTTTATGCCGAAAGTAACTGAATTCCTGCAGGGCTCTGGCTTATTTGCAGACCCAATTTGGTAATGAGAAATGCGTCTTTTTTCAAATGCGTTTGTGGGTTGCCCACCCTTGTTGTGCCCCGAGGAATTCTGTCATTTTAAAGCTGGACCGTTATTCAGCTGGTCATAGAACCGCTGTCGTAGCCCAAACAACTATTTTCAGAATGAAAGAATAAAGTGAGATGTTTTTTTCTGCTGTGAAGCTATTTTGGGCCATGCCCGGTCAGAGCGGTTCCCACACTTACACCCCTCAAACCCCTTCAACGCTGTCTGACTGTCCTACACTTGTTTATTTCATGGCTATTTCATAACATTATAACCCAGCTCTTTATATAAAGTTGACTAAGGTTTGGATTAATTAAGATTTTTTAATGTTTTTGAAATAAGTCTCTTCTGTTCACTAAGGCTGCATTTACTACAGTCAAAACTGTGAAATTGTTAAATAGTATTAGCCTACAATTAAAAATAAAAAAAAGTGTTTTCAGCATCATTGCTCCAGCCTTTAGTGTCACATGATCCTTCAGAAATCATTCTAATATTCTAATATGATAGGGTAAGATTTAAAAAAATAAATTTGTTTCACAGGAGTTTAAAAATGAGGAAACACAAAGGCCAAATTCCCTTAATCATCCATCACAATGAGTAAAACCAAAGAATATAGTTCTGATGTGCAGCAAAAGATTGTTGAGCTTCACAGAATAGAAAGAGTTGTAAGAAAATTGCTAAAGAATTGAAAACCCCATTTCCACCATCAGGACAATAATTAAGAAGTTCCAATTAATTAAAGATGTTATGAATCTGCCTGGAAGAGGATGTGTGCCTATATTGTATTAAAGTGCCCCTATGATGCTATTTTAAAGTTTCCTAATGTTGTTTTGGAGTCTCCTACAACAGGTTTACATGCATCAAAGGTCAAAAAACTGTTTAATTTTCTCCTAATATAGCTACATTTGCACATCAACACATTTTCAATGATTCTCAAACGACTCGTCAGATGAATCAATCTCTCTAAATCCCTCCTTTCCGCGAGCTACTCTGCTCTGATTGGCCAAACAGCTCAGTCTGTTTGCGTACTACCGTACAACGCGTGCGTCAAAAAACAAAAACGCCCATTGCCATAACAATGTCAGCTCTACGTGTCCTAAACTAAAAACAGTAACGAACAATGACGTTGATTTTACCATATCAATGCGAGCGCGAGTCCGAAGATGAAACACTGGAAGAACTAGACATTCAACCCGAACCTTCATCGCAAGGACGAGTCGAGCAGGATCTTTCTCAGTGATACGCTACTCAGTTTGAGGAACATTATGAGATGTTGCAACTGTAATTCTTCATCATCAGCATTAACAAGTGTATGTCCATCAACAGACCGATTATTTTACTTGTACTAATTTATTTACAGAGCATTTTTTCTAATATATTGCGGTGAACATGTGGGAACTGTATCAATAACAGTGCATATATTAGCCAAGCTCTAGCGTGAATGACTGATGTAACCTAAACGTTGGTAAAACAAATCTTGCTCCATGCTTAATCTTTCGTCAAAGTAGTGAGAACGACAGACAATCTGCATTAATAGACAGATTTTTAGGCAATAGTGGCCCATAACTGATTAGCAGAAGTATTAATAATGTGAGTTAACCAGTTAGCAGGAGACTATTTTGAACACCATCTTTCAAGAGCAAGCGTTTTGCGAATCCTGCATTGAACTCTGAGATTTGAGAAGCAGTCGTGAGTAAAATGAAGGGAACACAGCTAAAGTTTAGGATTATACTGCGGTGGTATCGTGGGAAAGATGAATTTTAACCACTGATTCTTCACATGCTTGTCCTTGGACAGTGAAAAAAAACTGGCTTTACCTTCACATTGTAGAGCACAGCGTCTTCTCAACATGATGCTATCCAGTATCCACAGGAATCAGCTGCAGGTTTGAGGTTCAAGTTTTCCCTGGTGTCTGCGTGGGCAATATGCTAATGTTTCGTCTTGACGTCACAACGAAACGGCTTATTACTCGTTTGAAAAACGATTCAATTAATTGACTCAGAGTCGACTCTTACATTTGAAAGACAATAACTTTATATACGGTGCACTTTCAGATTTAAAACTTTTGCAGGATGTTTTCATTCACTATGTTACATACATGAAAGGTCATTTTCAAAAATCCATAATAGGGGCCCTTTAATGTATGGCAAGGAGGAAAGTTTGAGTGGCCAAAGGTTCTCCAAGGATCACAGATGGAGAATTGCAGTTGAATTCTGGGGTCAAAAAGCCTTAAAAAAAATCAAACAACCCCTACATCCCCACATGTTGTTTGGTAGGATTTCAAGAAAAATACTCCTCGCTCCTCCAAAAAAAAAAAATCCAGCATATTCAGTTGTCAGACACGACTGGATCTTCAAATGGGATGATGGTCAGATGAAACTAAAAAAAGAGCTTTTTGGCAGCAAACCCACCAGATGTATTTGGTGCTAACAGGGATAAAAAGTACCCCATGCCCACGGTTAAATATACTGCTAGATCTTTAATGTTGTGGGCATATTTTTATGCTGGAGGTCCTGGACATCTTGTTCAGATACATGGCTATAATGGTTGTATCTTATATTGGTTGGATCTTCCATCAGGACAACGATCCAAAACAAAAATCAAAATCAACACAAAAATGTGTTACAGAGAACTAGGGTTGTGCCGATAGACGATAGTATCGTGTATCGACGATAGTCTGAGATTTCGCCGATGGCAGATGCCTTTGACGATATCAACACGATAAGTGGCTCGTTTTACCACGAACGTATTAAATTATTATTAGTAGGCCTAGTAGTATTATTATAAAGCTAGTATTGTTATTAAATTAATATTAGGAACTACAATAGGCCATAAATCTGCCTTGCCTAAATTCATAACGACATCACCGCATAGCCTAACACTTGCGACAACACCGACACGCGCTTATGAGGACTCCTCTAAGAAAATGTTTTTAAAACAGAATAAAAAACGAGGCCTAGCCTACATCCCACATCAAAATTGAATTGCAAGGTGATCCATTCACGAATTGTCAAGAGTGCTTGTTTTAACAGACGCATTAGATCTTATACAGATCCAAGAGTACGGCATCGTTGTTCATCAATATTTGGTTTCCATAGCACATTAACAAAATGTTTAATAACACTAATAACACTAAAAACAATACAATTAAATGTTTATAATAATAATATCACTAAAATTATATAGGCCAGTCTTTAGTTCACGAACACAGCACAACTCTGCCATCTATAAAAATCAAAAGCAGCTTCAAACACTTGTTTAACAATAAATATTCTTCTAATTTTTTCACTGTCATCATATAGGTCCACAAGAGAAATATTAAGCCTATAAATTAAGATAGTCGCTATACCGTTATATCCATCGTCGTCTCTGAGAGAACGCGGCGTTAATGCAGCAACAGATGCTGAAAGCTCAGTCCGTTTCTACTTTCACTTTCAGAGAATGAGCGCGTTTACATGCACGTTCTAGCACGATTATTCTGAATAAACTGACAATGCATTTGGTCATGTAAACGCATTAACCTGTTTTCCTTTATCGGAGTCAAGTCATAAGTTTAAGTATTCCGATCGACTCAGCTAGATTTCTGCACCTTATTTCTCCCGGCATTTTAAACACAAGAACCCGCGTTCTTTGGGCTTATTGAAGTGCGCGTAGGCTATGTGAAGTGCATCCAGACAGAGAGAGCACTGGTGGGAGGACATATATTGCAAACTCTGACTCTTTCTTGACCTTAGAAATTATTAAAACATGTTTTCATCTCGTGCAAAATGCTGCATCTGTAACGGCATGAGAGGATCATGTGTGTCCGTAAATTTCCCGCTGACATGTTGAAATACTCGAGTCAGATACAAAAATGATTAGGATCTTTTTTTTACCTCACTATACTACCGGGAAATAACCTGATTTAGCCTAGTAATAAACACTCCACCTTTGCTAGCAAATAAAAAAAAATATTCTCGTATAAAATGAAGTAATAAAACAAGCAAATTAATGAGTAAATAATCAAGTTAATAATCAAATAAGTAAGCCCCGCCCCCTCACGATAATATCGTGTATCGCCGATCTCACAGGCTGACGATAGGACGATATGAAAATGCAGCATATCGCCCAACACTACAGAGAACAAAATTTAGCTTCTGCCATGACCGTCCCAGTTCCCTGACCTGATGAGTGGAGTGAACTGAGAGAAGAAGTACCAACATGGATCTGGGAATCTGAAGGATCTGGAGAGATTCTGTATGGAGGGATGGTCTCTGATCACTTGCCCGGTGTTCTCCAAACTCATCAGGCATTATAGGAGAAAACTCAGAGCTGTTATCTTGGCAAAAGGAGATTGCAAAAAGGCAATAATTAATAAAAGGGTGCCAATAATTGTGGCCAACGTGTTTTGGAGAAAAACATTTTAATAACGTGATTTTTTCCCCCACTTTCAATTCATTTACTTCAATAAAAGGTTGGAGTTTTAAAAAAAAAAAATTAATAAGAGATTAAAAGGATAAACAATGCAGATTTATTTTTACAGCCATATTTACCAGGGGTGCCAATAATTCTGACCACAACTGTATGTATACACTCACCTAAAGGATTATTAGGAACACCATACTAATACTGTGTTTGACCCCCTTTCGCCTTCAGAACTGCCTTAATTCTACATGGCATTGATTCAACAAGGTGCTGAAAGCATTCTTTAGAAATGTTGGCCCATATTGATAGTATAGCATCTTGCAGTTGATGGAGATTTGTGGTATGCACATCCAGGGCACGAAGCTCCCGTTCCACCACATCCCAAAGATGCTCTATTGGGTTGAGATCTGGTGACTGTGGGGGCCATTTTAGTACAGTGAACTCATTGTCATGTTCAAGAAACCAATTTGAAAGGATTCGAGCTTTGTGACATGGTGCATTATCCTGCTGGAAGTAGCCATCAGAGGATGGGTACATGGTGGCCATAAAGGGATGGACATGGTCAGAAACAATGCTCAGGTAGGCCGTGGCATTTAAACGATGCCCAATTGGCACTAAGGGGCCAAAAGTGTGCCAAGAAAACATCCCCCACACCATTACACCACCACCACCACCACCAGCCTGCACAGTGATAACAAGGCATGATGGATCCATGTTCTCATTCTGTTTACGCCAAATTCTGACTCTACCATCTGAATGTCTCAACAGAAATCGAGACTCATCAGACCAGGCAACATTTTTCCAGTCTTCAACTGTCCAATTTTGGTGAGCTCTTGCAAATTGTAGCCTCTTTTTCCTATTTGTAGTGGAGATGAGTGGTACCCGGTGGGGTCTTCTGCTGCTGTAGCCCATCCACCTGAAGGTTGTGCGTGTTGTGGCTTCACAAATGCTTTGCTGCATACCTTGGTTGTAATGAGTGGTTATTTCAGTCAAAGTTGCTCTTCTATCAGTTTGAATCAGTCGGCCCATTCTCCTCTAGCATCAACAAGGCATTTTCGCCCACAGGACTGCCGCATACTGGATGTTTTTCCCTTTTCACACCATTCTTTGTAAACCCTAGAAATGGTTGTGCGTGAAAATCCCAGTAACTGAGCAGATTGTGAAATACTCAGACCGGCCCGTCTGGCACCAACAACCATGCCACACTCAAAATTGCTTAAATCACCTTTCTTTCCCATTCTGACATTCAGTTTGGAGTTCAGGACATTGTCTTGACCAGGACCACACCCCTAAATGCATTGAAGCAACTGCCATGTGATTGGTTGATTAGATAATTGCATTAATGAGAAATTGAACAGGTGTTCCTAATAATCCTTTAGGTGAGTGTATATTGTGCCTATGAATTAATTGTATTAATTATTTGTTTTATATATTTGCTTATTATTTGTTTACTTATTTGTTTTGTATATTTACTATTAGTAATTATTTTCTAATTTTTTGTTTTGTATATTTACTTAATTTGCTCTAAATGAGTTGTAGCAGATAGTAATAGGAGACACATGTCCCTCCTTCTCTACTGTTCAAAAGCATCCCAGAATGCACCTGATGAATGTCCTGATCTAGACAAAGAACAAACTCAAATCTAAGAGTTTTCATTTGTTTCACATTTTCATCACTACATCATTCCCAGACCTTCATTTGTGTTATTTCACAGTTTATATCACTGCACTATTACTCTAACATATGGAAAATAGTCATAATAAAGAATCAGAAGATGTGATTAGTGTTGTACACCTGTCTTTTGTTTACCTTATAGCTGTCGTTTCAAAAAAATATTTAAAGTCCCTGTAAAGTCAAAATGAAGTATGTGTTCTGAGTTTGTCATATCACAGAAAAATGTGTTATTAGCCACCCAGCCAAATTTGAATGATAAAAAAAGCCGGCAAGTACATAAAATAAGCTATCAAAAAATGAGCAGTAGTCTCTGCTCTCAAACGCTGGGGGCGTGTCCGCTGGCTGCGCTGTAACCACGCCCACTCGCGGGACAGCTGCCGTTGCCACACTCAACTGTCACTCACTACAGCCGGAATGGATGCTCCTAGCAGCTTATTAGGTTAAATATAACATAAGCACACAAGGCAACTTACACTCATTGGTGGGCACGCACTGCCGATGATGGCACCAGTTGTCGGCGCGACGGGAGGATGAAGGCCGAGGCGGGAGATAACGTTAGTCGGTTCGGCCCCATTCACCACTAACAGCGGATTATCAGTGAATCCCAGTTGTCTCCGACGAAAGTTTATAAAACTATCCCGTGTAAAATGATCACTACAGAGGTGGGTTTTGGTGGTCATCCCCAGCTCTCTATCAAGGTGACTCTTCACAAAATTAATCCACCTCTTCTTGATGTGATCGTTTTTAGGAAATTTAAATAAGGACACCGATCTGTTTTGTACATGATCGCATCCAGGTAGTACGCATTTCCGTGACGAAGACATAGCTAACTAGCGAACTGTACGCTGTAGTAACAAATAATAGTACTGACAGTAACTCGCGAATGTGCTCTATTTATATTATTGTTAGTGGAGCGGCCAGCCTCAGTGGCTCTAGTGCGTCATCAAGTAGGGGCGTGTCCAGGAGCTCAGGGCTCCAGTGCGTCATCGAGCCCCGTTTTAGACCCGCCCAAAAAATCCGGAAAATAGCAATGAAAAACTGTTTAACGGTCTAACTCCACAATTCAGTACTTCACAGTTCACAGTCTTTGTAATATGTTTTAGCAATACATTTCTAACATTTATAATGTGTTTAGAATTTTTTTTTTAAATTGCCTTTACAGGGACTTTAAAGAAGACCTATTATGCCCTTTTACAGAGTCTTGATGTTGTTTTTGGCCTCTATTAGAACAGGTTTTCCTGCTTGATTGTTGATTATTTTCCCCATATTCTCTATTGTTGCAGCTCCTCTCTTTCTAGTCTGTCAGTAACGCTCTGTTTACTTCCTGTCTCTATGAAGCTCCTCCTGAAACGCACACTGTGCTCTGATTGGTCGGCTGGAGCAGTGAGTTGTGATTGATTGAGCACTTCGAGCGTGTTTGGGAAATGTCCCGCTCTTACCATAACCACCAGTTTAACACACTACTAACTAACTCAACCAGTTCCCGCCCTTTTATTCTGCGTATTAATTATTGAAATGAGAAATATTGGGTTAGTTCATTCCCGGAAGAAACTCAAGACTACAATGGAGGCGTTTCAGGGAGTTCAGAAACACTGACACTGATATAGAGAATAACTCCCTTTGCAGAGCTTTTTCATGTTCAAACAGCAACATCACACACTAAACAAAGATGAACATGGACAAAAAAATAACAGGTGCTCTTTAATACTAGTATTAGCAAACTATGATGTTGGCTACATGTGCGTACCTGAAATTTTTAGTACAAGTATCTTTCTAATATCTGAGTTAATGTGAAGACACACATCTGTTTGAGTGCTCATACATGTGATGTTGTGCTGTGAATGTACTGAGAGTGTGTGTATTTGATCCCAGGGTCCTCCACCGAAACCGGCACGTCGGCAGGGAGGATGGGCGGAGGAGAGCGCAGGAACCGGATCTGCCAAGTGAGTACAAACCTCTAGATTTCTGAGATGTTCTTCATGTTTTGCCTTTCTGAAAGCCCACACTGTTCTTTCCTACATCTACTCAACACATAAACACCCCTCACACACCACATGTGCTGTCAATAAGAAACAGTTCCACACACGCTTTATTAAACCGCTGTGTTTCAGTCCAGCAAGTCCATAAATTATTGTATTAATAAGATGGAATAAGAATAATTAATTCTCTTTCTAGTCTCTGAATGATGTCTGAAACTTTATATTTATAACACTTCTTGTGTTTGTTTCCTCTTTAAGACAGGGTTCTTACAAGGTGCTTAAAGTGCTTAAAGTGCTTGAAGTACTTAAATTTGACTTTTTTTTCAAGTCCGGGAAAACCCTTGAAAACAGCAATATTTATGAAAAGGTACTTGAAAAGTGCTTGAATTATTGAAAGACAATATATGTGAAATTAATGTTTTATTTTATTGATAAAACAATCTTTTCACACAAAATTAACTCGTCTGCAGCCCGTCTGATAAAGATACAGAGCTATTTTGCATGGCTATGAGCGTGATATTGCTCATATAAATATCCAAGTATATGATACAACTTTCATTCTTCAGGTCCATCAAATCAGTTTGAATAAGGAAAGCGATATCTTTGTCAGTGTCCTTTAAATTATTAGGTTACACTTTATTTCGATAGCCCACTTTAGACATTTTACTAACTATAAGTAACTTTGCAGCTACATGTCAACTTACTGTCATTAGAGGATTAGTAGACTGTCTACTTAATATTTGCTTACACTTTATTTTGTTGGTCCCCCAACAGATATTCTACTGACTATAAGTAACTTGGCAACTACAAGTCAACTTATTCTTCTAAACCGAACCCTAACACCTTAACATAACCAAACACTCTACTGACAGTCTACTACAGACTACTAATACTCTAATAAGAGTTAGTTGACATGTAGTTGAAAAGTTATGTCTCGATTACTATTGTAACCCTAGTTCCCTAAAGGAGGTAACGGGAGACGTAATGTTCACTTGACGACGTAATTGGGATCACTTCAGGGAGCCCTATCAACTTCAAGTGTCTACAGAACGAGCCAATGAATGTTGGCGTGCGTGAAAGCGTCACGTGCCCCGCAGCGCGGGTATAAACAGGAAGCGGGCGCACGACTCATTGTTTTTCGCTGAGGAGCCGAAATTGTGACGGCCGTACAGCGATGGTCAGCAACCTTGGCGATGGGACGTTAAGTCTCCCATTCCCTCCTTCAGGGAACAAGGGTTACATCAGTAACCAAGACGTTCCCTTTCAGTCGCTCACGTTCGACGTAACGTCGACGTGACGATGTAATTGGGATCCCATGTAAAATGCCACGGTTGCTGCCACATCCAGCGCCCTACGCACAATTCTCAGACCCCCAATTGGCAGGGGCGGAAGGTCTGCGTAGAGGGAGTTCGAACTGCTGTTCCATCATACCCCACACAGTGGAAGTCTTTGGATAAAACTGGGAAAGTGTGTCTTTCCAGGGGAGAAGGACGCTGCGGAAGCCACATCCTGCCCGAAGGGAGGTAACGTGGAGAATACACATGTGAACTAGCCGGAGGGGCAGTGCAACATATGGAATGTCACTGGGGTAGCTCCAGCCTGAGAAGGGGGAGGCTACACCAGACAGTGACGGCAGAGTCTGCCAAGGGAAAGACACGGGCTCACCGTAGGGACCTGATCATGGAAGAATAAGCATATGGGATCGCCACAGGGATCACCACATATGGAACCCAGCCTAGCACAAGTTACACAATCATACGAGCACTAGGCCTGGCGTCGGACGCTCCGCAACGTCCGGCTGCCGAAGGGGTGCTGAGGAATTCTACAGGGTTCGCCTGAGTGGGGAACTCGACTGGAGCAGAAAGCGCACGTATCCGCTCCATGTGGAGGGGAGTGGCGCAGCAAACCGACATTAGATCGGGAACTTCAGGGTTACCGGCTGGTTGAAGCGAGCACACAGGAAGAAACCGGCTCAACACGTAGGCTATAAAACCTAGCAAATGGGTTAGGCTCTCAACCCGGGCGGGCAAGCCACTCCTTGGGCTTCATAAGCCAAGGCATCCACTATCCAGTGGGCCATCCTCAGCTTGGAGACAGCCTTTCCCTTCTGCTGGCCTCCGTAACAGACAAAGAGCTGATCTGAGGTCCTGAGGCTTTGCGTTCTGTCCACGTACAAGCACAGAGCGTGGACGGGACAGAGAAAAGCCAGGGCTGGGTCTGCCTCCTCCAAAGGCAGCGCTTGCAGGTTCACCACCTGGTCCCGGAAGGGAGTGGTGGGAACCTTGGGCACGTATCCGGGCCAGGGTCTCAGGATCCCGTGAGAGTTAGCTGGGCTGAATTCCAGGCACGATTCGTCGACCAAAAATGTATGCAGGTCCCCTACCCTCTTGATGGAGGCCAATACAAACAGGATTACTGTTTTACAAGACAGAATTTTTAACTCGGCTGATTGCAGAGGCTCAAAGGGTGGTCTCTGAAGAGCCGAAAGGACCAGAGACAAGTCTCAAGAGGGTATAGAGAGCGGGCAAGGAGGACTTAGTCTCCTCGCCCCCCTCAGGAACCTGACAATCAGGTCGTGCTTTCCCAGCGACTTACCCTCAACTGCATCGTGATGTGCGGCGATAGCGGCAACATGCACTTTAAGGGTGGAGGGAGACAGCCTTCGCTCCAACCCATCTTGCAGGAAGGAAAGCACAGCTCTGATCGAGCAAGTTTGGGGGTTCTCCTCATGAGAAGAACACCAGTCAACGAATAGGTTCCACTTCAACGCATAGAGGCGCCTCGTAGAGGGGGCTCTAGCAGAAGTGATGGTGTCAACTACCGCTTGGGGTAGATCACCTAGAACCTCTGCGTCTCGCCCAGGGACCAGACATGGAGTTTCCGGAGGTCTGGACGCAGGTGCCATAGGGTGCCCCGTCATTGAGAGAGCAGGTCCTCTCTCAGAGGAATGGAATGGGCCAGGGAGGGGCTGTCGCGAGGAGCACTAGTTCCTTGAACCAGGTCCGGTTGGGCCAATACGGCACAACTAACAAGACCTGCTCCTCGTCCTCCCTGACCTTACCTCGACTTGTTAGCAAGGTGTACTTCTATCAACTAGAGGCAGTTGATGTGCCAATGCAGTTGAGGCCCCTTCCACAGACCTGAAGCTGCATGCCCATTGTACGTGCCCCCCCAGCCAGTGGCAGAGGCATCCGTGGTGACCACAGAGTGCCTGGACACTTGTTCTAGGGCAGGGATTCCCAAACTTTTCAGACCGCGACCCCCAATATTAGACTGCTGACGACCCGCGACCCCCCCCCCTCCTTTCTCCTCCCTGTGTTTCCCTCCGACAGCTTGTGAGGATTTGCGATTTGGTTACATACTGACAGAGCTAAAATAAAAAGGAACACAATCTCTAAGCCAGGCTATTTTATTAACAAATTATGGACAAAAACAAATACATCCAAAACTGAAATGCTTACAGACAGAATACGAACAAGCTGCCTATAACACGCATACAACAATAACTTTGTATCAGAAAAACGCCTAATGTGATGGATGGGCGCTGTGTGCGGAGCAAAGCAGGTCCACTCTAGGTTCAATTTTGGAGATCGCCACCCGCAGATCATCTTCCACGTTAAGCCGTGACCTGTGTTTATTCTTAATGTAAGTCAGCGCGGAGAATGTATTTTCGTATAAATACGTTGAGCCAAATTGCATGAGTACATCCAACGCGGCTTTCGACAACTGTGGATACTCCAGTGCGACAGAATCCCAGAACTCATCCAGCGTCTTGCCGTCAAATGCCGTCCTCAGGGTTCGATCGGTTGAAAGTTCTATCAGCGCATCTTCCATATCTGACGCCAGATGATTTGCCGTGGTTACATTAAATGGTGACCTTATCCAGTCATATTGGTCGGAAGCGTCTCCTTCAGAGAAATACTTATGAAAGTGATCCAAAAGGGACTGAAGGTGAGCTGTAATAGATGCCTTGATGCTGTTAACACTGAGTGCATTTTCTTCCATGAATTCTTCCAGTTCAGAAAACATGTCTATGCGTCCCATTTCCACTCTCTCTCTCCAACGCACCAGCTTTCTCGTAAATGCCTGCACTTTATCATTAAGGTACAAGATGTTTGTGTTTTCACCTTGCAGGGACACATTTAGTTCGTTGAGTTTTTCAAAAATACATGACAAATATGCCAGTCTTGTCACCCAGTCAGCATCAGACAGATGCTCAGCAAGTGGGGATCTTTGGTCTGTGAGGAAAATGCGCACCTCATCCCGCAGCTCGTACAGGCGTCTCAGCACATTTCCTCGCGACAGCCACCTGACTTCTGTGTGTAGGAGCAGGCCTTTGTGCTCTGATCCCATTTCATTACAGAGAGTGGAAAACAGTCGTGTGTTCAGTGGTACTGATTTTATGTAATTAACAATCTTCACAGCAGTGTCAAGAACATGTTTAAACTCCGCATTCAGGGTTTTGCATGCGAGGGCTTCTCTGTGTATGATGCAGTGCGTGAAATTGAGGTGAGGTGCAACTTGGAGGACTCGTGCCTTTAGTCCTTTATTTTTTCCCAGCATTGCCCCAGCTCCCTCTGTGCACACTGATATGCACTCGCCCAAAGATAGTCCTTCATCTTTAAGTTTGCTGTCCAGCTTATTGAAAATGTCTTCGCCTGTGCATGTTCCCTCCAGTTGCGTACAAAATAACATTTCCTCATTTAGTTTCCCCTCCAAAATATATCTGACAAATACAAGGAGTTGAGCGGTGCTGGACACGTCTGTGGATTCATCCAGTTGTAAGGCATACCTCCCACTCTTCTTCACTCTGTCAATCAGTTGACACTTGATATCCTGAGCCATGTCTGTAATGCGGCGGGATACAGTCCCATCAGAGAGATGCACTTGTTCCAGCTCAGCGGCCAGTTTATCTCCATGCATGACGCGACTCATAACTATTGCTGCTGGTTTGATTAAAGTTTCTCCAATGGTGTGTGGCTTTTTGGTCTGTGCAATTAAATATGCCACTTCATATGAAGCCTTCTGAGCTTTAGTGGGGATAGCTGTTTGTTTGAAAATTACTTTTTTTTGTCCCTGTAACTCTTTCTCCTTTCTGCGGAAAAAGTCAGTGGGTTTATCTGTGAGGCTGGGGTGTTTGGTGTTCAGGTGTCTTTGCATTTTCACGGGCTTCAGACTCTCATGTGCGAGGACTTCGGAGCACACAACGCATTGAGGGTGTTGTACCTGATTTATAACAATGCACGTGAAACCATAGTTTATGTATTCCTCTCTGTATTTTCTGGCTTTCAAGGAGGGATGGTCCGTTTGCGGGGCACGGGTTTGGCGGGCTGCCCTTCCAGAGGTGGAGGGTAGTCCTGGCGGCTCATCCTCTTCTCTGCCCTCTGTATTTTCTGCTGATCCCGCTCTCTCATCAGCAGGCATCTCTGCTCCCTTCTCGTTCTCTTCTGATGATAATAACCACCGTTTCATTTTTTATCAAGTTTAGATCTCAAAATAGACCGATCGCTGTTTAGCAAAACACCAAATGTGCATCTAGCTAGCTAGCGCATGTTGTTGTGCTGTAAATTGTGAGTGACACGTCACACTGTCATAATTAATTGGAGCAAACAAAGTTTTATTTCCAGTTTATTTAAATTATCCTAAATTTATACTCGCATCATTACAACCTTTTTTAACATAAAAAAAAATAAGTTTCTGTAAATCATCTCGCGACCCCCCGCTCCCCACCCCCCACTTTGGGAACTACTGTTCTAGGGGAACACCTGCCCGCAGGAACTAAGGGTCCGACCACAAGGTGAGAGTTTGGCGAAAGTGCGGGATTACTTGGACCCGGCACGAGCCGCTCGGCCATACCCATCTCGGGACTCGATCGTGGAGCCAGTGTTGGAGCGGCCTCATATGAAGCAATCCGAGCGGCGTTACCGTGGCTGCAGATGCCATATGTCCCAGGAGCCTCTGAAACTGTTTTGGTGGTGCCGCTGATCTGCGTCTGAGCGTGCTCACGCAGTTCAACACTGACTGGATGCGGGCCTATGTGAGGCACACTGTCATGTTGATCGAGTCCAACTCCATACCGAGAAAAGAGATCCTCTGCCCGGGGGTGAGCTTGCTCTTTTCCCAGTTGACCCGAAGCCCTAGGTGGCTGAGGTGACTGAGCACCAAGTCCCTATGTTCACTCAACTGCTTTCTCAACTGGGCGAGAGTAAGCCAGTCGTCGAGGTGGTTGAGAATGCGAACACCACGTTCGCATGTGGGAGCAATGGCCGCCTCCGTGAAGACACGGGGCGACAGGGCCAGCCCGAAGGGTAAGACTTTGTAGTGATATGCCCGTCCCTCGAACGCAAAGCGAAGAAACGGTCTGTGTCGAGGGAGAATCGAAATATGAAAGTACGCGTCCTTCAGGTCGATCGCTGCAAACCAATCTTGGGGACGGATGCATCTGAAAATGCGTTTCTGAGTAAGCATCTTGAACGGCAGCCTGTGAAGGGACCGGTTCAGGACACGCAGGTCCAAGATTGTCCGTAACCCACCGCCTTTCTTGGGTACAATGAAGTACGGGCTGTAGAAGCCGGTCTTCATATCAGCTGGAGGGACCGGCTTGATAGCGTCCTTCACCAGTAGGACAGCGATCTCCGCCCTGAGCACAGGGGCACTGTCCGCCAGAACATGGGTGAACTGAATGCCCCTGTAAGCTGGGCCAGAACACGGGCGAACTGAATCGCATAGCCGAGTCTAACAGTACGGATGAGCCAGCGAGACGGGCTGGGAAGCTCTAGCCAGGCTCCCAGACACCGTGCAAGCGGGACCAGCGGCACCACAGAAAAAATCATTCTCTGCATTAGCCTATTTGAGAATACACAATATTGAATGTGCAAGTAACGGATATTATATTTACTTGGTTATAAAATTATCTTACAAAAACAACTATAATGACTTACCCAGCAGAATGAGCCATCATTGAGGTAGAACGTCAATCTGAATATTGTGTGTCTGTCGCTTTAAGAAATGCACCTGCATGATAGTTTTTTTCATGATGCACGAAATGCGAGGGAGGGACGAGTTAACTTGGTTTGTTTGGGATCTCGCTTCAAACACAAACAGAAGTGACGTCACCCACAATCGCTGATACAACCTTTAAGTTTGGTATAATTTTAAAGAAGACCCTTGGCAGATTATTGCTGAAGTAAAAAAAAAGTAAAAAAAAAGAAAAAAAGTAAATCCCAGTTATGTAGGTTTAAGTTTATGAAAATTATTTATGAACATTATATTTTATGAAAAGTTGAACTCTAAAACGGCTAGAAAATTAAAGCCATAAATCTAAATAAGTTGTGTTCCAAATTTGAGGTTGATATCTCAAAAAATTAGCTTTCAGTAAGATTTTGTTTTGGCGCAGTAACAGACTTTCCCCATTGGGTGCCAGCAAAACTCCACTGGTGCACACAGTAATTGGATTTGTTATCTGCAGTTGAGTTTTTCTCTCTCAATATTACAAACACACACATACACACACTTTTTTTTATAACACACATACTAACCACACTCTGACATCCATACCAACACACCCACACAAATATCGTTGCATAATTTATCCAACTGGCTCTATAATATGCTGAAGCAGAAAACAGGAATAAAGCGAGTATTTGCTTTATAGGCCAAACCTGAAAAAATTGCACCATCTGATAAAAAATAGTAAAAACTTAAATTTTGAAGTCTTGCCAACAGAAGATTGCATCATTTTATAGTTAAATGGCCCTGGGATAAAAAAATTGCAGTTTTAATGGGTTTCAATGGGGCCATTTTTATCTAAAAGGTGCTGAGAGGGAAGTTTTTTTGTACCTAGTGCAAAAAAGATTTTTCAAAGGAAATGGGGGTGAAATTGTAAAATTACAATAAAAATACACACCTGTGCCAAAATTCATGCAGTTAGCATAAACAAAACAAAAAAAAGTTACACATAGCTCCAAAGTGGACAAAAATGTCCATGTCAAAAAACTGTCAAAAAAATGTTAGGCTTTGGAGCAAAGACTTAAGTTTGGTCTCATTTTAAAGAGGGCCCGTGGCAGATTATTGCTGAAGTTAAAGAAGTGAAAAAAGTGAAACCAAAAATTTTATGTAGAGGTTTAAGTTTATGAAAATTATTTATGAACATTATGATCTTTATTTGATATAAAATATATATTTCATGAAACATGTTGAACTCCAAAACTGATATAAATCCAAAGCCATAATTCTAAACAAGTTGTGTTCCAAATTTGAGGATGATATCTAAAAAAAATGAGCTTTCGGTAAGATTTTGTTTGGGCGCAGTAACAGGTTTTCCCCATTGGGGGCCAGCAAAACTCCACTGGTGCACACAGTAATTGGATTTTAGATTTGCAGTTGTTTTTCTCTCTCAAATATTACAAGCACACAAACACACACACTTTTTTTTATTACACACATACAAACCACACTCAGACATCCATACCAACACACCTACAGAATTATTGTTGCACAATTTATCCAATTGGCTCTGTAATATGCCGAAGCAGAAAACAGGAATAAAGCGAGTATTTGCGAGTAGATTATTCGTTTATTTGCTTTATAGGCCAAACCTGAAAAAATGGCACCATCTGGTGAAAAATAGTAAAAATTTAAAATTTGAAGCCTTGCCAACAGAATGAAAGCCTCTTAACAAAGATTGCATCATTTTATAGTTAAATGGCCCTGGGATTAAAAATTGCAGTTTTAATGTGTTTTAGGGGGCCATTTTTGTCCAAAAGGCGCTGAGAGGGAAGGTTTTTTGTACCCAGTGCAAAATAGATTTTTTTAAAGGAAATGGCGGTGAAATGGTAAAATTCCAATAAAAATACACACCTGTACCAAATTTAATGCAGAAAGCATAAACACAGGCAAAGTGACGCACAGTGTCTGTACGAACCCTGTTAAGATAAATTGCTTGTTGTATTCCTCATTTGTAAGTTGCTTTGGAGTAGAGTGTCTGCTAAATGAATACATGTAAATGTAAATCTCAAACAGGAAAGTGGACATGCATCATGTGTGAGATGTGTTTGCAATCCAGCAATTACTGCAGTAGTTGAGCATTTCTTAGTATTTCTTTTATCATTATCACGATAGCATGATTTTTGGATATAAAACACTTTTAATAAATACACCTAATCCTACATCAGTCCTATAGGATTTGTTGTTCACTCCATTAGGGGAACAGCAAGCAATGGCCGTCAGTCGCCACATGATGGCATCATCTCCTGTTAAATTAACATTATGATCACTCCTAATGGCAGCATTTATTTCAGTAATTCGCCTGTAAACTCTAATTTAAGGAAACAGAAACACCCATGTTTCCATATAAAGTCTCTGATAAAAATGCTCATCAAATTCATCATTCTGAATCCGTTCAATCCAACTGCAGATTCTGAATGTTCAATGAAAAATATGTGGAAGAAAGAGTTTTCCCTCAGAAATCGCTAGTAAATTTCACAAATAATTACAAAGAAATGGCAAGTAACACATTGAGTTCAACATGTAATTTTGAAGTAGAAAGACTGAAATAGTATTTTCTTGTAAAACGAGCTATAATAATCTTTGTTTTATTTACAACTTCAAAAATAATTTTGTTTAAAGTGTGTATGAGCCCTAAAGTCTGCAGTACATTTACATGTGCATCATATATGTGCAGTTAGTTCCAGTGTTAGCATAATAGTGCGTGAATCTCGGCAGAGAAAACACAGAATCTGTAAGAGTAACAGTACGAGTGTTTGCCTTTTTGACATATGCCATGAAGCTCATGTTGCTAATTTGATTTAACAGATTTGAAGATGCGGTTCAAAATGAATGATTCAATCCAATATTAAGTACTCTCAAGAGCTAAATTGATAATATCTAATACCTATTTTTTTTGAAGATGAGACCTTGATATCATAATAAATGACACGTTGTGAATTTTTACAGCGTTTCATTGAGAGAAAACACTTCATATGACGGTGCTAAGATACTGTTTGCTAACACAGTTGTTTTTTCCCCCACTTTTATATCGTATTCAAGTACATTAGTGATTTTTTTAATCTTAATAACAATATTTGATCCCGCTTTATCCCAGGTACGTCTGCGGTGCAGTTCTGTGTTTTGAATGCCACACTATCAATGATACTCACTGAATACTGAACAATTAAGTCTCTTAATAATATGTATTTTTAAAAGATAGAAAGTGAATCTTTTCCACAATAATTTACTTCAAAAATTGGGGTCAGTAAGATTTTTTTTACGAAAAAAATTAATACTTTTATAAATCAAGGGCGCATTAAATTGATCAAAAGTGACAGTAAAAACATTTTTATTGTTAAAAAAGATTCTTTTTCAAATACATGCTGCTCTTTTGAAGTTTCTATTAATCAAAGAATCCTGAAAAATAAAATTTATGATGGTTTCCACACAAATATGAAGCAGCTGTTTTCAACATAATCATAAATGTTTCTTGAGCATCAAATCCTCATATTAGAATGATTTGAATGAAGGATCATGTGACACTGAAGACTGGAGTAATGATGCAGAAAATTCAGCTTTGATCACAGGAATAAATTACACTTTACTATATATTCACATGGAAAATTGTTATTTTAATTTTTCACTGTGTTTACTGTATTTTGATTAGAGACTTATTTTAAATACATTTAAAAAATCTTACACACCACAAACTTTTGAATGTTTTGTAAATAGCAAGTTATTTTGCATATAATATGCATACATATACTGGAGAAATTAAAGTTCACACTCAAAAATAAAGGATCTTTATTGGCATCGATGGTTCCATAAAGAATATTTAACTTCCATGGAAACAAAAGGTTCTTTATGGTGAAAAGAGGTTCTTTAGATTTGTTAGAAATAGAAATTCTTTAGAAAAGTTCTATACACTTATAAAAACTTGTTCTTTTAAGAAATGTTAAGCTAAAGGTTCTCTGGGAATCCTTATATTTTTCTTCTATGGTATCACTGCGAAAACCCCATATCTATTGGCTCAGTTACCGGAGGATAAAGCTAACTCTCGCCGTTTCTCAAGAAAGGTCAAAGCTTCACTTCTGCACGGCTGCCAAACTTCTCGATTCTCCCGGCTGTGAGGTGTTAAAGGCCTTCTCCACGCATTGATTCTGCTTCTGAAACAAAGTAATCGCCCCTCTGAAGAAGACAAGGACTCTTTCTTCATCTCAATGTCACCCCTCGTGCTCAATCACCGGTGCTCTGTTCCCACTAATCCCACAGCAGAAATCCCGGGATTTGCAGATCTATCACTCCTAATTGACACTAAATGATCTGTCAGTTTATTGATGAATCTTTGAGGCCAAATTGTCACAGTATATTTTATCCCGAACAACTTTTCTTGGCAGTTCTAGCATGTTTAGGGCGCTGTAATGAGAGGACGGGGCTGAACTCACTATCAGCATCTCAAGACCCTCGAACACACAGAAAACACACAAGTGCCAGAGTTCGTCATATTTCTGTGACCTTTGTTTCTTTCTTCATTTATTGCCCCTAAATGTTAAAGTCTGTTTTATCTACTCTAGTGAAATGTGTATAATTCTAGCACAATTTCACACAGATGTAGTATATTGTACTGCAAATGAACACAGTCCAATCTCAGGACCCATTAGATGGCGCTAAACACCAGCAAAACACCAGCAGGATTCCAGTACACCACCTTTTAACGTGTGAAGCCTGACATATCAAGTAATAGGAAAAACATATATTTTTTTTAATTGAACAGTTTATTGAATGTTTAGACAAAAAAAAAAAAAAAAAATATATATATATATATATATATATATATATATATATATATATTTATGTGTGTATATATATATATATATATATATATATATATATATATATATATATATATATATATATATATATAAAATGCATGTTTTTTAAGTATATTTAATAAATCAGGCTTTTATGGCTCATATAGTCTGATAAAGTGAAAATATGGAGGAAAAAACAGCTCAGTTTTATTCACAGGCTCAAACTGAGTAAAAATATTCAATTTGGTACAGATGCTGATATTAATATGAACAAAAAGATTATGATGCTTTTAATGTAAATCAATGAGATCTTTATAACAATATAGCAGATACTTGCATAAAATGCATATCAATATCTGCCAATAATAATGTCTCATATAATGATCATATTTGATATGCATGATTATGATAATAAATGATGTATGATAATCAAGTAAAGTGAAGCTGCTTCAGTCCAGTTGAAATATTACTAACAATATCAAAGTTATTCTTGCGTTTCCTTGATAAAATCGGTGCAGATTTGACACAGAAAGACACGTGAAGCTCGAGCTGAAGGATGGTTAAAATAAATAAATAGTCTTTGCAATTTTTCAAAACAGTGTGAAAATTATTATTCACCATATAAAATGAATGGTGATTAATTAAAGCTGCCATTGCTGTCTGTTTCTGCTATGAGTTCTAGATGAGAGGATTCAGTCTGAGAAGACGTTTCTCTAGACACAGATACACACACTTGGAGTGATTGAGTGAATCGGAGGAGTTGTGATTGTGCTGGTTGATTGTTGTAAGTTTGATTTGTGATGTCCTCCACAGGTCTGGAAGACGTCAGGCTGCTGAAGAGCTGGAGGAGTGAGTTCACTATCTTCACTGTTTTTACTGCCTTCATGATTCAGATTAGCATGCAGTGATTAGGAACCACAGTCTTAAGAAAAGGACATGTTTGTTTATGCTCCTGATTTAAGGAGGAAATTACCGTCATACTGAAAGTGTACTTTGTTAATGCGAGAACAATCACTCTGATTAAAAGACATGATGGTGGAGTTCACATATATAACCTGTGGTTATGGACTAGATCAGTAGCGTTGAGACCACGAGAACTGGACGACAAGACACATATTCACAATATATTTACATGATTTAGCTGACTATAGAAAACTATGCTACATTGTGTGTGTGAGTGTGTGTGAGACTACGTCTACATTAATCCGGATACATTTGAAAACGGCGTTTTCGTTTGAAAACACTCTCCGTCCACACTGGCGTTTTCAGGCGTTTCAGTGTGGGTGAGAAACTTTTGGAAAACACCAGAAACGCTAAATTCACCTTTACTGCTCATGAGTAAACCCTCACAAAAGCTCACTGAGATGATACAGACGGAAAAATAAATAATAAAGTTATTGTGCAATTCTTCTGACAGGATCATTTTATTTAGCAAAATATGTCCGCATTCACTGAAGCGTCCAGGTCGCTCTCACTCACCATTATATGTTTGGTCTAAAACACGACTGTTCTCATGTTTTACCGCAGGATAGCAAATGTGTGTCAATTCTGTCATCTTTGCAGGACTGTGATATGAAGAGTGTGCAAAGTAACATTTTAGCAACAGTGTGAAGGTGAACAGCACATGACAGGTACAATACCGGTTTAAACATGAATATCTATTGGTACAATATGAGTCACATGACTAAACATGACTAAACATCATCGTTTTCAAATACCTCTGTTTTGACAGTCCACACTACAACACGAAAACAGCGTTTTCCAAATTTGTCCACTTTGGAGAGCGTTTTCAAAAAGCTTAGTTTTCATTAATACGCTGTGTGTGTGTGTGTGTCTGTGTCTGTGTCTGTGTCTGTGTGAACAACACATATGCGTGCGTGCGTGTGTTGTTCATGGATAGAGTATTGGTCCCTGTTCTCTTGTGTTTAAAACTCTGTCTCTCCCCGTGTGTGAAGCCGGCGTCTGAGGCCTCAAACCCCCGAGGGCTCCGACACTGAAAGCGGTGAGTATAGATGATTCCCTGGAGCTCGGGTTCACTTCAAACACATTTACTCCACCATGAACACGCCTTATGAAATTCAAACAGAACTGAAGCTAATGTCTGCTAATTTACTGTATGACATTCCATAAGAGGGCTGATAAAGAAGCTTATCCTGTGAGCTTCCAGCTGCTGGGATTGATAAATTATTACACATTCTGAAACATTATTTCATGACATACACCAGCGGCAAACACACTTACATTAGGCTTAAAAGACCTGATAGAAACATGCCATCTTCAGGCCATATGCTGCACTCATAAATGATAAACCTTAAATTAAAAATAAAATAAATAAATAAAATAAGAATAAAGAGATTATAACGTACTGGATACAGCTGCCAGAATATGCATTAAACTATATTCAAATACATAATCTTTACTGATTGAGTGTCAAAAATAGACTAAAAGCAAATTTGAGAACAGAACATTAATTTGTTAGATTTAGAAATTTGTTAGAAGATTTAGTCCAATATAAACAAATTAACCAACATATATTGGTCTGCTAATATATTGTCAATATACTGGATTTATTTCAGCTGGTTGCATTTGGTTTAAGTACTAAAATAACTAAAGCTAAATAAACTGCTGAAACTTAATAAAAACTATATTTAAAAAAGATCGCAATTAATCGCATCCAAAATAAAAAAAAATGTTTACATAATATGTGTGTGTACGGTGTATAATTATTTTGTATATACACAATGCATGTATATATTTAAGAATTTTTTTATTCATATATAAAATATTTATATGTAATATAAATTATGTATGAATATATACAGTATATACATGCATGTATGTGTATTTATATATGCACAAAATAATTATACACAGTACACACACATTATGTAAACACAAACTTTTATTTCCAATGCGATTAATCTTTGCACAGCCCTAAAAAGCAAAGAAAAGACAAAACAACACAACAAAATGACTAAAACTTTAACTAAAATTCAAATGAAGAGAAAATGTAAAAAATGTATTTTCATTCATGGTATATCAATGATACTAAACGCATATCAAACACATAACTAGTTGCTTATGCCAAGTTTGCTGCCATCAGTTATAAAAAATCATACTGATGTCTGACCAATGTCGCCCGACCTCATGAGCTCGTTCACTGAATCTGATCCTTCTTTACTCTGTGAAAGTTGCTTGAACTCATAAATATAAATAAGAGAATAATGTGGTCATCTTGTAGAGACGTGACACTCGACGTTTTGATAGAATCAGCATCAAAACCCGGTTTCTGCTACACGTCAGTGTCGATTCCCTCTCGACCTTGTGTGTCACAGGTCGTATCGCGACCTCATTAAACAAAACGTTGTTTTCTCTGGCCGCTTAATCATGGCGTTTGCATAGCGAGAGCTTTTCCTCTCGGCGCTTCACATTGAGGATTGTGTCGACGGTGCATTATTGGTCCAGACACAGGGAGGGTGTAAAAGTTCAGGTCCAGTGGCCTGTTTGCGAAAGCTTTCTGATGTCATTGCTCTAAGAGCATTAGATTTGACTGCGGGTCCACGGGGGCCCGAATCTGCTGAACGAGACGCTTTAGAAATGAGGGGACGCTGTCACCTCGCGCTCATGAATATGAAGCAGCGCTCGTGCGCGCCTGCATTTATTTGTGTATCAGGAACACAGATGAATCTTGTCAGTGACTAAACGAGGCTGGCATTTTTAATTAGCTTTAATTAAAAATGAGAGAAAAGGAAGAAGTTATCAATGTAGGATAACGGGGCTTGTTATGAGGGTCATGGAGATGAATTGAACGTGGCTTTTGTGACAGGATTTAGAAAGTCTGAGAGGGAATTAAAAATGACCACGTTTATCTCTTTGAGATAGTGTGTGTGGAGGGAGTGTTTCAAGGCATCATGGGTTCGGTTTCTTAAGATCATAACGCAGCTTTGGTGGAGAAGGCAATCCCAGAATGCATGAGCTCAGGGAAAAAATAAATACCAGATGGCAGTAAGCAATTGAAATCTTTATAACTATATTTTGGATTCATTCAATACCACTAACTATTCATTCAAAATGATTCAGTGTAAAAAAAGTGTTTTAAGTAGTTGTTAGCATGTTGCTGTGTATTAAGGTATTCTAGATGGCTTTTTTCTGACCTTGCATTTTAGTGATCTTCTGGTCTGTAGATATGGTCCGGTTCCACCTTCAATGAACATCTGTGGGATTTTTTCACCTGTTTATCCGTCCAGCTGATCATTTAAGTAGCGTCACACTCTTCCTCATCAACACACTGATTTGAGGAATCATTCATGTCTGGAGCACAAACGCTGCACTCACACACTCAACATTAAGACCAGCTCAATGACTTCGTGAACAGTGCTAATTCACATTTGTTAGTTATATAGAAGTACCTTATTAATGACTTAGTATTCATGAACAGATGTCAAAGTTATTAAAAAAAGTGTTACCTACAGTTTCACTTTATTTTGATGGTCCCTTTAACACATTCTGTTGACTATAAGAAACATTGCACCTACATATCTACTAACTCTCATTACAGTGTTGGTAGAGGATTAGTAGACTGGTAGGGTTAGTAGAATAAGTTGACATGTATTTGCAAAGTTACTAATAGTCAGTAGAATATCTGTTGGGGAGCATCAAAATAAAGAGTTGTATATTAAGCAGACAGTCTACTAATACTCTAATGAGAGTTAGCTGACATGTAGTTGCAAAGTTACTTATAGTTAACAGAATGTTCAAAAGGTATACCATCAAAATAAAGTGTAAGTCTTACCTACTTTTTTCAACATTGGTTGAATGTAAAATGAATGTGAAAATGAGTCGCTTGTTTTTGGATAAAAGCTTCAGGCGTTTTTGAATTTTTCCACTTTAAGTGGTGAAGGTGACAAAAGTTTTGCTCTGATTTTATCAACAAAACGTTCCTTTACAAAGGAAAGCAATGCTTTCTTCCATGTAAAGCACTGTGACGGTGATTTTGTGAACGTGCCACACCTGAACGCACTCCAGCAAAAGCCTGTCCAAAAAAAAAAAAGAGGAGAAGGGCTGTGAAAGTTTGTCCTTCTTTGGGAGCGATGCCACGCTCTGTCCTGTCGAGTTTTGCCAATTAAAGCGGGTTCCCACTGTTCTGGGCAGCGGGTGCGTGGCTCTTGGCACCGCGGCTCCTGCCAGGCCTCGCCGTGACTTCCGACCCCACACAGATGGGCTCGCAGGCAGGCCTGCGCTCCTGGAGCCCGGCCCGGACCGGCCCGAGTGGACACGCAGGTCGCCGCTCTGGCCTGACGGGTCCTGAGGGTGGCCGGCGCTGACAGGGCCCAAATGCTCGGCTCCGGGATGAGTGCGAGTGTGTGTCGGTTTCTGGGGAGCCCCTGGCCGGAGCGGCGCCTCACAGCGGGGAGAGATACTGTCTCGATCACTGAATATTCATGGCCGCCTGGTCTCCGTGACAGGGGGGCAGCGTGGAGGAGGATGTCAGTGCGAGAGTGAGAGAAACACTGAGAGGAGGGAGGGAATCAAACCGTTCATACACACAATATATAAACAGAGCCGTGCCGAGGAGACAGACAGCATCTGTGATGATTGGAGGGATTGTGGGAAATGCTGCAACTCGCAGTAACACCCAGCAGTAGCTGTAGCATATGGCCCTTGTGCATGTCTCGAAGAGGAAAACTTTTTGGCTCGATCACGTGGTCAGTTTAAATCCATAATCAGACTCTGAGAGGAACTGAATTGGCTTTGGCGAGTAAATAAAACTGACTGTATTAAGTCCATTGTAAACAGTCAATGTTTGTTTATGTAAACTAGTAGTTACAAAAAGGCCTGTTCATACTAAGAACGGTTGTTTTATTAGGATTCACACCAAAGTACGATAGCATTCTGTTTATTATTAGAAGAGTGATGCAGTTTTGCTGTCTGCTTCTTTAAAAAAATGGATGTATTCTGATTGGACGTCAATGTTTTTATCGTTCATCTGCCTAAAACAATCGTTCTGAAAGTGTTGATATCGATATACTGTAATAAGTCCATTATCAAAAGTCAGTATTTGTTTCTGTAAAATAGGAGTTACGTTAGCTAGTGTAAAGGCCCGTTCATGCCAAGAACGTTCATTTTTATTAGCAAAAGTTCTGTTTATTATTATAAGTGTGATGCAGTTTTGCCATCTGCCTCTTTAAATAACATGGGGTCTCTTTTATAAACGTGGCTGGAGACTTGCATACGCCACTTCCAACGCAAAGGTTGTGATCTATTCAAAACAAAATTGATGGGACAATGTGTGCACCTGTAAGTAAACTCTGAGCAATACGTATGCACATTTTGGACACAAAGCAGTTTGTTAAGCTGAGGGACTGACTGCAGATGAAGGAAAACCACTTTAAATCTTCATTATGAGTCCTAATCTTAAATACAGTGAATGTTCACAATAACAGTTTAAATAAATAAAAGAATGATTAGAACTATGTTTTACATCTGATATACACATTTAGATTGAATATGCCATTCTCATTAATGGAGTTAGGCCTAAATTACATGAAATTATTACAGAGAAGTTACAACTTTATTTTATTTTCTAATAAATAAAAAAACTTTGTAGCTCGATCACATGGTCAGTTTAAATCCATAATCAGGCTACCGAGAGGAACCGAGTAAATAAAACTGACTGTTATAAATCCATTATAAATATTTGTGTCTGTAAACTAGCAGTTACGTCAAAGGCAAGTTCATACCATGTTCAATTTATTAGCATCAACACCAAAGTACGATAGTGTTGTGTTTATTATTAGAAGTGTGATGCAGTTTTGCCGTCTGCTTCTTTAAATAACCGTATATATTCTGATTGGATGTCAATGTTTTTATCGTTCATCTTCTGGAAACAATCGTTCTGAAAGTGTTGATCGACTCGATATCGGCCTTAAATTGTGGAATGAATGAATGATTGAAGCCTGAAGCTTATCAGATAGATGTATTTATAGATAATAATTAGCTTCATATAACACAAAAGAGCCGTGTTTTCTTGCAAAAGCATTGTTTATAAGGATAGTCCATCCAAAAATGAAAATGTACTCATCCCCATGCTGTCCTAGGCGTATATGACTTTCTTTCTTCATATGATCAGACATTTTTAGAAAAATAATTAATCTCTGTAAAGGTGATGATACACAAGGCAACTTTTTGAACAATGTTGCTGGGCAATGTTGCTGTCAACGGGCAACCAGATGAGACACCGGGCCCACGACCGATCTAAATTATCCAGGTAGAAATGTATTGCCCATTTTGTCAATCAATGGGAAAGTGCCCAAGCAACAATCGCTCGGCAAGATTGCCCAGCAACATTGCTCAAAAAGTTGCCCTGTGTATCATCACCTTAAGTGCATATATAATGAAAGAGGATGGGACCCTCAAAGTTGACGCTTTAAAAACCACAATCAACACGACCCCAGTTGATCAATCAATAGCCACTGTAACATTTCAAGAGTGACAACCACATTTCAATACAGGAGTGAATCCCATAAATTATCATATTGTGTTTTTACGAAACACTAGTCGCTTTTGAAATTGTGATGACTGACACCATGGTAACCATAGCAATTCTTGCGTCTCACATCAAGTCAAGTCACCTTTATTTATATAGCGCTTTTTACAATGCAGATTGTTTCAAAGCAGCTTTACAGTAATAACAGGAAAATAATGCAACATAGTTTGTTTCAGCTGTACAGCAGATCTAGAAGAAAATAGTGTCATAGTCCAGCTTAAGTAAGTTCAGTGATGATTCAGTTCTGATGTAAAAAAAGTTATTTATTTAGTTCATTTAACTATATAGCCGCTCTGGAGAAAACAGTGATGACATCGTCCGGCTCTGTTCAGTTCTCAGACAGTGATGTCAGTGCAGGCAGATCAATCATATTGTTGAATATTAAACGATTAGTTCACTTCAAATAAAAAATTCCTGATAAATTACTCACCCCCACGTCATCCAAGATGTTCATGTCTTTCTTTCTTCAGTCGAAAAGAAATGAAGGTTTTTGAGGAAAACATGTTTAACCATTACGCATTACGTAATCAAGTTAAAAGGAGGTAACCTGACGTAGGCGGAAAATGTAGAGTTGGCAAAAAACTCTAATTTTCTCCTCCAACTTCATAATCTTCTGACATCGTTGTTTTACCTTTTTGTAAACAGCGTTTGTCTTAGTCTTTGCACGTTCGTTTTGTAAACACCAGGTCGGTTCTTCTCCCTTCGTCACGCATGACCTTTCAATGTGATTACTTAATGTGTGGCGCATCAGCTAGTGCAAGACGAGCATTTGTGGTTAATAAGTATATAAATGTGTATTTTTTAATAAAATGGCCGATAGTTTGTCTAGATAAGACTCTCATTCCTCGGCTGAAATATCTTTTCGACTGAAGAAAGAAAGACATGGACATCTTGGATGACGTGAAGGTGAGTAAATTATCATGATATTTTAATTCTGAAGTGAACTATTCCTTTAAGTGTTCCCAACAAAGCAAGCCAGAGGCATTTGGTATTCACTATTTTTGACCAAAGTAATATTACTTGCTTGGGCTTGAATCAAGTTCATTATTAAATTGGGCTGGTGCAGGTCATAATATTGTGGTTTTATTTTCAGTATAAAACATTTGTATTTATTTAGTTTTATTATGGCCTTGTTCTTGTTTGTTGTGTTTTTCAGCTAATTTAGTTGTAGTATGCGGTTTCGAATGGATTACAGTAGTGTTTGTTTTGTGTGGTTTATGAAACTTTGAGGGTCCCATCCATGTGCTTTATATGGAGTAACAGGTTATTTTTCTAAAAATATCTGTCTGTGTTCATATGAAGAATGTTAGTCATGCATCTGGGACAGCGTGAGGGCAAGTTAATGATAAGAGAATTTTCCTTTTTTTTAGTGGAGTATCCCTTTAATGGCAGCTATTTTACAGTAGGAGTAGCTACTATATTACATGTCTTGTTAGAGTTCAATGTAAAATGCATTTCACCTACTTGTTCTAGACATCCCAGTGATTCCAGACCTGGAGGAGGTTCAAGACGAAGATCTCACCATGCAGATCGCTGCTCCACCCAGGTATCAACTGATACTCATCTTCTAAAATAAACTCATATGGTTCACATGCCCACAAACAATAGTGACATCATCCTGAAACATGTCCATTTGAGTCCGATGTTTGAGCATTTGACAGATGGATCTTGCTAAGAAACTTTATGTGATAAATGCAGCTTGAATGTTGATTATTTTCCCTATATTCTCCATTGTTGCAGCTCCTCTCTTCCCAGTCTGTTAGTAACGCTCTGTTTACTTACTGTCTCTATGAAGCCCCTCCTTCTGAAAAGCACACTGTGCTCTGATTGGTCGACTGGAGCAGTGTGTTGTGATTGTCGAGCACTTCGAGTGTGTTTGGGAAATGTCCCGCTCTTACCATAACCATCAGTTTCAACACACTACTAACTTACTCAACCAGGCCCCGCCCCTTTATTCTGCGTATGAATTATTTAAATGAGGAATATTGTGACGTGTTCCTTCCCGGAAGAAACTCAAGACTACAATGGAGGCGTTTCAGGGAGTTCAAAAACTGTGAAATAGAATACATACAGTGTATATATATATATATATATATATATATATATATATATATATATATATATATATATATATATTTCCTTGAGCACAAAAGTAAAAGGACAAATATGATGACAACCTTATGTGGGACACCTTTCCTAAAGTACAAAGGCAGCTAGTTATTTTCATGTACACAAACATGATTATTTTTTTATTTTATTTTTTTATAATAAGCAACAACAAATAATATGCAAGTTATCCGTTCCCAGATAAAAATAATTGGTTTTATATTGCCACTGTTCTGAAGCCAACACAAATTATTAAAATATTATCTAGAAAATATTTACTTTATATAAGGTTAACAAGAATCAAGAGGATAAACATTTTTCCATTTAGATTTATTTGCATAGCGCTTTTCACAATAAATATAATTCCAGATCAGCTTTAATAAGAATATTGTGCTCAACAGAAAAACGACAACAACAAAGTGCAAATTAAACAACTAATCTTGAATAGTTATTTGTGCTAATCTAGAGCTGTCATGGAATAAAATAATCACAATTAGTCTTTGATTTCGGACTTGCCTTGAGAAAGCTAAATGGAAAATGAAACCAAAATCAAAGATGGTGATTTCCCTAAACGTATTTAATTCATATTTTAAGTCAGTGTTAAAGGTGAAATAGTTTTAGGATGTCTAGCGTGTGATGGTTTGTCATAATATTTTCATCTTGTCAAAGTTTCAATCGATTCTTAATTTGAATGATCATGGTGCTGAAAAGTTTCAAAGAATTTCATCTGGTTGTCTATCAGCAATTTTAAGGGAGGACGATCTAGTCTTTAAGATGATGTAAACCGACTCTCTTGTCTTCAGTATCCAGGTGAACAGAGTTATGACCTACAGAGACCTGGACAACGACCTCATGAAGTACTCTGCTTTTCAGACCCTGGTGAGACACTCTCTACCCATCATTCCTAAACAACATCACAGACTGTTGACTCTCTTGTAAGGCAGCGTAGAGTTTCTGAATCATTTTAGAGCATCTTTCCCATCCTACAGTATTTTGGGGTGAATGCTGACCTGGGATTAGATTGCATAGCTGCAGTGTTATCAGTAATTGTTTGCCCAATGTTTTGCTTTTATTGAATGTTTCCAGGATGGAGAGATTGACCTGAAGTTGCTCACGAAGGTTTTAGCCCCGGAGCAGGAGGTGAGAGAGGTGAGTAAATGTAGCGTTTGTCAGACCAACAGATTTTTCAAATCAGGACCAGCATTCTTCATTTTATACTTTCTCACAATGTTTTACAGCGATAGTCAAACCAGAAATTAACATTCACTCACCCTCATGTCATTACATACTCATATGTCTTTCTTCTGTGGAACACAAAATAAGACATTTTGAAGTACCTTCACTCTTTTAAACACTGGCTAGCAGTCAAACGTTTGCAATCATTATGATTTTTTTTTTATGTTTTTGAAAGTCCCTTAGGTTCACCAAGGCTGCATTTATTTGATCAAAAATACAGTAAAAAAAAGTAATATTGTGAAATATGATTATGATTTAAAATCACAGTTTTTATGTGAATATATATATATATATATATATATATATATATATATATATATATATATATATAGTAAAGTGTAATTTATTTGTGTGATCAAAACTGAATTTTCAGCAACATTACTCCAGTCTTCAGTGTCACATGATCCTTCAGAAATCATTCTAATACGATGATTTGATGCTCACTATTTATCAGTATTATAAATGTCGAAAATTTATTTTTTTGCTGCTTCATTTTCGTGTGAAAACTGTGATAATTTTTTTCCCCAGGATTTTTTATTAATAGAAAGTTCAAAAGAACAGCATTTATTTGCAATAGAATCTTTTGTAACATTATTAATGTCTTTACTGTCACTTTGATAAATTTAATGCATCCTTAATGAATAATGTTTTTAAAACAAAAAATCTTACCTCAAACTTTTGAATGATAGTGTATCACGGTTTCCACAAAAATATAAAGCAGTACAACTGTATTGATAATAATCATAAATGTTTCTTGAGCAGCAAATCATCACATTAGAATGAGTTCTGAAGGATCATGTGACACTGAAGACTGGAGTAATGATGCTGAAAATTCAGCTTTGATCACAGGAATAAATTACATTTTATAATCATATTCACTTAGAAAACAGATATTTTACATTGTAATAATATTTTGCAATATTACCATTTTAGCAGAAGAGAGAAAAAAAAAAAAATCTTAATTATTCCCAAACTTTTGACCGGTAGTGTGTGCAATGACAGTCCATTACGACAAGGACAATAATAACTATCAAAATGATTTTTAAAAGTTCTGCAGTTGATGCCTTTCCTGAGAAACTCAGTTGAATGTAGTGCAAAGTCATCGACTCTACTTTCTTGATAATTTTATTATTGTTTTTCAACCTTGGAGCTTGACAGACATGCTCACTGTGAACTGCTGTATACATCACATTGTTTCCTTACAGAAGATGCATAGATTCTTCAAAAGAAAAGTCCTTTTTTGTTCCTCGGCATTAGGGGTGGGAATCTCTAGTTTGCTGTTAGATGTTTCTCGTATTGTATGTAACAGAAGTTGCAGGTCTTATCAATTGCACAATGTGGTTGCCCATTTGGTCGCAGTCTGGAGCCCTGCTTGCATAAAGTGTGGCTCTTGTCCAGGTCCTTTTTCCCTTCAACTTCATAGAAGCCAAAGTTATGTCCACAGCTGCACGCCACAGACTGTCCAGGCGCCTTTTGCGTTCCGTCAACATTACGTTATCAATTAACATTTAGAAAATACATTTTTGAGATTTGTGATTCGATTTAGAATCGTCCACGTCCGCATTGCGATGCATCTAAGAATCGATTTTTTCCCCCCACCCCTACTCGGTATGAGTGTAAATGATGAATTTTTAGGTGTCCCTTTAAAGCCACTGTACTTCTCGTGCTTCCCAGCCTCTCTCTCTTAATGAAGTTCCTATGATGGGTTTTCATGGTTTTCAGGAGGATGTTGCTTGGGATTGGGATCATCTGTTCACCGAAGTCTCCTCTGAACTCCAGACGGAATGGGATCAAGAAGAGCGAGAGGAGCAGTCGCCACCTCCTGTGGCCTGAGGAGGAACGAGCAGCACGACGTTTCTCTGTAGGGTTACATTTACACTTCATGTGTTCATATATGGTTCATATTGAATGTGTTTCTTGACTATGTCATTGCCATTGCCGGTGACATCACGCGGCTTTACGCTTTGTGTGTTTCTCATTAAGGTTAACCTTGCAAACCCAGAAACATTGCTTTTCTTAACTGGATCAATCTGGAGACATTTGTCACCGTTTGTAGTATCTGGAAAAAGCGTAAATCCAAGGTTAATGAGTGGGTAAACTGAAATCCAGTTGATTGAGTTAAAATGAACTTTGCTCATCTGAGCAAGCCAGCCTTATCATTATTGACCAGACCATCGACCGTGAACGAAACGTCCGGTTCTCAGCTATTTCAAACGCGGTGAGCTTAATTCCTGTGTTTTAATCATGCCTTGTTTGTTGGTTAAGATAACGCATTTCATTTAAGTCAGAATATCAAATTTCACTCTTTGAAAAATTTATATTTCTCATGAAATTATCCATAAACAGTTATTAATTATTTACCTTTTGTCTGTGAAATGTTTTAATTGTCATGCTCAATTTTTTTCTTAGCCTTGATGATATTCAGTATATCTTGTAATTTATGTTTTCAGTATATATCTTGTATATTATGTATTTGTTTAAAATGGCTTAAAAGTTAAAAAAAGAGGAACCATTGTTTTGACCAGTAGATTCAAAATAAAAACAATTACCAATAACCACACTGTGGAACATTCTGATTTCAATAAAACTAACACTATTAAAAATCGTTTTTTTTTACAATTTAAGAGCTGAAATAGAATAAAAATATTAGATGAAAAACTTAAAAATGAGAAATGTTGCTTTGGAAACTAAAATAAGTTAAAGTACTAAAATGACTGAAAATGAAATACAAATTTAATGAAAGATGAATAGAAATATTCAAATAAAACAAATAACAACATTTCTAAAATTTTAACTAAAATGAAAATCAACATATCAAAATAAAAGCTAATTCAGAATACTATAATAGTATATAAATAATGCTAAAGTAACACTGGTTTCCATATCTGTCAATCACTTCAACTTGGTGTCAATGACTGACACCTGGGGTCATACTTGTGAGCCCCAATCACCTCTGTTATTTTGAGAAAAGGCCTATGAAAATTGGAGAGTGGAATTTGCATGCGCCACTTCACCGGATATACGGGTATAGAGGTAGCCGGCTTGCATCCAGTCATTTGAATTTGTGCTTCGGAACCGAGCGAAGTGTCTTCTACACAAAAGCTAATTTCTCTTTGCCTCGTTGAGAAGGATTGCTGGTGTTACGGCGCAGTACAGCGGTCTCTCTCCGCGAATCACACGGATAAGTGCAGAGTGTTTGAGTGAAAGAGCAAGCTTCCTCTAAAAGTCTTTTTGCCTGTGTGACGGTCACGATCTTTGTCTTTGAACTTGTCTGGGTTGGACCCACACTGAGACAGCGTTTGTGAATAGTTCATGTCCTTACTGAGAGAACATGATGGGCAAGCGATGGTGACTTTCTTTTCTAGTAAAAAGAGTGACTTCAGCTGCTTCCCGTCCCAGTCCTTCTACAATGCACAAGGCCACGGCATCTGGTGCTCAGGGCGATCTGAGGGCAACAATGGGAAATTTTCCGCTGGGTAAATCCACACAGACCTCCCAGTTCTCCTCTTGCACATTGCGCCCGGTGGAGTTCCTGGATGAGTCAGACATTGCTTCACATGCAGCCGAGTTCTCACATGGTGCTCCAGATGGGGACGAATTATCGATCACAGCATCGGGGATGGGCAAATGCCTTCCGATGCTGAGGACTCAGCTGGACCACCTTCAGGTCTGGTATTCCAGACCAAGTTTGACGCAGAGTTGGCGGCAATGCAATGCCCGTCGCAAGCATCGGGCTGGCGGAGAACCCTCCACACTGTCCCGAACGTTCGCAGTTGAAAGAAGTACATGAAGAGCTGAAGTCGTGGAGGGTACCTTTTTTTGCCTGGTCTCGCTTTTTTGGCTTTTTCATCATCTTTACCCTCATTGTTGGGGAAGCCACGGTACATGGAGGTTCCATTGCTGTGCATTTATGCCCACAAAACGCTGTCACCTGGCGGATTCGTCGTAGACTCTCGCCCAGAGCCTGTAAGTTTACTTTGTCTCTAATGGCATAGGCTTACAGTGCCGCTGGACTGACTGTTTCCGCCTTGCATGCCATGGCCATCTTGCAGGTCCATCAGACTATTGATGTTGAAACTGTGTTCGGTGACAGACTTCGCATTATGAGCGTCGAACGTCATGGCGCGGGCTCTTGGCCAGGCGATGTCCACTATGGTGGTCCGTGAGCGGCATCTCTGGCTGAACCTTGCTGAGATACGGGACGCTCCCATTGCCCTGGACAAATGCTCCTTCATAATCATTGCTACAGCCCCTACCTGGTGAAGATGGGGCACAATTTGACACCAGCACCCAGACCTCTGAAACCTCCATGTCTGGTCTCTGGACGTGATGGAGTAGATCTTAGTGACCCATCACCAGCAATGATAGACACTATCCCTCAAGCTAGAGTCCCCTCCATGAGGCGGCTGTATGCTTTGAAGTGGAGTCTGTTCGCAAACTGGTGTTCTTCTCGAGGGGAAGACTTTCAAAAATGCGCTTTTGGGTCAGTGCTCTTCTTCATGCAAGAGAGGTTGGAGGGCCGGCTGTCCCCTTCCTCCATGAAAGAATATGCGGCTGTCATACTGTCTCCATGAAAGCATGAACTGATCATCAGGTTCCTCAGAGGTGCTAAAAGGGGGATTCCTCCTAGGCCATGCCTTATTCCCTCATGGGATCTCTCTATGGTTTTGCTGGGCCCTCTTGCCCTCATTGAAGACGGCGCTCCTGACAGTGTTCACCTCCATCAAGAGTCCAGTACGCACCCTGCATGTTTACTTGGACTGCACACAGAGCTTCAGAAGCTCTAAGCAGCTCTTTGTCTTTTTTAGGGGACAGCAGAAGGGGAAGGCTGTCTCCAAAAAGAGGATGGTCCACTGAATTGTGGATGGCATTGCCTTTGCATACCTGGCCCAAAGGCATGCCGGGCCCTTTAGGAGTGCGTGCACACTCCACAAAAAGTGTGGCTTTCTTCTGGGCTCTAGCAAATGGCGCATCTCTTACAGACATCTGTGGAGCAGAAGGCTCAATACCTTCGCAAGATTTTACATTTTCCGCGTTGTGCCAGTTTTGTCCCGTGTCCTTTTGGGTACGAACAGGTAAGTTGCGCGAAACGTGCAGGGTGTACCGCTTGCATACAGAGTCTTTCCCCTTCCTGAGGGAATAATGTGCACTTTGTCCATATGAGTTCCCTGGATCAGGGAACCCTGGATGTATCTTACTTTTTAGCACCCTGTGATAGTTGAATTTGGCTGAAGAATTCAAAGCCAGGCCCCAGTACTTCTGACCCTTCTGGTCAGCCTGCGTACTAGAGCTATGTGCTCTATATGTAGTAATTCCCTAACGGTAAACCCGTGTCTTCCCCTAAACTGAGCTCTGTCTCTGCCGCCAAGTCACTGTGCCTGTAGAAGTGCCTCCCTCTTCAGGTAGGACCTACCATGGAGACTTCAAGTGGAGTGCAAATTCCACTTGACAATTTTTATTGGCCTTTTCTCAAAATATCCTAGGTGATTGGGTCTCCCAAGTATGACCCCGAGTGTCAGTCATCGATACCACGTCTCATTCCCTCCATCAGGGAACAGAGGTTGCAACAGTAACCGAGATTTTTTAACACACCGTTTTTCACTATAAATGAACACATTGAAAACTTTTTTTAAATTATGGCAAATTAATAGTTCAGTCATTAATTGTTAAATCAAATAAATTGGAATGGAATTAATTCACAGAAATCCAAGCTTACTTGAATACCATTTAAGTACTTTTAAAGTCAATATCGTTTATACTTGAGATCAGAACCCATTTTGTGTGAAACAAGATGTTCAGTTAGAAAAAAAATGAAGCAGGGATTCGATTTTGTCCATTGATGAATTGACTCGATGGGGAAAAGTGTCTCTGATAGATGGCTGTAAAATGAGAGATTTCAGTCGAAATGGAAAATCGTATCAGGGGTGAAGCAAGTTTTGCATTTTGATGAAAGATTATGAAGGCAAACATATTTTTCTTTAGAATAAAGATGAATGATTCACAGTAAAATCAGGAACATGATTTAAAGGGACAGTTCACCCAAATGATCATTCTGTCATAATTTTTCAGGAACGACATGAGGGAGAACGCTCTCGTATTCATGAGATTAGGAAGGATATTTTTAGGAAACATAATGTCCAAATAGAAAGCACATTATAATTGTCAGAATTTTGCTTAATTTTATATCACCAGTGAAATCAATATATCGCTCAGTCTATAGTCAGGTGTGCTCAAGGCAGGGTTATTATTTTCAACTAAGACTAAAACCATATAAAAATTACTTGAAATTACATAAACATTTACTGAAATTATATATATAAACTTTCAAAAATGTACATTTGTCATAAGGTTATCCTTAATCAGTAAATAATTATTTACCTTTTGTCTGTGAAATTGTTTAGCCTTTTAACAACACTTTTCCACTTGAAATGAACACAATATTATCATTAACAAAAATTAAACTCCAACCCTAACCCTTATATTTCAGAGAATAAACAAAATCCTTATTTTCATAACTAAAACTAAATAAAATAAAACTTAATAAACACTATATTGACATTTAAAAAAAGAGTCAAAAACACACAACATTAAAACTTTAACTATTAATATGAAAGCAGAAAAAGTGATAATAGTATATCAATGATAATAAAATAACACTGGCTCAAGGTCTAACACAACTTTCAAGCATGATGCAAGATTTGAGAATGATGTATATGAATACACAAAAGTGTATACACACACACACACACACACACACACACACACACACACACACACACACACACACACACACACACTTGCTGTACTTCGTTTCTCTGTCTCTCTGCTCACATGAGCTTTTTTGGGCTGTTTTAATGAATTCTGCCCATATGCCCCGAGCATCTGCCGAGATGCCCCTTCCTCCCCCCCCCCCGCCGAGCTGTGAAGTGCCCATCCATGTACAGACAACCTCTAGCTGTCTCTCTCAGGGATCGCACAGCCAGTTTAGCAGGCGGCCGCTCAGATTAAAGTCCTGTGATCGCGGGGAACTGACCCGCCTCACACAAGTGCTCCCAGAACCGGGCTGAGGACTGAGGATTATGTGACAGAGAGAGAGAGAGAGATGTTTGGCATGAGACTCAGTCCAGCTCCTCAAAGTCACCTCTCTGAAAGCAGCTTTTTATCTGTCTCCATCTTACTGCATCTCTTATTGAAGAGAGATCACCAAAATATGATCATTTATTACCCTTATGTTGTTCCAAACCTGTAAAAGAAGACGTTGGACAGAATGCTCTTTTACATACAGTATAATAACAGCCTTCTGAACAGACCAACGTTCATTTTAACCCTGTAATGTCTACTGTATCATGTTTGATGCACAAATGTATAAGGTCTCTAAAATGATGAACATGATCTGATAAACCTGTCGCACACGATCTCCTCCAGTCCTTCTGTCTCTGACTGATATTGTTAGTAATATTTCAACTGGACTGAAGCTGCTTCGCTTTACTTGATTATCATACATAATTTATAGAAAAATAATGAGTATAAAATATGATCATCAGGCTTTTGAGGAAGGTTTATTTGTTCATCTCTCAATCATCATTGTATTGCATTATATGATTTAAAACTACAGAGCTTTGATCATAAAACTAGGTATTTAAATATCATCATACTAAGACATTTTATTGGCAGATATTGATATGTATATGCAGTTTATGTAAGTATCTGCTATACTGTTATAAAGATCTACATTTATTTACATTAAAAGTTATCAGAATTATTTCTTACTTTTTGCACAAATGAATATCAGCCTCTGCAGCAAATTGTATATTTTTGCTGTTTTGAGTCTCTGAAGAAAACTGTTTTTTTCCCTCCATATTCCCACTATATCAGACTATATGAGCTATAAAAGACTGATGTTCAATTCAATTCAAATGTATTTGTATAGCGCTTTTCACAATACATATTGTTTCAAGGCAGCTTTACAGAAAGTACATTTCAGAAATGTACATAGAAAAATACAGTTAGTTAATTATGTATTAATTATTGATGTATCAAATATCAAGATTTAAAAAATATATATTTTGTCCAAAGCGCTCAATAAACTGTTCCATTAAAAACTATTATTATTATAAAAACTATAATTTTATTATTTTTATATGTCAAGCTTTACAGGTTTCAGATTAAAGAGTTGAGGTCACTGAGGTCTAACACCATTGGCTCTCATGTATCAATTGCAATTCAAAAAGTTCTCAAAAACACAAATTGGAAGAAAATTAACAGTGAAGATAAACTCAAATTTCAGTTTATTCCTCACACAGAGCTCTATGAAATATTGTGATGATGCTTTTATTCTATGTTTGTCCTTTGGACCTTGGTTTGGTGGAGAAAAAAACGTGAATAAATGACAGGATTTTCATTTTTGGGTGAATTATTCATGAAAGACAGGTGAAGTGATTGTCTTGTGTATGAGAAATACATTTTATAAATAACTCTACCGTTCAAAAGTTTGGGGTCGGTAAGATTTTTTAAATATTTGTGAAATAAATCTCTGCTCATCAAGGCTGCATTTATTTGAACAAAAATACAGTAAAAAATAAATATTGAGAAATATTACAATCTAAAATAGCTGTTTTTTATGTGAATATATTGTCAAATGTAATTTAGTTTTTCGTCATTATTTCAATCGTCAGTGTCACATGATCCTTCAGAAATCATTCTAATATGATGATTTGAAACATTTATGATTAATATCAATGTTGAAAACAGTTTTGCTGCTTCATATTTTTGTGGAAACCAACATAAATTAAAATTTTCAGGATTCTTTTTTTATTTGAAATAGAATCGTTTGTAACATTTATAAATATCTTTACTGTCACTTTTGATCAATTTAATGCGTCCTTGATAAATGAAAGTATAAATTTCTTAAACAAAAAAAATCTTTTGAATGATAATGTACTTTTTTTGCATTTTCTGAAGTAATGCACACAATCAACTTTAATCAATCTACTGATCTATTACTATACACCTGGTATATCAGTGTTCTGAATATAGTCACAGCGATGGCTGCGTTAACAAACATCATTAATGACTAATCAATCAGAAGAAAGTCTTTTTCCTCCTGTCTCTCATTCTCATGGCTAGTAAAACGAAACCAGAGGGAAGTCATAGGTTTTTATTAAAAATGCCCTGTGGTCCAGAGCTCTGTCTGCGTGTATTTGGATGGAGTCGGATGCTTAATTGTCGTTGAGAATGAGATAATTGTCTGTGCTGCCGTTCTAATATGTTTGGGTGGTGACAGAAGCTCCTCCATCTGATCTGTTCTCATATCTCTCGTTCATATGGCGCAGGGCAATATACGAGCGTGTAATTAAAGTGTAAGAATATGTGCAGATGGAGAGATAGGGAGAGTGAGGGGTGCGGACAGACGGGACCAGGCCTGGAAGTCACGGGATGTTATGAGACCACGCTTATGGAGCGCGTGCCTGGCCTCGGGTCTCAAAGTCTTATCAGGGCCCGCATTGTTTGATTCCTCGCTGGCTTTTGGCTACAGGAACATCCCAGAACAGGAGAAAGCAGCAGAATCTCATCCCCGATATATGAGAAAAAAATCATCTTTAGAGATAATAGGCATTCGTTATGTTGTAACTTAGTGAGCTCAAAAGAGAGAATAAACTGTAAAAACAGCTCGTTCTGAATCACGTGATCGTCCGCATTTACACGTGCGAACTTGGGCAACGCTTTATTTTACAGTGTCCTTGTTACATATGTTACATAGTAATACCAGTGCAACAATTGTGCAAAATTACATGCAACTAACCCTTAACCAAATCCTACCCTAACCCTATAGTAAGTACATGTAGTTGCTTAATATTACTCAGTACTTAAATATAACAATGATAGCTTAAAATAAAGTGTAACCCAAACTTGTAATAATCAACATGGTCAAACAAGGACATAATGGCAGTATAGAAATAATTCAAACAACTCAAATGTCTCAGTTCATCATACAGAGTGACTTTAAGTCATTATTTGCATTTGTGTCAAAACATCTCCAATCTCATTGGTTCTTGTGTGATGACGTCATCCAAACCCAAATGCTGTCAGTGAAACAAAGTATAGTAAATGAATTATTTTACACAGAATCAATCACATGAGCAGCCAAATATCACTTTATCTTGTTAACCGTCCTTTTATCAAACACTTTCTCTTGTGGAATGAATTAATAGAATTGAGAATTTTTTTACAGTAACTAAAACATTTACATAATGTGAATCATCAATATAAGTCCAAGATGACTGTCATATTGACCACTGTAATATAAATCAAAAATGACTCTTTAGGATCGTAGTGACCACATCTGTCCAGCTCCGAAAACACCAATCATCTTCCAGGACCATAACTATCTGTTCTGCAATTTGTCTTCTGATCTTTATTATATATTAATGAGTTTTTGAGTTGTGCACTACCCGTCAACAGTTTGTAATAATTACGATTCCTTAATGTTTTTGAAAGAAGAAACAACCTTCTGCTTACCAAGGCTCCCATTGCCCCGGACAAATGCTCCTTCATAATCATTGCTACAGCCCCTACCTGGTGAGCTTACCAAGGCTGCGTTTATTTGATCAAAAATGCATAAAAAATTGTGAAATATTATTACAATGTAAAATAGCTGTTTTCTATGTGAATATATAGTAAAGTCTAATTTATTCCTGTGATCAAATCTGAATTTTCAGCATCATTACTCCAGTCTTCAGTGTCACATGATCCTTCAGAAATCATTCTAATATGATGATTTGATGCTCAAGAAACAATTTATGAAAACAGTTTTTGCTGCTTTATATTTTTTGTGTGAAAAGTGATACATGTTTTTCAGGATTCTTTATTGAATAGAAAGTTCAAAAGAACAGCAATTATTTAGGTGTTCAAGCACGAAGTGCTGAAAACCTATTGTATTTGTACTGATTTTTATTATTATTATTCTCCGCTAAAACGCATCGTGCAGACCAAACCGTAAGTGCTAGAGACTTGAAACTTTGTCAGATGGTAGTACAAAAATCGAGGAGAGGTTATCAAATTATGAGCCCGATTGGCCCATAGGTGGCGCTATAGCAACCAATTGCGCAAAACTGCTCATAACTCCTAGACCGTATGTCGTAGACTCAAGTGTCTTATATCTCTGGAAAGCTGGAAACCTGAAGTAAAAAACGTATATCTCCGATTTCATTTCCGCCATGATAGATTTTCCGCCATTTTGAATTTTGTCGAAAAACTACTTTTGCGAACTAGTCCCTGGTTTTTCGCCCGATCGGAACCAAACCAGTGCCAAAATGTTCTCTGGAGTCTGAATATCAATAATTATCGAAAAAAAGTTGAAATTTTGATTCACGGTCGCTAGGGGGCGCAAAATGAACGTTGTGGGCGGAGCCTATTTTACTAAAATGGCTATAACTCAAGAAGTAAATGAGATAGCTTCACCAAACTCGGTACACATGTGAATAAGTTCATTCTGAGGTCACAGTAAAAAAATCGCGACGATTGGGCACTAGGTGGCGCTATAACATTAAAAAAACTTAAATAGGGCTATGACCACCTGACCGTTGGTCCGATTGACTTGAAAATTGGTATGCAGTGTCTTGGTCCAAGGCCCCATGTATGTATAAAAGGACATTGGCTTATCTCAAAAAACATGGCCGCCATCGGCCAATGAAGTTTGAGCACCTGTGAGACGAGGTTAACGGAGGCCGATCGGAACGAAACTCGATGGGCATGTTCGACTCATGGCCCAAGAGGTCTGTAAGAGTTTTGAAAGAAATCGGCCACTAGTTGGCGCTAACGAGTTTTACGGCTCTGTAATCACGTGGTGTGGCACATATCCCCACAAAATGCATATCATTTGATAGATCTCCTCATGCTGAACAACTTTGCCTCTAGAACCATTGCTGTCAATCAAATCGTTCATTAAATATTCACAAATATGTTTAAAACCTACTTTTGCAAACTAGTCCTAGGATTTTCGCCCGATCGGAACCAGACCAGTCTAGGACAATTCTCTGGACTCTCTAGATCAATAATTATCAAAAAAAGTTGAAATTTGGCATTTGGTTGGCTATAACAGGGTCATTTATAAAATGGGCGTGGCAAAATATAGTCAAAAGCCTATAAATCCTATACGAAAACTCAGAACTTCACAAAAATTGGTGAGCATATGTGACATAACATCCTTAAAAAGCATGCCAAATTTTATGGAGATCGGACCATAGGTGGCGCTATAACTGTTAAAAAGCTTTTAAACAATGTATTTCCTATGGTAAATTGCCTGTATTTGCTGTAAATGGTGTTTTGCATTTATTATCATGTAATGTTCATATCATAATGTTCAAAACCAGTGCAGTACAATTCTCTGGACTCTCTAGATCAATAATTATCAGAAAAAGTTGAACAACTTCATTTGGATGGCTATAATAGGGTCACTTCACAATGTAGCCATGACCTAGTGTCCCCAAAAGCTTATATCTCTTCAATGAATGCTCAGATCTTCTTAAAAACAAGTCAGAACATGTGCCATATGACTCCAAACAATCATGAAAAATTTCAGACAGATCGGACAAGATTTGCCTCTATAACAGTTAAAAATGGGAAAATTAAATGAATATAATGGCATATTAAGCCAATAAGTAGTATTTTACTGCCCCCTGCTGTTTAAAATATGAATTATACTTGAGTAGTGTGACAAAATTACTATTTAGACTTTATAAAATTACTATTTTAACATTTACAATCACATTAAGTCTAATTTCATCTATTGAAGTATCACTATTGACAATTCTGTCACATTGACAAATGTGAATCCTGAATGAGACATAGTTCAAATCTCTGTATCTACAACAGAATGTGTGTGTAGTCCTATGTTTCTGAATAAATTCTGAATAATCTGATTAATAGTTTGCAAAGACATGTATGAAATAACATTCAAATATATTTTCATAATGATTGTGTGTGTGTGTGTGTGTGTGTGTGTGTGTGTGTGTGTGTGTGTGTGTAAGCTTGCATAAAGGAGTTAAAATGGAAAAACTGTCAAAATGAAAGTGGCCAGCAGAGGGCAGTAGAAGACCACTTATTGGCTCATTCTACTTATTAATGAAGTCTTTTAACAGGTGCATTCATATTTAGACACTATAAAATCACTTGTATAACAATTACTATTATAACACAATCATATTTTGTCAGAGTTTATCACTTCATTTGTACTGACACTTCACATCAATGCTAGCAATGTGGTAAATCATGATAAACTATGGTAAATCATGCTAGAATCACGGTACTCTATGGCAGTGTTGGGAACCCTAATCAAACACACCTGATTCAACTCATCAGCTCATAATCACATAGGTTATTGAGCTGATGAGTTGAATCAGGTGTGATTGATTAGAGAGACAGAGAAAACGGGTCCTTCAGGACAGGTTTGGGAACCACTGCTCTATGGTAAATCATCCTAGAACGTAGTAAATCATACTAGAACTTGGTAAATCATGGTAAATCATGCTAGATTCATGGTAAATCATACTGGAACATGGTAAATCATGAAAAATCACACTAAAATGTGGTATATCATGGTAAATCATGCTAAAACATGGTCTATTCCATCTATGATATCAGTGGTTAAATGCTTGCTACATAAAACGTAATGTCTTTTGATGCTTGTGTGGTTAAAAATCTTAAATGCCTTAACTGCTTGAACACCGCTAAATGCTGCTTGCAGCTTTAATTAAAATTGTATCTGTAATTGTAATCTTTTGTAACATTATAAATGTCTTTACTGACACTTCAAATATCAAAAAGTATTCATTTATTTTATTTTCTTTTTTTTAAAAGGTCATTCTTACCCCATATTTTCAATAGTAGTGTATCACGGTTTCCACAAAAATATGAAGCGGCACAGAAGAGACTTAATAATAATAAATGGTAATGATTCCAAACGTTTGAGCGGTAGTGTATGTGAATTTGCTGTGTTTGTGTGAGCATTCACATTGAACATGAAATACGGTCGGAGCATTTGTCATGTGTTTTATTATTTGACCCTCACTCCTCTCTCTGCCGGACATGTGGCCCCTTTCATTTTTCACATGACTGCTTTTCTTATCACTGCCTCTGATTGTCAGGCAATAAAACACAAAACATTCTGTAAAACATGGAGCCATGAGAAATTATGATAATAACTCAAGAGGCGAGGTGATCCGGGGTCTGTGGAGGGACGGGTCAAGGTGGTCCTCCTATAAACCCTCTCCATCACTGAAGCCGCGGGACGATAGGAGACTCGTGTGCATGTGGAGGTCAGGGCCGAGCGCTCCATGTGAACGCCATCATCTACAAGTCATATCAGATGAGAACCTGATGTTCTGGAGAGAGTTTGGCCAGAAACACTTACTGCAAGAAACACGTGTGTAATGCTGACAGACAGGACATGTAACATTTAATATTTTTGATCTTCCTGCATTGACACCATTATATGAGAACTGAACTGAGCTGGACGATGACATCACTGTTTTCTCCAGAGCGGCTGTATAGATAAATGAACTGAATTAATAACTTTTTTTACAACAAAAAGGAATCAACACTGAACTTACTTAAAATGGAGTATGCTACTATTTTCTTCTAGAAACAATCGTTGCATTATTTTCCTGTTATCACTGTAAAGCTGCTTTGAAACAATCTGTATTGTAAAAAGCACTATATAAATTAAGGTGACTTGACTTGACCGAAACGTTAATAGAATGTTTGCTTGGTTATCTGGTCTTATTGACATCATTCAGTGTTTTTTCTCAAATATTTAGTTCTAGTATTTTTTAAATGTTACTCGTTTCAGAACATTCAGAGAACATTCAAAAGTAACATTCAAATTATGTTTGAAGGATGATGAAATGGAATGTTCCCTAAATGTTCACTTAACCGAGAGAAAACTTTTTAAAAACATTATAAAAAAAAAAAAAAATATATATATATATATATATTCAGGGAATATTCAGAAATAATGTTTTCATAACTTAATGGGAACTTTAACAAAGCATTCTTATATTTTTGACCTGGCTGCATACTTTCCATTATTTTTCAAACACTTGTTTTTTTCCATCCAATCAATTCCTTACAAATACAATCAAATTCTGTCCTACTTTTTTCTTGTTTCTTTCAGAATTACTTCATTTAAAAATAAATAAAAACAAGCTTGTGAATGCCGTTTCATATTTCCTATGTAATGCAATGATATACTGACAAAGTGTGACAAATACTACAGGACTTTTTTTTTTTTTTTTGGAGTATGCTCAACTTGTATCAACTTAGCAATTAAAGTTGCTTTCATTATATATAAGTTCTATAAACTCAAAATCATGTTGTTGTTTCTTTTATTTGTGGATGCAAACTAAAAAAAGCTTGGATTTCTAAGCAGAGCATTGACATTAACTGTAGCAATAACAGTGAAGTAGAATTCTCGAATTTGTGTATCAGTTTGTTGAACAAACTAATAAGGTTATAGAACAAGTTCTATCATCAAAACAAGTTGAATATAACAATTGAAATGAACACTAATGTCTCTAATGCTGATTTTAAACATAATTTGCACAACAAAATATAATCAAAACCAATATAGAGCTAAAATATCTAGATTTACAAATATTTATGTCATCATATCTCCCCCTGCTTTGACCAAAAGTACTAATTATTCATGTGCTTCATCAAACTGAATGATCAGCAGCCTGTTAGGTGATATTGTAAGTTCTTGCGGTTTAATGTTTTAAATGTTTTAATGTTTTAAACGGTAATACCTTACAGTAAGGTTTAATATCACTTTACAGTACGGTTTAATATCATTTTACAGTAAGGTTGAATATCACTTTACAGTAAGGTTTAATATCACTTTACAGTAAGGTTTAATATAGTGGTGGGCCGTTATCGGCGTTAACGTGAGACTCTTATCGGGCGATAAAAAAAATATCGCCGTTAATCTAATCTCAAAGTTGGGTTGGGATCATAAAATAGCTTTTTCGAATATCGTTATATTTTCGCGCAATTCCATGTGTAGCCTAGTATATTTGACATAATTGACGCCGCGCCTACTGTCACAGATCGCGCAGCAGGGTATTTTCATGTCAGGGACACAAGGTGTATACTTTTACATGTTACGTTGGGCGACGTTAATCTCGTTACTTTATTTTAATGCAATTGCATGTTGTTAAATAAGTTTATTCCAAGCACGCTGTATCTTTGTATCAGCAGTGGCGGATTTAGCAAATTGGGGGCCCAAGGCGAAGGTAGTATGGGGCCCCCCATCCGATCTTTAAAAGAGAATGAAAAAAAGAAAATTTCAGAATTTTTTTTTACTTTAAATAAACTATTACTTGGCACTTTCTGGAGAGTTTTGTGCAAAGAAATATAGAAAAAAAGTAGGTCTAGCAAGTCTTATATTTCTGTAATTCGCAGAGATCAAACACAAATATGCTGACTGAATAGATTGCTAGTTGAGAAACACTGCTTTAATTAATGTTTTTATGATGACTTTGTGAAAGGTTAACTAAACAGCATGAGCCGTCTTCCTGCTGGCTAGTAAGTTATTTGGCAAATTTCATTCATACAGATCTGTATTATGCTATAGTTTTTGATAGTGTTATACATTTCTTACAGATAATCACGATGATCATTGCGTTTGTCTTACCGAATGTGGTAGCTTTATGCAATTACAGTTTGTCTATAAGATTAATAGACAATATTAATCTTATAAAATAAGATTAATATATCACTAACCCTAACATGCAACTTTCCACTTTAATAATTTCCTAAAGTGTCACATTAAATCAGAAAAAACAAGTCCAGAAGACTACTGCCACCTTTCCATTAGGTGGATCTGGCAACGCGGAGGCTGCACGCGCGCCCTCACTCACAACGCACTCTCAAGCCCCGTTCACTGCGCTAGCTTCTCGCAGCAACATGCATTGCAAACACTCATATGAGGTGGTTTAAACGGCTAATTAATCATTCAGAGAGCTTGACATTTTATTTTTGAATGTAAAATATGACAGAGTTCCGGACCTCGGTCACCTCATAGCTGGCTACGGCCATGGACTTGTAACATATCGTTAGCACATACCGGGCATCACAAAAAAGTTTGTTACATTCTGCAATTTTGCTAAAAACGTTTTGCTTTCCTCCCGCTTCCTGCTTTTTCAGCACCGCTTGGGCACCTTCCTTTCTGTCATTGTGAGTGTGCGTTTTTTTTTTTTTTTTTTTTTTACGATATTCGACTTTTGCTCCTCTATTGTCGAATGGCATTTTTGGCAGAAATTCTCATCCCTACGCGAGGCGAACTATTCTCAAAGACTTACTTTTAGTCATTATTTGGGTAGCACACATATTCTGAATGCCTTCGGCAGAATTCAAATGAGCCATTTTAATCTAGATTAATCTAGATTAATTCCAAGATTACAGTGAGATTAATCTAGATTAAAAAAATGAATCTATGCCCACCTCTAGTTTAATATCATTCTACAGTAAGGTTTAATATCATTTTACAGTAAGGTTTAATATTACTTTACAGTAAGGTTTAACTACTTTAGTTCAAACGAAGTAACAATAAACAATACTTCTACAGAATTTATTAATCTTAGTTAATGTTAATATCAACATTTACTAATACAAGTGCTGTCAAATCGATTAATCGCATCTAACATAAACGTATGTACAGTATATACAGGTGCTGGTCATATAATTAGAATATCATCAAAAAGTTGATTTATTTCAGTAATTCCATTCAAAAAGTGAAATTTGGATATTATATTCATTCATTACACACAGACTGATATATTTCAAGTGTTCATTCCTTTTAATTTTGATGATTATAACTGACAACTAATGAAAACCCCAAAATCAGTATCTCAGAAAATTTGAATATTGTGAAAAGGTTCAATATTGAAGACACCTGGTGCCACAGCTATTTAACTATTTAATAATCAGCTATTTAACTCAAAACACCTGCAAAGGCCTTTAAATGGTCTCTCAGTCTAGTTCTGTAGGCTACACAATCATGGGGAAGACTGCTGACTTGACAGCTGTCCAAAAGACGACCACTGACATCTTGCACAAGGACGGCAAGACACAAAAGTTCATTGCTAAAGAGGCTGGCTGTTCACAGAGCTCTGTGTCCAAGCACATTAATAGAGAGGCGAAGGGAAGGAAAACATGTGATAGAAAAAAGTGTACAAGCAATAGGATAACTGCACCCTGGAGAGGATTGTAAAACAAAACCCATTCAAAAATGTGGTGGAGATTCACAAAGAGTGGACTGCAGCTGGAGTCAGTGCTTCAAGAACCACCACGCACAGACGTATACAAGACATGGGTTTCAGCTGTCGCATTCCTTGTGTCAAGCCACTCTTGAACAAGACACAGCGTCAGAAGCGTCTCGCCTGGGCTAAAGACAAAAAGGACTGGACTGCTGCTGAGTGGTCCAAAGTTATGTTCTCTGATGAAAGGAAATTTTGCATTTCCTTTGGAAATCAAGGTCCCAGAGTCTGGAGGAAGAGAGGAGAGGCACAGAATCCACGTTGCTTGAAGTCCAGAGTAAAGTTTCCACAGTCAGTGATGGTTTGGGGTGCCATGTCATCTGCTGGTGTTGGTCCACTGTGTTTTCTGAGGTCCAAGGTCAACGCAGCCGTCTACCTGGAAGTTTTAGAGCAATTCATGCTTCCTGCTGCTGACCAACTTTATGGAGATGCAGATTTCATTTTCCAACAGGACTTGGCACCTGCACACAGTGCCAAAGCTACCAGTACCTGGTTTAAGGACCATGGTTTCCCTGTTCTTAATTGGCCAGCAAACTTGCCTGACCTTCACCCTATAGAAAATCTATGGGGTATTGTGAAGAGGAAGATGCGATACGCCAGACCCAACAATGCAAAAGAGCTGAAGGCCACTATCAGAGCAACCTGGGCTCTCATAACACCTGAGCAGTGCCACAGACTGATCGACTCCATGCCACGTCGCATTGCTGCAGTAATTCAGGCAAAAGGAGCCCCAAACTAAGTATTGAGTGCTGTACATGCTCATACTTTTCATGTTCATACTTTTCAGTTGGCCAACATTTCTAAAAATCCTTTTTTTTTGTATTGTTCTTAAATAATATTCTAATTTTCGGAGATACTGAATTTGGGATTTTCATTAGTTGTCAGTTTTAATCATCACAATTAAATTAAATAAACATTTGAAATATATCAGTCTATGTGTAATGAATGAATATAATATCCAAATTTCACTTTTTGAATGGAATTACTGAAATAAATCAACTTTTTAATGATATTCTAATTATATGACCAGCATCTGTATACACACACACACACACACACACACACACACAGACACATTGCAAAAGTTTTATGTTAGAAGGGATTAATTGTGTTTAATCAGTTTGACAGCACTAACTAATACATAAAAAAATTAAACAAATTTGTTAACATAAGTTACATGAACGATTTTTTTTTAAACTAACTTTAACAAAGATTAATAAAATGCTCATAGTTACCTCGTTAACTAATGCATTAACTAACAAATGAGACCTTGTTGTAAAGTGTTGCCATTTTAAATTGCTCATACTAAATGGCCTTTAGTCTCACACGTTTGCCACGGCATCCGGCGCTGGTTTTACACACTCTAAAAAATGCTGGGTTGTTTTAACCCAATTTTGGGTCAATATGGACAAGCCCAACCATTGGATTACATTTTTTAAATACATTTTTAACCCAATGTTTGGGTTTGTCCATATTGACCCAAAATTGGGTTAAAACAACCCATAATGTTTTAAGAGTGCAGGATCCGAGATCTCTGACTTGCTAGCGTTCTGTCGGGTCTGAAGTGAAGCGTGAGGTTGATCACACTACACACACCTGCTGCAGTTCAGCTGTACTCACACAAACACACACACAGACACACACACACACACACACCAGCCATTCTCCTCCCTGTGTGTCTCTCCTGTCCTCCCTCTCCTCCATCTGTCCGGCTCCGGCGGGGGTCTGGTGGGGGTCCGGCGGTTTGACACAGAGCCGTGCTGAGAGGGTCCTGAACCCTTGTGGAGCGTCTCTCTGTGTTCCTCCAAATCCAAACACTTCCGGCGTAAGGTTCTGGTGCCAGCTGGCCGGAGTCTGCTCCTAAACCCGAAACCAGAGAGGTAACGTCCACCTCCACTCCTTTACTCCGCTGTCTATCAGAAACTCAGTCCTTCACTGATCAAGATCATCCTTTGGTCTGAGCGACTTCATACAGCAAAGTGAAATGTTTCTGATTTCAAATGAAGTGCCAAGAGACTGTCTGAAAATGACTTTTATCAGAACCACGTGATCTTATGACACATCAAAATAGTGAATTTCATGTATGGAAGTTCTGCCACAATCATTCATAACAATCAAATTCTTTGGTAAATCATAATAAAAGTTGAAATTATGAGATACAAAAAGTCACAATTATGACAAAAGTTGAAATTATGAGATAAATAGTCATAATTATTACAAAAAGTTGAAATTATGAGATACTCATAATTATGACAAAAAGTAAAAAATATGTAAAAAAAGTCAAAATTATATGATCAAAAATTTAAATTATGAGATACAAAAAGTCACAATTATGTCAGAATGTTGATATGAGATCAGAATTATAACAAAAAAATGAAATTATGATAAAAAGTCGAAACTATTAGATAAAAAGTCAATTAAAACCAGGTTGAAATTATGAGATACTTAGGCATAATTATTACAAAAAAGTCAAAAGTACGACTTAAAAAAGTGAAAAGGACAACAAAAGTCGAAATTATGAAATTAAAAAGGGTATTATGACAATGTCAAAATTATGACATACTAAGGTATGATATGAGATAAAAACTAAATTATGACAATGCCAAAATTATGACATACTAAGGTATAATTATGAGATAAAAACTAAATTGACATGTCAAAATTATGACATACTAAGGTATAATTATGAGATAAAAACTAAATTATGACATGTTAAAATTATAACAAAAACTGAACTATAAGATAAAAAGTCATAATTGTGACAATTGAAATGATGACATACTAAGTCAAATCATGAGATAAATAAGTCATAAGCAGCAAAGTCACAATACAATCAAAATGATGACATAAAAGTCAAAATTGTGAGATCAAAAGTCATTATGACAAAATCAGAATTAAAAAGTTTTCAATGTTTGAATATTCCTGTCATGTTCTGCATGCCTGTGCTCTTGTTCTGTGGACTTTTAGTTTTGTTAAGTGTGTTTGTTCCTGGTTGTGTTCACTTGTGTGTCATTACTCTGTGTTCATCAGAGACAGGGACATGCATTAGCACAGAGCTTGAGCTGATGTAGTAGTGATGGTTTGTGGACACCACTGACACAAGCTCTGGATCTGGACTGTAGACTGGCCTCAGCTTCACCACTGCACTTTACAGGCAATACTACTAATAATAATAATTGCACAAACATGCATGTCTCTTATAAATAAATTATATATACTGTATAATACTTTTTTTTTTACATTTATTTAAATTTGCATAGATTACATTACTTTTTTACCTAAATCTTCCAGTTATTTGAAACATTTCCAGAAAGCTTTATTTTGGTTTATCAAAGAAAAGGCATATTAGGCGATTAAAATACAACTTGTAGTTGCAGTTTTTGTTTTGATCATTTTTGGTTGATTTTAGTTTATAGACATTTTTGCAAATAAACTTCAAATGAAATGTGCTATGCTGTGCTGGCTGCTATTTATTAACAATAATATCACAATAAACAATCACAAAGAATCAGTCAGAATCAGATCTGATCACATTAGTGATGTCAAATCATATACTGATGTTCAAAATCCTGTCATTTTTACAGAAATCAAAAACTATTAAAAGTGAAGCGCCACATGGAATGCTTTTTACTGTAAACTATAACATGATTTGTTCTTTTGTACTTCAAAATGCAGCACATTTAACTGTAAAATGACATGAAATGGAAGGTTAAATCTCTTTTACAGTTCCCCCCTTATGTAAGGAAACGTACTAATAAACAACAGGTTTTTACTGTAGCATTTCTACAGTCTTTTAGAATTAAATTAATTTTTACAGTATAGGACTGGACAATATATTCACAGTAATTTAGCTGGTAAAATGACATCAAGGAAAATCATAAATATACTCGTTTTTAATGGACATTTGATTTAACCATTGTGTTTTTTTCTTCATTACACTGATTATCAGCTGTACAAGCTCTAAATGCCATATAACATAAATGCTTATGTTATATGTGACATAAGGGATCTGTGCAATCAAAGTAGGCATATATCTATTCACATTGCACTTTTTTTATTGTACATATTTATTATTTTTTTGTCCTGTTTACATTTACATTCTGTACCATTTCTTTACATTCGTTTATTTGTTTGGTGTGTGTGTGTGTGTGTGTGTGTGTGTGTGTGTGTGTGTGTGTGTGTGTGTGTGTGTGTGTGTGTGTGTGTGTGTGTGTGTGTGTGTGTGTGTGTACTTTTTGAATGAGAGACTAAATTTCGTTGTATAACTATATAATGCAAAAAATAGGAGAGCGGAAGCACTATGCATATATTCTATTTATAGAATATATACATAGTGCGGCCTCTCTCCTATTTTCTTCATGTTAATCATCCAGGCCAGCACTCTTAAAGTTTATAAATATATGCATTGAGTGAAGCCTGCTCCTATCCTCACTTACTTATAACTATATAATGACAATAAACGTATTCTATTCAATTCAATTAAACACATTAAACTATAAACTATAGTTGCCTGTTTCACCCTTCAGAGCAAATACATAATTTCTGAGATGCAATAATTAATAGCACCAGAAGGATGAAAACTGTTTTTTTTGGTCACACTTTATATTAGGTTCCTTAACAACATTTGATTCAATGCACTTATTGTATACATACATGTTTTTACATTGCACTTAAATAAATAAAAAAATACATGCATGTCTATAATTAATTTCTAGTTACATCTATATAATTACACTGTTTCACTCCTAAACCTGCCTACACCGCTAAACCTGTACTAACCTGACCCGTATTCACCTCAATAGAAGGGTTTTGGAACATAAGTATATTGAACCAAACATTTTTTTCTGATGGAAGTGTGTGTAAGTATGAAGAGTGACCTTTTATTTTACTATATGATCCAGATGTATCGAAAATGAGTGGATGAATCAGCTTCTGCATGTATTCTCTCCACAGACGTGTGTCTGGATCCTCTCAGCGCTCGTGTTCGGACAGCAGGGGTCCGTCCAGAGACTGATCATGAGGACAGGCCAGCGGGAGAGTCGAGTCCAGCACAAACACACAGAGAGACACTCTTACTGCAGATCAGACTGAACTCTACGTAAAGAGATCCTATAGAGCTGTGTGTGAATCTGCTCTTATCTGGGGCTCGAGGGCTGTTCTTCTGCTGCCTACATAGACAACATTATAAACGCATCACATGCTCACGTCCAAAGACGGGCAGCAACTTAAGGCTTACAAAACGCCTTAATCTGACTAATTTATAAAGCAACACTACATGCATGCTTTATGCAAAAGCCAGTCTTACAATGTGTTTTGACAACAACAACAAAAAAAGAACTGTGCATGAAGTTAAGGCTTTAAAACAGTGCAATCAAAATAGTTCAATCACTGTAAAGAAAAGCACTATTTTACCTCTACTTTTATGGATATTAGAGTAATGCATCGTGCAACAACTCAAAAGACGGACCACCATTCAGATTAGTAGTTAAGAAATCTGTGTTATGGTTGAATCAGAATAAGTTCCTCTTGCAGCATCTCTTCTCTGATGACCGGGGCGGGGCTATAACCTGTCACTCACATGAGATCAGCCAATAGCAAACCACAACCCTCCAATCAATTCCCCACAGACACAATCAAGCCCCGCCCACATTTGTTCCTGTATCAGAAGCGTTTCACTCAGATATACAACGTAATAGGGACGAAAAGACCAGTGCAACTTCTGTTTCATGCTGACTTTAATTGACTAAATTATACTTGCATCCTTTGTGGAAAAGCCAATTCTTTAATGCACAAAATCCATCCAAGTTTATTTTAAATATGCTTAAAATCAGTGCAAATCAAAAAGGCACTATTTTACTCAATATTGAATATTAGAGTAATGCATTGTTAGCAACATCTCTACTGAAATCAATTGTGAATCAATGTGGTTTTTAATCCACCAATCAGATTAGCAGTCAATAAATATTATGTTTTAGTTATGAAGCCATCACCTCCAGTTGTCAGTTATATTTGTATGTAAATATGTATCTGATCATGGTCAGACACACAAAGGTCATAGTTTCCATAGAATGACCCTGGGAATCCTTCCTTTGAACAGTAAAATAAATTATTTTCCTTTTTTTTTTTTGGTCTTTTGTTCAGCTCATCTTATTGACATTACCAAGGACGAATGTGTGGAGAGATTTATCCCAGCGTTCACGTCTGATCTGCTCGCGTGTCCGTCAACATGAACCCGCCATCATCCGCTCGTCCAATCAAATTACTGAGATTTCTAGTTTCCTCCCTGTCAGTAATTTCATATTCGTCCTGAAAGTCAATCTGCCTACAAATGTATATTTGTATCAATGCAGAAACGGAGAGGATTGTAAATGATGCAGACGTCTGATGTGACATTGAGGGCCGTGAGACTTATGAGAACTCACTTGTTTTTCTTCAGACTGAATGGATTTTTAACCTTGAAACACAAGGACGCCCGACAGACCAGCATCAGATGCTGAATCATTCAGCAATCTTCACCAAAACAAATGGAGATCTCGAATTCTTTCAAACTGTACGACTCATTCAGAATGAGTCACACTTGAGAGAGAGAGAGAGAGAGAGAGAGGGAGCTATGAAAGAAAATAGGTGTTACACTTTATAATGTGTCTAACTATATGTACTTTTCAGTTCAGAATTAAAATTTCCTGATAATTTACTCACCCCCACGTTATCCAAGATGTTCATGTCTTTCTTTCTTCAGTCGAATTGCAGTTTCAGTGCAGCTTCAAAGTCTCGACACGATCCCAGCCGAGAAATAAGAGTCTTATCTAGCCAAACCATCGGTCATTTTATAAAAAAATAAACATTTATATACATTATAACCACAAATGCTCGTCTTGCACTAGCTGTGATGCGCCACACATTACGTAATCACATTGAAAGGTCACGCGTGATGTAGGCAGAAGAACCAATGAGCTGTTCTCATAACACATGTGACATTTCAACGTGATTACTGTCACAATTGACTGACAAAGTGTCGAAGGTGGGTCTTGAACCCGGGTCTCCCAGTCAGAGACAGCTACTTCTTTACCTCTGGTCTACTGGGGAAGAAAGTTTGTAGAAGACCCATGTGCAGATGCAAAAGCAAACTAGGACACTCAGATAACTTAAAAGCAGGCAGTCTTTACTTGATCTCAGTTTTCAAATACAAACAAAAGAGCAGTCATAGCTTTACAAAACATAAAGTAAGCCGAATGGCAACAGAGAAACAGCACTTAACTCTTCTAGAACTCAGGAAATCCATAGAGGGTAGGCTCAAGACTGAACACAGCTCAATGAAACTGCCTAACTTAAATAGGGTTATTTTGCCTATTCCCTATTAAAACTTATTTTCCTGTTATCTCTGTAAAGCTGCTTTGAAACAATCTGTATTTTAAAAAGTGCTATATAAATAAATGTGACTTGACTTGACTTGGGTAAAATACAGGTGAAACACATTAACTTAACGAGCAGTCCTAACTAAAGAGTTCACAGCAGGTGGTGTCACCTGGGAGAGGGGGGCTTCTTGGCTGTGGACAGAGGAGAGTAGACAATAGGCTTCAAACGTGAAAAGTGGAGTGGCACATAGACCTGAGTAGGAGTAGCCGGTTTGACACAGGGTTAATCTTCCAAATGATCTTAAAAGGACCAATGAATCGGGGGGCCAGTTTCTGAGGCTCTAAATGAAGTGGAAGATCCTTAGTTGACAACCACACCCTCTGGCCCTGAAGTAGTGATGGCCTGTTTCTGCTGCCGTTGCGATGCTCTCACTAAGGCTGTACGTGCTTTCTGCAAGGCCTGGAGGCACCTCTGGACTAATTGGGTTGCGGCTGGTACCTGAACCTCCAGTTCCGGCTCAGGAAACAGAGATGGGGAAACCCAAATAGACATTCAAAAGGAGACATGCCCAAGGATGAATGGTGTAGAGTGTTATGAGCAAACTCAGACAGGAGCTCCAGGTGCTTTGATTATCGGAGACCAGGCACCTGAGAGTCTTCTCAATCTCCTGGTTGACCCGTTCTGTCTGACCATTAGACTGAGGGTGGAACCCAGAAGACAGACTGATGGATGCTCCAATGAGACGGCCAAAAGCCTTCCAAAACCGAGAAGTGAATTGCGACCCACGATCAGAGACCATGTCCTTAGGAAACCCGTGGATCCTGAAGACATGCTGCATCATGAGGTCTGCCATTTGACAAGCTGTGGGGATCTTAGGCAGAGGTATCAGATGACATGCTTTTGAGAATCTGTTCTACCACCACCAAGATGACTGTGTTACCTTGTGATTTAGGAAGTCCAGTAATAAAGTCCAAGAGATGGAAGACCTTGAGGGTGGGTTTTAGGTTCTTTATTTTTGGCACATACAAAACAGCCAGACACAAATTTTCTGACATCCGCCTGCATACTGGGCCACCAGAACCATGTTTGTATATGCTTCAAAGTTCTTGTAACTACATTAGAGCCCTGCACGGGCCTCAAATCTAGGCCCTAGCCCGGCCCTGGCCCGAGACGCTCAGGCCCTAGCCCGGCCCGTGTCCGACAGCTCATCAGAATGATCAGCCCGAGTCCGACCCGAGCCCGTAAAAAAAAAAAAAAGGATACACAGCCTGCCCTATGTTGCAGTCAGTAAACCAGATATACTTTGTTTTCAATGGCAAAGTATTTACCGGTAAGTTTATTTTAATTTCTTTATAAAGTTAATTAAGAAAAAAAAATATTTTTTTTTTATGACGACCAAGCAGCCGACAGCGAGTTAAACATGTTTGATCCATTGATTTATTTATAGCCTCTCAAATCAGCACTTTACTTGGCTACAATAAAATCCATAGATATAAAACAACTTAAGCATATTACACAGACAGTTAACGTTAGTTTAAACGTTTATTGTCATTTTTGAAAAGCTGAGGCAAACTGCTCTGCTGCTCAGTCGCAACAGCGCTTGCAAACTAAATGCATTTATAATATAGGCAAACTAAATAAATTTATAATATAGGCTACAATACAGAGAATGCAATCTAAACAAATCAAATAAATTACATAAAAAAAAAAATGTAGGTTATCTTACCTCAAAAATCAAGTCTTCACTACAGAACATGGCCATTTCCAATAGTTTCCAACAGACTCATGAAAATAAAGTCCAATCAAACAAAAAAAACAACCTCCTAACATGGCTAAGAACAGTCTCAGAGCATCGTGAAGAAAAAGCACAGCATCCACAGTGGAAGGTTTTAATCCAGTCGTAATTTTTATGCGTGAGCATGAGCAGACTGTCATGTGTCAGTCATATGTCAGTGTGATAGGTTATAAAACGTCTTTCTATGTTTGCTTTTCAATCGTCATCTCCTCATATTTTATTTTAATTAATGTCTAAAATAGGCTATAAAAAAATTAGCCTAAAACAGGCCCGAGGCCCGGCCCGCGTGTGAACTATGACGTGAAAATTGGCCCGAAGCCCGGCCCTAGGAGCATAAATAAGTCGGGGCCCGTCGGGCTCGGGCTGAAATGCAGGCCTCTAAACTACATGGTGACCCGAAAGAAGAGATGCATGGCCCCACTGCAACAAATCAGATCGTACAACATTCAGAACAAAAAGGCGACCTGGGGGGCCATTACCTGGTTCAGGCTGTTGTCGTTGAGCCTTCTTTACCGCCAACTCTATTCCTCACTGAACTTCTGCCACCACCTTGGAGCCGGCAGCCTGGAATGATAGGCTCAGGTCTGTCCTCCACCTCTGGTGTGTCAAACTGTCTTGAAAGGGCATCGGACCTAGAGTTCTTAGAGCCTGGTCGATGAGAGAGGATGAACTCAAAGCAATTAAAAAAGAGAGCCCATCTGGCTTGCCGTGGATTCAACCTTTTAGCCTCCTGGATATATGTGAGGTTCTTGTGGTCGGTCCAAATGATGAATGGGTGGTTGGTCCCTTCCATCCAGTGTCTCCATTCCTGGAGCGCCAACTTCAGCGCCAGCAGCACCCTGGTTACCACTGTCATAGTTCTTCTCTGCTGGGGTGAGTCGACATGAAAAAAGGCACAAGGATGAAGCTTACTGTCCCCCGTGGTCTTTTGAGACAGAACGGCTCCCACTCCAACATCTGACGCATCCACTTCAACTACAAACGGTAACTCTGGATCGGGGAGGGTCAGGATGGATGCAGAGGTGAATCATCGCTTGAGCAACTCAAATGCTTGATTAGCTCTTTTTGTCAATTGGAATTGCCTTTAAAAACCAAGATGGAAAAAAAACAAGATGGCGCCGCAGACGGTTGCCTTTGGATTACGCTCCTTAGTGCTTTTTGTGTTTTTGTTTATTAACGCTGTTTTCTGCCGTCCCTGTCTGGTAACATTTACCAGAGAAGAGCTCTTAAACATTAGACTTTCAACTGCTGTTAGTGAGGCGTTACTACACCTGGCCGACTAGATAACTAACATGGAGAAAAGATATATCCAGACTCCCAGCTCATTGTTCTTGGCGACTTCAACAGAGCAAACCTCAGCCATGAACTCCCAAAGTACAGACAGCATATTAAGTGTCCCACCAGAGACCCTAACACACTGGTCCACTGCTACACTACATTAACCCTCTGGGGACGGATTGGGCGGTACTGCCCAAAATGGCATACTTTTACAAATGTGTAATTATCTTAAAAACTATTAATGATAGAGAGGTGCAGTTTTTTTTGCCGTCTTCCTCAGATTCCACTGAAAACAGTGATAACAAACTTACCTGGCTTGTATACACACTTCCTTGTTGCGCAATACGACTACGTCAAAGGTAATGGAATCGATGTTGTTTGGCAGATTCACGAGCAACAACCAATGGAAAAATTGCCGATGGAGGAATATTTTTCTTACCCAATCAGAGGAAGGTTACCATGACGTATTCTAGCAAATCGGAGGACTCTGTAGCCTTGCAAGGGGTGATATACTATTACGCAAACAGCGTTGAGTGGCAAAGACGACAGAAAGCGAACGGACGCGCCGTCGAGTATAAACAAGGCTTTACGGAGCGAGAGCGCACAGAGATATGAGAGAGAGACAGAACAATTATAATATATTTATATATACACATACAATTATAGCATTATTTATTGTTTTAGCACTTTTATGATGGCAAGCAGTAAACGATTTACGGTGGAACAAGCTCTGGAACAATTACTGGAGAGTGACGAGGAGAAAGCATTGCTTAGAAAATTCTAAGCATTCCTAAGAAAAACGCCTGGGACTATTTGTAAATAAAGTTAAATTTTTCATTGTTCTTTAAACATTTTATTTAACAATTACACATGTCTGTCAAGCAAAGGCATTGACAAATATATTTTTTGTTCAAAAACTGTTCACTATTGTTGTGTGATGTGTGATTTTCAGAAATAAATGCCAAAAATCGAATTTCCGTTTTTGAAATTCTCTAGTTTATTGTACATTTTCACTCATACGTCCTTTATAAACATATTACATGCATGCCTATGTTAGCTTAGGGTCTTCTGCATCCATAGATACCAAACACATAGTGTTCCATCTCCATTACATATAGTTTATAACCCCAAATGTAAAAATAGAGAAAACGGACCAAAAAGAGCTTAGTCCCCAGAGGGTTAAAGGACGCATATCGCTCTGTTCCCCGTGCATCCTTGGGACTTTCTGATCACTGTTTAGTTCATCTTATACCGACACACAAGCAAAAACTGAAATCTGCAATACCTGTTGTAAAGACTGTGAAAAGATGGACCAACGAGTCAAAGCTGGAGTTACAGGCCTGCTTTGACTGTACTAACTGGAGTGTTTTTGAGGCTGCAGCCACTGACCTGGATGAAATAACTGACACTGTGACATCCTACATCAGTTTTTGTGAGGACATGTGTGTGCCGACTAAAACCTTCCGCACATACAACAACCAAAAACCCTGGTTCACAGCGAAACTCAGGAAGCTTCGTCAGACCAAAGCGGAGGCCTTCAGAAGTGGGGACAGAGTCCTGTACAACCAGGCCAGGAACACTCTGACTAAAGAGATCAAAGCTGCAAAGAGGAGCTAAGGCGTAGCTCCGACAGCTTTGCAGCCAACGACCCTGCGTCAGTGTGGAGAGGCCTGGGGACACTCACTAACTACAGAAGACCATCCCCCAACACTGCTGGTACTGCTGGTACTCAACAACTGGCAGACGAGCTGAATGGCTTTTATTGTAGGTTTGATAAGCCCACAGTCACACCTCTGTGAGACACCATAATCGAACAACCACCTTCCCCCTCTGACACGCTGCCAGACCCCCTCTCTGACCCCTCATCTGCACTCAAGATCTGTGAAGAGGATGTGAGCCAACTCTTCCAAAGGCAGAAGATCAGGAAGGCTCCTGGACCTGACGGTGTGTCACCATCCTGCCTAAAAATCTGTGCAGACCAGCTGGCCCCCATCTTCACACAGATCTTCAACAGATCACTGGAGCTGTGTGAAGTTCCCTCCTGCTTTAAATGCTCCACAGTCATCCCGGTCCCCAAAAAACCCTCCATCTCTTTGAAAGACTGGTGCTGGCCCACCTGAAGGACATTACAGGCCCCTTGCTGGACCCCCTGCAGTTTGCCTACAGGGCTAACAGGTCAGTGGATGATGCAGTCAATTTGGGACTGCATTACATCCAGCAACACCTCGACTCTCCAGGGACATATGCAAGGATCCTGTTCGTGGACTTCAGCTGGGCGTTCAACACCATCATCCTGGACATCCTCAGCACCAAACTCACCCAGCTCACTGTGCCAGCCTCCACCTGTCAGTGGATCACAAACTTCCTGACTGACAGGAGTCAACAGGTGAGGCTGGGAAACACCACATCCAGCACCCGGACTATCAGCACTGGCGCCCCCCAGGGGTGTGTGCTATCCCCACTGCTCTTCTCCCTCTATACCAGTGGTCTCAAACTCAATTCCTGGAGGGCCACAGCTCTGCACAGTTTAGCTCCAACCAGCTCAAACTCACACCTGCAAGGAAGTTTCTAGCAATCCTGAAGACCTTGATTAGCTGAATCAGGTGTGTTTGATTAGGGTTGGAGCAAAACTGTGCAGAGCTTTTTGGCCCTCCAGGAATTGAGTTTGAGACCACTGCTCTATATCAACGACTGCACCTCAGGAGATCCATCTGTCAAACTCCTGAAGTTCACTGACGACACAACGGTCATCGGCCTCATCCGGAACGGTGACGAGTCGGCCTACAGACGGGAGGTTGATCAGCTGGCTCTCTGGTGGGGTCAGAACAACCTGGAGCTTAACACGCTAAAAACTGTGGAGATGACCCAACACTGACACTATCATCAAGAAGGCCCAGCAGAGGATGTACCTCCTGCACCAGCTCAGGAAACTCAACCTGCCTAAGGAGCTGCTGATCCACTTTTATACAGCCATCATCCAGTCTGTTCTCTGTACTCCCATCACCGTCTGGTTTGGATCTGCCACCAAAAAGGACAGGCACATACTACAACAGACAGTCAGGACTGCAGAAAAAAATCATCGGTGCCAACCTGCCCTCCATTCAGGACTTATACATTTCCAGAGTCAGGAAACGGGCATGAAGCATCACTGCAGATCCAACTCACCCCGGACACAACCTGTTCCAGCTCCTCCCCTCTGGTAGGCGATACAGAGCACTGTACGCCAAAACCAATAGACACAGTAACAGTTTCTTCCCACAAGCCATCACTCTGATGAATAGCTGATTTCTAACTCACAGTGCTAGGAACAATTATTGTGCAATAACCCAGTAATTCTGTCTCTAATCAGCCACCTGTTTACTGGTTACCACTTTTTACTTATCCCCCATTCTCTATTTCAGAGCTGTTCATATTGTATATACTGTATACCACGGGTTCTCAAAGTCTATATTCAAAGGTCCAAATCAGAATTTTCATCAATGTCAAAGGTCCGAAACTATGTGGCCGGGGGTGGGGGTGGGGGGGGGGGGGTGTGGGGGGGGGTTGTTCGGTTCTTGTTGACGGGGGGGTTGGGGGGGGGGTATTGGATGGGGCTTACATGCGCTTCTTGAGGCACGCACGCACATTTGCGCACACACACGTAAGGTCGCTCTCTCCCTCTCTGCCGTGCGCGCGCTACACGGTTTGGAGCTCGCGAGCTCTACATTGCGGGAGATTTGAACTAATTTGCGGGCATCAGGGAGCCGCTATCAATATGCGGGAGACTCCTGGAACTTCCGGGAGACTTGGGATATCTGTGAACGCATACCTCTCTGTCCAATCATCTTGGAAAACTATTTTCTTCATCAACTTTTCTTTTCCTGGACAATGACATCCTCCACACCCATTCAAACGCTTACTGCGGTGACGTGTCGCGTTGCGCCCGATTACGTCAAAAGTCATACGCTCACTGGATGTCATGGCAACTAAATCACGGAGGAAAACTTTAAATTTCTCGCCTTCGTTTTAATTTCGGACCATCTCAAAAAATAAACAAATGATTTTAACATGCGTTTATCAAAGTAGGAAATCCACACTTTTAATCCCTTACACACAATTAGTGCTCTTGAAATACGAAATGGAGGCGAGTCCAGATTGAATTCCCTCCGGGTCCGGATACGGACCGGAGTCCGGACTTTGAGAAGTACTGCTGTATACCAATCCACCTACCTCAAGTCATAACTCCTGCACAATAATACCTACACTTATTTATTCCAGCATCCTTTTCACTATGCTCCATCACACTTTGTACATGTGTACATGTGTACATGTATGTGTACCTGTATATCACATCCACCTCCAACATGTACATAATAATGATAATAATAATCTTATTCTTGCATCCTTTGCACTCTGCTCACTGCACTATTTGTCAATATGTCTATATTGTTTTTGTTCATAGTGTGTATATTAGTGTTGTAGTATATATTGTAGTCTGTGTCTCCATTCAGGACTAGTACGACTTATAACAATGTACAATCCAGTCAAATTCCTTGTATGTGTACACATACCTGGCAATAAAGCTGATTCTGATTCTGATTTAGGTCTTTTTGGTAAGGGCTGTAAGGGGTTCTGCAATGGAGCTGAAATTCCTTATAAATCTATTAGAAAAATTTGCAAAACCAAGAAAGCGCTGTACCTGTTTAACAGGGCATGGCTGGGGCCAGTTCAGGACTGTATGTGTCTTGCTAGGATCCACCTGATTGCTGCCATTGGAGACAATGAACCCAAAGAAGGAGACAGTTGGTACATGAAATACACATTTCTCCACCTTCACAAAGAGGTTGTTCCTTAACAGTTGAGACAAAACCTGCCTGACATGCTGGACATGATCTTGGTAACAACGGGAGAAGATTAAGATGTCATCAAGATAAACAAACACAAATTGGTTAAGCATCTCTCGTAGAACATCATTAATGAATGCCTGGAAGACGGCTGGGGCATTGACTAGGCCAAAAGGCATTACCTTATATTCATAGTGACCAGTCGGGGTGTTGAATGCAGTCTTCCACTCATCCCCGGCTCGGATCCTAACAGATATTCCTCAGGTTAGGACAGGTTTACTGGTATGGGAAGGTTCAAGGTGTAATTATAGATGTAACTAGAAATGAATTACAGCTGTAATTGCATGCAGGTATTTAAAAAAACAGTAACACTTTATTTTACAGTGTCCTTGTTACAGGTTACATGTAGTTACTATAGTAATAACTGTACATTATGCATGATTACATGGAGCTAACCCTAAACCGAATCGTAATCCTAAGTAAATGTAGTTAAATAATATTACTCAGTACTTTAATGCATAATTACACTGTAACAATGACACCTTAAAATAAAGTGAAACCAAAAAAACAAACAAACAAAAAAAACATACACAATAATTGCATTGTATCAAATGTAAAGAAAAAGCTGGACCTAAAATAGATTTGATAAAAGCAAGACATTTGTAAAAAAAAAAAAAAATAATAATAAAAATAACTACAAGCTGCAAATGTGAAAAAGAAAATCTGACAAAACAGAAGAAAGTTAGTAAAGAAAGTTGTGAAAAAGAAAGCGGCATAGAGGAGAGGAGCTGCAGAAGACGCGCGCCTCTGGAGTGATTTATTTGGTAAATCAGGACACAATGAGCGGATTATGACGCTCTAATAGGAGAGAGTGTTTGGGGAGCCGCTAATTGGCTGTGATTGAGTTGCAGGAGAGAGAGAGAGAGAGAGAGAGAGAGAGAGAGAGAGAGAGAGAGAGAGAGAGAGAGAGAGAGCGACCTGGGATCGCGTGCGTCTGTCACACAATCATCCGCTAATCAGATGCTCAAATTAAAAGTGCGTGTTTGGCGCCGAGGACGAGCTTGTGCGAATGGGAACTTCACCATCACAATCTCACACTCTGACAGAGTCACACACACACACACACACACGTACGTGATCATACATGTTCTGTTTTTCAGGGTGTGTCTGAGAATGAGGTCCAGGTCACTCTTTCCTTTATGAGATTTCATGAGAACTGATTTAAGAGCATTGATTAGCTGACCTAGGAGTGTGTGACGAGTCAGTCAACATGTATGAAGACAGTATAATATACTCCAGTTTTGTTTATTAAACGCTGTCCAATGCAATGACTGTAGAGCTGTGCAGTAGGGGTCAGTGTTTCACTGTTCTACACACACACACACACACACACACACACACACACACACACACACACTCTCTCTCTCTCTCTCTCTCTCATACACACATATGCACACACACACACTCACAAACTCTCTCTCTCATACACACTATCTCTCACAAACACATACTCACGCACACACAAAATAATATTATATTATTAATAAAATCATATTATATTTAAACAGAAATTAACTCACTCACTGTTATTTCTTTCACTATAGACTAATAATGCACAGCGTTTCTGACTTTAAATTGTACTAAAATACAAATGTTCTGTAATATAAGTGATGTTTGATTCTATATGAATGTCTTCAGTATTTAATATTTTAAGTAAAAGCAGATAATCTGATAAAAGTCATAATTAACATGAATAAATGTTTATTAACGTATTATTTATTTGAAATATTAATATAAATATTGAACATATTGAACAAAAATAATGATTAGATATTGATCCGAAACATTAAAGGAAATTATAAATGTAGGTCTAAATAGTTTAAAAATGTAATCACCTTCATCAAAAAAGTGTTAGCTCTGTATTTTGAATACATGAAAACTTAATTCAGTTGCATGCCTGGAAATTAACGATTCATATAATTATAAATATAAGAATCATACAAAATAATTATACAATATACAATGAATTTCAAATACAACTTTCTGCTAATTGTTCTTGATTTGTCTATCCTCGCAGCACATTGTTTTAATTGTAATGTTTGGTTTGTAAAGCTTTATGATTCAGTGTAAGAGACTGAAGTGGGTTTGGCTGTAAATGGGATTAATTCTCAAAGATCGTCCTTTACTCTTCCTCCTGTAATTTCATTTGCGGCTCTAAACCGGAGACGCTGCGGCCTTCAACTACATTACAAACACACAACATTATTCTACTCATTATTATCGATATCTTCATATTCTTAATGATTCTATTTTTGTCTTGTCTTGAGATTGAAATACTGTTAAAATGAAAAAAATCTCCCGGGATGCAACATTTCATAACATATAAAGACTTAATTTGTCTGTTTATTTGTTTTATGTTTAGATCTGCCACACGTTCAGTGTTATTATCAGGTGAGAAGAACATTTGAGCTCAATAATGACACTAAACAAAGTGAATTTGTTTCATTTGAACTTTGCAACATTCACACTGTTACTGAACTGAATCAAAATTGAACTGAATTGAGCTGAATAATAACTAATGTCTTTTATGATTTACAGCTGAAATTGAACGTATCATAATTGATGAATTGTACAACATTAACAGTGTTATTTTCCTGTTTATCCCTGTGAAGCTGCTTTGAAACGATAAAGCACTATTGAAATAAATGTGACACAACAAAATACACATATCTCAGTATATACTCTGAAAACACGTAGTTACACAGTTCTGCTTCCCAGGTAAAATATTCCTGTTTTAAAGACATTTAGATAAAAAAAAAGAGAGAGAAATAAGAATTACATATGAGCCAAAACATTATGACCAGTCACAGGTGAAGCGAATATCGTTGATCATCTTCTAACAAGGCCACATATTAAGGTCTGGTTAGATTAGATGGTCAGCAAACAATCGGTTCAAGATTCAAAACAAGATTTTAAACGCCCCCTGAAATCAAAATGTAATTTATTTTTAGCTTTTAGTATGAATATATTATCCTTAAAGATGAACTGAACTGAAATTTGAAAAAATGTGATATAACAGATGTATTTTATTTATTCTCATTGGTACAATTATTAAAATGGCAGAATTTGTTAAAAGGGATAAAATGGTACGTTGAAAATGTTGTTGTTGTTACACGGGCGCCGCCATGTTGGATTTCAACATTCGACTACGTCACTGGCATGGTAGGCTACTCCGTTGCCAACCAACACCAGCAGAGCTAGCTTCTCTCTACCCCTGGCCTTGTCAACAAAATTATTCTAGTCGTGATTTCTAGTGTTTAATCCTAGGTACGAGAGACAGATGTGTTGAAAACGTCAATGAGTATATGAAGCGTCTGACATCAAATGTTTTATTTAGCTACAAGTCCAAGGCATACTGGAATCCTTGATATTCGGCTGAGGGGAAAAGATGTAACGTTAGTTCACTGCACAGGATGGGAATGGAATCTTATTCATCCTTCCCAAATGCCCCTTCGCCCAAAGAGTGAACTGCCGGTACGCTGTTAAATTTAACAGTCTGAGAAAAGGATATAACAAGTTAGCCTAGCCTAGCCCAGTCGCCAATTCGTAAAATACAGGTCCTTCTAAAAAAATTTGCATATTGTGATAAAGTTCATTATTTTCCATAATGTAATGATACAAATTAAACTTTCATATATTTTAGATTCATTGCACACCAACTGAAATATTTCAGGTCTTTTATTGTTTTAATACTGATGATTTTGGCATACAGCTCATGAAAACCCAAAATTCCTGTCTCAAAAAATTAGCATATCATGAAAAGGGTCTCTAAACGAGCTATTAACCTAATCATCTGAATCAACTAACTAACTCTAAACACCTGCAAAAGATTCCTGAGGCTTTTAAAAACTCCCAGCCTGTTTCATTACTCAAAACCTCAATCATAGGTAAGACTGCCGACCTGACTGCTGTCCAGAAGGCCATCATTGACACCCTCAAGCAAGAGGGTAAGACACAGAAAGAAATTTCTGAACAAATAGGCTGTTCCCAGAGTGCTGTATCAAGGCACCTCAGTGGGAAGTCTGTGGGAAGGAAAAAGTGTAGCAAAAAACGCTGCACAACGAGAAGAGGTGACCGGACCCTGAGGAAGATTGTGGAGAAGGACCGATTCCAGACCTTGGGGGACCTGCGGAAGCAGTGGACTGAGTCTGGAGTAGAAACATCCAGAGCCACCGTGCACAGGCGTGTGCAGGAAATGGGCTACAGGTGCCACATTCCCCAGGTCAAGCCACTTTTGAACCAGAAACAGCTGCAGAAGCGCCTGACCTGGGCTACAGAGAAGCAGCACTGGACTGTTGCTCAGTTTTGCATGTCATTCGGAAATCAAGGTGCCAGAGTCTTGAGGAAGACTGGGGAGAAGGAAATGCCAAAATGCCTGAAGTCCAGTGTCAAGTACCCACAGTCAGTGATGGTCTGGGGTGCCATGTCAGCTGCTGGTGTTGGTCCACTGTGTTTTATCAAGGGCAGGGTCAATGCAGCTAGCTATCAGGAGATTTTGGAGCACTTCATGCTTCCACCTCCTGAAAAGCTTTATGGAGATGAAGATTTCATTTTTCAGCACGACCTGGCACCTGCTCACAGTGCCAAAACCACTGGTAAATGGTTTACTGACCATGGTATTACTGTGCTCAATTGGCCTGCCAACTCTCCTGACCTGAACCCCATAGAGAATCTGTGGGATATTGTGAAGAGAAAGTTGAAAGACGCAAGACCTAACACTCTGGATGAGCTTAAGGCCGCTATCGAAGCATCCTGGGCCTCCATAACACCTCAGCAGTGCCACAGGCTGATTGCCTCCATGCCAAGCTGCATTGAAGCAGTCATTTCTGCAAAAGGATTCCCGACCAAGTATTGACTATTGAGTGCATAACTGAACATAATTATTTGAAGGTTGACTTTTTTTTTGTATTAAAAACACTTCTTTTATTGGTCGGATGAAATATGCTAATTTTTTTAGACAGGAATTTTGGGTTTTCATGAGCTGTATGCCAAAATCATCAGTATTAAAACAATAAAAGACCTGAAATATTTCAGTTGGTGTGCAATGAATCTAAAATATATGAAAGTTTAATTTTTATCATTGCATTATGGAAAATAATGAACTTTATCACAATATGCTAATTTTTTGAGAAGGACCTGTACACTGTTACATACCAGCTACTTATGGGGCGCTCCAGCGTCTCAGCTCGGACATCCCTTAGAGATAGCATAGTCTCCTCCAACACGTCTCTCTCACCGCACAGTATCCTAAATGAACGGTGCATGGTGATGCATTTTCGCCGATCAATAAATGTTCCAGGTTGACCTCTCTGCAACAGATCGACTCCGGTGCAGTGTCCATGCTCCGGCAGCGCCCGCGCCAGTCACTTCCCCCAAACGATCCTGTACTGTATGTGGAGCCTGAAACTGGTCGTCCTCCATGTGGTGGTAGTCAGATACTACTGGCCTGTCCCTCACATGCTCAAATGCGTAACCCATGCCATTAAAATTACTCATTTTCGTGTGGGTATATAGGACCTGCAGCTGTTGCCTATATACCTTTGCGGGTCCTACCATGCCAGTGACGTCATCGAAATTGCCAGCGTAACAAAAGCAATTTTTGTGCTGCTTAAAAAAAGCTATATTGATATTTTTAGTTAAAATTTTTAATGTCATTTACTTTTAATTGTCATAAACAACATGTTATCAACGTTGATTTTTTTCAGTTCAGTTCATCTTTAAGGTTATGAATAGGCTGGTTTGCTCCAAAACAATGACAAAATTTGCATTTGGGAGATATAAGCATTCAGAACGTACAGTCTCTCACTTCCACTAAAATGGATCAGGGATTTTTATGACGTCACCACGGACTTCAGCTTCTCATCACATCTTCTGTCCAATCAAATGCTCTCTAGATCCTAAATTCCCCCCCCCCCCATTTTAATTTGGCATTAACAGTTTTACTGATTTAAAAGGAACTTTGTTGTACTATGCTGGAGTAAAGTTAATAAATGATCGTTCTTTCCCATAGGATTTTGTAAAACTATGGTGGGTCTCTGTCCCTCTCTGTACACTCTGTCCCTCTCGGGGGGGTTCGGGGGTAAAACCCCTGCAAGAAAATTTGGTACATTTTAAGGTTAAATGCATCTATCTGGTGCACTTTGAGATCTCAAAATTAAGAGCTTCAACCGGCTTCAACCCATCAACTGTGCACATTGAACAAAGAAAAAGCATTGACTTGTACCTGGACATTAAAGAGGGCTCAAACATCTTTTTAGTTATGATATAGAGTCTCAGTCTACATTACATTATGTTTTAGGATGCCAAACAATTATTATAATAATGTAATAATGATTTATATAATTATCCCTATGACGTAAAATCCATATAGCCTATAAATGTACTGAATAAATGAAAATGAATATTTCAAAAGTATGTTTTACATTACACTATAGTATAGGAAAATTACAATACTTTTGTCCTAATTTCTTCACTTGCAAGAAATAAACCCTTGAGCTTTTATTTTGGAGAAAACACCAGATCACCATGCTGATCACGTGAGCAAAGTGTTCACTTTTTTTTAAATCACGCAGCACAAACAGAATGCCTATATAGGCTACTTAATTAAAGTCTTGTGCTGTTTTATAAAGGCACAAAGCCATATCACGGTTTCGACTTTAGTTCTTTGGCAAAATATAACGCTAGAGACCTTTATGTTAGGCTATAAATTTTACGTCTCATATGTGTTGGGAAAAGGGAGAAGAGGGAGTTCGGCTAAAGGCGGATTCGAACTCAGGTCGAATGCGTCAAAAGCTACTTTCACGCACCTCACGCCCTACGACTTAAGCCACTGTAGCTATTTAGTGGTGGGCGTCTTTTTGCCAAAAAGACAGGCACTTAGTGCAAATATACGCTCCGTTATCGAAAATGTAAAAAAAGAAAGATTTTTGGGCACTCGCCCAATCCCGTCTATGGATAATCTGGCCCTGGTATGAGATGTGTGTTCGGTTGCTCAAACGCTCAAGTTTTATTCCCTTTTCCAACTGTACGTTGGTTAAGAATGAAATGGCTAGAATTTATTCACACCTCTACTATTGAATCCAGCGTATCATCAGCGCTCAGATTCACTTCCATGGTGCCGTCAAGTACAACTTGCAGTCTTGGCTATTTCAAAAGGGGGAGGAGCCATTCCATATGTCCCGCCTTAGCTTCCTATTTCAGTGGAAATTACATCAATGCATCAAACAAAGCTGTGGGCCTTTAATGATGGTTATGGGAGGAATGTCACAACACATGTGTAGCCGCAGACCAATCAAAATGCCAATGATGAGCCCGTCCACCATCGAAACACCTATAATAGGAACGAGAGCGTCGAATCTGGACCTTGGAGCAGCGGAAGAAGGTTGTCTGGTCTGAATTCCCTTTTTCTTTTACATCATGTGGACGGCCGTGGACATGTGTGTGCTGTTTACCCGGGGAAATGATGAAGCCAGAATCACTGTGGGATAATGATGCAATGCTGGAGGGAGTGGATGCTCTGAACAATGTTCTGCTGGGAAACCCTGGGCCTGGACATTCATATGGACGTAAATTTGGGATGTGCCTCCTATCTAAACATTAGGGATGCAAGATATATCGCCCACAATATCGGTATTTTCTTCAAATATTAAAGCTGATAAATAATGTACTATTTCCTTCAGCTGAAACACTTCAGACGTTCAACATGATGGCTTTAATGGTGAGACTTTTGTTTTCGCAATCAGGCTCTCAAAAAATATATAAAAATTAGAATTTTTATTTATCGGCCAATATAATGATTATCGGCATTCAAATATAAATGGTTATCGGTTATCGTATTGGCCAAATCTTTCACATCGGTGCATCCCTACCTAAAGATTGTTGCAGAGCAGGTCCATCCCTTCATGACACTGGTGTTCCTGGTGGAAGTGGCTCTTCAGCAGGATAATGCACCGTCACACTGCACACATTGATCAGGAAAGGATTGAGGAACATGATGAAGAGTTCAAGGTGTTTCCCTGGCCTCCAAACTCCCCAGATCTCAAATCCAGTTGATCATCAGTGGGATGTGGTGGACCTCACAACCTACAGGACCCGAAGGATCTGCAGCCAGAGACCACAGGACTCCTTCAGGGCTCTTGTAGAGTCCATGTCTCGCCGGTCGGCGCTGTTTTGGCAGCCAACCGCATGTTAGACAGGTGGTCATACTGTTTAATGGCTCATCAGTGTATACATTTGCTAAAGAATAGAGAATCTTAGGCCAGACTCATTAGAAAAATTTACCTGTGGCAACATTTTAGCAAAAAGCAATATACCTTTCGTCGCGGACGTTTCGCGACAGTTTCAAAGTGAAATATCCAGTGAGTGGCGTTAAAAGTGTGTTTAGTTTTTTCCAGAACAGATGAACGTGAATATGGCAAGGTTTTATAACATTGGAGTTTGTATGTATCACCGCAGCTCTGAATTGCTAAAAGAGTGGTGCTAAAAGATTAATGCTCCTTTTTAAAATAACGTACACCTACACTAAACCCTAAACCTACCCGATAGTGTTGTAGAGACCCCTGGGCACAATATCTTGTAGCACCCTTATCCCCCTTCTCCCTCCTCACCCCTCTGGTAGGCCAAATGGACATTTTAATTTGGCATTAACAGTTTTACTGACTTAAAAGGAACTTTGTTGTACTATCCTGGAGTAAAATTCATAAATGATCGTTCTTTCCCCTAAGATTATGTAAAACTATGTTGGGTGAACCTCTGTCCCTCTACGGGAGTTCATGCTCCCCCGCAAGAAAATGTTGTACATTTTAAGGTTAAATGCATCAATCTGGTGCACTTTGAGAGCTCAAAATTAAGAGCTTCAACCGGCTTCAACCCATCAACTGTGCACATTGAACAAAGAAAAAGCAACAAAGATAATGCACCATCACACCGCACACATTGACCAGGAATGGATTGAGGAACATGTTCTCAAAAGCAAACGTGGGTCCCACTTTATATTAAGTGGCTTTAAGTAATTATGTACTTACATTGAAAAATATGTACAATGTACTTATTGTGTTCATGTTGTATTGTAAAACACTTTTGCTGCTATTGAGGTGTGATACGGGTAAGGTTGGGGTCAGGTGTGGTGCACTATGGTAAAAAGTGTTTTGTGGTCATAACACAATTGTGCAAGGAGCCGCGTGAAAACAAGTATTTATTAATCCATAATTTGCCCCTGTAATCATAATTGTGTGTGAAAACGGTTAAAAGTGCTTGCTGTTTTACTGCCTCTAGGGTTCATTTCTGTTGGAAACTGCAGTGATATATAAGTATTGGTACGTATTTTGCGTTTTGCGTTTTTACAATGAGCCTGTGTTGGAGAATCACCAACTGATCTGTTGAAACAAACCGTGAAGCCAAGCACACATGAAGAAAGCCATTTGTCAAGCGCAGCTCTTCCTTAGCGTGTCACAGATGGACCGGTCCTGTTGGGCGTGTGTCGGGCCCCGGGCCCCTTCCCCCCCGCAGAGCCAAACCCCCTGCCTGTTTTTTGATTTAATTAAAGGGAAGAGGGCGCATCAATTTCATTGGCAGTGCAGAGAGATGACAGCACACAAATTGAAGCGGGCCTCGACCGAGAGGAGGGAGGGCAGCGCTCATCATTAACACTGAACACAATCCTGTGTGCCATGTAACAAGATTAGAAACATTATTATCATTCTCCCGTACACACACATCCACACAGACACAACGAGACAGACTGAAGAGAGGTTACAACATACTAAACAACACGTCTGAATGAGACATCAGGATGTGTTCTTGTGTCACATGACAACATCTGAATTACACATCACAAAATTACTGCGGATTCAAAAAAAAAATTGAACACTTTCAAAAAACTATCTCAAATGCTGCAGGGTCTTTTCTCAGAACTAACTTTGCTTTTCAATAATTGTTTCATTGTTTCATTTCAAACTGTACAAATGCATTGCTTTCCCTTCAAATAAATGGCATTGATTATTAATTGATTGTAATGCATTTTATCTTTGGTTACAATTAATTATGAATAGATAGGTAACACTTTATTTTACAGTGTCCTTGTTACATATGTTACATGTACTTATTATAGTAATAATAGTAAATTGTGCATAATTACATGCAGCTAACCCTCAACCAAATCCTAATCCTACCCTATAATAAGTACATATAGTTACTTAATATTACTCAGTACTGAAATATATAATTACACTGTAACAATGACATCTTAAAATAAAACGCAACAAAAATATATAATGCATTATAACATACATCATGAATACACTGATAATGCATTGACAGATATTTTTAAGTGTTTAAATCATTTCAGTAACACTTTACTTGAAGCCTTATTATGCATTATAAAGGTGTTTTAATGCATTAATTGTGATCTTATGAATAACTGTAACCACAATTATGATACATTATCTAGGTAACACTATTTTAAAGTGTCATTGTTACAGTGTACTTATTTAAGTACTGAGTAATATTAATTAACAACATACTATAGGGTTAGGGTAGGATTAGGATTTGGTTGAGGGTTAGTTGCATGTAACTATGCATAATTTACTGTTTTTACTATGGTAAGTATATGTAACATATGTTACAAGGACAAAACAAAGTGTTACCCTTATCTATTCAATGTTACACCTTTAGAAAGTACAATGCATTGAAATACTTGACAAACAATCAATTTCAGATGCAACAACAATCTGTAAATGTTATGATGCATTTTAACTTATTGATGAAAAGATACAACACATTATAACATGCATTATGAAAACCTTTATGCATTAAAAATAAAGGTGTCAAATAAAGTGTTACCAAACTTTCCTCACCACTGACCGTGAAACAAGCAAAGCTTTTATGTACAAGACATAAAGCAAGAGATTTGCTCAGTTACAGAAGTCAATCATGGCTCAGACTCACATGCAGTTATAGAAACAGTTGAATCATAAGAGTTGAGTAAGTGAAAATATGTTGAAAAACTGTTTAAATGGACCATCCAATATTTGGTATGCTGTTAATTTATACTAATTGTTCATATTGTTAGCTTAGCAACATGCTAATGTCAAACCTTGTTGAATTCAACTCGTGAATCAGCGTATTTAGTGTTGTTTTAGATATAATATCCAGATGAAGATGTATTATTGACCTTGAGTAATATGGTAGAACTCATTGTGTGGCTTACATCATAACATTTAGAAAAGTGAGGATATATTTTATTTGTTCTTTCTTTAAATTTAATACAGAATCTTATAAATCTGCATTGAAACAGCAGTCTGAGTGCGACTCATATTATTTTCCTCATAAACCTTCCAATATCACAAATGAATGACGTTTTTATGACACAAACACGCTTTTCACTTCTTCCAAACAAAGTCACAAGCTTTCTCTGATAAACTGCTGACATCTTTATATCCCGTGGAACAGTGTGAAGAAAGGAGGGAATAAAGCGGATCAGGCGGTGTTTACTGTCATCAGGTGTCTCTGAAACACACACTGGGTTTGTGGGTATTTTCCTGATGTGACGCAGGTGAAACTCAGTACCGCTGCTGTGAAGGTGAGATTCATGTGAAATAAGATCTGAGCAAACGGACATCGATATTAAGAGACCGATACATTTTACCCTGCCGAGGCAAAGGAAGTCAGGTAATAAATGGTTGGACAACTTACAAAATCATTTCAGTTATTATCTATATATCATTAAAACCTATTTTTACTGAAGAATGTGTGTTTGAATGTGCGGTTGTGAAAAGACACAACCTATTGGACTATTCTATCCAGAAGTTTGTACACATTTTTAATCCTTTTTGAAAGAAGACTCATCTGCATTTATTTGTTATTATTTATATCCTCTGATCAAAGCTGAATTTTCTGCATCATTACTCCAGTCTTCAGTGTCACATGATCTTTCAGAAATCATTATAATATGATGATTTGATGCTCAAGAAACATTTATGATTATTATCCATGTTGAATACAGTTGAGAGTTTTATTTTCGAGGATTTTTTGATGAATAGAAAGTTCAAAAGAACAAATATAATATTTTTTAACATCATAAATGTCTTTTGAATGTGTCCTTGTTTAATTAAAGCATTCATTTCCGTCAAAAAAACAAAACAAAAAAATCTATAGTGTGTATAAAACAGGCAGCTCAGAAAAAGTTTCCCTTCAGGACACAATTAATTTTTTAGTGAGTAGGTGCAAAACTGCAACAAAGACGAGAGCAATTGTTCTACCTTTGCTACTAGAAATATATTTAATGTTGTTCCCTGAACATTGCTACAAATGTATTTAAAGGTTTTTTGGCCACGCTTTAGTTTAGGGTCTAATTCTCAATATTAACTAACTATGAACTATGACTTTTTCCTCAATAAACTCCTAATTACTGCTTATTAATAGTTAGTAAGGTAGTTGTTAAGTTTAGGTATTGTGTGATTAAGGGATGTAGAATATGATCATGCAGAATAAGGCATTAATATGTGCTTTATAAGAACTAATAAACAGCCAATATACTAGTAATATGCAACTAGTTAACAGTGAGAATTTGAACCTAAACTAAAGTGTTAACATTTATTTCACAGAGGGCTCAAAGTTGGTCCAGTCATAAATACACTATCTGGTCCTAAAAAGCATCTTGTTCATTTGACAGTTTTTCAAAATCCATTGTGTTTTCTAATTAAATAAACTTTCAGCATGATAATTTATGCAGGTGTTATAGAGTGACCTCAAACCTGGCAGATATGGATCAAAAATATTCTGTTTCATGGGGCCTTTAAAGCAACACTAAGTAAGATTTTTTTACCTTAAAATAATGTTTCCAAAATCGTTTCAGTGGTTCATCAAGTCGTGACATGGTGAAATGCACTTATGCCACGGCTTTGCGGTCCTTTATCTTTTATATCCACGCTATGTAAGATTGCCAGATCGGGTCGCGTTTCTGTAGTTCTAATGAGACATAAGAAAACTACTAATTTGACTTGCTTTACGGCAAGAGTTACAATTGCTACAATTGCTCGTTTGTGATGTTGCAATACATTATACTTTCATAAAATCATGCATCATACTCTACCTTGTCTGTGGCCATTGTTGATTCCAAAGCCGGTGCTGGATAAATAGAGAGCATGTGCGTGCGCGTGCGACAGTAGGCTGCGTTAGGCTAAATTATTTACGACAGCGGTAATGGACAATTCCGCTTCCAACCTGTAGGGCGACCGCAGAGGAAAAGATCCTTGGTGTTGCTTTAAAATCAGTGTTGATCATACTGACAGGAAACCTTTATAAAGTACACTTGTGTGTCTAGTGGAGTTGCGTTCTGCTGTCTATGTAGGGAGCAGACGGCAAGGAAGCTCACTACTGTAGGAACAGTTGTAGGAAGTTGTAAATAAAAGATTATTGGAGTACATTTTACAAGAAAATTCTTGCTGTTTCTTTGTCATTTTTTGTTTAGCAAATAATTAATAGACACTGTTGATGATGTGATCGTCGGCAGTGTTGGGGAAATTTACTTTTAAAAGTAACTAATTATGTTTACTTTAATTAATTTACTTACTTAATTAATTAGTGTACTTTTTATGAAAAGTAATCTGTTACGTTGCCTTCTCTCAGCTGGCTGAGGCTCACTCTCTTGTTTTTTTTTTTTGCAAATGTAACGTAACGTAACATAACGTATCGTAATGGTACTACTTACCAGAGTAATAACAGTAAATTCTGCATAATTGCATGCAACTAACATTAAACAAAACCCTAATCCCATCCCTAAGTAAGTATATGTACTTAATATTACCCAGTACTTAAATGTATAGTTACAGTGTAACAAAGACACCTTAAAATAAAGAGTAACTTGTTATTACTCAGTATTTAATAATTACACTGTAACACGGACGCCTTATAATGTATAAGGCATTATATTTGTCTTTGGTTTGAGACATTTTTACGCCCTATGAATAAAGTTTTATATGGCTTTCGTGCTTTTTTACCATGATCTTTTTGTAGTTATTTGTGAAATTTATTGAAAAATGTTTTTCAGTGTACTTTATCTCAACTGTTTGTTATAAACACTCTGTCAGCACTTAAAACCGTCTCTATAAACAAATGAGAAGAGCTTCACAATCTCAGCGCTTTCATAAAACTGTACAGATGCAATTTATACACAAAAAATAGTTTTTACGTGCAAATGATATGCAGTTTTTGCGTGCATATACGCACTTTATGACACTTTTAATCCTACCCAAGGGGTTTCCAGTGCATATGTAAAAACTATTTTTGCGTATAAATTGCATGATAATATAATTCGTGCTATAGATACGCATTTTCATGAGATGGTGTTGGATGAGCGGTTGTGGAGGCAGACAGTGAGTCTGAAGGTGGGGTAATATGGGCCTGAATGGAGCCGCTTGGCTTTGATTAGTTGTGAAGACAGCAGCAGCGAGAGCGCCCGACTCCAGGCGTTTCCCAGCATGCCCGTGGAGAGCGACACTTCCTCTCCCGTCTGAAGACTAGCGCTGAAGCCGAGCCAGAAGATCTCAGCAGCAGCCTGACATTCATCAGCAGCGAGCAGCGGGAACACACACTGTGCGTGTGTGTGTGTGTGTGAGTTCACATGCTGCCACAGTGTGAACGTAATGATGTAATTGAGCGCTCATATGCATCCGTGTTTACTGTATTTCCCATATTTCAGTAATCAACTCCAAGGCCCTCCATTGACTACAACAATATTCAAAGGCCCTGCGACTTTTTCAGCTGTTCATGATTCACTGCATTCGTTTAAAAAAATATATTTTTTAAAATATTTTTGACTCAATTTTATAGAACCCTTTATGCCAAAAAGGTTTTAAATAAGAAGTGCCTGACGGAACCCTTTAAGGTTCCATATAGAACCTTTTCGTTTAAAAGAGTGGAGTTTTAAGACTTTATTCATTGATATGAAATTTCCAGGTCTAAAAATCATTCTTTTAAAATTAGGCTTCCTCATATTCCATTTTTATGACCTTGGGAGACCCAGTTATTCAAAACAAAAACAGAAAATATTTGAAATGGATATTTTTAAATAAAAAATATTTTTTTATTGTCATCTTGAGTCCCTCTTGGAAGTTTGCCCCCCTGGTTGAGGTAATTTTTCTTTAATAAATATCTGATAGTAATGCAGTCAATGACATGTGGCTTGGCTGTATTAAAGCTGAAGTGTGTCATTTCTGTGGCACTAAACAAAATGGCGAAATAATGACACATTTCTACAAAGAGGAACATTATTTGTAATATTTTTTAATTATCATTATTTGGGTTGATTTGATTTTTGTTGGTTTGTAAATAAGCAAGTACATTTTTAAAGCAGCTTATTTGACTTTCTTGTACACAACAGACTTTGATTTTTTCTATATATTTTTTTAAAATACATCTGGACAAAATAAAAAAAGGTCTTTCAAAAACATGTGAAACGAACACGAAGATTCTATTTCATGAACTTTAAACTTGAATTCCCTCAGAGAGCCATCGTAGCAGAATTGCAACGGTTGTATAAAGCAATTAAATCAATTGAACACATTTTCTCTAAACTAACAGTAGCTGGGAAAATTTTAGACACATTTTTAAATCATAGCAAAAATGCAACGCTGAGCATTAGTGGGCAAACTTTTTTAAAAGAAGTAAATTGCTCTCACACAGTGGAGCCTATTCAATAAATGGCACAAAACACTTCTATTTTATTTCAGTTATTTTCTTTTTCATCATTATTTATCTCATTGATATAACAGCATACTGTAAATATGCTTTGAAATTAATATGAAATTTCTCAACTTTTCATGACCGTATCCTGGTTGAAATATATTATTTTTCAAACACAGTTGTGTGTTGAATTTTGTTCTGAATTCAAAACATTCAGTTACTTTATCAAAAAAAAAAAAAAAAGAAAAAAAAAAAGAAAAGCCCAGCGATGAAATTTGCTAAATTTTTCCAAGTTAAACCCTGATGCTAAGCTTGCAAATTTTGGGTGAACTACTTTACCGCTTTAACATCTTTGTTTATCACTGACCCTTCAATATAAATCCACATGAAGTGAATATCAGAAAAATACTGAATAAACATGCTAACAAGTTCAATAGAGCTGAGGGTACTATAGTCTTATTTAGCATCTTATAGTCCTATTTGGGGAAATATTTAATAATAAAACACAAGGAAAAGGTATGCATAGAGATTGTGAGTTCTGTGTAAATCTGCAGAGCTCTGAAACTGATTGCGTCTGTCTCTGGCTACTAGTCAATAAGACAGCACAGAAAAAGCTTTGTTTCCTTCTGATTGCATTGATGTCTATAAACGAACAGACCTACACCTGTAAACAGAGCGAGTGCGTGTGATCTAACGGCCCGGGAGAGACCGAGATGTGCCCTAAACACAAGTGATTGGAAAATGATAGGGACTTTGTGAAGTCTCTCTCCAGTGACTCAGAGCTGTGTTTGTGGAGTTGAGGCTTCTGGGTAATCTGGCAGATGTGGGAAAAGCACTGTGATTGTCTTCCAATCACTTCAAGAGAACCGTGGTCATCACACTATGAGCAAAACTTCCTGACTGAGCCAATGCCGACTGATTTTAGCACAAGGGATAGTAAAAAAGTTCAGTGTGGTTCTATATGGAAGTATGTTTATGAGTTGTTTATTTAACACTAAATCCATAAAATGATCCCATGATGCCCTGAAAGGTTCTACATAAGAAGCACCTGAAAGAACGTTTAAGCTTCTATAGAATCTTTTAATCTTAGGGCGTTTTCAGACCTGTAGATCACTTACTTTGTTCTGAAACAGGGACGTAACACTGTGAAAAAAATCTGTTAAATTTACTGTAAAATAAACGGCAGCTGTGGTTGCCAGAAATTTACCGTAAAAAAATACAGTAGCAACATTTAAGGTTTTTACAGACTTAATTTAAATTTACAGCAAAAAACACATTTCATTATCTGATATAAAGTTTATTTACCGACCTTTTGAAGTATTAATATCTATTTTGTACCAATTTAATACACTGATATCCACCAATCACTATGGTGAAGAGAATGACATGATGAATCAATGCACATAACAAGCAGTTTTTCCACAGGAAAGTCAATGCTAATATATAGAAGCTGCACAGTCTGATTCACACAAACACTAAACACCATCATGGTAATGTACATGAAATTTTAAAAATGAAATAAACATTAATTAACAACATTAAATGTAACATAAAACCCTAATGCACATATCTGATTAGAAAAATATGATACATTAAATGTACGGTTAGATCTAATACAGTTATTCACCGTATATAGTACGGAAACATTCTGTTAACAAATTAACAGTTTTTAATAGAGAGCAATCATTAAAGACACAATTGTATGATAATATGTCCAAAAGCTTGTTTACTCTTCTGCTACACACTCAAAAGTATGCACTTTTTCTTAAAAAATAAAAGTAAATACTTTTAGGGCGTAGTATAAGTACACCCAACGAGTCAGGTCGTCCACGAGTCATTTAGCACCGGCTTCTCCACAAACTTGAGTTGCGATAAGGGGGGAGGGGCGACGCTCTTTCGGCTGATTGTCAAATGTCTGAACCTACGGTTCCTCTCGTACTGAGCAGGATTACTATTGCAACGACACGGACATCAGTAGGGTAGCCTAAAACTAACCTGTCTCACGATGGTGTAATTGCGCAGCACAGGTCTTGTCACGGGGTGTTTTGGTTCATGTTTCATGTCAGTCATTTTCCCGTCTTGTCATGTGATTCCCTGGCCCTCATGTGATCCTGCCGTGTGTTCTGTGTTGTCATGTTGTCATTGGTTCATTATTTTATTTTGCACAGGTGTGTCTTGTTCAGTCATTAGTCTTGTATGTATTTAAGCCCTCATGTTTGCCATGTGTCTTTGTCAAGTATTGTTTCCCTGTAACCACTGTTGGTAAGTGTCACGTCCATGTTTAAGTTTAAGTCTAGAGTTCCATGTCAAGCCAAATGTCATGATTCCTGTCTTGTTTTCCCCTTGTCTCGTGTGGGCTTTTATGTTATTTCCTGTTCAGTGGCATGTTTTGTAGTTCTTTGTAGTTTTTCTTGTTGATTAGTTCATGATGATTCGCCAATCTCCCCTTAAGTGTATATTAGGGGTGTCCCCGACTAAGGATTTTCATAGTCGAATCAGAATCGTCAAGTCTTCCCTATAGTCGACTAATAGTCGAATCATGTGTGGGGTTGGGGAGGGGGCGGGGCTTTAACATTTTAAAGCCGCGATGTACAGAACATCACACAAAGGTATAGAAAAAAATGTAGAAAAACATTTCGGATCAATAAAACTAAGAAATAACATAAATAACTGCAGAAAGGCCACATTGCAGACAAGATTTGCATTTCACGTGCAAATCAAATTAAATCGGCTAAATTGCCTGTGCGAGCAGGCTCTAAGTACAGAGCGCAACATCTATGCACCGAAAAATAATCAACAATTAATTTACAGAATTAAATTAGAACAGAATATACCTTTTGTAATAAAAAAAATACAAAACGAAATAAGTCTGAATCAAGTCACAAGATGCAGAACAAATGTGTGCAAAGTGCCTAAAGTGCATATATTCATATATTCAAAACACAAGCCACAAATAGTTAAATTAGATTACCCTGAGTGATCAATAAATAAATAAAAAAATAAAGAAATTATTAAAATATCGAAAGTATAGCCAGAATGGTCAACTTTGTCTTTTTAACTGCAGAAACAACAATAAACGCTGAACTCGAGTGACAGTTTATCTAAATGTCACGGAGTGACGAAAAGGCAGTGCGGAACCTTTCTTTGAGGAGGGTGTTTCCCCACCGGTTCCGGTTTTACATGTGATGGCCGATCGCGGGGTAATAAAGGAAGAAACGAGTGTCAGCTGCGAGAGGTGAGGGAGGCGATCGGTGATTGGAACACGTGTCTCAATAATGGATATAATAAGGCATTTGGTGTGAAGAAGGAACAGACGGAGAAAGGGAAAGAAGTGGCCGAGACGGATAGGGCTGGGCAAAAAAATCGATTTTTCGATTAATCGTTTTTAAAAATGTGGTCGATTCAAAATTGATTCTCAACGGCCACGAATCGATTTTTTTCATATTCAGCGCTCGAATTTTAGCGCGGGTATTGCGCACAATTTTATTAATTCCTGCAGGTCTACCATTTAAAATGTGGGAAATTCACGCAAACATTTATTCACTTGTAGATTGTGTGAGTAAATTGAATCCACACAGATTATAAAATCAAATCAGTAATTTTTAAACTTTCTCTGAGACGCAAATTCACAAACAGCGTGTGTGTTCAGCGGTGCTGCGTCTTCTCTCTCTGCACAAGGCAAACGTCAAGCGCTGCAGGCGTCGATAAACACTCACGTTTAGGAGTCGGGACATGACGGAATATTCACTTGGACAATCGGGCCAGCATTGCATCGTTTATCATTTTCACGTCTTTTTAAGTTTTACCAGTTTAAACATTCAAGCGATTTTAAACTATCCAGTGCTCGCACGCTCTCAGAGATGTTTTCACTGCGTGCACATACACTCACCTAAAGGATTATTAGGAACACCTGTTCAATTTCTCATTAATGCAATTATCTAATCAACCAATCACATGGCAGTTGCTTCAATGCATTTAGGGCTGTGGTCCTGGTCAAGACAATCTCCTGAACTCCAAACTGAATGTCAGAATGGGAAAGAAAGGTGATTTAAGCAATTTTGAGCGTGGCATGGTTGTTGGTGCCAGACGGGCCGGTCTGAGTATTTCACAATCTGCTCAGTTACTGGGATTTTCACGCACAACCATTTCTAGGGTTTACAAAGAATGGTGTGAAAAGGGAAAAACATCCAGTATGCGGCAGTCCTGTGGGCTAAAATGCCTTGTTGATGCTAGAGGTCAGAGGAGAATGGGCCGACTGATTCAAGCTGATAGAAGAGCAACTTTGACTGAAATAACCACTCGTTACAACCGAGGTATGCAGAAAAGCATTTGTGAAGCCACAACACGCACAACTTTGAGGCGGATGGGCTACAACAGCAGAAGACCCCACCGGGTACCACTCATCTCCACTACAAATAGGAAAAAGAGGCTACAATTTGCAAGAGCTCACCAAAATTGGACAGTTGAAGACTGGAAAAATGTTGCCTGGTCTGAGGAGTCTCGATTTCTGTTGAGACATTCAGATGGTAGAGTCAGAATTTGGCGTAAACAGAATGAGAACATGGATCCATCATGCCTTGTTACCACTGTGCAGGCTGGTGGTGCTGGTGTAATGGTGTGGGGGATGTTTTCTTGGCACACTTTAGGCCCCTTAGTGCCAATTGGGCATCGTTTAAATGCCACAGCCTACCTGAGCATTGTTTCTGACCATGTCCATCCCTTTATGGCCACCATGTACCCATCCTCTGATGGCTACTTCCAGCAGGATAATGCACCATGTCACAAAGCTCGAATCATTTCAAATTGGTTTCTTGAACATGACAATGAGTTCACTGTACTAAAATGTCCCCCACAGTCACCAGATCTCAACCCAATAGAGCATCTTTGGGATGTGGTGGAACGGGAACTTCGTCCCCTGGATGTGCATCCCACAAATCTCCATCAACTGCAAGATGCTATCCTATCAATATGGGCCAACATTTCTAAAGAATGCTTTCAGCACCTTGTTGAATCAATGCCACGTAGAATTAAGGCAGTTCTGAAGGTGAAAGGGGGTCAAACACAGTATTAGTATGGTGTTCCTAATAATCCTTTAGGTGAGTGTACAGTAAAGCCTAAATCCGCCTCACAAACAGCTCGCCAGTAACAAAAGTTCTTTTTCGCGGATTATATCGCTTTCACGGTCAAAAACACGCAAAATTATGTCAAAACTCTGGTCTTGGTGAGTAACCTCGTAAAGACAGTCGGTTATGTCTTAAATAAGCATAAAGTGCGTATGACAGTATAATGAAATGGTAATGGATCCGTGCACTAGTTCCTAAAGTGAACGCAGCCATATGTGTCTGTCATTCATTTTGTTGTCAAAACAACATAATATAGCTTTAATTGTAAGGAATCAGGATTAATAGCCTATGTATTTAACTTAGTCAGGACTAAAAGACTATCCAGTGTTATTTTACATTGGATTACTTTATTCAGTTTCTGTAGTATTTCTGACCTACCCAAAAACTTTTTTTTATTCTATTTTAATCTTTATTCTATTGTATTTATTTGTGCTACTTTTTTCAATTTAATTAAAAGATTGAAATCAAGCTTCCATGTGTTGAATAAACTCTTAACAACAAAATTACCCCATTATAAAAACAGTTTTTCACACAGTAAGGTGAGATAAATGTAATAAAAAATTGTCTAAAATATAACTGATATTTATTTATCTATCTATCTTAAACATAAAATAACCTGATCCTGTTTGATCAAGGCATGTGACTGTTCTGACTTGTCCAATTTTCAGCATCAATTTTGCATCTTGTATCAAAATCCTGTCTATTCATTGTATGCAATTGAAATATAGAGTTGGATTCTGTTTTAATGTACCCAAATGTACCTAACATAAAAAGAGTTTAATATACAGGTTTGTGGCTCTTAATTTCTTTTTATTAATTAACCACTTGTAAACTTATTTTCACTGTTCTTTTTTATAAATATAGGATTTGTATTACATCTATATTCATTGAGTCGAATCGAGAATCGAATCGGGGGAAAAAAATCGAATCGAAAAACGAAATCGAATCGAATTGAGAGCTTGCGAATCGAAATCGAATCGAATTTGAACATCTGAATCGATACCCAGCCCTAGAGACGGAGGGGGAACAGGACAGATGACTGAAGTCTTGGCAGATTTTATGAAGGAGAACATTCATGGACTGAAGAATTAATGTGCATCGATCATTCCTGGGACAGTTAAGTACCTCAAATCACGCTTATGATGATCTCTAAAGCCCTCTGATACTACCTGTGTGTCTCAGCTTGAAAGTTAAATCCAGTGTTGTTGTGATTTCTCGAGGCTCGTTGCTTCTGCTGATATTAATCTCCCATGCTGCCCTTAAGTCATAGTTCCATGGGAGTGGAAGAATCTGGACGAATATTGGAGTAGAGGCCTTAATTCATTGTGAGTGTGAGAATTGCAGTGTGTATGGTGATATAAGCACATTTGAAGTCTTGAGTGTCTTTTTCTGAATACACGAGTGTGGGAAGAACAGTTCTGTCTTTAACCATGACTTCGACCAGTTGACTTGCTACCCCCGTGGAACGCTGGGCTGTATTCGCTGTTATATGTGGAGTGGGTATTAAGCAGAAAAGAGCCATCTATCTCTCCAATGTGCTGATGTGATTCGAAGAGGATGTCTCACCCGAGTGCTGCACTTTGCCTGTTCTGAAGAGGGCCTCTTATCTGCATGTTGATCACTGTCTGACTCGAAGAGGAGTTCTATCTGAGTGCTGCTTACTGTCTGTCCTGCCAATTCACTGGGGAGTTCCTTACCGAGTACTACTCACCGTCTATCCTGAGGATTAGTTGTGAAGTCTTATCTGAGTGCTGCCCACCGTTTGTTCTGCAGATTCGTTGTGAAGTTCTCATCTGAGTGCTGTTCACTGTCTGTCCTGAAGATCCGCTGTGGAGTCCCCCACTCTAGTGCTGTTTACCGTCTGTCCTGAGGATTAGTTGTGAAGTCCTACCTGAGTGCTGCCCACCGTCTGCCCTGCAGATTCGTTGTGAAGTTCTCATCTGAGTGCTGTTCACTGTCTGTTCTGAAGATCCGCTGTGGAGTCCCCCCACTCTGGTGCTGCTTACCGTCTGTCCTGCAGATTCACTGAGAAGTTCCCTACCTGAGTGCTACTCACCGTCTATCCTGAGGATTTGCTGTGGAGTTCTTTATCACTGCTCATGTTAAAGAGAGCCTCCCACTTCTCCATCATTGCAATCTGTTCTGAGGATTCGTTGTGAAGTTCTCACCTGAGTGCGGTTCGCTGTCTGTCCTGAAGATCCGTCGTGGAGTCCCTTACTCGAGTGCTGCTTACCGTCTGTTCTGTAGATTCGTTGTGAAGTTCTCATCTAAGTGCTGTTCACTGTCTGTCCTGAAGATCCGCTGTGGAGTCCCCCACTCTAGTGCTGTTTACCGTCTGTCCTGCAGATTCACTGGGAAGTTCCTTACCTGAGGGCTACTCACCGTCTGGCCTGAGGGTCCTTTGTAAAGTTCTTATCTGAGTGCTGTTCACTGTTTGTCCGGAGGATCCGTGTATCACGAACAAGGACACGGAAGCAAATATCCAAGCAAACTCTATTTTTTTTATGAGGAACACTCCAGGTCAGAACACCCAAGACAACTGGTGACGCAGGGACAAGATGATCAGGCGTCCGGTTGTAGAGTGGTGAGGTGATGAGTGATGAGTGGTGAAGTAATCCAATGCCGGGGGGGTAATCCAGTGGAACAAAGACAGGAACAGGACATGAACTGAAACGCCGACAGGACCAGGACCAACACACACGAGGGACATCACACAACGATCTGACAAGGAGAGGGGAATGCGGTGAGATTATATAGGCGAGTGAATGGGCTGCAGCTGGTGAGTAGAGTATAATCAGCTGGAGCGCTGATCAACTGAATGGAGTGGTAACGCCCACTCGCACACACCCACACAGATAACAACAGAAACACGAGACAAGAAGGAAACAGTGAATTCATAAACCATGACACCGTGGTGGGGTACATTACCATTGTCTACGCCAGCGAGAGCCCTGCTTCCTGCAGCCGCTATATCCTTGGGACCTTGGAAGACAAAGAAGAGATTGATTAATTGATGCCTTGTTCTGAGAAACCATTTTAATCTAATAAAGGAACACAACTTTGTATCTTATAACGTTGTCCTGTCTGTGGTGTTCTCTGGTCAGGCTCCTCAGGGTGGTACACTTTGAAAGGGGCGGCGTTTAAGGTCTGGTTGCCGCCCCGGCCTGTGACATAAACATGTTCACAGCATCCAAAAATCAAATTAGAACCGGCTGAAATGTTTTGAAATCACTGGTACCCTACCTGATCGAGAGAAAAAAAATCTAGTCTTTCACTCTCTCTGTGTCCATTTTAGTCTTTTCAAATTGTGTGCACGGATAAAATACATTCTAAAAACGCTTAACATGAAAAACGTTTAACAGCTTAATGTCCTAAGACAGTTATATTAAAAGATCAAATTCTATACACATCTTATTAATAAAGCATACTGTATAGCCTACAAGAAAACGCTTTACGTGACTATAGGAGGAACACGTTGCGTTCATATTCTGGGTTCATCTGCTTATCTGCACATAGCTTGGTTTCTTAATGAGGTATGTACTATACATTAAGCCATGTAAAAGTGCCCTAGCGTTTTAAAAGCTTTTTTCACGTTAAGCGTTTTAGAATGTCCAGAGGAAAACGTCTCAGGTTACGTATGTAACCCTGGTTCCCTGATAGGGAACGAGACACTGCGTTTGAGACACGGTGGGAACGCTCTGCGTGATTACGTCGTGAAGCACGTGTAAAATCAGTCCAATGGAAGCCCGCTACGACGTCATAGACCAGGAAACTATAAAGCAACCCTGAAATCAGACCGCGATAGCTTCTGAAAAACCTGAAGCAAGTCGATCAGGGCATGCAGGAAGTATGGCAGGCAAACGCAGCGTCTCGTTCCCTATCAGGGAACCAGGGTTACATACGTAACCTGAGACGTTCCCTTTCAAGGGAACTCAAGCTGCGTTTGAGATGCGGTGGGAACCCCATACCCACTACGCCATAGTGACAAATGCCCGTTCTGTGTGAAGTCCTGAGCACACTAAGAAGCAAGCAACCTCGGCCCAGGAGTGGAGAGGTCAAGGTCATAAAACCTGACAAATGTATGCGGAGAGGACCATCCTGCCGCATTACACACGTCAAGAAGGGAAACTCCCGAAATTAAGACCATAGAGGCCGACATACTCAGAGTAGAATGGGCCCGCACAGCCATAGGTGAAGGCTGTCCGGCCGCTTCATAAGCCAATGAAATAGCCTCGACTATCCATTTACTCATAACCTGTTTAGATGCAGGGCATCCTCTCTTGAGTGACCCAGAACAAACAAATAGTTGCTCAGATTTACGCCACAGGGCAGCTCTGTGAACGTAGGCATCTAAAGCCCGGACTGGACATAACAGGTTAAGCTGTTCCTGGTCAGGGGTATTAAAGGGTGGAGGATAAAAGGCCTGCAGCACTATTGGGCCCCCAACATTCAGTGGGACCTTAAGAATATAACCCAGCCTGGGGTAGAGAAATGCCTTCACCATACCAGGTGCAAATTCCAGACATGAAGGAGCAACCGACAGAGCATGTAAATCACCAATTCTCTTGATAGATGAGATAGCAAGGAGAAATAAAGTCTTTAGAGTAAGGAATTTTTCTGAAACCTCCTCGATGGGCTTGAAGGGAGCTAAAGCCAGACCCTCAAGTACAATGGCCAAGTCCCAAGCCGGTGCTCTAGAGTGCAGTGCAGGTCTCAACCTCAATGTACCACGGAGAAAGCGAGTAATTAAAGGGTTTCTCCCGATAGAAGTACCCCCCAGAGGGGTGTGGTAGGCAGATATAGCCGCCACGTAGACCTTTAGGGTGGAAGGAGATAACCTGGCCGAGAAACTGTCTTGCAGAAAATCAAGAACTGAACCAACAGGGCAGTTAACAGGATCTAACTGACGTTCAACACACCACGTGGTGAAAAGTTTCCATTTTAGCGCATACAGCCTTCTCGTGGAAGGAGCTCTGGATTGAAAAATGGTTTCTACAACATCGGTCGAAAGACCGGTTTCCCTGAGCCTGGCCCCCTCAGAGGCCAGGCCCACAGTTTCCGCAACTCCGGCCGAGGGTGAAATATCGTGCCCCCGGCCTGGGACAGGAGGTCCACCCTGAGTGGGATCTCCAAGGGGAGCCGTCCAGCAGAGACACCAAGTCCGAGAACCAAACTCGGGTCGGCCAATAAGGGGCTACTAGTAGCAGACGAGCCCCTTCTCGGCGAACCCTCTCCAGAACCCCCGGAAGCATAGATATCAGGGGAAAGGCATACAGGTGCAGCCTCGGCCACACTTGCACCATCGCATCCAGACCGAGAGGAGCTGGGTGCGTTAGAGAGAACCACATGGGACAATGGGTTGAATCTGATGATGCTAAAAGGTCTACCTGAGCACGACCGAACTCTTCCCATAGGAGCTCCACCACTTCGGGGTGCAGTCTCCACTCCCCGGGCCTCAGCCCCTGTCTCGACAGAATATCTGCTCCCACATTCTGACGCCCCGGAATATATACCGCCTTGAGCGACAATAACTTCCCCTGGGCCCATAGGAGGATCTGATTGTCCAATTTGCAAAGATGACGCGACCTCAGACCCCCCTGATGGTTGATATAGGAGACCACCGAAGTGATGTCTGTGCGGACCAACACATGATGGCCTCTCAGGTCTGGCAGGAAATATTTGAGTGCTCGAAATACCGCCATCAACTCCAACGATTTATGTGCCAGGAACGTTGATGGTCCTGCTAAAGACCTTGCGCCGAGCGGCCACTCATGACCGCCCCCCGTCCCGTGAGGGAAGCATCCGTCGAAAGCGTGACGTGTCGACAAGGAGCCCCCAACACTGGGCCCTGGGCGAGGAACCAAGGTTTCTTCCACATGACCAAGGCACGGAGGCATAGGCGCGTGACCTTGATCTTGCGGAACGGATTTCCCCTCTGAGAAAACCCCTTGGTCCTGAGCCACCACTGCAGGGGTCTCATGTACAGAAGGCCAAAAGTAATAACGTTGGACGCAGACCCAACAGTCTCTGAAACTGTTTCACAGTGAGTGACTGGCCTAGTTTCACATTCTTTGCGGCTGTGAGAATCGCAGAAATACGAGCAGGAGACAGGCGTGCCTGCATTGTGGTCGAATCCCAAATTACACTTAGAAAAGTGGTCCTCTGAGCAGGAAGGAGCACACTCTTTTTGGTGTTGAGCCGTAACCCCAAACTCTTTATGTGGGACAGAACAGCATCTCGATGCTGAACTGCCACCTGCTCTGACTGAGCTAAAATCAACCAATCGTCGATGTTATTTAATACGCGGATGCCCTGGAGTCTCAACGGAGCCAGTGCTGCATCCACGCATTTTGTAAAAGTTTTTTGTTTCATTTTGTCACATTTTATTCACTGACACCTCGGCGCCCTGAAGCGGCGAACTGGCAGGGAACAACTGAAGTGGCAACGCTGCGGCTCTCCTCGGAGAGTCGCCCCCCAGAGGGTGCCAAGGAGGGGCGGTTCCTCGGAATCGTTCCTCCCTGGAGGGGACCACCCTCAGAAGCCTGATAGCCTTGGCGTCAGGACTTCTTCTTAGACCAAGCTCTCCTAGAGATAACAGTCCTCAGATCTTGTCTACCCCTAACAGGCTTGGGCTGCGACCGCCACTCAGGAACCGTAGATTGAGGAGGTGCCCGAGCGGCAACGCTCTGTTTTTGCTGAACTCTGTGAGCGGAGCTCGTAGACGGACGAGGCTGCTCAGACTTTATACCACGAGCAGCCTCGGGGACACTAGACCGGCGAGGAAGAAACCTCTGAAACGCAGCCGCTTGTTTCTTATTTTCTTGAAACCTATAGACGACACAATTTATAGCGTCGCTGAACAGACTTGTAGGTGACAGCGGTGCGTCCAGAAGAACAGATCTATCTTTATCCTTTATTTCAGATAAATTTAACCATAAATGGCGTTCCGTGGCCACACAGACTTGGCCATCTCCTTGGTGGCCCGGAGAGATAAATCTGTCGGCCTGACCTGCTGCCGAATACGCTTTGTCGGGGCTTTCAGAGGAGAAGATGACTCGGGGGAAAGATGACTCGCTAGTGTGTCTTCCGCGCGAGGCATAGATAGATAACCAAAGTGCTCAATACCTTGAATTTTGCTATAATTACTGGTCTGAGGGTTATGTACTCTGAAAGATGCCAGTTTGATCCACGATCTCGACACCTCACTGTGTAGATCGGGAAAGAACGGGAGTTCCCGACGAGGAGGTCGTGATCTAGATGGTAGAAAACGTTCATCTAACAGACTTTTTCTAGATACCACATCAACATCATCGGCTGGCCACTCAATATTTAATTTAGCTACAGCACGAGATAAAACCTCCATAAGCTCCTCATCAGCAGGGGTATGAGCTGGCAAACACTCAAAATTCCCCATACTCGCGACATCCAGATCCTCAGAACTGGATAGCCGCAATATTGGTGCCCCAGCCCGGGAAGGAGAAGCCGCAGAGCGGGCTCCTTCCTGGGCAGAGACACTGGATCCAGCAGATAAGGGCTGAGAAAGGGCAGGGCCCGTCTCAAGCCCCGCTAATAGATCCATCTGCGAACCCCAAGATGAAAGTAGACGCTGAGCCTAAGCAGCAGCGGGACCCGCACCCGGGGAACGCGAACCGAACCGTCCTCCTCAAAGAACGATCGGCGGGAGCGGAGCTCACAATCAGCCCCCTCGAGGGCTGACTGGGCATGCTCCACTCCCAAACAAACAACACAAAGCTGATGCGTGTCCCCACCCGTGATATAGCGAGGGCAGGGAACAACACACCATCTATAATCTTGCTTGCTCGCCATTTTATAGATAGATATATGAATATATATTGGGCTTGACAGACAACAATAAATAGACAAGGACAGATATACAGAGAGCGCTTGCTGAAGGTACAGAAGCTGTCGCGATCTGATTTCAGGGTTGCTTTATAGTTTCCTGGTCTATGACGTCACCTATGTCGTAGCGGGCTTCCATTGGACTGATTTTACACGTGCTTCACGACGTAATCACGCAGAGCGTTCCCACCGCGTCTCAAACGCAGCTCGAGTTCCCTTGAAAGGGAACCAACTTGTTAACGTTGGCCTGCAGAAGTGCGATCATGGTTTTCCTGATGCTAAATCCAGTCTGGGAAAATATCCTTTCTGATGGTGTGCATCCACACTTTAGATTTTCTTATCCCAGACATTTTTAAAGATTTAAATCCCTGCCACCAAAACGCTCCTCTATCGGTCACGCATCGAAAGTGAAAATTAAATCTGTCACGGGGTGTTTGGATTTATCAGTTGTCCTCCTGTGTTTACGACAGGGGAATCCTCCCCTGGAGGATTATATTCAAGATTTTTGTGGACTGTACTGCCAGGTTGATTTTAATGACGGGGCCCTTAAGGACATCTTTCGTTTCAGACTAAGCGAACCCTTGCGCTCTGGACCTGGTGGGTGGAAAATTAATTTCTCCCTTGCTCAGTACATTGACCATGCTTTATTTCTGAGTGACTCCACATTAACTGTAGTTTTTGCGGATGAGGAAGATTTCACAGTACCCGCCAAACCTGAGTCTCTTCACGTCTGTCCTGCTGAGCCTGAGTCTCTTCACGTCAGTCCTGCCAAGCCTGAGCCTCTTCACTTTGGTCCTGCCGAGCCTGAGCCTCTTCACGTCAGTCCTGCTGAGCTTGAGGCTCTTCACATTGGTCCTGCCGAGCCTGAACCTCTTCACGTCAGTCCTGCTGAGCCTGAACCTCTTCACATCGGTCCTGCCGAGCCTGAGTCTCTTCACGTCGGTCCTGCCGAGCCTGAGCCTCTTCACATCGGTCCTGCCGAGCCTAAACCTCTTCACATCGGTCCTGCCGAGCCTGAGCCTCTTCACATCGGTCCTGCCGAGCCTGAACCTCTTCACATCGGTCCTGCCGAGCCCGAGTCTCTTCACATCCGTCCTGCCGAGCCTCTTCACATCGGTCCTGCCGAGCTTGAGTCTCTTCACGTCGGTCCTGCAGAGCCTGAGCCTCTTCACATCGGCCCTGCCGAGCCTGAGCCTCTTCACATCAGTCCTGCCGAACCCGAGCCTCTTCACATCGGTCCTGCCGAGCCTGAGTCTCTTCACATCGGTCCTGCAGAGCCTGAGCCTTTTCACATCAATCCTGCCAAGCCTGAGCCTCTTCACATCGGTCCTGCCGAGCCTGAGTCTCTTCACGTCGGTCCTGCCGAGCCTGAGCCTCTTCACATCGGTCCTGCGGAGCCTGAGTAAACTCCGGACGATGCAGCACTGATCATCATGGCCACAGCTGTTTTGTGTGTGTGTATGGGCAGCACACACATCAACTCCAACCCGTGAGCCGGCGTTCCAGAGCCTCGTCCCAAGATGGCCGCCGTTCCAGAGTCTCCTGCCAAGATGGCCGCCGTTCCAGAGTATCCTAGCCCTGTTCCCCTGCACGGCCTGGCCTGCCGTCCCTCCTCCAAGGCCGCCCTCCTGCACTCTTGTTGGGTTTTGGTTTTATGTTGGGCATCGGGAGCTGCCCATAGAGAGGGGGATATGTCACAGGGTGTTTTGGTTCATGTTTCATGTCAGTCATGTTTCCTGTCCTGTCCTTCCCTCATGTGATCCTGCTGTGTGTTCTGTGTTGTCATATTGTCATTGGTTCATTGTTTCATTGTGCACAGGTGTGTCTTGTTCAGTCATTAGTTTTGTGTGTATTTAAACCCTCATGTTTGCCATTTGTCTTTGTCAAGTATTGTTTCCCTGTAACCACTGTTGGTAAATGTCACATCCATGTTTAAGTCTAGAGTTCCATGTCAAGCCAAGTCTTTGTTTATTTTGAGTTTGTTCATGTTTGTATAATATTAAACTGCACTTGGGTTCTGCAAACTTGCCTCTAGTGGTCTCCCTGTTACAGGTCTGTCTGGTTTATAAGCTATCATTAAAAATTAATGTTTTTATTTGCCAATCCCGACTATTTCTCTCTATTCCAAGTCTTTTGAAGTCATATGTGAGGAACAGACCAACATCTTCTTTCGTGTTCCACTAAAGATTAACATCTTTCAGGTTTGAAACATGAAAGTGATGTATTTATCATAGCTGATATTCCTAGTGAACACTAGTAACGGTCAATTAATCCATTAGTTTGTAAACACGAGTGTCACTCCTGTGTAACTCCTGGAGTTAAAGTGTTCAGTAATGTCAGGTTGTGTGTGTAAACGCCAGCGCAGTAATGTGAGATGTGTGCTGGGGTCTTGATCAGGTATAAAGCTGTGAGTCTCTAGAGCTGCTGCTGTTGATGGTAATTGCAGTCGTCTCTCATACAGTCTGAGAACAGCTTCTGTCTCTGATTGCTGGATCCTTCAGCTCTGCTGTTCATTAAACCTTGATTGGTCCACTCTCTTTCTGTATGTGTGTGAGTGAGAGAGAGAGAGAGAGAGAGAGAGAGTGTGTGTGTGTGTGTGTGTGTGTGTGTGTGTGTGTGTGTGTGTGTGTGTGTGTGTGTGTGTGTGTGTGTGTGTGAGAATGACAGAGAACAAGTGACCTGTTGAACAAATTTCAGAGTAGATTTAGAGTTGACTAAATTCAGATGGAGTTAAGCATATATATTCTTAAGTTTATTATTCTTATTTATATTCCCTATTGTGACGTATATCAAGTGAAATGCTTCTGGAACATGAAAAAATGTTGGGCGGGGCTTGATTTTGTCCGTGGGGAATTGATTGGATGGTTGTGGTTTGCTATTGGTGGATCTCATGTGAGTGACAGGTTATAGCCCTGCCCTCGTCATCAGAGAAGATAAAAGATGCTGCAAGAGGAACTTATTCTGATTCAAAATTATTAAAACAATAATGATGTGCACTGATAAATCATTTAGAATAAACACTGTAATATTTCATGGTGATTTAAAAAAAAATCTCCCTACCAAAAAGGCACCCCGTCATACTTGAGCCGTTTGTGTACAGCCCACTTATAGTATGTGGGTGGGACCATCATCATAGCTGTGATCCCACACACACACACACACACACACACACACACACACACACACACACACACACACACACACACACACACACACACAGATATCTTTATCTCCTCGGCTCGTCTTCCTCTTCCTCCTCTGCCCACTCCTCTTCTAACCCCCGTGTTCGCAAATCACGCTTCCTGTGTCAGCAGGTAAATTGTTTTGTCCTCCCGTTCCCCGCTTTCATTACCTTGTGTAAATTAAGCGATACGTCGTCCACCGGCGTGAGTCTCTGCCACGCCAAAATCACCAGATTTGGCATAATAAATGAAGACAAACTGGCACAGGCACTGCTCCTTCTCCTCGCCGACTCGCTTTCATTATTCGCTTAACTCGCCGGAGAAAATGACTTAACCCTGACCCGAGCATTACGTCCCATATTCACTCCAGATAAAAGCCTTTTTACGGCGGGCCCCCCACAATTTATATTCCGACAAGGAGGCCGCTTCTCCCTGTCACTTTTCCAATCTCGGGCCCCTCAACACACGTCATTAAACTTGTCGTTCCTTCCTGTATTTGTCCATCAGTCCTTTCCTTTTACATAAAAGGTGGCAGCATTATTCTGGGCTTTGATGGCGCCCACTCATTTTTTTCCCCGTTTGATTGGAAGAAATATAGCCTGAGCGCTGGCTCCATCTCCTCTCCGCTCCGCTGCCGGGATCCGCTTGATGAAATAGTGTTCCTTTAGCAGGAATAATAAAAACAGACTTGTGCATTACAGGCCCGGAGCCCACAGGAACGAGAAAACCCCAATCTCTGCTCGGCCCTGACGGGTTTTTATAGTCATACGGGCAGATAAATGGAAAGCGGCGCAGAGATGCTCGAGATTCCATACGGAAAAGCATTTGTTACAGTGCCTGGAGAGAACAGAGTTTTCCAACCCAGGAAAAAAAACTGTGAAAAACATGGTATTTGAGGTGGCATTTTTGCAAAAATATGTTATGTTGCTTCTTGCACGTTTCTTGGCACTTTTTCAAGGTTGAAATGTTTAGTGAGTGAGTGGCGATTAAAGCATGTTCAGTTTTATCGGAAAAAGATGAATGTGAATCTGGGAATGGTTTGTTATGGTGGTTGTTGTTCGTATCGCGGCAGTTCAGAAATGAAATGTCCGCTTAAAGGTTTATTGAGTTTACCCAATACAATAAACCCTACATTAAACATTCAATTCAATGCACATTTGTTTGTATAGTAGTAGGTCCAGGAAAACCGGAAAAAATGTCTGAGGTGGGATTCCTGCACAATGATATTATGTTGCTTCTTGCACTTTTTCAAGGTGAAATGTTCAGTGAGTGAGTGGCGCTACCCAGCAAACAATAGCCGTTATTTCACCTTCTCGGTTAACTATAGACCCGATATAGTCCGGCTATGAGAAACCCACTTTTAGCCAAAATAACCTTGAATTTGGTTACATGTTTTTGCCAAAATAACTTGCGAGATCTTTGATATTCCATCATGTAAGCAAAGTCAACAGTGATTACAAGGTGTTTGGTTTCATTTCTGTGACATGTTATCTAATTGATGACTAGTCTATACTTGGTTTAGAGTAGACGTTTATTAAATTTTCACTGACAGGCCAAATTTTGTCATGTTTTAGTCTAGACGTCTGGGCAGTGTTTGAGTCTATTAGATGTCTTTTAAACACAAAATTGCTTGCTGGGTAAAAGCACGTTCAGTTTTATCTGAAAAAGATTCATGTGAATCTGGCAACGGTTTGTTATGGTCGTTGTTTTACATATCGTGACAGTTCAGAAATTAAATGTCCGCTTAAAGGTTTATTGCGTTTTTTACCCCATACAATAAATCCTACACTAAACATAGATATTGTTAACAAAAGAGCTGGTTATGTGATGCATATATGAAAATATATTATTTTACAAATCATGTACTAAAGTATTTTGAGCTCATAATTGTACAAGTAACCTCATGAAAATAAGTCTATTAATCGATAATCTGCCCATGTAATCATAATTTGTGTGCTAAGTTATTGGTGTTTTACTGTCACAAGTGTTTATTTCACAAGTGTATTTTTTTTTACACCAAAAAAATATATATTTATGAAATAGCATTTAAATACAAATAGTATATAAAATAGTATGAGAATCAGCTAGTTTAAAACACTTCACATGTCTGAATGTGTTAATATTACAGCCTTCCTCAATCATTTTGATTGAAACTTAAAAAACTTAAAAGCCATTGGTTTTAATGACTTAGCAGTCAGATGGGTGAGTTCTTATCTGAAGGATAGGAAGCGGGTGGTGGATATTGGAGGAACAATGTCTCAACCACAATTTATAGAATGTGGGGTTCCTCAAGGGAGTGTCTTGGGCCCACTTTTTTTCCTTCTATATATAAATGACCTTAAGTCTGTATGTTCATGTGAACTTTTTTTATATGCAGATGATTCTGCATTATTGGTTTCACATAAAGATAAGAACATAGTTGAAAGAACTCTCAGTGCAAAACTATCAAAAGTCAGCAGGTGGATGTCAGACAATAAGCAATCACTTCACTTAGGGAAAATGGAAGCCATACTGTTTGGGTCAAAAATAAAATTGAGAAGATCCCCTGGTTTTAAGGTTTTAGTTGGAGATAGTGAGATTAATGTAAAGGACTCAGTTAGTTACCTGGGTTGTGTGCTGGACTGCCACTTGCTTGAGTGTTAACTCTGGCAAGTGCTCTAATTCAGCCTTATTTTGATTACGTGTGTTGCTCTTGGTACAATGGTGTTTTAAAGCACCTGAAACATAGGCTTCAGACTGCTCAAAATAGGGTTATAAGGCTTATTTTGAACATCCCCATGAGATCTCATCTTGATATTTCTCATTTTGAGACTATTGGGTGGTGAAAAGCAGAAGATCGAGTCTCTCAGTTTCACCTGTGCATGGTACATAGGACAGTGCATGGGGCTGTCCCCAAATATTTGATTAATTATTTTAATAGAGTGAGAGATGTTCACTGCAACTCCACCGACTCAGCTCTACTGATTTTGTACCTCCTAGAGTTAAGAGTAATTTAGGTAAAGAGTCCTTTTTGTATGTAGCAACAAGCTTGTGGAACAGGTTGCCAGGAAATCTAAAGATGACTAGAAGTTTAGTAGTTTTAAGCTGGCACTGAAAAAATGGCTCAGATGTCAAACTCACTATGTAGTATGATAATATTTTATGGTTTTGTCTTGATAATATAAATATGTGATGATTGATGCTTGATTTGTTGCCACTTGTTCTGCTTGTTATTTGTTATTTACTGTTATTAATTTAAACATCAGCTGAAAAGAAAAAATATTGTGCAGCTTTCATTAAGATCACGAGAAACAAAGTTGTCCAAACTTTCTCACAGCTAACAAAAAATATTATAAAAACGTTTTCCTAACGTTCCCATTGAGTTATAAAAAAGTTATTTCGGAATGTTCTAAAAAACGTTCAGTTTTAAAAAAAATTTTTTTTGTGATTATGAACATTCCGTTTCATCATTCTTCTAACATTATTGGAATGTTACTTATGAACGTTCTCTGAAAGTTCTGAAACAAGTAGTAACATTTAAAAAACGTTTGACGAACAAAGAAAATGATGTATAAAATAACGTTAATGTTTTGATAACATTATTAAAGACCAGATAACTGAACGAATGCTCTAATATTCGTTACTGGATGAATGTTTGTTCATAATAAATGTGAGAGAACCTTTCCAGATCGTTCCCTGTCAGCTGGATTACTGCTTGTGTAGATCTGGCTCAAATATACACAGAGAAGAAGAGGAAGAAAAATAAAATATCAGCTTCATTCTTTGCATATGAAAGTTTCACAAGGTCGTTGAAAAAGTCAGGCCTCCACACAAAACCTGCATACAAATCCTCTTCCTTGTTCCAGGAGCACGGCGGCTCTTAAAGCGATCATTATTACCATACAAATAGACAGATCTATTTAACAACTACCTTTTTATCGCAGAGCACTTATTCTTTAGTGTTGCTCTGTGAAAGGCATTGAAATGCAGCCGCCGAGCGTCTTGCGCTTGATAAAGGCCGGGAGCAATAGATGGAGCATGGCTGACATCTTCTTAAGAGATGATAGGAGAGCCAAATCAAATAGGATGGAGCAGTCACTCTCGTGCGAGATAGGTGTTTCATTTCTTCATCCCCAGTGACTCCCTGCCCGGGGAAGATATCGCTCCCCTGGACTTTATCCATTATTCCAGCCACTCCGCTCTCAGCGCTGCTCCACACTCCTGTTTTTCTTCCAGGATGAGGAGTATTTTCCTTACTTTGATGTCAATCTTGGAATTTTCTCTGGCTTTTCATTATCGATAGTCTCGCTCCTGTGTGTTTGATTGTCAAAGTCAATTATGTTTTTTTTTTTATATAACATAATTGATTGGGAGTGTATGAGACGTGAGTCGTGTATTTTGAAAAATAAATTAATCTCTGGTTCCGGTTAAAAGTTTCTCACCCAATGAGGCTCTTAAACTCTTTCCTATGTTGCCAAAAATGTAACTTTTGAAGACTTAAATAACTGATCTAACATGATCTGATCATGATCTGTCACACACTCGTTCCCTCATGATCTGTCACACACGATCTCCTCCGGTCCTTCTGTCTCTGACTGATAGTTAGACTCTTTTATCAAGTAAAAGTCTTTTATTATAATTGTACAAACGTCCTCCTTCAGCTCGAGCTTCACGTGTCTTTCTGTGTCAAATCTGACCTGATTTATCAAGGAAACGCAAGAATAACTTTGATATTGTTAGTAATATTTCAACTGGACCGAAGCAGCTTCGCTTTTCTTGACATTTTACATCAGGGTTGGGTACTGAAACGCGGTGCCAATAGGGAACCGGTTCCGACGTAAACGGTAGTAACGAGACCGAATTAAAACGAAAATTTCGGTGCCTGATTTCCTTTTTTTTTACCGCCCCCCGGTGTTCCGGCGTCAACTTGCGTGACGTCAGTGCCGCTTGTTGGACAGATAGCGAGGGGATTAATGAAGATGCCGAAGGCAAAACACTCCAAGGTTTGGCTGCATTTCACTTGTAAAATTCCGCGTCAGATCGCCCTCTGGGTGTACCGATTGTCTGAAGCCCATATAGAATCATGCCAATCCATTGGCTGATGGCGCGGGCGCCGCCTCGACGCTCTTACGTCGTCATATTATATTGGCGCACGCGCCATCTGCTCCTCAGTTTTCTCTGCCGAAAAAGGAAGCTTGTCGGCAGCGCGAGGAGCTTGGCAGCAAACGCAGCGTCTCGTTCCCTATTCAGAGAACATAGGTTACACCAGTAACCAGAGACGCTATTGGTCAGACTCAATGCTGCGTAGCTGACGCAGTGGGAACGAAATACCAAACTCGCCAAGCTAAGCACTGCCGTAACTAGTACAACGACCAGATAAGTTACATGACTGGTTCAAGCAGACAAAACATGGGAACCTGGAGCCATGTCGAGATTAGATTACCCTGGTAGTAATCTCTATTAATCTCCAGTATTATTACATTGTTTGATACAATGTTTTATTTAAATGTAAATGTGAATTTTTATTTTATATTGGTTTATTTATTATTACCATATGTGACTTGTATTTATATTGTTTAAAGATTTAAGTTAATATTGTGTCCAGTTTGGCCCTGTAAAGAAAAGGGTATTATTTTTTGACAAAGTGTGTGCGGTTTTGTTTTCTTAAGTACCGTTTCAAGAACCGTTTAAGCACCAGAATCTTAAGTATCAAATATGATCATCAGGCTTTTGAGGAAGGTTTATTTATCTCTCAGTCATCATTATATTGCATTATATGATTTAAAACCACAGAGCTTTGATCATAAAACTAAGCATTTAAATATCAGCTTACTAAGACATATTATTGGCAGATATTGATATTTATATGCATTTTATGAAAGTATCTGCTATACTGTTATAAAGATCTCATTGATTCACATTAAGCATCAGAATTTCATCTTACTAAAATTACTATTTTACAATAGAATAACAGAAAGCATGTAATGGATGCGAACCCGATCTCACGGCAATTCGTACAAATTTTACGAGGACGCTAATTCGTATGAATTCATTTGACCTCACTCGTACGATTGCTAAATCATACATATTTTACGAGTTGCCAAATTCGTATGAATTCGTACGAATGACCTACACCTGAGCCCGCCCCTAAACCTACCCATCACGTGGGTTTAGACAAATCGTACGAATTCGTACAAGTGAGGTCGTGAGAGAGTGTTGTGAATACTGTGCACTCGAGAAAAATATAAGTTAACTTTGTCTCAGATGTGTCTCCTCAAATGAAAATAACATAAATGAGACAATAGTTGTCATACAGTAAGAGTACAGAGCTATGAATGAAATGAATGTGGAGCAGCTTTGAACTGAGACAAATTTGATGAGCAATGTTTGAGTTCATATTAAGATCCCTGACTTTTGCTGTCCTGGTAAATCTGAGCAGTTGGAGACATTATTGAAATCTCTTCTGAAACTCCAGCGGAGATGCATGTGAGAAGAAGAAAAAAGACATAAGCAGAAGTTTAGGAGTTTTCTTTCCTATGGGATATTAGGTTTTATATGAAATTATGAAATATTAGTGCTTGTACATATTGCTAAGTATATCTTCTCATCTCCGTTCAAAGCCGATTCTCCGTCTCCCAGAACCACAGATAACTACAGAAACGAACCCTTCGAAACAATCGTCCCCACAAGAGGAGTCGTGAATAGCAGAATAAATGAAAATCAAACAGAATCCAGACAATACAATGCAGAGAAATTGGCAGGACGGAACAAAGAATGAATTTTAAATGTCTTAAGACACATTTCCCTGAGACTGTATGTCCTGAGGGGCTCCGGTTTCTAAAATTGTTAATTGTTCGCGCTGAAAGAGACACTTTTCTGATACGTTTGGTTATGAATCGCTTGTTCTGAGTGCTTGTTTTAAGTCTGGCGTCTGCCTTGATGCTCCAGCCTCCCTGAACAATGAGGGCCCGGGACCCCGCGTGTCCCTCAGGCTTTGGTGAGCGGCGGCCCGAGGGCCCGGTACCGAGGGAGCCTAAATGTGGAGGGGACAGATAAGAGCTCAGCTGCACTGCGAGGCCTTTCCCCAGGAGCCCAGAGGGAAATTTGCAAATATTAAGAGGAAGATGAGACCGATTAAATGTGCTTTGTGCTCTTGTTAACCACTCTGCTTTACTTAATTTTTTCTCTGCTTTCAGTTGTGTTGTATTTTTTTTTCTTTAAAATCTTTTTTATTTTATATATAGATTTTTTTAGAAAGTTGCACAGGGGGGCAATGTTGTTTTAATATCATTACTAAACAGAGTAATGCTGACACTGAAGAAATAATAATTTTTATGGTTTTAGTTGAAGATAATATCCCTGCAGGGTTAAAAAAGACTTGGATGTCTTTTTTCCAGTAATAAACAAACATTGTTAAGTTGTTTTGATTGATACTGTGAAGCAGCTTTGATACAATCTGTATTGTGGAAAGCGCTATATAAATATATTTGACTTGACTTGACTTGACTTAAAAATTTTATTCAGAAATTGCAATTTATCCTAGTATATATATTTTTGTGCATTGCTGTACATTTTAAAGTGAAGAGTGTAATTTATTTACGGTCTCCCGCCCGCCATTGGTCAGTCAAACAGGTAGCCCTGCCCCAAACTCACACTATTGGTCAGTCAAACAGATAGCCCCTCCCAAATTCACACCATTGGTCAGTCAAACAGATAGCCCCACCCAAACTCACGCTATTGGTCAGTCAAACAGATAGCCCTGCCCCAAACTCATGCCATTGGTCAGTCAAACAGATAGCCCTGCCCCAAACTCACACCATTGGTCAGTCAAACAGAATGCCCCGCCCAAACTCAAGCTATTGGTCAGTCAAACAGATAGCCCTGTCCAAACTCACACTATTGGTCAATCAAACAGATAGCCCTGTCCAAACTCACGCTATTGGTCAGTCAAACAGATAGCCCTGTCCAAACTCACGCTATTGGTCAGTCAAACAGATAGCCCCACCCAAACTCACGCCATTGGTCAGTCAAACAGATAGCCCTGCCCCAAACTCACGCTATTGGTCAGTCAAACAGATAGCCCTGTCCAAACTCACGCTATTGGTCAGTCAAACAGATAGCCCCGCCCAAACTCACGCTATTGGTCAGTCAAACAGATAGCCCTGCCCCAATCTCATGCCATTGGTCAGTCAAAGAGATAGCCCTGCCCAAACTCACACCATTGGTCAGTCAAACAGATAGCCCTGTCCACACTCACTCTATTGGTCAGTCCAAGAGATAGACCTGCCCCAAACTCATGCCATTGGTCAGTCAAACAGATAGCCCTGTCCAAACTTACGCTATTGGTCAGTCAAACAGATAGCCCTGCCCAAACTCACGCTATTGGTCAGTCAAACAGATAGCCCTGCCCAAACTCACGCTATTGGTCAGTCAAACAGATAGCCCCACCCAAACTCACACCATTGGTCAGTCAAACAGAATGCCCCGCCCAAACTCACGCTATTGGTCAGTCAAACAGAGAGCCCTGTCCAAACTCACACTATTGGTCAATCAAACAGATACCCCTGCCCCAATCTCACGCCATTGGTAAGTCAAACAGATAGCCCTGCCCCAATCTCACGCCATTGGTCAGTCAAACAGATAGCCCTGTCCAAACTCACGCTATTGGTCAGTCAAACAGATAGCCCTGTCCAAACTCACGCTATTGGTCAGTCAAACAGATAGCCCTGCCCAATCTCACACCATTGGTCAGTCAAACAGATAGCCCTGCCCCAAACTCACGCTATTGGTCAGTCAAACAGATAGCCCTGACCAAACTCACGCTATTGGTCAGTCAAACAGATAGCCCCGCCCAAACTCACGCTATTGGTCAGTCAAACAGATAGCCCTGCCCCAATCTCACGCCATTGGTCAGTCAAAGAGATAGCCCTGCCCAAACTCACGCCATTGGTCAGTCAAACAGATAGCCCTGTCCAAACTCACGCTATTGGTCAGTCCAAGAAATAGACCTGCCCCAAACTCATGCCATTGGTCAGTCAAACAGATAGCCTTGTCCAAACTCACGCTATTGGTCAGTCAAACAGATAGTCCTGTCCAAACTCACGCTATTGGTCAGTCAAACAGATAGCCCTGTCCAAACTCACGCCATTGGTCAGTCAAACAGATAGCCCTGCCCCAAACTCACGCCATTGGTCAGTCAAACAGGTAGCCCTGCCCAAAATCACGCTATTGGTCAGTCAAACAGATAGCACTGTCCAAACTCACGCTATTGGTCAGTCAAACACATAGCCCCGCCCAAACTCATGCTATTGGTCAGTGAAACAGATAGCCCCGCCCAAACTCACGCAATTGGTCAGTCAAACAGATAGCCCCGCCCAAACTCACGCAATTGGTCAGTCAAACAGATAGCCCCGCCCAAACTCACGCTATTGGTCAGTCAAACAGATAGCCCTGCCCCAAACTCACGCTATTGGTTGAGTCAGAATTTACCATATCAGATCTTGTTCAAATTTTCAAGCAGGTTTCTAATGTTGAGATTCTTCATAAGGATCTGAATAGCAGCAGTTGCAAAACAGAAAGGAACGGCACATGCTTTTCACACATTTAACTCTTATAATCAGTTCTTCTGTTGTTTTGGAATAATAGTATCTATCCTCCTCAGTATTACAGCATTGTCACTGAATGGAACAAGTTTCCTTTATGTGTAAACTTGGGTAGTCATTTGGAAATGTGTTCATCCTACATGAAGCAATTTGAGCCTGTCTGCGTAGAGCATCAAAGTCTTTTCATTCTGCTCCATGATATGAGTCAACAAGCAAGCATAGGAGGTAATCAGTAAAGTTCTTTTGAATAAGCGCCGATGTTCTCACTTCTGTGTTTTTGTTAGGATCCTTGCTGCTGCATTTAGAAAGAGCTGATGGGGATTTAGTCTGAGTCGCACATTAAAATAATCAATTCTACTAACAAGTGCATGGACAAGTGCTTTTGCTTCACCTTGAGATGAAAAAGACCTAACTTTCACCCTGTTTCTTAAAAGAACATGCATGAGTTTTGTTTCCGACTTAGCCTTTTTTCAGTTTTCATTACAAAATGTCTAAAATCATTTGCATCAATTTAAAAAATACATGAAAATTTCTTGATACATGCAATGCAAGTTGCTATGAAGAAAAGTATCTGCCACATGCATAAATTAAATGTATGCATTTTTCAAACATTTTAATGAAGAGCTTGTGCTTTTTAGTCAAATTTGTTTTCATACATCAGCACTGAACAAAAGACAACATGACAATACATACAGTAGTGGCCAAAAGCGATGTCCAGAGGGGATATGTGTTTTTATTGAACCTACAAGTTTGATTAAATTATCAAAATATGAGGAACATTTTATATATTTTGAAATATTTAAATATGATGGAAGAACAAAACACTAAACTTGGTTAAGGTATTTTTTCTGACAAAATTATTTGGCTAAATGTTTTTGGCTAACCCTAACTACAGCTACAGATTTTATTTTACTATTAATTAAACTATTTAACTCTTGCGTTTGCATGTGTGTTTATAATTTCTTTGTATGACAGTATGGCCAAAAATAATGTGCACGTGATTTGACATGTTTCATTATGTTATCACAAATAAAACAATTGACTCCAAGCTCAACTATGCAATATGCTTAGTTATGATGAATATTATGAACAATATTTTAATAAAGGGTGAAGATTTTTCCAAGACATTTTGTTAAGCTTCTCCTGAGAGCTGCAGCATAGTTGGAAATGTAATATTATAGTTTGGGGAATAGGATAAGATTTAGGACAGATGACATAGTGACATGCATACTATGTGCAGAACAAACACTCTAAACCAGAACAGCTGCATCAAGCTATTTCACTTTGTAGGCAAAGTATAATGATGCATCTGTATTTAGATTGATTTCAATATGTCTCCACCAACATTAACACCAACCTACAACCTTCTGCTACTACTGTGTCACAGAACTGACCAACAGTAGAAAGGTTGAAAAATGAGCTGATTTGCTGAAAAGAAGGCATAACAAAAAGCTGAAATCATGATAAATAGACATGTTTTTTGGAGTAAGAAGAAAATAAATTTCTCTGTGATATTCTCTTGACTTGTCACCTTAAGTAACCAGTCCTGCAATATAAGTTTGGCAGCCGCTGTTAAATAGGGTGACATTTAAAATGATCTAGCAGCTAGCCTTAATCTTGTCGTAAGTATTCAGCGTGGCCTTATCATAAAGTGATTCATATAGGCCATAATTCACGTATTAACTTGGTATTAAACATGAATGATTCTGCTGTTGCTGTGCAGATCAGCAGGGGAAATTCATTGTTACTTGTTACCTTTAGGCAACAATCAATTGCATAAAAAATTACAAAAAAAAAAAAAAGAAATTTGATGCTATATCAGTTATGAGTACAGGAGGTCCAATCCAATCATAATTAATCAGATTGCTGTAATTTAGTATTGTGGGTGTTGTGTGTGTGTGTGTGTGTGTGTGTGTGTGTGTGTGTGTGTGTGTGTGTGTGTGTGTGTGTTGGTGATCGGGTGTTTTTTTTATATGTGACAGGCTCTGACATGCTGAGCTGTGGTGTTTATGTGGATGATCATGAGTGCTTGTATCACTTACTGCCCTCTATGTAGAACAATCAATAAAAGTGACCAAAAATCAAAAATAATTTTCTCTTACAAAGTTTTTGTTTTCCATTTCTCACATATGCCATAGTATTTGCATCCCTTCAGGACATTGTCCAAATAATCAGTTGAAGTTCACAAACTACAAGAAACATAAAATCAAATTAATAAAACTGCATACACATATTTAAAAAAACCTCAATCATAATCTTTCATCAAAATTAAATAACTTACTTTTGTATTAAAATACAGCTTTACTTTTCAGCTGACATCATCAATCCCTCTTTACAACGATTTAATAGTTTGCTCTCTGTCAGTCATCGTCGACGTTATGTTGAAAACTGACAAATGGGGTCTTATTTGGGAGCTCCAATCACCTCTGAGTTTTAGAAAAACAGCCAATAGAATTGGCAAATGGAATTTGCATGCCAAGCCACTCCCACTCTTTTCTATTTGCCTTGCAAAGAATATTTCCACTTAACTAAAAGAGCTTGCAACAAGAGGAGATCTCTCTTGCTGGAGAGAAAGTGCATTCAGCTGTGTTTCGGCTTCGAGCCAGTGCACAGTGAAGTACAGTGATTTGATTTGTGCCGAAGCTCCCCTCATGGTGCTTTGGCACAAAAGAGCAGATGTCCCTAAAAGAGCAAGCATGGGTGATGAGCATCTTTTTAAAGATGCCTTTCTGTCCGTGTGTTTCTGGATGTGGTCATTTCCTATCCTCATCTGATGGCAAAGATCGCTGTCTCACATGTCTGAGCTGTAAGGAACTCAGCTTTTTGGAAATATTAATAATCAGTAATAACTTGTTATTATTAATTATGAATATTTGGGTCAGTTAATTGGATTAACTTGATGTGACTGAATTAATATTAGAATCAATTAATCAATTCGTCCAACGAACTCTTTTGATTATTAATTTATTCTAAGAAAAGGGTATCTTCCATGGCCACAGAAGAATAATTATTTTTTAGCATGTACAGCACCTTAAGCAAGTAGCAAAAACCGCGATCGTAAAAGTGACTTTGTATTGCAAACAAAACAGAACCAAATACATATTATGTACAAGTTTTATTAACTAAATATAGATATTTATATGAATATAAATAAACTAAACAACATACACACATGAATACATAAATAGGTGAGTGATAGAACGAAACCGAAAACGGAACTATTGAGAAGTTCCATGTAACTATATGAGAAGAACATCAGCATTTCATTTTCAAAGCATCAAATCAAAAGTTTACTTGGATGCCTGGGTAGCGTACACTATTATCAAATTTGTTGAAAACTGAAGTTGTTGATGATTCTGCGAGTGTCAGATGTTGAAGTCTCAATCATTTTCTTCTTTGTTGGATGAAGAAGATATGATGAACTTGCATGGTGGGTTAGAGTCGTTGTTACAAACTCCTGAGATTGTCCTTGGTTTTTTGTGAGAGAGTGTCTTCTCTCTTCCATGAGGCCGGATCTGGTTGGGATCCAGGCCTGCTGGGAGGCCTCGGGCCCCCATGGAGGGGGGGAGGGAGTTCTCCGTATCACCTGATACAATGTTTGCGGCAGGATGAAAACTACCAAGGGAGGGCGGTCACTGTTGCCTGCCTCTGATATAGCCTGAGAAAGAACCAACCCCTAAGGTTTGAATGGACCAATGAGTAAGGTGACGTGTCCGAGAGGGGAACCGGCTCTTAGTTGATTTATGGTCTTTGTCCCCAGCGTGCTTAGACTGTTCATTCAAGCTCAAATAGACATAACAAATTCACATTGCATTCTAAGAGAAGGTGATGTACATCAAAGTGTGTGTCATTAAATGAGGATTAATTAGGTAGGAAGCATGATACAGGTGAGGTTATATTGACCGTTGGGTGGTTGTGCAACCACATACACCCCAATCAAACATACCATGTTGTTATAAATAATAGTACACGGGACAGTAAATCATCACAGTTTCTGTGAGGCATGTTCCTTCATAGATCAGAGTAATACCGCAAAGTTTATTTAATTAAAGATTGTCTCTCTCTCTTAAGCATGTGGCGCATGTGGCCACATTCCTTTGAGGTCGTAAAAGTCTGTTATCAGTCTTAAAGTGTTCTGTAACCGGACACCCGGCTGACAAGGTAACTTCATTTGTGAGGTTAGTTTTGGGGGAGAGTTTCATAGACCTTTATATTCATTAAATATAATGAATATGAATAATAAGTGTGTGTCTGATTGGTCCAGACTCTACAGAGCCACGAGAATGTTGAGATGGTGTTCGTGGATGGTTCATGCTCTTACTCCGAGAGCATGACTATTTCGGCATAGTGGTCCCAACTCTCCTTTGTGAAGGCAAGAGTACCCTCTGTTACCCAACCTGCTGCCTCTGCTCAAGGAGCAGCCGTGAATCTGGTTAACACTTTGGGAGACCTGAGGGTTACAGTGGAAGCGCTTCCACCAGACCAGTACCCACAGCTCCTCTAGCATGCCGTGTGCTGTCGAGTAGGATGATGGCGCGGGTCCTTCTCACCCTGCGTGTCATTTGGTGCTTTGGGTGAGGATCAGATGTCGATAGCTGCATCGGAGAGTGGGCTATTGTCCCCTGGAGAGGAAGATGTAGCTGAGCTTCCCCCTTCAGGCGTGTTTGTTCATGCTGAGTCGGGTTGAGGGCCCTATTTTAACAATCTAAGCATATGGTCTAAAGCGCAAGGTCACAAGATTCGTGTCTTAATCCACTTTTGCTAGTTTAATGACAGGAAAAATAAAAAAATTAACGGCAAAGTGTATGCACGTTGTGGACCCGCCTATAGACGCATATTACTAACGCGCTCTTTAAATAACAAAAAAAAAAAAAAACTCTACGCCATTGACTTTAGACCAGGTTTTAGTTGGTCAATGTCTCAGTCTATTTTAGTTGCCTCAAAATAGTAATAGTAAACGCGCCAACAATGTGCCTGAACACACCTGGTTTTCAGACCAGCAGCCCATGGGCGAACAGATGGACGCAAATGGATTTGCTATTTAAACAATGTGACGTGAAAATGATAACTGCGTCAGGCTGAAACTAGCAAAAAACGCTTGCATCGCGCTTGGTGCTGCATTGCGCCGGGTGTATGATAGGGCCCACAGAGTTGACGGCCATGCTTGCCCGGGAATTTCCTGGCTGAAAAACTATGCTAATTTGCAAATCCAGGTGATTGTAACAAAATACTGAGGAGGACTTTTACTTTCTGAACCTGGACTTTACACCTCTGCCTTTTACTGCCTAATGCCGCCCCAAGGCCTGTAAGATGACGGTAGTCCTGTCTGCTAAGACTAACAGTGGCTAACTCCGCCCTTCATGCGATGTCCATCATGCAAGTCCATCAGGCCAAAGCTAAGTGTGCCATACAAATCCTGAAAAATGAAGCCAAAGGGCTTCGATCGCCTCCAGGTGGTTCGTCTCAGTATGGGTCATAAACCCTGCTCTCCCCATGTAGTCTAATGTGGCTTAAGGCAAACTAAACAATCAAATGATACTTCAAATAATTTTTTTCCAAATATGTTTTCTGTCATTTTAGGTAGTTTTTAATCACACTGATGTAAGTTTAAGTGTTTGTTTTTTGAAAAAGTTTGGTCTTAGTTAGTTATTTGATACTATAAAAAACGGGAGTGTGATGTCATGATTGACAGCTGTGACTGACAGCTTCTCTGAGCGAATTAGTCACTGAGGCACCAACTGACTTTTTTGGGGTATTTTTGGGAGGAGATTGGATCTGCAAATTTAATTTATACATGTCCATAACTGTTTATTTCCCACTGACATAATGAGTTGTTCTGCAACTGTACTGATGCTTTCTGAGATAGTGAGGGGCGGGACCTTGATATCGCGACTTCACTTCACGCTCACTAATGTGCAGAATCAGGTCCCAAATCTGCACAAGATGTCAGCGCCATATTGGGACATGGAAGAGAGTGAATGTGTGTCGCCCATCTTTTTTACAGTCTATGGCCAAAGGACTCAAAGAACTGTACGCGCGTAGTTCTGAGCCGGGGTTGATGCAGGAACAGGTCTGGTGATCCAGGAATGCAATCTCTGGGTAAATCTTGCAGAGATGCGGGATGCCGACAAAGTCCGCTTTCTCGACGCCCCCATCTTGCAAAGTGGCCTCTTCGGCATCACTGTCGAGGACTTTGCCCAGCAGTTCTCGGCAGTCCAAAAGCAGACTGAGGCCATTAAACACATCTTGCCCGGCATGATACCACCGCAACCAGGCCACCACAGGCTGGCTCCTAGTCTGCTCGTCGCCGAAGGCGTATCCCTACGGCTACAAACTTGTTCTGGCACAACTGGAGACGTCAACCCGGCCACCCCATCGAGACCCCGCAGGAAGGCGACGCAGTCCGTCCCTTAGACCACAGCTGCTAAACCCTCCAAGCGCCCATCTAAGTGGTCCTGATATGGGCAGCCCATAGATAGAGGGAGCTGCTCTGAACCACGAGGTGGTGATCACACCATTCCTTCCCATGGAAGAGAGCCGGACAGAGAATCTTCAGTTTCGTTTCAAATACTTTATTTCTGGCCCCACGGCCACATTTTCAATAAAAGAGCAGTTTCCTCAGTCTCTGGGCCATACTTGACGTTGTTTGGCAGTGAGCAACGGTCTGCTTTCTCAATCTCAGCATCCTCGCCACAGGTCGGAAGTTCACATTTCGAGGACGCACGGCTTCCTCACACCACACTCACTGCCTCTACTTCGGGACGCTATGATTCCTGGGTTAGACCCGAGCGCTCCTCCTTACTGAATCCCAAGATGTCCTTCGGAAAAAGAGTAGGGGTGTAACCCCGGCATCCTGGTCAAATTTGCCCATTAGCCTCTGTCCATCATGGACTCCTAATCATCCCCATATATACTGATTGGTTTCATCACCAATAAGCTGGTGTGTGGTGGGCGTTCTGGCGCAATATGGCTGCCGTCTCATCATCCAGGTGGTGCTGCACATTGGGGGTGGTTGAGATGATTGCCCCTTCCAAAGCACTCTGAGTACCTAGAAAAGCTCTATATAAATGTAACAAATTATTATAATTAATTGTGGGAACGTCTTGGTTACTAATGTAATCAGAAACGCAATTCTCATGTACATTCACCTCCAAGATTGGTTTGTAGCGATCGACCTGAAGAACACATACGTTCATGTCTTGATTTTACCTCGACACCGTTTCTTTGGTTTGCTTTCGTGGGTCGGGCATACCAGTACAAGGTAATTAACCTTAGGCTGTCCCTAAGGGAAGTGGGCATTCACATTCGATGACTGACTCATTCTAGCTCCCTCTCAAGATCTGTTGTGTGAACACAAGGACCTGGTGCTCAGACACCTCAGCCATCTGGGAGAAGAGCAAGCTCTCTGCAGAGCATCTACTTTTCTCTGTATGGAATTGGACTCAGTCAATATGATGTCACATCTCATGAACGAGCATTCGGTCAGAGCAGTCGGTGCTGAACTGCCTAGATGCCTCTAGATTGGGCTGGGATGCTGTATGCTCCTGGACGGGACCTCGACTGCAGTGGCAATCCAATTCACCCTTCGCAGGGTGTTTGATGGACAGGCGATTTGACCAATCATAATCCGCCATCCGCCGAATCAAAGCAGTCAGCACAGTTAGTAGATGGTGGATTTGAACTTGAAAAACGGTGTGTACTGACGTCTTTCCACGGTTGAAACAACATTCTTTCTGATGTTCATTCATGTTTATTTGATGCTATAAGTTAACTAGAAGGAAGAGATGATCGGTTCATGAGCAGCTTAAACTGAGGCTCTACAGTGATCTGTCACAACACATTAAAGAGCCACAAAACGGTATTTATTGTTTAAATTTCTTTAAAGGGGTGGTTTACTGCTTTTTTTCTTTGCATGACTGTGTTTATGGGGTGCAATATAACATGACTTCATGTTTTTTTTTTTAAAGCCTTATTTTTCATAAATTTCACCTTTGTTGTAAGCCGCTTTCTCCTCTGTCATTTGAATGACTGGTTGACTTCCTGATTCTATGAAACCACTGCCTCAGAAACAGGCAATGGGCTCAGATTGGTTAGTTGGGCCGGTGTGTTGCAATTGGCTAAACTGCGTAGCGCACATAGTCCGGAAACTTCACGCCCATTACCTTTACAGGCGAAAGCTACATGTGCTCCGGTCAAATGTAAATAATGGTGTCAATACTGCGTATCAGCTTGAGCCAGAATCAGACCCAGAAAGCGGCAATGAAGAGAGTCAAGCAGAACCTCCCCAAACACGGCTCTTACAAAACGTTTCTGAATGGTACATTTTTGAATCATTATTATTATTCTATTCTACTATTATTATATAAGAATTTCGATATGCTGTTACTTGAAAATGCTACTGTTGCTTGTTAGCTTTTGAGATATGGTTTTCTCCTGATTAAATGTTTAATATAACTGAATAAATGACTGAGTAATACCGTTTTTTAAAGTTATTGTTTTGTCGATAAAATGAACAACCGTTTATCTATTCACAAAACTTAGTTTACTCGGTGTATCGTTTTCTTTAGGTGTACATGTGGCAACTATGTTAAAATGCTAACAGAACGTGAAAACATCTGATAACAGCAGCTGAAGTTTGCTGTTGCGATTACATATAATTTTTTAACTTCATACATGTTTGTCTTATACACACAAAATAGCAAAGAACTAACTAGCTACAAACAGCGTTGGCATTGGTTTACGTTCTTGATCAAATCGAAAAATTACGTCAAAGTATACATGGAAAATACATTTACAAAATTAGTACATAATTACAAATTCAGGTCCAAAATGTTTGTACGCGTTTCTCATAGACACACAAAATAGCATAACTAAGTGACTACTAAAGCCAGCGCTGGCATTTGTTTACGTCCTTGATAAAAACTAAAGCATTACGTCTAAAATTATACATGCAAATACATTTAAAATTATTAAGTCTTACTTACTGGTTGTGGCCCAACAACTGCTGCCTCTGGTTTTAAAGTTGGAACTGCTTCATGCTTTAGTAACAGTTTGTTGTTGAATCCGACATTAAATTTGTGGAGATTCTGGAAGCTGTCTTCCGTAAAATGCGCAGCACAGAGAGCTTAATTACGATTGTAATTTTCTGGAATATAATCAAACATAAATTGTAGCCATTGTTGATGAACTACAGCGTCCGTAGGAAGCCCGAACACAGAAGACCTGACAGCTGGGTGAAAATAACACACTTTCGACGGCATGGCTACTGCTCTCCACTATAACTCTTCCTCTTCGACAAAGCCGCAGAAATATGGCCATGCCCCCTTTTTTGCATATTCCGGAGGGAGGGTTGATTATGGGTTAGTTACGTATAAAACCCAGGAAGTATCGTTGTAGTCCCATTCGAGTCGTTTTTGTAGGCATTAAACTTCCTGATTTTTAAAAGACGATATCTCTGCTTACGTTGAACTTTCAGTGCAGCAACTTTGCAGATACTGTTCATGCACCAACAGCAACATTACACACTATTTAAAATGAAAAAAGTGAAATCGCAATCAACCACCCCTTTAAAAAATAACCAAATTTGAAAGTTGAAACTTTGTTTCATATCAAAAGTAACCTGCTCTGTCCTGTCTCTCAGTGCATTTTCAGTCTCTTTGCTCCGCAATGTATTCTACACTGCGTGAGAACATGATGTGTAGCGTGAGAGCAGCATGCCTTGTCAGACATAGCAACAGTAACTAAAGGGGGGCGGGTCTTTGCGATCGGTCAATTGCTTGGAGTTGCTGGTTTTGACCATTGCTGCAAAGCAAGCACGTTTTGGTCCGCACAGACAACACTGTGACGGTTTCGTACATCAACTGCCAAGGCGGGGTACGCTCACGTCACATGTCACAACCCGCCCGTCATCCCTCCTCTGGAGTCAGCAATGGCTCAGATCGCTCTGCGATATTTACATTCTGTGTGAGCTCAATCGTGCAGCTGACGCGCTGTCACAACAGCTCACGCTTCCGGGAGAATGGAAACTCCTTCCCCAGGTGGAGTTTATTCAGGGACGCACAGGTAGACCTCCGTGGCATGAACACACTGACACACAGCTTGCCCAAGGATGTACTCAAATATGAGTTTCCCCCAGTGAGCCTGCTTGCACATACACTGTTCAAGGTCAGGGAGGACGAAGAGCAGTTCTTGATGGTTGCACTTTAGTGGCCCTGTGGAACAAAGAAACGGAGTGGAATTAAGGGAATGGAGACGTTATGTCCCTCCTGCCACAACCCTGAACCACCCGCTGAATGGCCGGGATCCCCGTCTCGGCTCCTCAGCATAAACCTGAATGAGTGGATCGTGCCGCCATCTTTTAGACCCGTATGCACAGGGGAACGGCTTGGCATGCAAAATCCCATTTTTCAGTCTTCAACATAATGTCTCCGTTCCCTCCATCAGGGAATGATGGTTACATCAGTATCCAAGACGCTCCTCACAATTAAAACAACTTATTGTCTAACAATGATTATATTATATACAATGGTTATTTTAGATTACCAAGTCCAGTCACATAATTTTAATTTATTATAAATGAAATATAAATTGAATAATATAATATAAATCAATGAATAAATCAATAGATTATTTTAATATCTAAAATGTTACATTTATGTCTTTTCCCTTTGCCTTTTTAAAGATTATTGCCATATGTTTTACAAGAAAACACTATCAGTTTTTCTACTTCAAAATTTGACATATAATTCAATGTGTTACTTGCCATTTCATCGTAATTTGAGAAGTTCTTGCAATTTTTGCGTGAAATTTTGCGTTTCAAATTAAATCTTACACCATTTTTTTTTCATTGCATTAAAAAGTCTATGGACAGGTTGAGGTTTTTGGCCTGATCAGCATTCATAGCATTGAGAAAAACTTAAACAAAGGCTTTGATTAATAAACATCTGTGCGTTTACATGCCGTCCCGTCAGTCTGCCTGCAATCCAACAAGCTGGCTGTCTTTCTTTCTCCTTTAGCTTTATGATGATCAAATTATGTGCTGTTTGAAAGAGAGCGAGGCCTCGTCAACTGTAGCCAATGATGGGCGACAGGGGGCTTTACATCTTCAGCTTTAATTTGTGCTGACCTGGCACGGCCTCTCAACCGCGCTTGTTTTCTTACTTTATGGAAAAATCAATACGCTCTCTGACAGAAAACAGCTCCAGAGAAGAAATAAATGGGAACACTGTGGCGCTCTGTCAATCATTTCTCACTTGTGGCCCATGTGCCTGATTGTTGCATGCTGGGATTGGAGAGTGACTCAATCAATTGTTGGCTTTATTATTTAAGATTTAAACCTGTTTAAATGCACTGCTGAGGAGAAAACTGCTCAGTGATAAATCCTCAGTAGGCCTACTACACTGCAAAAATGGTATAGGATTAACTTCGCAAATAATGTATAATAAGAAATTGCTAGTAAAATTCACAAATAATCACAAAAAACGGCAAGTAACACATTGATTTAAAGTTCAAAAAGAAAAAAGACTGAAATAGTGTTTTCTTGAAAAAAAATATGCACAAACAATTTTCACTCATAAATTGCTAATATTTCACAAATAATCACTAAAAAACAACAGCAAGTAATGCAATGAATTAAATTTGAAATTGATGTAGAAAGACTGAAATTGTATTTTCACTCAGAAATTGCTTATAAATTTCACAAATATTCACAAAGAAATGCCAAGTAACATTACATTTTTTAAACGTGAAAGTAGAACGGTTGAAATAGTATTTTATTGTAAAATACACTCTGTTATATTTACAACTTGGAAAAATCCCTTTTTTTTTTACAGTCTAGCAGAGGACAAAGATGTGTGTCATATGGCTGAAGTCCATCAGGACAGTCAGTGGGTTTGAGAAACGCTGGGACCGGCTCCACCCTCGGGCCGTAACACACACGCGGTGAGTCCAGATGTACGACACGTCTTTAGCCAAGCCGAGTGTGTGTGAAGCAGCTGCTGGCAGCTCCAGCTGGGGTTCGATCCTTGATTAGACCTGCTCTTGGCCTGATGGAGCCCACACCACCTGGCTTTCAGTCTGCTCTCGCTGAGGGCCTTCACCAGCGCGCAACAACCTTGCCCCTTACCTGCAGTCACTGGACATCTCCACTCGCACAAAACACACATCAGCACAGGAGAGTTTAGTGGAAAAATGCCTTTTTATAGTTAACACTTTACAATAAGGTTCATTAGTTAACATTAGTTAAATACCTTAGTTAACATGAACTAAGAATGAACAATAATTCTTCAGGATTTCTTAATCTTAGTTAATATTAATTTAAAAATTTACTAATGTTAAAATCAAAGGTTATATTTGTTAACATTAGTTAATGCACTGTGAACTAACATGAACAAACAATGAGCAGCTGTATTTTTATTAACTAACATTAACACAGATTAATAAATACTGTAACAAATGAATCGGTCATTGTTAGTTCATGTTAATTAATACATTAACTAATGTTAACTAATGAACCTTATTGTAAAGTGATAGCTTTTTATCTTAATTAAGTCAATCGGTCTGTTCCGAAATCTAGTAAGCTGCCTTTGTAGACAACAGTCTGTTGACTAAAAGTTATGCATAATGAGATATTAGCAATATTATTTTAATAATTTATTTGGCGATCAAAATGAGAGTGTAATATTCAGTTTTATTTTATAGGGGTGTAACAATATATCATGTCACAATATATTGCAATACTAAACTACAAGAATATGTATCGTGGATAGTGACAATATCTATTGTGTATAGTTCACCCCAAATAAAAATTACTGTGTGAGAAAAAAAATCAGGTTTACAAAGTTTTATTGTCAATACTACATTAAACTACTATATATAATGTTGAATATAATGTAGCCTATAATAATGCAATGGGGGAATATTTGTGGGTCCTGATAATGCCAAATGTCTGATGTTACCAGTAAAAAGGTAACATATTATTTGGCCTATATTATTTTAAATATATCAATTCAGTGACAGTCTGTGAAAGCATATTAGTCTAAAATAATTCTGTATTTTAAGCTTCTGAATCATGAATATTGTTATTCTGGTGTCTCTATTGTCCCGTGCATTAGGTTTCAGCACCAAGTCCATGCCTATTCATTTACACACACAATGTAATACCAAATTTAGCATTTTAATCAATAGTACATTTTTTGTTAACCTTTTACCAGATGTCAATTGCAATAATATTGTATTGTGAGTTCAGTATCGTGATATGTATCGAATCGTGACATGGGGGTATCGTTACACCCCTAATATTTTAGTATAATTTGTGTTCCAAATGATGCACTTATATACTATGTGATCAACCTTGTAGTGTATGGACTTTATAAGGCTATTAATAATAATTAATAATAATTACAATTATAATAATAAATTCAGTCTATCACTAGTTTTTAGGATTTTAAAATTACAATCAATTATCTAACAACACAAATAAACTGCTTTGACATAATGACAACAAAAACAATCGGATACCTTGATTGGACAACAAACAAACAGTAGACAAAATGCTGATAGAGGCATTTGGTATTTACATTCAAAGCATAAGGGTAAAAATCTGGGTGTGCTGATAACTTCGTTTAAAGTGTTAATTGAAAACTTTTGTGCATGTGAAAACTCACTTAAACTGGACTATGACACTATGTTCTTCTAGAAACAAACTTTGTTGTATTATTTTCCGATTAGCTCTGTAAAGCTGCTTTGAAACAATCTGTATTGTAAAAAGTACTATATAAATAAAGGTGACTTGACTTGACTTGCACACAAACTCATAAGAATATACTCAAGTATCCACTGCTGTGTTTAACAGCCTCTCAACTTTGTAATATTCATTCGAAGAAGTAGGCAAAGAGTTTTTGGAAGCTGCTCGCCTAAATTCGTTTCCCTAAATCCCTGCAAATAATCCAATTAGCTGAGATGAGGGAGGCTGGAATAACCTTTTAATCACACTCATTGAAGAGGGCAGGAGCTCAGAATGATATCAGTTTCAATCCCCTCCTTCATTTCATTGCCCTCCGCCGCCTTTGTTCTGGAATCGGGAATAATCCAACACCACAAACTTGCTACTAGTCTCAAGACGGCAGGATTATATCCTAATGGTACGATCCTTTTAGAGAGGACGGTTTTACCTCTCGAAACACTTGTAAACAATAGAGCGAGAGCGAGAGAGATTAGCTCACACGAGGAAAGTCATCTATCCAGAGGTCTTCTGATTAATGTTAATATTCACTTAATTAATTACAAGTAGGAACTTCACTAGGAATTTGACAAGTTATAGTGCACAACTCTTTAAGGTGTAACTATAATGTCTGGGTTGAATTTTGACATCTCTAAAATAAGTTGTCATCCTTTGTGCGAATGTGGGCTCTGTTCCAAAACCTGCCAACATTTAATTATTGTAAAGCAGGAAAATAAAAAAAAACATTATTACTTATTTTTATGTTTATAAAGCCTTGTTCAGGCTGTCAGCCCAAAACTAATGTGTGTACATGTCTGGTTGGAATCTGATCATATTTAGTAAGTGTGAATGGGAAAAAAATCACATGAAATATGATTTTTACAAAACCGTTTCCGTTTCAATTTGAAATTCTATTCAAATCTCATTTCTGGAAATCTGTGTCAGTCCGACTGCTTAAAATGTTATTTTAATTTTGATTAAATTTTGCGTAGCTTTTTTGCTAATAGTTATTAATTAATTGATTTTGGAAAATCGCATAAAAACTGCTGGATGGAAATGCCAAGATGTGCATAAATTCTGTGCATAAAAAACATTTGCGCTCAAATGCGGTGGATAATTTTTAAGAAGATCCACATAAACTACGATGGAAACACATTTACTGAATCATTCATCGATGCACAACAATAACCTCATGTGACTTTGCCTCAGCAGAGGCTGTGATTGGATAACGTCTCGGTTACGTATTTAACCCTCGTTCCCTGAAGGAGGGAACAGAGATGTAGTCTATGTGTCGACTGATTGTGATCATGGTTAGGGAGCCTGTCATCTTCGAGTACTGTTAAAGCCGAGCGGAGCCCAGAGTCAGCGGTGGTCCAGCTATAGTGACGACTGAACTACGTCTCCGTTCCCTCCTTCAGGGAACGAGGGTTACATATGTAACCGAGACGTTCCCTTTCAGTCGCTCGCGTTCGACGTAGTCGACGTGTCGACTGATCGGGATCCCAATTAAAACGTTCCACCTTCCAGTGCCTAGACAGAAGCCTTCTGATCCCCCCGCATTATTTTGAGGCGGAGATGGGACAGGGCTTAGGCCAGGGAAGTCACTGCTGTTCCACAAGACCACTGGGAAGCGTGCCCTATCAATGGAAGGAAGGGACGCTGCGGAAGCCACATCCTGCCCGAAGGGAGGTAACATGTGGAGGATACACATATGGACTGGGCGGATGACTGGGCAGTACAACATATGGAATGTCACTGGGGTGGCTCCAGCCTATGACAGGGGGAGACTCAACCGGACAGTGACGGCAGAGCAGGTTCTGCCGAGGGAAGACATGGGCTCGCCGCAGGGAGCCGTACCGTGGACGAATACACATATGGGATCGCCGTAGTTATCACAACATATGGACCCGGCCTAACACAGGTTCCACCAGTGCATATGAGTGATAGGCCTGGCTTTGGACATTCCGCCACTTCCGTTGCCGAAGGCTATGGAGGAACACGACAGGGTTCGTGTAATAAGGGGAACTCTACTGGAGCAAGAATTGCGCACGTATCCAGTCCATAGGAGGGGAATGGCGCAGAAAGCCAACTCTTCAAACCAGGCTTACAGTGAAACTGGCTTCATGTGAAGGGAGCCCACAGGAAGCAGCGATTCGACACATAGGCTAGTTCTCTAGCGAACGTGATAGGTGTCGTCCAGACCCCAACTCTATTTAACATCTGTTCAGTGAGGCACTCTGTGTCTAGGAGGGAGCAATACTGTCACTTAGGAGGAGCTCACCACCCAGGTGGGCACGTGAATCTTGGGAAAACTTTCTCACCAAGATGAAGGCAACCACATGTAGTGGGCCAGCCCCTGCTTGGAAACAGCCTTCCCTTCTGCTGGTCTCCGTAACAGACAAGAGCTGGTCTGAGGTCCAGGCTTTGCATTCTGAGCACGTATAACCGCAATGGAGCGGACGGACAGAGAAAAGCCCTGAGATACCAATCCTCCAGCCGAGACTGAGCGAGACACGGTGGAGGACTCCACTCGAGCCCGGCAGCCTCGGCAGCCCATTTCAGCATAGCTGACAATTCTGGATCCGGCTCGGGCAACGTTACACTCCCAGAGGGAGATAACGCAGCCAAGTCATCATCTCCACAGGCCAGCTCACCCTCCGATGCTGATCCTCTGGGGGAACCCCAATTGAAACGGCTGATTGGTCCATTACAAAGGGACCAGCACGTTCAACAGGAAATTCCACAGGCTGCGGTGTGATGGAGGAATGAGGAGCCCACAGGGAATGATTACCGGGCGAGACATACATCAATATCCTCCGATCACCCATCCCACACGGCACCCGGGGGTGGGGCATGGTAATGGGTACTCCAGGTTCGTGGAGAAGGCGAGTCTCGATCTCAACACCGCGACAGTCATATTCCCGCAATGGGAACATGAACCGTCCACAAAAGCTGCTTCAGCTTGCTGTAAGCCCAAACACGTGATGCAACAATTGTGACCGTCAGAGAGGAACAGGGAACGACCGCATCCAGAAACGCACGGGGGAAATTACATCTTGAAAAAGACGCAAAGGCACCCGTGTTGATCTTTAAGGAAATGAAAAACTCTCACCAGTGCCGGAGCACACAGGGGAATGATCGCGGCAACACTGACAGGGATGGTGCAGCCTGTACCAGTGAAGCACTCACTTTCTTTGCCCTCAACCGGCCGTCAGACAAACAAACACAAACACAGAATTGTGATGCTGTTAATATAGCAGTTGAGAGATCAGAAGGCTCGCGACCACCGCTGCACTCGCGCTGTAGAACCACCAGCACCGGGAGAGACTTCCTGAAGAAGCGCCGACACACTCGCTCATTGTAACATAACAACACAGACAGAGACATCGACATGAAGACCAACCGGCTCCGAAGCGAAAGACAACTAGTGCGTGCATCCACTTCCGTATTTATACCCGCGCCATGGGGCGGAGTGTGAGATGCAGATCTCACACGCCAATGTGCATTGGCTCATTTTAACAGTACTCGAACAGTACGCTCCCTAAGCGTGACCTAAGCGTGAGTCAAAGTCTGTGATCAGAATGATTTGGTTGAATTCCCTCCAGAAGCATCTCACACGATTGTGTTCACAAACACCAGCATCCGAACGCCAGAGAACATGACAGCGTTTATTGTGTTTCGTCTGATGCTCTGAGACAAACTCATTTATGATGGAGGGAAAAGAGCCAGATGCAGAAACTTAGAGTTGTATTACTGATATTTTGCACCAATTTCCCAGAAAGTGACAATTTTGTTCTCTTATCACATGGGATGGAAACACTGCTTTATTCACAAATGATTCATGTAACATTTCAATTTTGTGCATAAGTTAAATTCTCAACTTGGATGTAAACAGAGCTTATGTCACTTTCTCACGCCACGTAAAATGTAAACACTTCATAAATTGTTGTAGTAACCATGCTGAATGTCGTTGCAGATGTTTAATTACAATAAACAACTCTTTGAATTTTGAGATACTTTTGAATAATTATATGAGTGTGATGTGCGTCTCAGGTTAGGATGCTGCCTCTGTAGACAGCAGATGTTTGCTATAGTGAGGACAAATGCATGTAAAGTAGCAGGTTTAAGCTTTTTCTTGAAAGTCGGGGCAAACAGACAGCGATTACTCCTGCAAGATGAACGAAACATCTTGGTGTCAATAATGCATGGCATTAATTAGATGATACTTAATGGAAATGGTTTCCTATTGGCTACGAGTCTCTCCAGGCACAATGCACCTTTAATACAGATGAATTCTTAATGTGTGCTTCTAATTAATTGTTTATACAATACGATCATCCCTTTTCAAACTTAACACGACGACTCAAGTCTCTTGACACTCAAACACAATAAAGATTCAATTTCACCTGATTTCTCTTGATACAGATGTCACTCTAATGTAGTTCTAGAAAGACTCGGGAGATAGAATGATGTAACAAAGTATTAATTTACTGACAGCCCAGAAAGCGATTATTTATAAAGTTCTTTGGCGTAGGCCCCGTCCTTAGTTCATAATCCGAGGGTAGTGGATCTGCATTCCTGCCTGAAGACGAAGGTGACCCCCCCGGGAGGTATGGACAGGACCATCCTGTTGGTGGTGGGGAGGATGGAGGTAATTGTCGCGTCAGCATCTGTGAACTCAGACATGTGTAAGTACCGATCTTTTATACAGCGAGTACAGTATAAGGACATGATTGGATAGATGTGAAGGTAATAAGTGACGTGGTAATTAAGTCTTCCTGGCAGAACTTATGCTAAAGCTTTCATTTTGACTCATTTCATTTGCAATTTGACTCCTTTTGAGTATTGCTTGATTCCAGTGTGAGTGAGTGTGAGTGTGTGTGTGTGTGTGTGTGTGTGTGTGTGTGTGTGTGTGTGTGTGTTAGCAGTGGATTTCTGGCATCCTAAACCAATGATAAAATGATGCCATCATTTGAGAGAAATATACTCAACACACTGAAGCATTACAAGCATGCGGTCTGTACATTTGACTGTGGCTCGTTCAGGGTGTGATGTTTACAGTTTTTTTCAACTGCTTACACACATTTTCAAAACTTTCCCCCTGTTTTTTAAACTTTACACACAAATCCAACAATTGTACACACAAAATGCAAAATGCCTCACATCTCTTGCAAAATGAAGCACTGCATTCAAAATATCACAAACACATCTCAAAAGCAAACATTTGTCTTATATTGCAAACACCTTTCCCATAATATTATATTTTTGGGTATATCATAGTTATTCAAAACCTAAAGCTCTTTTTTTGTGAGCTTCTATGTACATTTCTGTACAAGATTGAAAGTAATTGGCAGAGAGATGTTGAAAAATTCACGGTAAACACAAAAGCAAGATTTAAACCAAACAATACATTTATTTTAGGCATTAGTGGTTGTGGATACAGTATTACACAGTCCGAAAAACCTATAACTCGACCTTTGACCTATTTATAGGCCTATTCTAAAGCCATGATTGGCTGGTGTTACAGTTTTTCTCAATCGATTTGGTACATTTCTCCAAACTCAGGTAACTGCTCTCAAAACAGTTAACACAGCAAACTAAACACTCTTATGTTGGCGAAACAGTTAAGTATTCACTGCACAATGAAACACAGCATTTTTATTCTAGTAATGCATTTATTAAAATTCAATATTAACATCAAAACTAAAAGTGTGTTCTCGGTTGATTCGATAACAAATTCAGCTGAAGATACACAAAGAAATAAATGAAAATACATGTTTTTCATTAAATTCTTTAATGAAGAGTTCAGGTATATAACAATGAGTTGTCACCCCACAAAAAATTATTATGCAAATAAGTACATAGGTAAAAAAAAAAAAAAAAATTGCATTCTTTGAATCAATTAATTTATTGATCATGCCTCTCAATTACATCTGGCCAGAGAATTTCATCAACATCACAGCAAATATTTTCACGAGTCATGCATCGTGGAAAAAAACGCCTTGAATGCTGTATCTATCCTTGACATGCTTGTGCCCCAATATCTCCACAGGCCTCTTCCATTGCTTGAAGAAGACTTACTTGGTTGTAACGGTTGCAATCATGTACTTTCCATCTCCAAGAGGAGGATAATTCCTCAATTGGATTCAGGAAAGGAGAATATGGTGGAAGGAACACCATCCTGAAATGTGGGTGATTCTCAAACCACTCTCGCACTAGTGCTGAATGGTGGAATTGGACATTGTCCCAAACAACTACAAAACTCCGCACCATTTGCTCCTGATCACCCTGCGGAAAGAGGATTTCATTGAGGAGGTTTAAAAAATGTAGGAGCCTTGCTGTGTTGAATGGTCCCAAGACAGCATTGTGTGTCACAACACCAGTTGTAGAAATTGTGGCACAGAGAGTGATGTTGCCTCCTCGTTGTCCAGGGACATTGACTGTAGCACGATGGCCAATCACATTTCTCCCTCTTCTCCTTTTTTTGTGAAGATTGAAACCTGCTTCATCAATATACAGGTACTCATAATGAGTTGCACTGCTATCCAACTCCAAGATTCTCTAGAGTAAAAAGAACACAAGGTACAGTACAGTAAGATTACATGGAGTCATTGTAGAAGTAGAAGGATATAGTTACTTACCGGTTTTCCCTCTGAAATGTGCGACTGTGGAATTGAAGCCACTGTGGATCTGTTTATATTGGGCTGAACTCTCTGCCCAGCTTCTCTCAGTGAAAGATGATGATTTATGACATGGTCAATAAGTGTGGCTCTGATTTCATTTGAAACACGTGTGTACCCTGTCCTTCTACCTCTCCTCCCTCCTCTTACACCTTTCCCTCCTCTTCTTCTCTGTCCATCTCTTCTTATATATTCTACTCTTTCTCTTTCCACTATACCATTGTCCTCCAATCTATTCATCTCTTCTCCCTCTACTCCTCTATCTTCTCCTCTTCCTACATCCTCAGCTCTTCTTTCTCTTTCGCCTACATCCTCAGCTCTTCTTTCTCTTTCTCCTACATCCTCAGCTCTTCTTTCTCTTTCTCCTACATCCTCAGCTCTTCTTTCTCCTACATCTTCAGCTCTTCTTGCTTCTTCTCCTACATCTTCAGCTCTTCTTGCTCTTTCTCCATCTCCTCTTCTTCTCCCTCTACCCTGTCCACCACCTCTCACTCTTACACCTCTTACTTTTCCACTGCTCATTCTTCTTCTTTTTATTGTCTTTTCTCCTCATTCATCGTCTTTGTTGTTTTTCTCTTCCCCTTTTGTAGTTGTTGTAATTACAGTTCCCTTTCGTGGTCACTCCGAGTAACGTCGGATGACGACGAATGGGGTTTCGCTTAGAAAGCCTATCAACTTCGAGTATTACAAAACGAGCCAATGGCAAAGAAATGCCATGGGTCTGCGGAATTTGCATGACGTAACTCTGCCCCACCTCGTGGGTATAAAAGGAGGAAGTCTGCAACAGCAGTTTATGTTTTCGCTTCGGAGCCAAGTTTATTCTTCTCTCCACAAGCCATCTCTGAATTGTCAGCTTCACAAACGGGTGCCTCGAGTGTTGGTGTGACGGCGATCTACGGCGAGAGCGTGCTTCCTGCTGATCTGCTGCAGTGATCTGCCAGTCGGCGCGTTTCTCCCCGGGTGCTTCAACACTTGAGTTTTCTCACTAAGAGAGCTTACACGCGGCACGTCTTTTTAAAGATGCCTCGCCCGTGTACTTCTGGTTGCGGCAGATTGGTATCGGACTCTGATGGGCACGAGCGTTGCATAGTATGTTTGGGCATTGATCATGCTAGAGCAGCGCTCGTGGATGACTCATGTTCTCTCTGTGGGAACATGACCATCGCGTCATTACGGTCGAGACTCGGTGAACTCGCAAGAGTGAGAGTCCCCTCATCCACCCCCCGTCCTGCGGCTGGTGGCCAGGGTGACCTGAGGGTGACGGTCTGGAACAAGGCGCTGACTATGTGTCCGTGACCCCAGCCCCCCTCTTCAATGACGGTGCCCGCTAGCGAGCGGCCGATTCCCGCGGGTCTACCCTCTGGTGGCCCGCGTGTTTCGGTTGAAGCTACAGAGGATGATGCCATGTCTGTTGCAGCATCACAAGGTGGGTTTGATTCTTCTGGAACTGTGGGCTCGTCACAGCTGCCACCTTCCGGTGTGCATACGGCTGTGCTCGAGTCTGATCCGGAGATGACGGCCATGCTTTCCCGGGCAGCCGCGAGCATCGGGCTTGAGTGGAGGCCTCCACCCTGTCCTGAGCGCTCGCGACAGGACGATTGGTTTTTGGGTAAGGCCGCCGACCCTCGTCCTCGGCAAACCCCAATACCTTTCTTCCCGGACTTGCATGATGAGATCTCGAAGTCCTGGAAGACCCCGTTGTCTTCTCGGGACCACTCGTTGATCTCATCCGCCTTTCCTCCCCTCGATGATGCAGCCGCCCGTGGGTACACTGGGCTCCCCCCGGTTGAACGCTCTGTTGCCATGCAACTATGTCCTCAGAGTGCTTCTTCTCGTGGCGAGCCTAAGCACCCATCCAAGGCCTGTAGATTTTCGTCTACCCTGGTGGCGAAGTCTTACAGAGCGGCGGGACAGGCAGCTGTCTATGCTATGGACAGCACTGCATGCTATGGCCACTCTGCAGGTCTACCAGGCCCAGATGCTCAGAGACATGCACGAGGGTAGGACAGACCCAGGGCTCTTTGATGAGCTGCGCGCCGCTACCGACCTCGCTCTACGGGCGACGAAGGTTACCGCGCGCTCCCTGGGTCTGGTGATGTCCACAGCCGTGGTCCAGGAGAGACACCTGTGGCTGAACCTGGCTGACATGCGGGACGCGGAGCGGACCCGTCTGCTTAACGCCCCCTTGTCCCAGGCCGGCCTCTTCGGTGGCGCGGTTGAAGACTTTGCCCAACAGTTTTCAACCGCCCAGAAACAGACCGAGGCCATCAAACACATTCTGCCCCGCCGGCCAGCTGCTGCCTCCACCCAGCCGGCCGGGCAGAAGCCTCGTCCTGTTTCCCGCCGAGGGCGCCCTCCTGCGGCTCCCGCCCCTCCCGCCCGGCCCACGCAGCAGGCTCCACAAACCCGGGCCGGTCGCGGAGGAAGCCGCAAGAAGGCGCCACAGCCCTCTCCCGCCCCGCCCCCCGCTAAACGGCGGGCCAAGCGGCGCTCCTGAGACGGGCTGCTCAGGGAAGATGGTCGTTTTTCAGGAGATGGTAGCAGGACCACTCCTTCCCCCGGTGGAGGGCCGGGGGAGAATCTTTTGTTCTCCGCTCCCCGCTGCTCACCCACGGGTGGGCAGCACCCTAAAGTGGTTAAAGACAGAAACGACCCTCTCTTCTCTGAGCCCACAGAGTTCTCGGGCGACACAGAGCGCCGCCCACAAGCCGTGCTCTCCTCGCCCCCCTCTGTTCCAGAGGCGGTTGACACGGCATGCCGTCCACGGACCGCTTCGCCCCTGTCCCCCTCTGTCGCCAGACCCCTGGCAGAGCAGGCCCCCGCGGGACGATCAGCCTGGTCCTCCTCGGCCCCCTCTACCAGGGCGCGGTTGCTAACTGTGCCCCCACACCGGGCCGCTATGCCGTCCACGTCTGGGACAGTTACTCCGCTTCGCTGCCCCTCCGGGGGGATGCCTGTCGTCCGCATGATCCCGCTGGTTCAGTTCCTGGGAGCCTGGTTAGAGCTTCCCCGTCTGTCCCGCTGGATCGCGTGCACCATCAGGCTCGGCTATGCGATTCAGTTCGCACGGTCTCCTCCCCGCTTCAGGGGAGTCCGCTCCACTTTGGTCGGTGGCAATGCCCCCATCATGAGAGCAGAGATTGCCACCCTGCTGGCGAAGGGTGCAATCGAGACTGTCCCTCCAGCCGAGATGAGGTCCGGCTTCTACAGCCCTTACTTCATTGTCCCCAAGAAAACCGGTGGGTTACGGCCAATCCTGGACTTGCGCGTGCTGAACCACTCCCTTCACAGGCTGCCATTCAAGATGCTCACCGCCAAACGCGTTTTCGAATGCGTGCGGCCCCGGGATTGGTTTGCAGCGATCGACCTGAAGGACGCCTACTTCCATGTCTCCATTCTTCCTCGCCACAGACCGTTCCTACGGTTTGCTTTCGAGGGGCAGGCATACCAGTACGCGGTCCTCCCTTTCGGGCTGGCCCTGTCTCCTCGCATCTTCACGAAGGTCGTCGAGGCTGCCCTTGTTCCCCTTCGGGAGCACGGGGTTCGCATCCTGAGTTATATCGACGACTGGCTGATCCTAGCTCACTCTCGAGATCAGGTTTGCGAACACAGGGACCTAGTGCTCCGGCACCTAGCTCTTCTGGGCCTTCGGGTTAACTGGGAGAAGAGCAAACTTTGCCCCGTGCAGAGGATCTCTTTTCTCGGTATGGACATCGACTCGGTCGCCATGTCCGCGCAGCTTACGAGCGAGCGCGCGCAGTCACTGCTGACTTGCCTGAGACATCTCAAGAGCAAGAGTGCGGTTCCACTGAAACATTTTCAGAGGCTCCTGGGGCATATGGCATCTGCAGCCACGGTCACGCCGCTCGGATTGCTTCATATGAGACCGCTTCAGCTTTGGCTTCGCGACCGAGTCCCGAGGTGGGCATGGCAACAAGGCACGCTCCGAGTACCAGTTACTCCGACCTGCCGTCAGTTCCTCACCCCGTGGTCGAACCTCAGTTTTCTCAGGGCGGGTGTCCCCCTGGAACGAGCTTCCCGGCATGTTGTGGTCTCAACAGATGCCTCCACAACGGGCTGGGGCGCCATGTGCAATGGACATGCTGCTACGGGCTCCTGGACAGGACCCCAGCGGCTATGGCATGTCAATTGCCTCGAGTTGTTGGCAGTACGTCTTGCCCTGCACCGCTTCCGGGCGTTGCTCCGGGGTCAACACATGCTAGTCCGTTCAGACAATACCGCCACTGTTGCGTACATCAACCATCAAGGTGGTCTACGCTCCCGCCGTATGTCACAACTCGCCCGCCACCTCCTCCTATGGAGTCAGAAGCATCTGAGGTCGCTTCGAGACATTTTCATTCCCGGAGCGCTGAACTGTGCAGCCGACGAGCTCTCACGGCTTCAGCCCCTCCCTGGAGAATGGCGACTCCATCCCCAGTCGGTTCAGCTGATTTGGGACCAGTTCGGGGACGCACAGATAGATCTGTTTGCCTCTCACGACTCGACCCATTGCGCCCTGTATTTTTCCCTGACCGAGGGCACGCTCGGCACGGATGCACTGGCGCACAGCTGGCCGCCGGGCCGCAAATATGCGTTTCCCCCAGTGAGCCTTCTTGCGCAGACCTTGCGCAAGGTCAGGGAGGACGAGGAGCAGGTCATTCTGGTCGCGCCGTATTGGCCCAACCGGACCTGGTTCCCCGAACTCGTACTCCTCGCGACAGCACCTCCCTGGCCCATTCCTCTGAGGAAGGACCTTCTTTCTCAGGGACGGGGCACCCTGTGGCACCCTCGCCCCCATCTCTGGAGCCTCCACGTGAGGCTCCTGGACGGCTCGAGGTAGGTTTGAGTACCCTTCCACCAGCGGTGGCGGCTACCATCACTTCCGCTAGAGCGTCGTCCACGAGACACGTCTATGCGTTGAAGTGGAACCTCTTCGTCGACTGGTGCTCTTCTCACCGAGAAGACCCCCGGAGATGCTCGGTCAGCGTGGTGCTTTCCTTCCTTCAGCAAGGGTTGGAGCGAAGGCTGTCTCCCTCCACTCTTAAGGTCTATGTTGCCGCCATTGCCGCACATCATGACCCCGTCGAAGGTAAGTCGGTAGGGAAGCACGACCTGGTCATCAGGTTCCTGAGAGGAGCGAGGAGACTATATCCTCCTCGCCCTCCTCTCGTTCCCTCTTGGGACCTCTCAGTGGTTCTAACTGCCCTGAAGAGTACTCCCTTTGAGCCTCTGCAATCAGTTGAGCTTAAGTTCCTGTCAATGAAGACAGCGCTCCTGGTTGCACTGGCCTCCATCAAGAGGGTAGGGGACCTGCACGCATTCTCCGTCGACGAAGCGTGCCTGGAATTCGGACCGGCTTTCTCTCACGTGATCCTGAGACCCCGGCCCGGATATGTGCCCAAGGTTCCTACCACTCCCTTTCGGGACCAGGTGGTGAACCTGCAAGCGCTGCCCCCGGAGGAGGCAGACCCAGCCTTGGCACTGCTCTGTCCAGTACGCGCTCTTCGCACCTATGTAGACAGGACGCAGTGTTTCAGGACCTCAGACCAGCTCTTTGTCTGTTATGGTGGGAGGCTGAAGGGAAAGGCTCTCTCCAAGCAAAGGTTGTCTCACTGGATAGTGGACGCCATTGCCTTGGCATACCAGCAGCAAGGTCGACCGTGCCCCCTTGGTGTGACGGCCCACTCCACCCGGAGTGTGGCATCCTCTTGGGCTCTAGCGCATGGCGCCTCGCTAACAGACATCTGCAGAGCTGCAGGCTGGGCGACACCTAACACATTCGCCAGATTCTATAATTTCCGAGTGGAGCCAGTGTCCTCTCATGTACTCGCTTCAACTAGCTAGTACCGGACCCGCTCAGGTGTCTTCGCTTGCTCGCCATTCCACTCCACGGACTGGAAACGTGCGATATTCTCCTCAGGTGAGCTTCCCCGAAAGCCCTGAGCTCCTCCAGCACTCCTGACGTCAGCGCCAGTGTCTCTTGCCTGCGCGTCGGCTAGGTGCCTCCCGTGTGCATGGTCCCTCCCCTGAGCGACCCCCACATGTGTATTTCCACTGTAAGCCTCTCTGAGCATGTGTCTTTCCCTTGGCAAGCCACCTTGTCACCCCTGGGGTTGAAATATTCCACCTGCGGCTGGACACCCCAGTGTTCTCCATATGTTTCCTTCGGGTCATATGTGTGTTCTCTAAGTCCCCCCCCCTCTGGGTTGGCATTAATTGCATACTTCCCCTAGCTTGGGATATGCTTCCCAGTGTACCTTGGTATTCCTGTGTTAATGGAGTCCTTTGTCCGTCTATGACAGGGATCTCTTTTACGCAGGGCACTGGAAGACAGCTGAGAAGGTGGCGTGATTAGACTGGTAACCCCATTCGTCGTCATCCGACATAAGTCGGAGTGACAACGAAAGGGAACGTCTACGGTTACGTATGTAACCCTCGTTCCCTGAGTTGGGAACGGAGACGTTACGTCTGCCTGCCACTTTCCGCTGTACCGCGGGGATCGCCTGAGCTCAGTCTTGGCTCCTCAGCGAAGAAACATAAACTGCTGTTGCAGACTTCCTCCTTTTATACCCACGAGGTGGGGCGGAGTTACGTCATGCAAATTCCGCAGACCCATGGCATTTCTTTGCCATTGGCTCGTTTTGTAATACTCGAAGTTGATAGGCTTTCTAAGCGAAACCCCATTCGTCGTCATCCGACGTAACGTCTCCGTTCCCTACTCAGGGAACGAGGGTTACATACGTAACCGTAGACGTTTTTCTCAATTGTTTACACACATTTTCTGAAAGAATGCCTCATATTCTCAGAACTTTACACACAAATCAAAAAACACACACACAATGGGCAAAACCCCTCAATTCTCCTGCAAAATGAAACTTTACATTCAAAACAATGTTATTTCTTCTCAAAATGGTATTTTGTTTTCAAATGACACACACAAACCATCATATGAATAGACATTTATAAGAACCAGTTGAACACTGATGTGCTCAATGTAAAACACTATGATGAATGGAAAACACTTCTCCATTCATCATAATGACTTAGGCCTTTTTTTTGTTCAGTGTTACACTTACTACAGACAGTACATAAGTGTGTTGTAAAATATTTGAGAATATTGTTTTTATACTCAGAACACACAAATACACGGTATATTTTATTTTTCCCACAAAAACAATGTACACAGTGTACAACCCATTCCCAACCAACACAAAGTTGCACATACACTACATACAAAACAACAAAAGAATTTACTGTACACAGTTACAGTAAAAAAAAAAAAAAAAAAAAAAAAAAAATAATATATATATATATATATATATATATATATGCTGCATCCTCTCTTCTGTTGCGGTCTGGCCACAGCACCTCATCCACATCACAAGCAATGTTTTCCCTGGCCAAGCAGTGGGGGAAATATCGCCTAGCATGGCGATTCCAGCCATGTAAAGCATCAGCTGCTATATCTCCACATGCGTCCTCCATAGCTTGGAGAAGAGGTATACGCGTTTGTGGATTTCAGTCATACACTTCCATGTCCAGGCAGAAAAAAATTCCTCAATAGGATTGAGGAATGGAGAATATGGAGGGAGATAAACAACTAAAAGCGTGGGTGGGCAGTGAACCAGTTACGAACCAGAGCAGCCCTGTGGAAACTTACGTTGTCCCAAATGACAACGTACCTGAGCTGCTCTGGGCCATCTACCTGATCTGGTGAAATGAGTGTGTTGTGTAGGGTGTCCAGGAATGTGATCAGATGGGCGGTGTTGTAGGGGCCAAGGGTAGCATGGTGATGGATGACGCCATGGTGGGTAATCGCTGCACACATTGTGATGTTCTCTCCGCGCTGGCCAGGGACTTCAACAATGGCACGCTGACCGATGATATTCCTTCCCCTCTTTCGTCTTTTTGTGAGGTTGAACCCAACCTCATCAATGAAGATGAACTGGTGCTCCACTGCAGCCACCTCTAGCTCAAGGACTCTCTGAAACACACATGACAATATCAGAAATAGACATGGAGTGGTCACTATTGTGAAGCACAATCATTATGATTACAATATTGAAATATGTATAATTTACTGCATACAGTGTTGAGAGTATGCATCAATTGTGGGACTCACTTGCACATAGTTATATCGCAATTCTTTGACTCTTTCTGAATTGCGTTCAAATGGCACCCTGTAGACCTGCTTCATCCTGAGATGATTTCTGCGCAAGACACGGTCCAGTGTTGATAAGCTTACCCTATCAATATTTTGAAATATGTCATTGTTTTCTATTATTTTTCTTTGTATTTGCTGTAATGTTATGGCGTTGTTTTCTAGGACCATGTTTATGATTTCAGTTTCCTGTTCAGGAGACAGAACACGTCCCCGACCACCTTGTGTTGGTAATCTTTCAGTTCTGCCAAACAAATAGTATAATACTGTAAATACAAAGTAGGTATACATTTCCTAAATACTTGAAACATACTTTACAGTATTTTTACAGTCCTACAGAACAGTCCACAGGGAATACTGTACTACTGTACTCATTGAGTACTGTATTGATATGCAGTACTGCAATTTTCTAGTGAGAGTAGATTTCTTGCCTATTCTCATTTCGGAAAGTCCGGATGATGGATGCTACAGTGTACCTGCTCAGATTTGTCTGTACTCTTTGCCCACCCTCCCTCATTGTTAGACCATGGTTAACCACATGATCAACCAAAGTGGCTCGGATCTCATCAGAGATTACGGTCCTTGGCCTTCCTCTTCCTCGTCCTCCTCCTCGTCCTCCTCCTCTTACTCTTACTCCTCTGGCTCTGCCTCTGTTTCCAATGTTGGCATCCATTGCTCCATTGAAGAGCTCACCTGTTGCCCTTTTATGCTAAAGCTCTGATTGCTAATTGTAAAACTGTGTGACGGGTGTTTGCCCTTGTGATGAGTCAGTGTGCATATTTGAATGACAGTGTGTTCCTTGTGAAAACAAGATATTTTCTGCATGAAAATTGTGCCAAAAGCAGAGAATTGTGTGTAGTGTTTTGAAAAAAGTGTGTTTTAGAACTGCAATTTGAGTGTAAAGCAGGAATTGTGCTTGTAGTTTAGCAGAATTGGTTTTGAGTTTTGTTTGTTGTGTTTTGAAGATGGTACAAAAATGCTTGTGATCTTTGTGAAGACCAATGAAAAAGCTGCAAATGTTTTTCCTGATATATTAAAAATTTGGTTGGCTGTATCAACTGCTGTGATAACATTAGGGAATTTTGTGCACAGTGTTTTGAGAAAATTATGCTTTTGATTTGTAATTTGTATGAAATGAAGGAGAATGTACTATCTGTTTAGGACAATTACAAAGTGTACAGATCACTGTGTTAAATGTTTTGAGAGCAGTTACCTGAGTTTGGAGAAATGTACCAAATCGATTGAGAAAAACTGTAACACAAAGCAATGAGTGTTTGCACATGTGAGGAGTGTGTATGAGTGTGTGTGAGGAGTGTATGTGAGGCTCTGATGAATTACTGTGGTGTTTTGATAGGTTGTGTTTGAAAAAAAGGAATCAAGAGACTTCTTGTTAGATTTTTGAGTGTTACATAGAGAATTGTGTGTTGTGGTTTGCAAAAAGTGTTTTATGAATTTGGTTTTGTAGATTTGGTGTGTGGTGTTTGAGTGTCAGGTTTCAGAAATTGGATTTTCTTTGGAAATTGGAAATTGGACAAAAACGGATTTTGTGTGTAAGCAGTTGAAAAAAACTGTAATATACTTTTGACCAGTACTAAATATCTTATGAATTTTAACCAGATTTTGATCTTTGTATAACAGTCTGGCTTGCTCGACTTCCACTGTATGTGCTTTAAACACGTTTCACATTCATTCTGACAAGCTGTCATCATCATCCCAGATGCAGGGTTGTTCAGACTTTTCAATCTGGAATATGAAGTTATGATGGGAGATTATTGCGTTTGCTGAAGGGTCTGAAGGGCCTCCAGAAGTGCAGATGTGCAGTGTGTGAGTTTGTCCAGAAGTGCTGGTCTAAGCTGCTGTATTCCCCGGAGCATCCGCACACATCTGTCTGGTGTGTGTGTGTGTGTGTGCGGGCGTGGCCCATCTGCTGCCAGCGCCGCTCCCAATATGGCGATGTCCTGCATCAGCGCGTGTCTGACCCTCACGCTCAAGGTCATCTGTGATCAGAGAGAACTGTCAATCACACTCGCTGACCGAGAGAAAGCTGAGTTCAGCTCGTTCGCTCTGGTTAATCGTCTCGAGGGGCATTTAGAGATCCTGGTAAAAGGCAAAGTTTTGTGGTGATTAGTAAGGCTTGTTGATTTGCTGTAAAAGTAGAGAATGTGCCTCAGCGTACGGCTGCACGATTTATTCTGAAATACTCCATTTATTGTTTTCAGTCAAATATTACTATTTATTATAAAAGTAATAGTATTAAATATTATATTTAACTCTCTTTTTCTTTCGGCTGCTCCTGTTAGGGGTCGCCACAGCGAAATTTTTCGCACATCCTGTACTTTTTCACTGTAAAAAAAGAAGAAAAAAGCATTTTCAAGAATACTAAAAATAATAATAATATAATTATAAAATATTTAATTTCTTATTTTGTTTAATATTTTTTTATAAAATAATAAAACCAATAATACTAACAATAATAATACATTTCTTATTTTGTTTAATATTTGAAATAATATATATATATATATATATATATATATATATATATATATATATATATATATATATATATATATATATATATATATATATATATGTAATTTATTAATTTGTTTAATACTTTTTTAAAACAATAATAATAACTATTATTATTATTATTATTATTATAGTAGTCATATTGATATTGACACACACACACACACACACACACACACACACACACACACACACACACACACACACACACACACACACACACACACACCCGTTGGACCCCATTGAAGTCACTATATGGAGAAAATCCTGGAATGTTTTCCTCAAAAACCTTCAATTCTTTTCGACTGAAGAAAGAAAGACATGAACATCTTGGATGACGTGGGGGAGAGTAAATTATCAGGAAATTTTAATTCTGAAGTGAAGTAAACCTTTAAGAAGAGGATCTATGTCCTCTGGAAACATCTCTTTCAGTAGCTTTAGTTAACAGCAACAGCACTGATAAGCAGTAGTCAGTTGTTGAGCTGCAGTAGCTTTTTACACTCAAAACCAAACCAAAGGCTGGGTAAATATAGGACAGAACACATGTTGGGTTAAATTTACCCAGCAAATTGGATTGTTTATTTAACCCATCATACTGGGTTGATTCATTTTTACTATAGTACTAGCTTTTTTTCAGGTTCAAAAGTCTTTAATAATCCATACAGAACAATAATGAATTTATAGATACAAAAAAATTACACTATTTTACAGAAGACACGCACCAATTTGACGGAGCTGCACTGCTCTCTCCCGAAGAGGTCGCAAAAAAGCCTGTAATAAATAACTCAACCCCTGGGCTGTTATATCTGACCCAGGATCTGGGTAACACAAAAACTACCCAAACACTGGGTTATTAAGTCTGACCCAGGAGCTGGGTTACACAAAAACTACCCAAACACTGGGTTGTTACGTCTGACCCAGAATCTGGGTTACACAAAACTACCCAAATCTTGGGTTATTATGTCTGACCCAGGAGCTGGGTAAAACAAAAACTACCCAAACACTGAAAAAAATACCCAAAAAATTTACCCGAAAGACTTAACCCAGGATTTTTGGTAGAAAATATAACCCAAGATTTTTTAGAGTGTATAGCCCAAACAGGGCCATCGCTGGTGGTGGAAATTTTCACGGCCCCTGCGACTTCAACCGAGGCACCGGGGCCCCGCGCACCCTCACTGCGGCCCTGGGCAGTTTCATTGTAAAGATTATTTGATAAATGCTCCACATGTGTGTGTTGTGCAGACTTCTGAACAGATGCTTCCATACATCAACATCCCAAGGCTCATCCAATCCAGAGCCAGAGGAGGGAGCGTTCCTGTCATCCTGATGGGAGAGAGGGATCGCTCCTCCTCACGTCTCTGTGCTTGTCATCTCACAAACCCACACCTGTCATGTTTTCAGGACTTTGATTCCACTGGCACGTCTTGTACATGACATTTGTGCGTTTGTTAATGTGTTGTATTTATACTGTAGTAGCTTATGATGAACATGTGTCAAGTTCTATTAAAGTCCTGCATTTGGTCCAATTTTTACCTTTCTTAATCTTTTTTTCCCCTTGCTGCTTAACTGCAGTAACACCTATTTAGGACCAGATCTGCCAAAATAAATACAATTTCTGATATGAATCAACCAGTATTGTACATAGACTCATATCATACTCAGTGTCACATAGAAATTAATATGAAAATAGTCAGTAAACAAATAAATAATAAGTTCTGTTTATATGTTTGCTTGTAGGCCTTTTTTATGGATGTAATGCATGCAGCCAAATATCAGTGCATATATGTGTGTGTGTGTGTGTGTGTGTATATATATATATATATATATATATATATATATATAAAATAAAAAAATAATAGACGAGTACTTTAATTACAAAATAAATTCAATATTAAGATTTGTGCAAATTTAAAGATTATTCGGTTAATTTATTTATTTATTTAAAAAAAATAGAATGTCTAAAAAGAATGAAAAAAAAAAAATCATCTATGCATCAAATATTTTTTAAAGATCTGTTGTCCTGTTCAGCATTAAAAAAATCTGTACAAATATTCCACACATTCACTACATGTATAAATAACACTTAAGCATCAGAAACTCCATGTTTGTAAATATATTGGTGCATAGTACAAATTCAGTTTGGTCTTCTAATTGCGATGGCGTGTGGTTTTGTTTGGCGATGTTGATGATGTCACAGTGTCATGTGGTTTGCTGAGGGCCCACACACCGCTAATGAGCGGTTGTTAGGAAGTGTTAATTAGCTCTGAAGCCTCTGCTAATCTCATTAACCGCAGTAGTGCTAGTCCACGTCCGATTTAACAGTTGTCACTATACCTTGACTGTGAGACGCATGGCCTTCTGGGTGGGAGACTGACAGGTCCGTGGAGAACAGCCCGTCTGGGAGCGTCGACTCCAGAACCTGGGAAATTACACCTCACTTAACACCGTTTGACACATGAGCGGCTAATTGAAATATTTCTTGATATGAGTCCTGATGTTATGGTAGCGACTGGATTATACCAGAACATCCAGACCGGTGCTGTACGAGTCTGGAATGTTTAAACATGAAGCTCGTTGTTCATTCGGAGTTAATTTGTTAATGTGTGAGTCGATCTAAAGCCTTTCTGGGCGATCAGAGAGATTCCTGTGCTTGTCATTAAATCTGCATGTGATTCAAAGAGATGTCATTAAACCAGAGTTATTATACAAATGTTAACTGCAATAAAATATTTCATCATTTCAACTTAATTTGATGTAGTAAAATAACTAAAACTAGAATAAAAATGAATACAAAAAACTATACTGATATATAAATAAATACATTAAAAAATTTAGGAAAAACTATAAAAAAACATGACTAAAAATTACAATAAAAACATAAAATATAGAAAGGAAAAAGAACCAAAAAATATTAATAAAAACTATAACTGTGATCTCAGTGATACTAAAATAACACTGATCCAGGAAGAAAGTTTAACCCTGTAAATATGCAATAAAAACAATCTGAAAAATCTTTTTTTTTTTATTCAGAGACCCAAAGTGAGCAAAAACATGCAGTTTGGTGCAGTTTGTTGTTTTTATCCGAAATGGCCAAGACCACATTAACAGATGAATCCACACTATTTCTAAATGACTAATAAAATATGTTATTGTGGCACATTCAGAACAGAGACATTCAACCTTGTCAAAACTGTATGTTTTTTCAAGGACTTTTGTGGAAATATTGAAACAAGTGTCAGTTACTGTGAGGTTTATTTTATATTGATTCGAGTCCGTCGCACTAAAGAGTTGCAGAGCTTTTATGTATTCAGACGGTTCAGTCTCGTAAATTATCATTGAGGTAAGTGGCAAGGTGAACGCCTATCGCATTCATGCCTCTCATATCACAAAACCCTCCGCGCAGACGCCATGGAGATGCTTATTGAAGGTTTTGCTGTTAAAGATCAATATATCGACAGTCTAGCCTTTAGTTAACTCTTCAGATGAAGTGTGTCCTGAGCGGGAGGGTGGGAAAGGTTAACCGATTTGACCTGCTTATAAGTTTTCACAGAGGTGGCATCTGTTTTTGATACGCGTAGGACGGCAATGTCCAACAGCTCCTTTGGGAAACTGTGACCTCTTGGACAACAGGGTTTAATCCGTCCTGTTACAAACACAACATACATGCATTAACTGTGCTTTATCTGCCACGGGCCGAGAGGATGTCTACACCTATAACATATACAACTGTACAACATCAAGTCAAAAATATTATTTAACATCACTGAATCAAACTGACTAACATTTAAATCTTAGCTATCTAGAATGATGACCTTGTTAGTTACAAATAAAATGTATTTATTGGCATCGGTGGTTTCAAGAACCTTTAACATCCATGGAACCTTTTCAAGATTCTTTATAGTGTGAAAAAGGTTCTTTAGATTATTAAAATGTTCTTCACACTAAGAAAAAAAAAGGTTATTTTAAGAACTGTTCATTGAAAAGCATCTTTGAGGAACTAAAAATGGTTCTTCTATGGCATTGCTGCCAACAAAATCTGATGATCTGAAATGATCCAAAGAGCATCTTGAGCTTCAACGGATGAAGAACATCTGAACTTCTGCTCAAAGTCACATGATCACTGCCAAAAATAAACAATTATGTTCTTCCTTAGTGTTTTGTCTTGTTTTTTTCAGCACAAACATTCTTAAATCAAGATACATCTACTGGAGAAGCAAAATGACTTAATAAGTCTTGCTTTCTGAAAATGTATCAGTGTGTTTATACTTAAAACAAGAATAAATATCTGTCAATAGAGTCAGAAAAATAATTATAATTCAAAGGGAAAAGTTTTTTTTTCTGACCCCATTGACAGAAATTTGTTATTGTGTTAAGTAAAAAAAAAGTTTTTATTTTTATTTTACGGTACTTTTTTCAATTTTACATTTTTTCATAAAGCAAGACTGATATTTATGTATTAATATTTTATGTAAGTTTGCTTTAAATGTATTTAGATTCAAGCACGTATAGATCTTTGTACTGGAAAACAAGACACAACTAATTTTTGTTCAATGCAGTGACACCCATTTACTTGCAATAAACGAATCACCTACAAATGCAATCTGAAATATGTCTTATTCATTTTAAATTATGTTTTTACTCAAAATATTCCAAATATAAAAATGGTTTATTTCCAGGTTCAAACGTGATTTTAAGTCTCAGATGGCCGACGTTGTCTCAGACGTTTGAGAGCGTGTCAGTGTGTGTTTTCTCATTGCATGTCTCTGAATCTCCATTGTCATCGAGAGTCTAATTGCCTCCAGACTATAAACCTTGACTGCGTTTTGCCTTTGGTGAGTATTTACCGTGCATCGTTAATTCTCTCTCTCTCTCGGGCCGCTGTAGAAAGCGTTTCCTTTCCTTGATAAGTGTGCAGAAACACAACACCAGTGAAGAGGGCTGCACTTTTTAACGCACGCTTTCATCCCGTCCTCTTTCTTCTGCACCTGAAAGCTTTCTTCACATTGGAGTTTGAAGCACGCTGAATACTAATTTCTGTCTATTAAAAGTGGCCGCTATCATCGGCGTGCTCTCATTAGAATGCCGGGCTCATGGGACGCCTCTTAATTCCTTTATAGAGGAATTCAAGACCCTTTCACTTCAAAAAGTATAAATCATACTCCCAAATGATCGTTGAAGAGAGGGGATTCGTACCAGGAGTCTCTGATGTGTCCCACCGGTTCGTGGCAGGCGAGTCGAGTTCCCAAAGCCGCTGAAATCCAGCCTCCGGAGAGAAGAGGATCTGTTCCTGTGACCCGGGCCTCTCCAGCCACACAAGAAAACACTTTCGCATGTGAAAATATGTGTACCCAGAAGAAAAATGTATTGCTCAGTGGTTATTTCCTAAACACATGAGACTTAAGGTCCTTGTGCGTTTCGTGTGCGTTTTTTCGTATTCGTCATTTTGTGGCTCTGAATTGTCAAAACAGCATTCAAAATGCTAGCAAAGGGACCCAGAAGGGAATTTTTTTATGACGGACAAAAGTTTCGGAGGCAGTGTGTAAACGTGATTCCTTTAAGGTCCTTGCACATTGAGTCCGAAATTCTCGTCCGAAATTTTCGCACATTCGTCCGCCATAAAAAAATTTGGATTGTGTTCAATTTTCTGCGTTTTTCACATCCGTAGCAAGCATTTTGAATGCTGTTTTGACAATTCAGAGCCACTGTACAAGCGAACCCCAAAATCCAGAACTGTTCAGGATCAATTGGTTCACAATATTGGTGGTCTTCTTTTTATATAATGTGGCTCCATCGCTAGCAAAGGATCAAACTGAGCCACTGACATCCTGAAGTAAACTTTGAATCTCTCAGGATAATCCCACAGTGAACTCTCCTTCCTCTCTACGCAATCTCAGGATTGGAAGGACCCAATATTTCCTCTTTCTTTTTCTCTTTTTAAGAAGAGAGAAGACAACAAAATCATCCTCATTGCTTGAAGACTCCATCTTGTATTGTTTTGCAAAATTCTACTAAATTTCCTTTGGAGAAATAAAACTAGAGACAAGTGAGACAAGAAATATCTGAGAAAAAATGAATCAAAACTGAAAAAGTGGTAGAAGAAACAGGTCCACATCTGACCTGGATACGGCCTCGGTATTTGGCATATTTACAAAAAAATTATTAATTTGGTCAGTGAAAACAATTGAAATCTTTTCTTTGTACGTTTGCCAGTTAAATAAAGGTTCAAGAAAATTAACAAATCACAGATCCTTGATTTTATTGCATTTTACAAAATGTCCCAACTTTTCTGGAAACAAGGTTGTATTTTGACCTGCTGAGAATTCGTGAAGAGCTTATGAAATGTGTAAAGAAATCAAAACAGTGCCAGGAATCCCACAAACACACAAACACAGATCTGCTGCGAGGAGACAGTTCTGATGCCTGTACTGAACTGAGATGGGCAAGATCGCGACTATGATGAGAAAAAACAGGTACGCTTGAGCATTCTGCCCTTTTTAGGGTCGCATCTTGTGCCATCATGTCCCGTTTTTGGTTCGTTTGGTCCCTGTTGCATTCATATTTCAGTCGAACCGCACCAGAGTTCGTTTGGAAGTGGGATTCACCATCATCTGCCATATTAAAATGCAGAAGTGTGCAGCACTTAAGGCCTCTATACGCTCAAGTTTTCCTAATCGACTTCTTATTTCTAAACTGGAGACATATCACAGTCCTGAAGCCCACCGGCTCCTGCGCTTTTCATTTTAATGGTGAGATCTTGATGTCAGCAGTTAGTATATTGGTGTGAGTGGCCTATTGATTATTGATTTGTGTTCATTGATTGAGGTCTCAGGGGAGCCTAATCCGTTTTGATGCATTTGAATACATCCATTCATCTTCAGATGTTCTTGCGCCTGCAGGCTAATGAAAATAGATGGTGATCTGAATGTGCAAGCCGCCTTTTTGATTTATTTTTTTAATTGATATATCTGCTTGGAAAGGGTCGGCTGCCGAATGACAATTGACTGCGCTGTCAACATCTGTTTTTTCCTGCATTAAAGAGCATCTTCTGATGGACTTAGAGGTTGTTTGGATCTGGCATATATATATATATATATATATATATATATATATATATATATATATATATATATATATATATATATATATATATATATATATATGTATATGTAAATATGTTGGGCTATTTATAAATGGACAGTTATGAAGATTATTGAATATTGATGGGTTACATGGGAGCAGGAAGTCTTTATATTGCTCTCTTGATTTTCAGAATATGTATGCAGGCATATTTTCTCATGAATGGATTTGTAGGTACTAAGGTACAAAACAGTTGTAATTTATTTTTATTTACTTTACTGTAGTGCATTCTTTAGATTCTTATTATAAGTCTGTATCACAGTAAACAAATTATTGAAATAATATTTTTATTTAAATAAGCATAGCACAATAAATGCAACTATGATGTTACAATAACACTTAAGTTAGTGTCCAATTCTCACTATTAACTTGCATATTACTAGTATATTGGCTGTTTATTAGTACTTATAAAGCACATATTAATGCCTTATTCTGCATGATCCTATTTTACATCCCTTAATCCACACAATACCTAAACTTAACAACTACCTTACTAACTATTAATAAGCAGTAGTTAGGAGTTTATTGAGGCAAAATTCACAGTTAATAGTTAATAGTGAAAACTGGACCCTAAACTAAAGTGTGACCAATATGATAAACATTAAAATTGGGATTTTTTAAACCTACTATTAAACAATGTGTATTGTGAAAAGCACTACATTAATAATTTTGACTTGACAATTAATGAATAACTGAATTAATCTGTATTCTTGATGGGTTTATCTGGAGAAAAAAATGCTTTACAATTCTTGAGAAATCTCATCCGCAGACTTCACTGTGATGATTAGAGATTATGCTCAGAATAAAGACTGTCATGTTATATTGGTGTTTTGGTTTGGTTTTCATGGACTATCATTTATATCACTTTATTTCCTGTGTTTCCTTCCATTGTCCGTTGTTCTAGATTGTGTTCATTTGTAGTCATGTGTATTCATTATTTCATTTATTAGTTCACACCTGTTTCGTTTTTAGTTCATTAAATTCAAAAACATTAACTGTGTATATATAGCCTTCTGTTCCCTTTCAGTCGATAACGTCGGACATAGTCGACGTCGACTAAACGGGATCACGCCAGGGAGCCAGTCATCTACGAGTACTATTGAACGAGCCAATGCAATTTCCGTGCGTGACTTACATCACACACTCTGCGGGTATAAATACGGAAGTGGATGCACGCACTAGTTGCCTTTCGCTTCAGAGCCGATCGTCATTGTCGGTGTTCTTCTGGAAAGACTCTCCCAGTGCTGGTGGTTTCTACAGTGCAGTGCAGCGGTGGTCGCGAGCTTTGAGCTCTCAACTGCTGTTTTAACAGCAAGCAAATTTTTGTGTTTGTGTGTGTGTTGACGGCTGGTTGAGGGCGAAAAAGTGAGTGCTTCACTGTTTTCAGTTCGCTGAACTCAGTGTTGCCGCGGTCATTCCCTGTGTGCTCCGGCACTGGTGACGGGTCCCATTTCTAAAAGAGCAACACGGTTGCGTCTGCGTCTTTTTCAAGATGCCATTCCATCCGTGCGTTTCTGGGTACGGTAGGGCTCTGTCCCCCTCTGACGGTCACGAGAGTTGCATCACATGTTTGGGCTTAAAGCACGCTGAGGCAGCTCTTGTGGATGAGTCATGTTCCCATTGCGGGAATATGACCATCTCGGTGCTATGGTCGAGACTCGCCTTCATCCGCAAAGGTAGAGTTCCCATCCCCAGGCCCCGCTCTAATGTCCCTTATGGGTTATCTTCCCAGAAGAGCTCTGGAGTGCCGTCTGGGCTGGGTGACCTGAGGATCACAGTGATGGGTAATCCGCCCGGCAAAGCCCCGTGGATCCCTCACTCCTCTCTTGCACCGCAGCGGGTGGAGCTCCCCGATGAGCGTGCTGGTCCCTCTGTGGTGGACCGACCAGCCGTCTCGTTCGGGGCCCCTCCAGGAGGACAGGATGTCCATTGCAGCATCAGATGGGGAGCTGGGCTCTGGAGATGACGACTCGGCTGTGCGGCCTCCCTCTGGGAGACCAGCGTTGCCCGAGCCGGATTCAGAGATGGCAGCTATGCTCAAGAAGGCCACCGAGGCGGTAGGGCTCGAGTGGAACCCTTCACCGTGTCCAGAACCGTCTCGGTTGGATGATTGGTTTATCAGAGCGGGTCAGTCTGGTTCTCAGCCCGCTGCTCCGGTACCTTTCTTTCCTGAAGTGCATGAGGAGTTGGCAAGGGCATGGATGGCACCTTTCTCTGCCAGGGAGTAGCTCCTCCCCCTTCACTACCCTTGACGGGGGAGCGGTAAAGGGTAACGAGGCTATCTCTCCAATGGAGTGGTCTGTTGCGATGCAGCTGTGTCCAGCAACCGCAACCTCATGGAACCTCATGGATCCTCGTCTCCCCTCTAAGGCCTGTAAGTTCTCGTCCATTCTCATGGGCAAGGCTTACAAAGCCTGTGAGCAAGCCGCTTCCTCTCGGCATACCATGCCGTTGCTTCAGATCCACCAGGCCCAGGCACTCATGAGCATGCACGAGGGTAGCCCAGACCGTAAGCTCATGGGTGAGCTCCGCACTGCAACTGACCTCGCCCATACTCGGGGCATGAAGGTTGCAGCTCGCGCGATCGGTCTAGCGATGTCCACCCTTGTGGTCCAGGAGCGTCATCTCTGGCTCAACCCGGCGGATATGAGAGAAGCGGACAAGGTTCGGTTCCTGGACTCTCCTATTTCCCAGGTTGGGCTGTTCGGTGACGCGGTTGAGAACTTTGCCCAGCAGTTCTCGGCTGCCCAGAAGCAGACGGAGGCCATCCGGCACATCCTGCCCAAAAGACCTGCTGCTGCCTCCACCCGGCCATCGGTGGCAGATCCTCTGTCCTCTCGTCGCCAAGGGCGCCCGCCTGCAGCCACCTCTGCTCCCGCTGGACCGTCGCAGCAGCCTCCACCCAGGTCTCAGCGTGGAGCCGGCCGCAGAAGGTGCGCCCCGCCCGCTTCAGGTGCTGCCAAGCCAGGTGGCAAGCGACAGCGAAAGCATTAAACCTGAGGCGGGCCACCCAAAGATGGAGGAATGGACTTGAGATGGTCCCCGACCACTCCCTTCACTCGTAAGAGGACCGAGTGAAGTTTTTGTGTTTGTGTGTGTTTGTTCCGCTGCTGGTTCCCAAAAAAGCGGAGCCAGCGGCACACACATATTCAAAGAAAGAACAATTTCTACTTTCCTGGGCCCCAAGAGGGCTAGTCGGCATTGTGTGACCCTGTAAAGCCTTGCACCCCCAACCCCCCTCTTGTTCGCCAGCCGGCACCGGATGCGGTTCGAGGACCCGGTCATCCGCCTTCTCACGCATCCCTGGCCGTCTCGTGGAGACAGGTAAGAGTCGTGCACCACACTCAGACCCTGCTTCGGGGCGCCTCCGGGCCTTCCGAGCCGGGTCCCTGTCCTCCACCCTGCTGCCCCACCTTGGGTAAGTCTGTGGTTCCCTGGCCCCTGGCCCGGTTCCTAGAAGCCAAAAAGATGCTTCCCAACCGGTCCAGATGGCCAAACTATACCACCAGACTCAGCTTGTGATTCGTTTCGCTTGGCTTCCGCCCTGGCTCAGTGATATTTATCACACCTAGGTGTTGAGCTAAAATGCTCCTAAGATTAGTGATATTCATCACACCTACGTGTTGAGCACTGCTCCTGTTCTGTGTGCGCACGTCACAGTCCTACTGGCGAAGGACGTTATGTAGCCTCTTCCTCCAGCCGATATGAAGACCGGTTTCTACAAACCCGTACTTCATTGTACCCTAGATATGTGGTGGGTCATGGCCATCTTGGACCTGTGTCAATTGAAACGGGCCCTTTTTCGAAAGCCTCGCTCAAGTTGCTAACACAGATGCATTTTCAAATGCTCCGTCCCCAAGGTGGGCTGCAGCGTTCGACCTGAAGGACAGTACTTTATCCTTCCGCTCCACAGTCCATTCTGTGTTCTTGCGTTCGAAGGTGCGAAGTATCAATACAAGGTCCTACCCTTCGAGTGCTCCATAGCCAGTTGGGTCTTCAGGTCAACTGGGAGATAGTAATCTCACCCACGGGCTGAGTATCTCTTTTTCAGTTTGGAGAAGGACTTGGTCCAACACGTCTCTTCAAGAAGAGTGTGTTCAGCGGGTGCTATGTAGAAGTGAGAAAGGGTCCCCACTGAAAGAACTTTCAGAGGCTACTGGGGCATATGGCAGACGCAGCCACTTGGCTTCCTCCATATGAAGACCGTTTCAGCAATAGCTTCATGATCGAGTCCCGAGGTGACCGTGGCAGAGCGGCATGTCCTGTGTGACAACAGATCACCCCGGCCTGCCGCCAAACCCTTAGTCCGTGATCAGACCTTTCGTTTCTCCGAGCCAATCCGCTCCAAGAACGAGGTCCACTAACACCGTCTGAGGGGCCATGTACAAAGGGCATACTTTAACGGAGGCCTGGGCGACCTCTGACTGCATTGGTATTCGTGCTTCGAGTTGTTGCACTTCACTTCGCTTTGAGCCACCGCTGCTCAGCGAGCTGGTACTGGTCTGAGCATCGCGACCGTTGCGCTAAACTTCCCTCGCATGTCACAACTCGCCCGTCACCTCCTCCTTGGAGTCAGAAGCTTCTGAGGTCGCTTCAATCCACTATTTTCTTCCGGCCTGCTCAATCGTGCCGCCGATGAGCCCCACGACGGCTATGGCCAGGGAGAGTGGAGACTCCATCCCCTGGTGGTCCCGCTGGTCAGGAACCACTTTGGGGCCGCACAGTTACATCTGTTGCCTCTCCGGTTTCGTCCCTCTGCCAGTTGTGCTATTTCTGTCTGAGCGGACAACCCTTGGACAGACACTGGCTCGGGGCTCCACAGAAATGCATTCCCCAGTGAGCCTTCTAAGAAAGTGGTTATGCGATTCATTGTCGTTTAGTGGCTGCTCAAGTTCAGTGATTTTCATCACACTCACATGTTGAGCAGAAATGCTCCTGAAAGCTCAGTGAAATTTATCACACTCAGGTGTTGAGCAGAAAAGCTCCTGAGGCTCAGTGAAATTCATCACACTCACGTGTTGAGCAGAGATGCTCCTGAAGCTCGGTGAATTTCATCACACTCAGGTGTTGAGCAGAGTTGCTCCTGAAGCTCAATGATCTTCACATGTAGTGTTAAGCAGTGCTCCTGTCTTGTGCACGGATGCCGCTTGCACCTTTTGTGCTAGGTCAGGAGTGGAGCAGGTCTTGATAGTTGCCCCTTATTGGCCCAACCAGACCTAGCTCCCCTTGACAGCCCTCCTGACTTCCCCTGAATACATTTCAGGGATGGGCATGATGGCACCCACGTTCAGACCCCTGGAGAGATTCCAGGCTGGTCCTAATTGGATGCAGAGGTTCAGGTGGCTACCACAGGAACATGTGGTAGTTACCATCATTTCTGCAAGCACCCCCTAAAGATAGGAAGTTGTGCTTACACCAAAGATAAGTGGAACCTATTTGTTGAGTGAGTCTCTCTCCGTGAGGAGATCCTGAGAGCGTTCGGTCATTCAGTGCTCTCTTTCCAGCAAGATGAGTTGGAGTAGGCGGTTTCCTCCACCCTCAAAATGATGTTGCCTCTGTTTTCTTGACGCACATCATGATGCAGAGCATGGAAAGCACGTCTGGTCATCAGGTTCCTGAGGGAGCAAGGGCATTGCCTTGTGCCCCTCTTTATCCTCTTGAGCCTTATCTCTGGTGCTACTGCACTGCAGAGACCAACCCTAGGCCACTGCTGTGAGTTAAAAATTCTGTTAAACAGTTCTCCTGCTCGCCTGGTCTCTACTAGAGGGTAGGGACTTGCTCGCTTTTGGTCAACGAGTTGTGCCTGGAATTCGGGCTGGCTAACTCTCACGAGCTGAGACCCCGGCCTGGATATGTGCCCAAGGTTCCTAACTCTCCATTTGGGACCAGGTGGTGAGCCTGCAAGCGCTGCCCCGGAGGAGGCAGACCCAGCCCTTCTCTGTCTGTCTGCTTCATTGCGGGTTATGTGCACAGAACGCAAGCCTTTGGACCTCAGACCAGCTCTTATCTGTTAAGGAAATCAGCAGAGATGGAAGGCTTTTTCCAAGCGAGGTTGGTCCACTGAATGGTGGATGCCTTCATCTTGGTGAATATTCCGAGATGCACATGTCCACTTAGCTGGTGAGCTCCTCTTAAATGAGTGTTTGCTCCCGCCGAGGCGTTGACACAGAGTGCTTCGCTGACCGATATTCTAGAGTTGGGGGCTGGGCGAAACCTTAGTCGAACCGCTGCTTCCTGTGGGCTCCCTTCTCATGAAGCCAGTTTCACCGTGAGCCCGGTTCGAAGTGTCAGCTTGCTGCGCCATTCCCCACCTATGGACTGGATATGTGCGCCATTTCAGCTCCAGTTGAGTTCCCTTTAACTGAACTCTGTTAATTTCCTCTACACCCCTCCGACATGGGACGTGGCGGAACGTCCGGTGTTAGGCCTGCCACTTGTAAGCAGCGTGGAACCTGTGTTAGGCTGGGTCCATATGTTGTGATCCCTACGGTGACCCCATATGTGTACTCTTCCACGGCACGGCTCCCTACAGCGAGGCCGTGTCTTCCCTGCCGTCACTGTCCGGTGAGTCTCTGCCCTGTCATAGGCTGGAGCCACCCAAGTGACATTCCATATGTCGTACTGCCCGGTCATCCGCCCAGTTCATATGTGTATTCTCCACGTTACCTCCCTTTGGGTAAGATGTGGCTTCCGCAGTGTCCCTTCCTTCCATGTACAGGGAACGCTTTCCCAGTGGTCCTGTAAAAAAACATGGAAATAATTTGTCATTTTATCCTATTGTTTTGGTTCTTCTGCTTTTATAATCTTTAAGGACCTTTGAAATAACTGAAATCCTTTGGTGAAGTGATATGGAACTGTAATGCGGTCAAAACCTGCGGGGACAACTTTATCCACAACGTTCGTCAACCAATCAGATTCAAGCATTCAACAGCCCCATAGTATAAAGTTCACTAAAACTAAAACCATAAAAAAATGACGAAATAAAACATATATAAAACCCTTACTTTTTTAATTTAATTTTCATTTAGTTTAATACAGTCTACTTAAATAACTAAAACTGGGTAACACTTTATTTTGATGGTCCCTTTTGAACATTCTGTTAACTATAAGTAACTTTGCAACTACATGTCAACTAACTCTCATTAGAGTATTAGTGGACTATCTGCTTTATATCTGAACAAACACTTTATTGTGATGGTCCTCCAACAGACACTCTACTGACTATAAGTAACTTTGCAACTACATGTCAACTTATTCTAACCCTAACCCTACCAGTCTACTAATACTCTACTAATACTCCAATGAGAGTTAGTAGACATGAAGGTGCAATGTTACTCATAGACAACAGAATGTGTTAAAGGGACCATCAAAATAAAGTGAAACCTAAAACGGAAATAGAAATCAATTCAAACTATAAAGATATATTAAAAAATCTAATAAAAATGACAAAATCACAACAAAAATTTCTAAACCTAATAAAAATCAAAATGAAAACAGAACATATAACAGTAAACACTAATTCAAAATATAAAAAAACCTCTATAATAGCATCTCAGTGATCCTGAAACAACACTTGCAGAGAGAGAGAGAGAGAGAGAGAGAGAGAGAGAGAGAGGAGAGAGAGAGAGAGAGAGAGAGAGAGAGAGAGAGAGAGAGAGAGAGAGTGAGAGAGAGAGAGAAAGAGAGAGAGAGACAGACAGATTTTCTCCAGACCCCGCGCATCAGCCACAAACGCATGTGGGTATTACTTTTAATACTGTTCTGGATAGAGGAGAGTGAAATAATGTGGCGTTTAAGCATCCATTGATTTTGGAATTAAAAAGTTAGTTTGCAAAGATTTACTGTGGGGGTTGAACGGCGGAGCTCTTTATCAGGGCAGCAAATGGGCGGTTATACGCTGTCCGACAGAGCCGCGATTGAGAGATCGATAGCTGTGTGATTTAGTAACTGGGCTACAGCTAATCAATAAGTATAAAAGTAAATGAAATATGCATTACGGGGATTTTATTACAGGGGGTTAGCAGAGGGAGAATAACCATTGAGCCATTTATTTTATACCTATTGATTGTACAACATAGAGACTCGCCGTAGCTCAAGCGAACCCCTTCACAAATTCATCGCAAGTGTCTTGTGATTTATTGCTTTTGAGGTCAGGCGGTGCGTAGACAGCTAAAAACGGCTCTGACGGGGTCCTAGTTTAGCACGAGTGAGGGACTATTTGGCCACTAGTGTTTACCTGGACTCGGTTAAACATCAGGCATATCTGACACTATTACTGTGGGAAAACCCACTGGACACTGGCTTTGAACTTCCAATGTAAATGTTACAGACATACAGACAGTTCAAACGCTCGCAATAGCTTTTATGATTAATGTGCTGTGTTATTATTCAATCCGCAACAGACAGTCATTCAACCGTAAATGGATATTCTGTCATCATTACGCCTAAATGCTGTTACTTACACTAAAAGGAGACATTTTGTGTTAATTTTCCTCACAAAAACAGATTATAATATCCAATTCACCATTATTTAGTCAGCGTTCCAAACCCACATGACTTTCTTTCTTCTTCAAAAGGACAAACTGAGCTGAATGATTTCTCATTGAGTGAATGCAGATGGATGCTGTCAAGCTCCAAAAAACACAAATATCACGTGAAATATCATTTGACCTGAGCGTAGCCCTTTTAAGTCGACTTTATGATTTCTTTGAGGAATAGACCTAGATTTAATTTGCTATTTGCTGACAATTTCATTCACAACTGAGAGGGGTTTTTTTTGTCACTGTTTTGTCCATTGTTTGTGTAACCAGTCACAACATTTCTCTATCCCACACAAAGCTGGCTGATTTCAGAAGAGTCTGACAACAGTTATGATACGTGTATGACAGTTTTGTGGAGCTTGACAGCACACATCCTCCTTCATGGGCATCATAAGGAAAAGAGCAGCTTGAACATTCGGATCAATTTCTCCTTTTGTGTTCCACAGACGAAAGAAAGTGGGTCTTGTGCATTTTGACCATTTCATTTCTTATTTGGAAGGGAATGACAACAAAGAAAAGAGGGCTTTTTTTTTTGGCTCGATTTTTCCTTTTTTGTTTGTGGTTTACAAATCAGTTTATGGCTTCAATATTTCATTGGCTCGTGTGGGCGGCACTGAAACGCCCCTTTCCTCTGATTGGTCAAACTATGTTGTCTTCTGTATGGTATTAATTCACTACCACTGTCTTTACACTGTAATAAAATATTATCGGGAACCACCACTTACTCTTAAAGGGATAATTCTCCCAAAAATGAAAATTCCATCATTTACTTGAAATGTAACCCTTCCGATTTCATAACAAATAAATTGTTTTAAACCACAAACAAAAAAGCAGAGATTAAGCCAAATCTCATTTCTCAAATTCTCATTTAAAAAAAAAAAAAAAAAAAAAAAAAATTAATGAAGGTTTTTTTGGGGAATTTTATTTCACTGATATTTGTGTCATGGAAATACTTTGTCTAGTGTTAGTCTTCTGTTTTGCATTTTGTTCATGTACGACCAGGACCAGGACAAACACTGCTTAAACACATCAATCTGAATCATTCTGAAAATGATTTTAAAGATCCTTACCCAATAATTGTAAATGACTGGAAATGTTTTGGAAAAGTCCTGAATATTGATTGGTGAATTAATAGGAACTCTGCATTTTTTTTTTCAAGTTTTAGTAATTTTGTTAAACGTTTTTGTTATTTTGTTTTTTTATATATCTAGGCTATATAGTTTTTATTAAGTTTATTTATTAGTTTTAGTTCATTTAGTTCAACTTATAACTTAAACTAAACAGAAATAAGAAATGTTGCCTTGTCAACTAGCTGAAATAAAATAAGTTTAAGCTTTTTTAATGTTTTATTTTATTTCAGTTAATGTTTATTTCATTTCAAGTAATGAAAATGTTTTATGGTTTTCATCCCATGTGTTCAAGAGAACAAAATCATTACTTCCTGGAAAATTGTTGCAAAATATCAGTATTAAAACTGTACGTTTCTACAATCGGCTCTTTTTCCCTCCATCATAAATGAGTTTGTCTCAGAGCATCAGACGAAACACAATAAACACTGTCATGTTCTCTTGCGTTCGGATGCTGGTGTTTGTGAACACAATCATGTGAGACGCTTCTGGAGGGAATTAAACCAAATCATTCTGATCACACACTTTGACTCAGGCGGTTCAGAAACACCAAACCAACATTTGAGATGCTGCGATGCCATTGGTCCACTGGTTACTCCAGCTATCCAATCACAGCCGCTGCTGAGTCAAAGTCACATGAGTTTATTGTTGTGCATCCAGGGATTTATTCAGTAAATGTGTTTTTCTTTTTATCGTATAAAAAAATGATCAGCCTCGATTAAATTTTTTTAATGTTCATTTTTAGAACTATGTGCATCTTGGTGTTTTCATCCAGCATTTTTCAAGCAATATCCCAAAATTCGCATGAAAATAACTGGATAGAAACAGCTTTAAGCCTTGAATGTAAGTTGCTTTGAATAAAAGCATCTGCCAAATGCATAAATGTAAAATATCTATAGGGGTATAAAATATTTATCTATATTGTGTCTTCAACACATTAACATTTACATTAATCTTCATTATAGCAGCGCTGCCGCTGCACACGGCTCTGTCTCCAGCACCACGTGTGCCTTAATGCACATTTGAAGACAGAACGTTTAGCATAGCATCTCAAGACATCTGAATCCATGAATCATAAACGTGATGATCTGTTTACAGCCTTCTGAGCATGCAAAGTAATTCACAGAGGACGAGCGCTCTTATAGAGAGGAGTGTTTGCATAACCCTCTGTACGTACAGGCAGATCACGCTGACAAGAGCACACAGGTATTAGAAACGACACCAAACATCAGTCCTCTGGCCCGTTCAGACCGGCCCGCCTGCCCCTCTTCATTACCCTGAGTGTTTCGGGCCTTTGTAACGCTGCTTTCAGGATTGAAATCAAAATTGGTTTGTCCAGCTTCCACTGTCCGCACCTCTTCCCTGCGCCGGGTTTGTCATGTAAATAACAAATGCACTCAGTGTGGTGATTTACCGTGGGCCGCTGGCCTCTGATGTATATTAATATTGCTGCACGTTTCACTGTACTACAGTCCATCATTCATTTGGATAAAAGAGGAGGAATTTAAAAACGGCCAATGCAGTACAATGGGGATACAGATTGCATCCATTTATTGTGCTGAGTGATGGAGCGGCTGCCCACTCTGTCCTTCACCTTCCTAAGATCCGTGCAGCTTCCCATAAAACCTAAAAAAAGAGACAGCCTTTGCCCCTCGCTCTCCCTCTACCGATGGAATACCAACCAATTGTTTCTACTGCACAGATTTACTTAAAAATAGGGATTATTAAAAACTACCATGCAAAACATCTGACCTCCTGGCAACAAGTCTGGTGCACATTGCAACATATTTACCTTAACTTTATTACATATAGCAGTATTCTTATATTTGTCCAACTTAATTGAATTACTAAGGTTTCATTTTTTTATATTTTCATTGGTTAGGGTTACGAAATATATTTAAATACTTTGTTTAATTAATTGTCTTATACTGGTCCAGTATAAGTTTATGTTTGTATTGCTTTATGTAGTTCCAACTAAATTTATGAATTTAATTAACTATTGAATTTAATTATGAATTTAATTTTCTAATATCTAAGATCTAATAAACTTGTGTAGGAAATGTATGTAGACTGTAGGATGATGACACCTATTGAATCGTAGGCTACAACGCAAGTTAATATAGAAGAATAAAATGTCACCCGTATGCACTAGTGGTAAACAAATAGAGCAAAATGAAAAGGATCTATTTGCAGCAGTGTCAAAATATTTAATAAACAAAACAGATCAACTTTAACATCACGGCGAGAACTAACAAAGAACAGAAAGAAACACAAGGCTTTGGCTAAATACACAGAACAAACCAACCAACAAAATGAACAACAGGTGTAACTGATAACCAAACAATGAATAACCAATGTAACCAACAGAAAACACAGGAAACTGAACTATAGTGAAAACCCACCCCATCATACAAAGAAAACAGATCTCCCGTAACATCTCCCCCCATCAAAGAGGAGGTCCATGTGCCTTATTAACCTTTACAAAAATAAGCAAAACAATCTAACAGAGGAGGGTGGGAGGGGGCTTGAGAGGTGGGCGCAGGCCAGGAACGAGAGATAAACGCAAAAGCCAGGGAAAAATAACCAACAGGGAAATTCAGGTAGGAGCTGAAGGTGATAGGAACCAGGGTGGAGAAGATGGTGGGAGGAGCCAGGGTGGAGAAGGTGGTGGGAGGAGTCGGAGTGGAGAAGATGGTGGGAGGAGCCAGAGTGGAGAAGGTGGTGGGAGGAGCCAGAGTGGAGAATATGGTGGGAGGAACCAGAGTGGAGAAGGTGGTGGGAGGAGCCAGATTGGAGAAGATGGTGGGAGGAGCCAGAGTGGAGCAGGTGATGGGAGGAGCCAGGGTGGAGAAGATGATGGGAGGAGACAGAATGGAGAAGATGGTGGGAGGAGCCAGGGTGGAGAAGATGGTGGGAAGAGCCAGAGTGGCGAGGATGGTGGGAGGAGCCAGAGTGGAGAAGATGGTGGGAGGAGCCAGGATAGAGAAGGTGGTGGGAGGAGCCAGAGTGGAGAAGATGGTGGGAGGAGCCAGAGTGGAGAAGGTGGTGGGAGGAGCCAGGGTGAAGAAGATGGTGAGAGGAGCCAGATTGGAGAAGATGGTGGGAGGAGCCAGAGTGGAGCAGGTGATGGGAGGAGCCAGGGTGGAGAAGATGGTGGGAGGAGAGAGAATGGAGAAGATGGTGGGAGGAGCCAGGGTGGAGAAGATGGTGGGAAGAGCCAGAGTGGCGAGGATGGTGGGAGGAGCCAGAGTGGATAAGATGGTGGGAGGAGCCAAAGTGGCGAGGATGGTGGGAGGAGCCAGAGTGGAGAAGATGGTGGGAGGAGCCAGTGTGGAGAAGATAGTGGGAGGATATAAACATCATGAAACCAATATAACATAACATAGGCTGAAATATATAAGTTTTTAATGTTATTTGAGCATAAGAAATCACAGTGCTGATTCACAACACAATGCTACAACAAATGCTAAGCAGATTAATAAGCTATTAAAGGGTAACTAAACACTAAAACAACTTTTTTTAGTTAATGATCTGTAAGAATGGAGCTTCATAAATGCTGTTCATTGATTCCATTACTTTTTTTTTACATTTGGGTTTAAAGTGTTTTAATTCTACAATATATGGTGTAAAAATGTCTGAGTGCTGCCCTCTTCAGGTTGAACGGTGGCTACTGCAGTTGAATGATCCTATTGGAAGTTGTGGTACCCTCTGACGTCAGAGGGTACCAGCTAACCACGCCCTTGTCTACAGAGAGATGCGTCTCAGGTGCACGCCCCCCCTCCGCTGGGCTCTGCCCACTTTTCCAGCATTTTTCAAATATTGCCAGTGGGTGGAGTCAGGCTCTGACCAGGGGTTTAGTTACCCTTTAATAAGATCATACGAAATGAGATCACAGAGCCGGGCTATCTGTAACTCCCTAACCGGACCTCACCAGACAATGGCACTTTAGTTGCAGCCAGCATCACTGCCCCCTTCTACCCTGCGAATCTTGAGCCCCTGTAGCTTATAAAAGCAATAGAGTAAAATATTCCCGCGTGTAAAAATAACATTTTATTTTTGATTAACTAGAAACGATGTTTAATTTACAAATTGTTATTTTGAAATGTAAGTCAATGACAATTGTCTAAAGCCAGACCCAATAGTGCAAGAGACCCCGCCCCCTTTTGGAGATCTCCGATCTGCAACTATACCGACTTGATTCTGTGGTAGATTTTCCCCTGCGCACCTGACTTATAGCTACTCTGACCGTATAAAATGCCTAATCATTATTGTTACCTGACCGCATAATTCCGCCTAAGAGTCTCACACTGAGTCAAACAACGTCTCGTTCTTTTTTAAACACAATCACTTGCGAATAAAGTCTCTAGTGTTCCACTAAAGTGCTGCGCAGCATTAACAGACTTCATACAATGCTTTCGAATATGCTTTAATCAAAGCTGGAGGATCTCAGACAAATGTCAGAGATAATCCTAACAGCAAAAACTATTTTTATAGAATAGGAGCATGGCAAAGGTGACATGATTCATTCAAAAAAAGCAATTTTATTTATAAACAACTGAGCTACAGCAAGGCTCTTCTCGCTTCTTTGTTCACCTTCATACATGAAACAGACAAAACAAGATGACAACGCCTTTGGCGTTTTAATAACGCTTTTATCAAATCTCAACAGTTTCCTTTTCTAATGCTAAAGCGAATGTGAGTGGTCAACCACAAGCTTCACACAGATACTTCTGTGTTTTTTTCTACAATATTTTTCTACAATACGATTGGTTCTTCATATGTATAATCCAGCAAACCCTTCTGTTACTGGTAGAAACAATTTCTTGATTTACTTCACTTTGTTTCTCAAAGTCATAAGTTTATATGAAGACCTCGGATACAAAAGCCTCTAAAAGCCACTTTTGTCAAAAATGAGATAATAATATGGAGTGAATGCTCTCCGCACATAGTATATGCTCATCAATTACTTTCACTTCAAACTCACTAAATCCCAAACTCAGCCCATTCAGAAGTGCCGGTACTTGGGTAGAAACCTATACATAGGAGCCTGTAAAAATTGTAATATTAAACAAAAATTTTAGACGGACTTAGAGGCTTTTGCATCTGAAGTCTTCATATATTTAAACGTCTGTCTAGTTTCACTTCCCCTTTCGTTATATTTAGAGATGATTTTAAAGTTTCAAAAGCATATAATTGTTAATCCTGCAAGAAAAATAAATGTTAGTTATGATTAATTTGCAAATATTGCCACAGAGGGAACAGACTTTCCTTAAAAGGGACTTTTCCCATATATCATACATGTCCAAAGACATTTCAAACCCAGTGGTTGTTTTAGTTGTGAAGCTCGTTGTACATATGTTGCTGCAGTCAGTGAGATTTATCATGCGACGTCTTTCGTCCCGATGTCAGTTTTTCCTGCTGTATTAATCTTTACTTTAGCGTCTCACAGGAGTGGGGTCGCTCACTCTGAGAGATGTGGGTTTGATTGTTAAAATGGTAATTAGTGTCCTGCTATTAATTTGTGTTTGTGCACGCTCAGAGTAGACTATCGGCCGAATCCCTCGGAGAGAGAGAAAGAGAGAGAGAAAGAGAGAGAGAGAGAGAGAGAGTTTGAGTCTGGAGACAGTTTGATTTCCAGTGTTATTGTGTGTCGCTGTACCCAGCTGTGCTTCAGCCGAGTCTCTTTATCTCTTTAGCACTCTCAGGCATTGTGTTGAAGCTAGCTGTGAAAGAACTCATCAAACAGCCTCTCTGTTTGGGCTGGACAAACGCTCCATTTTACAGCCTCAAATTGGCTGTCAAGAGCAAATCTCACTGTCACCAGCCCAACAATACACATACACTAGCCCGAGCATCACGTATAACACAGTTCCCGTGCATGCTGAGACTATTATTCAACAGGCAAACGTGTGTTTGACTTCTATAATTCTGCTGAAAAGAACATTTTGAGCATGTGTCGTCGTGTTACAGGCAGAATGTCTGAGCTGTTCTTTTTCATTTAATAAAAGTGGAAGGTTATTTTTACTGACACACGTCGGAAAGACACCGTACAATGATCATAAAAATACATATGAAAAGTCATATGACTTGCACAAGCAAATGAAGTTTCTTGTCAGTTACTTGAAGCCTTGAGTGACAAAACATTTTTACACAAATGAGGTTTGAGGCTGAGGGGAAGATATGAAGTGAACTTAACTCACACAAACCATCATATGACTTCTCAACATGAAGTCATATGACTTTTTTTGTCCTTTTTGCAATGTTTTCAGAGTGACAACTGCACTTAAATGTAGGGCCCTTGTGAAAAAGTAGTACACTAGCATACATTTCAAAAGAGTACTTATTATGGAAATAATACTTTTTATGTGTTTTCGGGCACTTTGCATGCTGGTGTAAATATAAATAAAGTTTTAAATTTATATTAAATGCATTTAGCTAAACTTTAGAGTGCTTTTGATCTTTTAAAGTATGATTTAAGGACATATTTTTATTTAATTTCATAATTACTTTTAAAATATGTTTAATGTGTACTGCTGATACTGACAAGCATTTACGGTAAAACTACTGTAATTTAATTTTTCTTAAAATACGTCATGTATTTGTAATTACATATTTGTAATGATGAAGTTCCAATTTATTTAAAATATTAACTTTAAATGTAATATTGAATAGCACACCTCAGGCAAAATTATAAACTAGTACTTTACGTAAGTTAGTCAACACATCAAAATAAGTGTACTTTGAAGCACAACAAAAGATTATAAAAACAAAATGATTTAAAATGTACTTTAAAGTACAACTTATTACAAAGTGCACTTTTTAAAAGCATGTTAGCAATGTGTACTTTCTTTAAGTGTACTTAAGTGCCCTTTTTTGTCATTATTATTTTATTATAAAATAAATAAAATTAGGTGCACTTCTTCATCACACTTCATTGAAACACTGATGAAATGAGATTAGACACTCAGAAGAGGAGAGATGACAGTGTAATCGTGGCCTAAATCATTTGGTGTTTGCCTGTACAGGTACAGTGAAAAGCAGATTAACAGCACCTCAACCTACTAGCAAGGGCAGTTAAAGCACCACAGCAGCTTTGGGTTCTATTTTTGTGTGGTTGTTAACTCTTTCTGGCTCCCATTCTGCCCTTCCCTACCTCTCTGACTCCTGTTTTCCTGTTCTCTCATCCTCCAGTCTTTCTCTTCAATCTCCATCACCTCCACTTTGCCTCCATCCTTCTTTCTGGCCCTTGCACAACACCCTCTCTGCGGTGACAGATCACCTGCATCTGAAGTCCTGGTGTTCTCGCCCGGCGGTCCGTCCCCCCTCTCATTAATGCCCACGCCGGCGTGAGGGCCATATGGCAGCGCAAGACAAATAACGCCAGCGCTCAGCCATTGCTTCTGCTGACAGAATTGCAGCCCACCGCAGTATTTTGCCCTCAGCCGCTTCACTCCATGTACTTGCCACTCCTCACGCGTCCTTCAAAAGCCCACCGCTGAGACGCCTGTTGCGCCAAGCTCGTGTCCGGGGTCTGAGCTTTGGATAAGATCGTTCATGGGGTTTGAGCTAAGCCGGGGCTCAACAGTGCAAACATTTCAGTCACATTTGCCACTGAAAATTACTGCGTGCAATTATGAAAAAATATTTGTACAATAAAACCGGAGTAAAAACTACAAATCCCAATATGTATTTACACTGTGCAACATTTAATGTTCATGACACTTTAGAGATTGAACATTATGTTTTTGAACATTATGTTTTCACCTATATTTTAGGTGATATAGGTGAAATAGGTTATGATTATCTGCTGTTGTTTCTTTGCAGCCTGTCAAATTAAATTTGGGTTATTAAAAGTAGAGCCAGAAGGATTAGGATTTTGATGGAAGGGGGGGGGGGGGGGGGCACCGTTTTCTCAGAATATCTACACCATGTGTTATTTATTTTAAACAATAGTTTAAAGAAGAAGTTGTAACTTGTAAAGCTGTAGCAATCCAAGAGAGCAAGCAAGAAGACGGTTAAACTGAGTTTAAATGCACACAGATGGAAACGTATCGGTTACCTAACGTAACCTCGGTTCTCTCTAGATGAGGGAACGAGTATTGCGTAAGTTAGCTTACGCTACGGGAAAGATTCATCTTCTCGAGATATTGAAGCCAAAAATTATCCTTAATTTTGTATTTATTGTCAACGCAGTGCAGCAGCTAGCAGACCTAGAGCAGGCTGTCTAGCGTGCTCATAGGCTGCCCTGCGGGAACTGCAGCAGCCTACCACTGAGCCCGACGTGACGTCACGTCCAATGAAGGGCGCTCGCGCCTTCACAGCGTCTTAGCCCGCCAGAATGGGCGTGGCTTAGCGTATATAAACAGGGGTCGTAGGCTGTATTCTCTGGTTTTCAACGATTGAAGCGAAAAACGCACGTGGCGCGAGCACGGCAGGTTACGCAATACTCGTTCCCTCATCTAGAGAGAACCGAGGTTACGTTAGGTAACCGATACGTTCTCTTACGAGAGGTTCTCTCGTATTGCGTAAGTTAGCTTACGCTACTGGAACCCTTTGTCAATGCCGTGCGCGCCAAGCATCCACAATGAGTCCCAGGGCTTTCCGGGGAACCCAGATAAGTGGGAAATAAGGCGGCCAGCAGTGCGGGCCAGCACTTGTACATAAGCACTCATAGGGAATACAGAGCGGCGTCGCCGGTCTGCATAAGCATATAGCACATACCCAATAGTGCAGCTCAACCAGAAGAGCTAGTATGCGTGAGAGTAGCCTGCGCACGAACCTATCTGGACAGAACGTACATCTCACTTAAACTGACAGAAGTTTTGCCTGCAGAGCGGGAACTTCTAGGTTATAAAACCTGACAAAGGTGGACGGGGAGGACCAGCCCACCGCCACACATATGTCATGAATAGAAATTCCGCTGGACCATGCCCACAATGAGGCCATGCCTCTGGTGGAATGAGCCCTGATGCCCAGGGGGCATTGCAGACCTGCCGACGCGTAAGCAGCTGCTATAGCGTCCACAATCCATCTGGATAAGCTCTGTTTCGAGGCGGCGAGACCCTTGGTGCGCCCACCAAACGAAACGAAAAGCTGCTCCGAGCGCCTGAAAAGGGCGGAGCGCGCAGTGTAAGTCCTCAGCGCCCTGACCGGGCAGAGGAGATTAACGTCGCTCTCGCTATCGGATGAAAGCAGAGCCGAAAGCGAAATGACCTGCGCTCTGAATGGAGTGCCAATCACTTTAGGAAGATAGCCATGTCTAGGTTTGAGGATGACCTTTGAGTCATTTGGCCCGAACTCGAGACACGCAGCGCTGACAGACAGCGCGTGTAAGTCCCCCATGCGTTTCACTGATGACAGTGCTGTCAGGAAAACGGTTTGAGTGATAGGTACTTTAACTACACGGAGTCTAGTGGTTCAAAGGGGAAAGCTTTCAGGGCCTCGAGGACCAATGAAAGATCCCACATAGGAACCGACGGGGGGCGCGGAGGGTTCATCCTTCTGGCTCCTCTAAGGAAGCGGATGACAAGCTCATCTTTTCCTAGTGACCGGCCGCGCGTCGACTCAGCGAACGCAGCAACGGCCGCCACATATACTTTGAGCGTGGATGGGGATCTCCCCTTATCCAACAGCTCCTGTAGGAAACAGAGCAGCCGCGAGACCCCACACGTCCGCGGGTCCAGGTTTTTGTCGGTGCACCATTTGGAGAACACAGACCATTTAGACGCGTAAAGCTTTCTAGTAGAGAGAGCTCTAGACTGCGTGATTGTGTTCATCACTCCTTCTGGCAGGGCAGCGGGTACCCGTTGATCACCCACGCGTGCAGAGACCAGCGCTCTGGATGGGGATGGGGAAAAGAACACTGGGCAGTGAGCGTTGTCCTTTGATGCAAATAGGTCGACTTCCGCTTTGCCGAATAGGTGCCATAATTTCTGGACTGTTTGGGGGTGCAGGGACCATTCCCCTGAGGGAACGTTGTCCTTGGACAGCTTGTCTGGGCCGTCGTTCAGGTGGCCTGGCACATGTGCATTGACACACGGGCATTGAGCCAGCGTTGGAGCGGGCGCATGCGCAGTAGGCCCAGCTGAAGCACTGCTGCAGCTGAGGCCATACAGCCCAGCATCCTCTGGAATGTCTTCAGAGGGATGATGCTGCCCGTCCGGAAAGATGCGGCTAGGTGTCGAACACGGCGCGCGCGTTGTGTCGATAAACGAGCCGTCATGGCCACAGAGTCCAGTTCTATTCCTAGAAAGGAAATCGACTGACTGGGCACTAATGAGCTCTTGGTCCAGTTGACCGTGAGACCCAAGCTTTCCATGTGACTGAGGAGCACAGTTCTGTGAGATAGCAGTTCTGCCTCTGACTGTGCCAAAATCAGCCAGTCGTCCAGATAGTTCATAATTCGCAGCCCTTGATTCCTCAAGGGGGCGAGAGCCGCGTCCATGCACTTCGTAAATGTACGGGGTGCCAGGGACAAGCCGAACGGCAGGACGGTGTATTGATAAACCTGACCGTCGAAGGCGAATCTCAAGAATGGCCTGTCACGGGGTATTATCTGAATCTGGAAATAGGCATCTTTCAGATCGAGAGAAATAAACCAGTCCCTCGGGCGAACGTGCGGGAGGATTTTCCTGGTTGTAAGCATTTTGAATGGTCTTTTCATAAGCACCTTGTTCAAACGTCTCAGATCTAAGGTGGGTCTGAGGGCTCCGTCCTTCTTGGGTACGAGAAAATAATGGCTGTAGAAGCCTGACTCGCTCAGAGAAGGCGGTACCAGTTCTATGGCCCCTTTGCACAGCAGCTTCGCTATTTCTGCGCGGAGTAGATGTGCTACTTCTGCATTCACAGTTGTCGCGGTCCGTGCTTGAAAGCGCGGGGGACGGCGAGTGAACTGTAGCGAATAGCCGTTGCCTTATTGTGCTCAGCACCCATTCTGAAACCCCTGGAATGGCTTCCCATGCTTTTATATATGTAGCTAGGGGGCGAATGGTCTCCTGGTTCTGACCGCCGCATACTGCGGGGTTGAGAAACTGAATCGGAGGCGTGGACGCGCGTGCGCACCCTCTGTGCTTGCAAGGCGACAGCTCGCTGACCGCCGTGACATGCTGATACATAAGAGGCGTCCCGATTGCCGTGAATGGGGAGCGCCCTTCTATCACTTCGTGATGTGCGAGCGGAGCCTTGGGCGGAGTGTATGTTAGTAAGCGTGAGCGCTTTTGAGCGGGCACGAGACTTACACATGAATTTAACGTCCCGGCCGCTTTGGACGGGGAGCGTTTTATAATCGCCCTGCATTTTGTGACAACGCTTAGATGCACTGGCCGTGCTCGGGTGGAGGCTTGTGTTAGTAAGCGTGAGCGCTCACCGGCGGGCACGTGACTTACATTCATAACCTGACTGAATACACTTCTTACATTCAACACTCGAGCAGCTTTTGTCTGCTTTATAAGAGTGGGCTTTGTGAATGACACGGGAAATGTTGTGCTTGTGTGTAGGGGTGAACACTGGGGAGTGGGCACTTTTTCTACACTTAAAACACCCTCGGCGTGAGCCGGATAACCAGGAATTATACTCTTTATTAGGTTTCTCTGGGTCGCCGTAAAAACGGCGTTTGTGTGCAGGCGAGAGGGTTTTTCTACCGGCTCGTTGTCTGCTAAATGAACCACTGCAGTAGCCTGTTTGAAGGGGACTGACAGGGAGAAAAGCTTTGACGGCGGTCCGGCCGCAGCGGGACTCGGCCGTCTTTTCCTTCCTGATGATGCTAGGAAGGCTTTGTGTGCTCGGGCTTCAGCGCGATCCTTTGCCGAGGCCCTCTGGTGGGCGGCGGTCTGTGACGGCTGTCCGAGCGCGACCTAGGGCGGCCGCCCTGGCGTCGCTGTGAAGGCTGGCTAGGCTGCGATGGGTGCTGAGTGTTAGCTCGTGCAGGCGGCGGATCACGGGAGTGGCCTGTAGCGGAACTCGAGCGCCGAGGCAGGAAGAAATTCATGGCCTGCGTGGTCTTCTGAACCTCCGAGAAGCGGTCAACAAGCCCGCTCACCGCTGGGCCGAAGAGACCGGTAGGGGAAAGAGGCGCGTTGAGGAAAACGGCGCGCTCGGATTCCCTCATGTCGGCGAGCGTCAACCAGAGGTGCCTCTCTGTGACGGTCAACGCGGCCATAGCCCTTCCGATGGCTTGAGCTGTGGTCTTGGTAGCGCGGAGCGATAGATCCGTTGCGCTTCTCAAGTCAGTAACGGCAGCTGGGTCCCGGCCCTTCTCATCCCATTCGCGGAGGAGGTCGGCCTGTAGAATCTGTAGCACAGCCATCGAGTGCAGAGCTGAAGCGGCTTGTCCGGCGGCGGTGTATGCGCGGCCGACAAAGGCGGATGTGGCTCTGCAGGCCTTGGACAGGAGGGCAGACCTTGAGCGCCATCTCACGGAGGGCGGACAAAGGTGCGCTGCGACCGTCTCTTCCACAGGGGGAATGGCTGAATATCCTTTCGCGGCGGCGCCGTCCACCTGGGAGAGCGACGCGGAGAAGTGGGATTGGAGCCTCGTGGAGAAAGGTGCATTCCACGACTTAGCCAGTTCTGAGTGAAGTTCAGGCAGAAACGGGGCGGGCCTGGCTGCAGGCGCTTGACGGCGCGACTCTGAAGAAAGCAGCCGTCGAGCCTGTTAGGTGCGAGCTCCTTGGGCGGCGACCACTCGAGCCCGAGTCGATCGACAGCCTGAGAGAGGAGGCGCAACAGTTCAGCGTCCACTCCAGCCCGGGTCCGGCCGTATTCCTGGATCGAAGAGGCGGAGGAGTGGTGAGAGCCCGACCAGTCCTCGCTGTCCGATGCCAGGATGGAACAGCAGTCTTTAGTGGCCCGTTCCTCGGCCCCGTCATCAGAAGAGATGGCAGTGCGTCACGTGGGCGGCAGCTGCGCATCGGTGAGGAGAGGCGGAGAAGGCGAGAGAGAGGCTTGAGGGGGGGTATCCGGCGAGCGCGTCGCGGTGGCCACAGGCTCCGGCATCCTGAGGGAACGGCGCTTCTTTTTGCGCGGTCCCACAAAGGGTGGAGTGGGGTTGAAAGCTTCGACTCGAGCCCGCAGGGTCGATATCGGAAGCGCGTCCCGAACTCGCATCCTCCTGACGAGAGGGCGCGGGCTGCGTGTTCCTGGCCCAGGCAGAGAGCGCAGATCTCGTGGCGGTTTCCGTCGCTGAGCGTGGCTCCACACGAGCCGCAGGAAATGCGAGGCATCTTGAAAAAGACGCTCGCTGCTCTTTTAGAGTGAGAGAGGTAAAAAAGGATACGTCGCCGGATAGCGTAGCTGGCACGGATGGCTGAAGGTGGCGAAGACAGCCGGCTTCTTCAGGCGCTGTCCTAAGCTGGCTAGTCGCTTTTTCGACGGCGGCGGCTTCTCTCGGATCCAGCGATGCGAAGAGCTTCGCTGAAGAAGTGAAAATCAGAGAATACAGCCTACAAGCCCTGTTTATATACGCTAAGCCACGCCCATTCTGGCGGGCTAAGACGCTGTGAAGGCGCGAGCGCCCTTCATTGGACGTGACGTCACGTCGGGCTCAGTGGTAGGCTGCTGCAGTTCCCGCAGGGCAGCCTATGAGCACGCTAGACAGCCTGCTCTAGGTCTGCTAGCTGCTGCACTGCGTTGACAATAAATACAAAATTAAGGATAATTTTTGGCTTCGATATCTCGAGAAGATGAATCTTTCCCGTAGCGTAAGCTAACTTACGCAATACGAGAGAACCTCTCGTAAGAGAACCAAGCACTACACACTCTTACACAATGTTAAAACTACACAAGAAACTGAGGAAAACCAAGGGCTTAAATACATTAGGGAGGGTAATCAATAGAACAGGGAACAGGTGTGTAATTCAGTTAGAAACCAAGGCAATTAACAATGAATGAGAACACTGCAAACAGGGACAGGGAAAATCAAACTAAGGTTACGTTTACACGACAACAATATGCTTTAAACTGAGAAGTTTCAAGCATACAGACGACACTATTGTCAAAACGATTCCTGTTCACACGAATCAGCTAAAACGGCTAAAAACGCTGTATTCTGCTGCCAGGCCATTAGATGGCTATGAAACAGTATAGATTGAACACGTAATACGCATGTGCATGACGTCATAATCTTCAGAGATTCACGTTTTTGTTGTTTACATGGAGGCCACTTTCAAAAACGTGCACTTTGAAACCCGTTTTCAAAAGTTTGTGTTTTTAGATACCCAAAACGCTGTTGTCGTGTAAATGAACGGCCAAAACGAATAAAAAGATTTACGTTTTTTGTTGAAAATGGTGTTGTGTAAACAGTCAGGTAAAGTTTACTAGTGATGGGAAGTTTGGATCATTTTACTGACTCTCTCGTTCGATCTCGTTCATCAAAATGAACTAATTTGGCTTTAAATGTTATACTTTTAACAGCCAAATTCTCCGAACATCCACCTACGCAATCTTAATCAAATTTTGAAGTAAAAAAATCATTATAATGAAGCCAAAGATAATTTAGAGGGAACATAAATATTTAATTTACCTTCTGAGTCTTTCGTTCATTTGTCACGTGACAGATGCAATGAACGGATCGTTCATAAATGACCCATCACTAACGTTAACAGAACAACAATGTACAAAAAATGGAGAAGTTTTTTCTTTGCATTTTTTATTATTTTTTTGCATACAGATGACACCATTGTCAAAACGTTCACACAGATCCGCGCTGTATTCTACTGAAAGGCCAGGAGATGGCAATGTCACTTTGTACAGAAACACTATGCGCCAATACTGTAGACTGAACGCGTAATACGCATGACCTCACAATTTTTACAAATTCGTGTTTTTGTAGTTTACACAGAGATGATAATGGTATAGTTTTCAAAATCTTGCCTTTTGAGACCTGTTTTCAAAAGTTTGCATTTTCAGGCCCTTAAAATAATGTGTAAATGAATAAGCAAAACACATAAAATGTTTCCAGTTTTTAGTTGAAAATGGTGTTGTCTAACCGGCCCCTACAACACAAATGAACTAACAGAACTAAATATAATCCTTATAGAAGTAAATATTAAATGACTTGCGTATAATACATTTAATTAGTTGAGGTTAATTTTAATTGACATTTTAGACACAATATTGTCTGTTTTTATTCTTCAAGTATAACTCATTGGTGTTTCGTTGGTGGATGAATGCATTTTTTTAAATAAAATGAGTAAATTTAATTTGTTGTTTTAATTAAATTGTTTTAAACACATTTATAAATTTAGCATCTATGGAAGCTTTTTACAAATTTTTTGAACATTTTAAAAGATAATTGTGACTTTTTATCTCACAGTTGAATTTATATTTTGCAATTCTGACTTTAATTCTCAGAACTGCGGGATTTAAAAGTCAGAATTGCGTGATATAAAGTCACAGTTGTGTTAAAGTCTTTATAACACGCAATTGTGACTTTATGTAACGCAATTATGTCTTTATAACATACAATTTCCTTTATATCATAAATTAATATATATACTTTTATAATTCTGCAATAAAAAGTCAGAATTGTAAGATAAAAAGTCGCAATTACCTTTTTTATTTTGTTTTCTGTGGCGGAAACAAGCTTCCACAAGCATCTCCTTTAGTGCTCCATGAAAGAAAAAAAGTAATATGGTTTAGAGTGACATGAGACTTAAAAAATGACAGAATTTTCATTATTAACTATTGCAAGGCCACTTCCCCTCAGTGCAACAGCTCCATCTACATGTACGAGTTAAACATCCTGATTTTGAATTGGACCTTTGAGAGCTTGCTGTTTTGACTTTGCTCAGCCGAGCAGATTTTCCATTCGCTGTTCCTCGTCCCCTTATGACCGCTCGAGTGGATGCCGTTTTGCCACACAAAAGGCTAATCATTAAACAGTCATTTAGTCGTGTTCTTTTAAGTATATGAATCAGCCGCCTCATTACTGTCAATGTGTAATTAGCTGATTAATAAACAGGGGCCGGCCGGGCCAGTGGGAAGCGCTCGTGAAGTAATTGTTTCTGGAGAGCCTGAACACAAGGGCCCATTAAGACATAAAAAAGCTTGCATTCATCCCAAATCATTACTTTACAAAACGCGCCACTCGTCTCGGGGCTGTTGATGTGTAATGGTTCCTTTATGGCCGGCTCTTCTCTTAATCAGCTTCAGTCGGCAGGTGTAGAGCGCCAAGGATGTACAATAGCACTAAAATTAGACAAACACACTTGCCTTTTTAATCACTGTCAAATTGCGGATTCCTAATGGCGTACGTCGTGTTTAATACAGAGTTATTTTCCTGTGATTAATTTTAATGTAATGTCAACTTGGTTTTCTGAGCACGTTTTGACCTTTGGCTGCAATCTGAAGGCCGTTTCTCATGGTCATGTGCTGTTTTACCCTCAATGTGTAAACCCAAAACTGCAGTGTTTTGTTTTAAACACATCTTGCGGTTAGCCATCATTCCCTCCAGAAATATTAATCAATTATCCTGCCTTGCTCCCGGTGCAGGATCTGTATGGAGAGGAATTCATCTGGAAAGAGGCACAAGCAGATATAATAGGACTGAGCAAAAAGCCTGTGCGCTGAGTGCTGTGCTGTCTAATCCTGAGAGACAGCCTAGAGCCACAATGTCACTTTTAGTTCCCCCCTTAGTCCCTCAGTGTGGCGCTCATCTCAAAATGGCCGTGTAACGTGGATAAACTTCCGAAGTGATGGACACAGACAGTGCACACTGGAAGACACTTGCATTTCTATTTTGATGGGGATCTGAAAGTGTCTGTGAGGCTCGTAGCTCTTACATATGAAGGCTTTTACTTAACCTTGCCCAGTATGTTTATTAATTTTTTTATGCTTGATGATATCAACATGATACTTGATACCCCTTTTAATAGGGATGTCCCGATACCACTTTTTCACTTCCGATACCGATACCGATGCCGCAGCTTTGGCTATTTGCGATACCGGTATTAATCCGATATTTTTATTTTATTCTATTTTATTCTTGAACTAATACTAGGCCTAATAAAATATATGGAAGCACTTTGCTCAATTAGCAACCTAAAAACATCTCACTCAAATGGAGAACAAATACTTCTCCAGTATATAGTCCACAACAACAGTTGATTATGAAAGACTGCCACCCTTTATTCAAACAGGACAAAATATAGGCAGGCATGCTACTTCAGTAGGCTACTTAAAGCTACCAACAGGTTTAAAGTTAATCATTTAAAATTAAAAAGCTTTAAAATTACCCATTGATCCGTGTGCTTTTGCGTCCATTCGTTTTTCCTTTTTTACCCGTAAAACGAAAAATTAACGGTTGTTGTATTTTTAAAACGCAAAGTTGAACACCAACATTTTAATTTGAACTGTATGCACACCAAAAGCTGCGCAAAAAATAAATATTGACGTAAGTTATATATAAATAAGTTATTTTCTGTATGACCAGAAATGAGTATTTTAAGTTGTTTCCACTGTTGAAAGGAAACCGGAAGTGTTCGCGCCCGCGCTCCGTCCATGCAGTGCGCGCTCCACACTCTGCACACACACTTGCTATGCGTCAAAATCTTGTGTAGCATACAGTTTACAGCCTACGGTTTATAAACTGAGGAGACAGATTGCAAAACCGTGTTTATAGTACACCGAAGGTAGTGGGATGGAGTGTCTGTTGTGAGTTTAGAGGGCACGTCAGCCAGAGGTTTGTGTGTGTGTGTGTGTGTGTGTGTGTGAGTGAGTGAGACAGACTACTGCCTGCTGAACAGAGGGTCGCCGGAAGAAGGATCTGAAGTGCCGGTGTTTCGGCTACAAAAACCCGCCGAACTGATCCGAAACCAGCCCAATGTTTATCCACCCGCCCAAACCCATTTTTTGCCCGCAAAATAGATGGCAAAACCGCCCAATATGCGCGGCTTAATGTCGCAGCAAGGGAAATGCTATATTCAAGCATTGTTGGATAGGTATCGGATCATATTTTTTCTCCCCTCCGATCTCCGATCTAGTGTTCTGGGCCAGTATCGGCACGATACCGATGCTGTGGATCGGATCGGGACATCCCTACCTTTTAATTCCTCAAATATCGTGCTGTTGAGGAGAGGTGTGATCAGACACATAAAATAGAACAAAAACAGGTGAAAACATCCCACAGACTTTTAAAAGAAGGAAAGAAATAACATTTACTGAGCAGATCACAGAGATGAGTGTGTGTGGAACTCCTGTCACTTGAGAGCATCCGCCCTGCAACACAACTTAGCAACCACAAAGCAACACTTTATTAACCATTCAGAACATCCTAGCTATGACATATATAAATGCCTTAGCAATCACACAGGAGACCAAGTAACCAACCAGAACACACCAGCCACATAGCAACACTTTATTAACTGCCCAGAACACCCTAGCAATGACATATACCTTAGCAACCAGACAGGACACCTAGTATCCAACCAGAATACACAAGCCACATAGCAACACTTTATTAACCGCCCAGAACACCCTAGCAATGACATATTAATGCCTTAGCAACCAAACAGGACACCTAGTAACCAACCAGAACACATTAGCAACCACATAGCAACACTTTATTCATTTTCCAGAGCACCCTAGCAACACTTTATTTCTGTCATGACAACTGACATTGTAACAATGGGTGTTAAGCATAGTAATGGGTATGACAATGTTAATATGTTTGGTCTTGGCAGAATAGATCTGCTACGCTGTTTCTGCTGCTCTTTCTGTTGGTTATTGCTGCTGCTGTTCCAGAGCAAGTACGGGCCTTGCTATGGCCAATATATACACTGATACGCTGCTGTGAGCAAGTAAGACATGCTTCTCCTGAACAATAACAGCGTACATGAATTACACGTAGCAGATCTATACAGGTGGAGCTGGGGAAGGTGGAGGGTTTCTGAAAACATGCTACACTGCTACAGATAATGTTGACAAAGTATTTGAAGGTTGAGCAGTGAGCTCAACTCATTGGCTTCTGATACAGCAGGAACCAATGAGCTGTGCCCTATAGAGAATAATGTGATTGCAAGCAGATTGAGTTAAAGGACCTATCAGTTTGCGCCATTTCGAGTTTCATGACAGAACTTTTTATCAAGCAATGCTTTTTTAACTATCCAGGGCTGGATTTCCCAATACCATTGTCTCTTAGCACGCTATGAAGACTCTAAAGGTATAACTTAATTAAAGGTATACCTATTCTAGGACTGTTTCCCGAACTATACCTCAGGAGGTTGCTTTGCTTAAGGTATCTTTCTTACGTGCGACGTTACCAGGTGCTTTCCATAGCAGTGTTGCTGAATCTGTTGATATCTATGGCTCAAGAATCGATTAATCACTCTATGCAGGGGCTGTTTCATTGTGTTATGTGAGAAAGGGGTGCTCTTTATAAAAGAAACACTTCAGAAATAGCTGAAATTGCATTTATCAGGTCTCATGGGACCTTTAAAAAATAATCCAAATTGCAAACTAAATCCAACCCTGGATATTTTACATAATTTACGAATTTCGAGTGCGCGAACCCGCAACCTCATGCCCAACGTGCCTAAACCGCTTCACTAACTGGCAGTATTCCTTCACTGGCCTTTGAAAAGGTTATTTTTATAACCTATATTATCAACCTATATTATTTATATTATCATAATATATTTGTCATAGTGTCTTCATTTACTCCACCACCAGGGTTAATTGCCCAGTATCCACATCGCATTATTGGTGTAATTCACTTATTTCTGTTATTGGATGACCTACTCAATAAAAGCACAACATGTGAAACATATAATCAGCTACTATGGTGAAGAAAACAAGACAGGAAGCGGAGAGTTCTTAATTTCGGGGGTCCGTCAATTTTGTTTTGACAAATTCGGACTAAAAAGATCTAAAAGCGGCTGAATTTGCTGCCATGACAGGTGATTTTTGTAATTGCAGCTTCTTGCAGGGAGTTAAAGTTTTCACAGAAGTGATAGTGCACATACACTAAGCATACACTATACGGCACCTTCTTTGATTTAGCACAACTGTATCTCTGCCATAGTTTGAGCAAACTCCTTACCACAGTAATTCCCTTTAAATAGATTCCTACGCCTTTACTGACTAAGGGTTTGCCAGCTGATGTACCTTTGGATAATATAATTAAAAAGCTTACAACAATCAGTGTAATGACAATATTATTCTTTGCATGAAAACACTTCAACTAGCCTAACTGAACACTGGGTGTACTACAACTTCAAAATTACATTCATATAGATAGACTGAGATGTAAAGAAGCTTTTTGCACAGTGTTTGCCAGTGATAATGTATAACTAAGAGTGGTCCAGACCGACCGTATGTCTTACAGAAGGTATACTGAACTAAGAACGTTAGTTCAAGGGAAACATGTATTAACAAATAGGTACAGCTTAAGGTATAACTTAAGAATGACGTAGAGTTAAGAAGGTTTCCGGAAACCCAGCCCAGAACACTGTAGAAATTACAGAGAATCCCCAAGAAATTACATAGCAATGCCTTAGCAACCACCTAGAACATGTCAGAAAATGCATAGCAATGCCTTAGCAACCACCCAGGACACCCTAGAAACAACATTGCTACGCCTTACACATGTCAACACCTTAGCAACCACCCAGAACACCTTAGTGACCACCCAGAACATGAAAGAAACCACATAGAAACACCTTAGTAACCATGCAGGACACCTCAGTAACCACAATCAGAATGCCTTAGCGACCACCCCTCCACCCCTGCACCCATTCGAAAATGCTATGTTGAGTCTGTTGTGTTATACAGTATGTTGTTTTATGATGTATGATGTGTATTGTGTATTGTGAGTCAATCTCAGTGTCCACTGCCAGTGCTGATTCCAGTGAAGCAGGGTCTGCTGGGATATAAAATTACATCATTAAGTACAAACTCCACTGCTCAGAACAGAAACAACTTAGAAAATGTATAAATGAGAAGGTTTTGAATCACGTGTCTCTAGCCTTTTCATGGATGGAAATGCTAATGCAATCAAGCCTGTTAATCACCCGTCCACTGGCCATTTTCTTAGGGAGGAGGTTTGTGTTTAAAAGCTGACTTTAAAGAAACAGTTGACACATGAGTGATCATTCTGTTATTCACTCACTATCATGTTCATGGTATTTCTTCAGTGAATCTTTTATGCAACTCTTCTCCACTGCCCAGGCCTTTAGTAACCACACAAACATTGTATATGCATCATAACGGCTGTCCAAATGAATTTTCCTTTTGTGTTTCACATCAACAAAGAAAGTCGTATGATTTTCAGGGTGAGGAAATGAGTAAATGATAACTAGTAAACTAGGCTATTCCTTTAACTGTTGAATCTGACCTTTGACTTTAGGCACACAGGTAATTAAAATCATTAACTATAATTTAAAGTTTAATGTGAGGTTTCATTATCTGTGCCAATTAGAGAAATCAGTATGTAGAAGCAGATTTAGTGGCATCAGAAATGGCGTCGACCTCACGCAGTTCTGTTGGGTATGAAACAGACTCATTAGCACAACAGAGAGTATGTGTTTCTGTGGCCTCCAGCGGATTCCCTTCCATCTTCAAATGTTCACACATGAAAGTTTGCTTCAGTCAAATGCATAAAAGGCCTTTTTAATTGTCAATCATTTATCAGATTGTCTGGACCGCCGTGCAGAGTCATGATACAACTGTTTACAATCCACTGGAAAAAAACGTGCCTGTGGCGACATTTTAGCTAAACGATATTACGTTGCTTCTTGCATGTTTCACGACACTTTCAAAGTTTCGAAAGGTTCAGTGTTTGGCACTACAAGCTCCATCAATTTTCTCCAAAACTGATGAATGTGAATCTGGCAAGGTTTTATTGCGTTGGTTGTACGTATTATGGCAGTTCTGGAATTAAATGTTAATGAGAATCCGTTAGCTGAACATCTGATGCATATGGCACATAAAACTGGAAAACTTACTTGAAGGCAAAAGTCTGAATCTGATTGGCTGACTTCTACAGGGAGCCTATAGTGTGCGGGGATCTTTTACGATCTCCCAGGAAACGAAAGCCATGGTTAAAAGTTTCTTTACTGAAGCAGTGTTACTTTACATTTTATTTTAGTTTTTTTCCTATTTTGGATTATCTTTTAGTTTATTTATTTTTTTATGTTAATTTTAGCTAATTTTTTTGTAATTTCATACTTTTATTTCAGTTTTGTTTTCGTTAGTTTTAGGGTTCATTTACATGACAACGATGTACTAAAACGGAAAAGGTTTTCCTTTGCATAGTTCGCATACAGATGACAACGTTGTCAAAATGATCCCCGTTCACACGGATCTGTGAAAACAACTGAAACGCTGTATTCTGCTGCCAGGCCAGTAGGTGGTGATGTCACTGCGTAAAGAAACACAACGTGCCTATACTGTAGACTACAGTAACACCCAACACCCACTACTGAACACGTAACACCCATGCACATGACTTTACCGTTTTCACAAATTCGTGTTTTTGTAGACGATAACGGTAACGTTTTCAAAAACTCCAAAACGATGTGTAATGTCATGTCAATGAATGGCCAAAACGCATACAAAGTTTTCGTTTTTTTGTTGAAAGCGGTGTTGAGTCAATGCCCCTTTTAATTTATATTTATTTTCAGTTAATAATTTTAACGCTTATACATCAACTATTTCAGCCAAGGCAACATTTAAAATGTTTAATTTAGTTCAAACTTTTTCCCAAGTAATAATTAGCTCTAATTCAGTTAAGATAAATGTTTTTAATAGTTTTAGTTCTAGTTAACGATAATAACCATGTACTTCACAAATGAATGCTTCTGAGGAGCAATTAAATGCTGGATTTAATTTTTTTTTTTTTGCAAAGTTCACGGCATAAAAATTCAAGCAATAAAAGACATCAAACGTTTTGTTTGAGGCACTCAAAAGACATGATTACCGATGGGATACAGGAAAAGTATTATTTTCTGAGCTTGGCCGACCCTTTGGATTCCCAAGAGAACCCATTTTATTAGTTGTGTGTCCTCTCACATCTTGAATGGAAGATCAGTGCAAGTACTTTACTGAAAAGGGAATATCTGCAGCATATGTAAGCAAACATGAAAGTATTGATAGCAGGGGCGGCGCTAGGGGTGGGCTAAGGGGGCTGGAGCCCCGAATGTTTTCAGTAAAGCCCCGAATGTTTTTATTACCATGCATTGTACGCACCATCACTGAGTTTTCATTAGGGCTGAACGATTATGGAAAATAATCTAATTGCGATTTTTTTAACCAATATTGCGATTGCGATTTAATATGCGATTCCTTTAAAGGGGTCATATAATGCCATTTTTGTACAAGTTAATATGAATCTTTAGAGTCTAAATGAAAACTTTGTAATATACTTTTATTAAAAATTCTCATTAGTATTTTAAGAAAACACTCATTTTACCTGCTCAAAAACAGCCCTGTTTTCAGCACGCTGTTTCAGTACATATGCCTTTAAATGATAATGAGCTTTGCTCACCCCGCCCCTCTGTTCTGATTAAGAACAGATTAATATAAAGGTTAATAAAACGTTACACTCACTTCTTCTGGAGCAGGTCCAGCAGGAACACGAATAGTTGGTACTGATTCCTTTTTCAGTAGCAGCCTCTTAGCAAAACCTGATTTATATTGTCCCTCGTTTAAAAAGCAGTCTGGTGAGAAATGATTTGCGCCAACATGAGCGCATTCACGTTGCTCGTCGGGAATATTCCCTTCATAAACAAAACTCAGCCACTGCGTCTTCAGCGGTTCGGATTTGGGAACTTTAAAATTACTGCTGTGTTCGTTATTACACCCAAGAACCGAACACCACAATCGCTTAGACTCCATTCTGCTCCAGTGTATCAACAATGACGAACTATGATTGACATCTCACTCACGAGCGAGGGCGGGTCTTTGTTGAAACCCTGCTGTCAATCAACAATCGTGGGAGGGGCGTGCGAGCTTGTGACGTCACAGGCTCGAACGGCTCGATTTGAGGCAGGGGAAAACATATAAGGAGATTAAAACAAAACCACTGGATGGATTTTTATCATTATATGATGGTTGTGTACAGACACTGCCAACACACATTTCAGTACAATCAACTTGTAAAAGTGCATGTACCATTATATGACCCCTTTAAGTTCTTTACCTTCTGTATTAGTCGACAAAGACAAGCAATAAATCATTGTACAGTAGGGATGGGAATCTTAAGGCAGCTCATGATCCGATCAAATTTTTTTCTTATTAATTAACCTTAATAACACTTAAAATATGTATTTAATTACATGTGTAAATATACATACTTTAAATATATATAAACACATTTAAACCAATTACATGTTAAGAATTTTAAATGGGCTACAAACTAATATAGCTTCAAAATATAAAAGCTAGTAAATAAAGAGGAACAAAAAAAAAACAAAAAACATTACAAGCAATAAACAAAGTGCTTTCAGTATTTAAAAGTAGGCTGTCTGAACTTTTTCCATTCAAGAGCTGGAGTGATTTTCCCCCTATACGATAAGCTGCATTCACACTAATGCACATATCTCTTTTGAAATTGTAAATGTGGTTTGTCCTGTTGGTTTAAGATATAACTGACCGTGTTTACATTAATTTCGCGTCAAAAGCATTTAACCAATGAGTCGCTCACAGCCGCATGCACGAGCACTCTTCACAAAGCGCGCGTAAGTATTTTAAAATGAAAGCAGCTTTCTCAGTGATTTTCATATTTTTTAATATATAAGCCAACTGCATTCCAAAAGACATAAATAATGCCTTTGTGGAGCATTTGTAAGGAAAATTCCGGCGGCCAAGACCGCGCACTGCAAGAGTAACATCAAAGCGGCAAAACCTGTGCAATGAAGCCCGCGACTGTCCTTGTAATTCGCTTAAACCCCGAACTTTTAATCATAGTATTATATTTCTTATTCGGTTTTAAATTGTGTCTGATTTACATTTTGATCGTCTCAGTTAATGGTTGCGCAGCACAGTCTATAGGACACACACACACACACACACACACACACACACACACACACACACACACACACAAACACACACATAAACACACACACACACACACACACACACACACACAATTAGAGCGTTATATGTTTGGTTAGCATGGCCTGCCTGTGTCAGGGCAACAATTAAATAAAAAAGATAATAAAAGTAAAGAAAATATTTCGCTGACGAAAATGGTTTCAAACAAAGCATCACGGTGTTTACTGAATGAATTTGCTTGTAAACGATTCACTGACCCCGCTATTCAAAAAACATTTCTTACTTTTTTTCTAAATGAATCATCTGTTTTGAACAAATCGATTGAATAAACCGACTCACTAATTAAGGCAGTGGCTTGCCGCCATCAAGTGGCAAAGTACCATTCTAATTTTTTCAATATTTCATATTTCTGTATTCCAAATTTGATATTTGATACATTAGTCTCGTACGATTATTTATGCAAATTGTAAATGCTGTGTAATCGCTATCAATTGCTATTGAATTGCACTTGACCTGATGTTGAACTTGACCTGTTCTGTTCCCTTTGTTTGTAAATAGCATCTTGTAATGTTTGGTATTCTTACTTTGGAATGCATTATTGCATTTTTGTTGATGAGGGTGGATTGATGTTTCAGTTTAACTCTGTGGCATTGTGACTTTTAATTTTAATAAGCCAGAAAGATTTACCTTTAAATCTACAATTAAAGAAAAACAAAAAAACAAATATTAAACATTTTATTTAAAGTTTATTCCTTGTATCCTGACACATACATGAATTTCTCTGGGCTAAGCCCCGGATATCCACTCACCCTAGAACCGCCCCTGATTGATAGTCTGTTAAAGTCTGATATTGTCGTGACATGTATGAAAACTATACATGAACAAAACTATGATTGGTCACTTTACACGTCAAGATTGGCTGATTGAGTGGGTGTTCCTTGGCCAATTGATTCTAAACTTTGGCTGTTTCTCAATTCTGAGAACATAAAGAACAGACTTGCGCTCTTGTGAAGACTGGACTTGTCAGGCTATCTTGAAAGAACAAACTCAGGACACAGAACAAGAACTGTGATCTTGTTGCCTAAAGGTGGGGTATGTGATTTGGAAAACGACCGGCAGATTTTGAAAATACACAGTTCAAATGGTCCTACCTTCTTTCCTCCAACGCTGGATCTGATTCCAACATTGACGGGCAATCATGCACGAGCGAAAACTCAGATGCGCGAGAGATTGTAATGACGATTTACTACTAATCATGGAACCGGCTTTACTGACGAGATGCGCATGCGTCACGAGCTTTGAGTATGCGCACGAAGGGGGTCACGCGCGCTGGGGGGAGGGGGGTGTGGTACGACAGTTTGATTGACGAACTTACTGTCCAATGATTCTAGGTGGTCTTGGAAATGATTGGCTGGAGTTTTTCGAGTCCTGCCCTTTCCACAGATGATTAAATTGCTTAATTTTCATTTCAGTGCTTCTAACTTAGTGGCTGTAAGTGGGTTAGGATTTCAAGTTATTTTGAAAAATGGACCAAAAAGAGAATCACATACCCCACCTTTAACTGACCGTTCAGCACATCCAATGCACAATGAATAAAACATATAATAACAGATGTCATAACCTAAAACAATATTTACCTACACTATTGTTAATATTTTATAACTTTTTATTTTACATGAGTATATGTGTAAATGAGTATATTTAATGTTATGCTTTGTCATCTTTGATCACCAAAATGACATATTTAAATGTTTTGTCCTTCATGCCTTAAAATAGTTTGAATGTAACTCGTCACCCTTGCCTCATTTAGTAAGCTATATGTGGTTCTATGAATATGCAAATGAGCCCCATCTCCACTCACTCACACAGTTCAGAGATCCACTCGTTGACGATCACACGTTGATCTGATTGATTACAAGGTAGTTTGTGACGTCAGAAACACCAGTGATTTCAAACTGTATTTTTGAGACTGTCTTTGGTTCACTGCAGTTTTAAGGAGAAAATACTCAGCAATGATGTTGACTTATTAATTTACACATTGTTTGTCTTAAAGCATATTAAAAACACCACATAGACATAGAAACAACATTAAAAGCTGGATTTTGTTTTACCACAGGGGAACTTCAAATCATTTATTTTATTTTAACAAAACAAGCATTTCCAGATTGAACAAGGAATCGTTCTTTTTCTATTATTGGTCTTTTTTGTGGCCACAACATGTAAAGTGAGCACATCTGTCCGTGAATTATTCCTTTAATTGACCCACTCAGAACATCTGAGCTTTTCCACACACAGACAGAGATGTTCTCCTTTGTCTACTCGCTGTAATTAGTCGTTACCATGACGACTTCCTTCCCCGGGAACAGCCATAAAGCCCTCGCCGTCCTCGATGGGCCGAAATGAATTTCCTCACCGGGGCAAGAAGTGGGACAGGAGGGCGGTGTGTGTGCGCCCAGTCAATCGGCCCGCTCCAGTACAGGAATCCACGGCTGATGCTGCTCATATTTCAGCCTTGGTAAAGATTAGCTGTCAGCCCCAGAGGAGATGTATTGATCTGTTTTCTTTTTTTCTGCCAGCAATCGCCTGACAAAGGCACGAGGAGTGATGCCCGGTCCCGTCTCCTCCTACTGGGCTGGATATGGGGCTTCCGGTGGCCGCCATATAATTAAACCATAAACTTCACGTGAACTTGCACTCTGAGCCAAGTGTGCGTCATTCATTAGGGTGAAAAGACCAAACGAGACATTATGCGTGGAATCAAACAAATGCTCTTAATCAGGACCGTTTTCTTGTTTTACAGTAATGCACTAGTTTGACTCAGGTTAACCACTTAACCTATAGATCATAATCATATGCTTGTTTATATATTATGGAGATTAAAGTATGATTCTGTTTTTCTTTCTTAGAGACTCTGTATATAAAAAACATTGTGCTTTACAATAACATTTCAGAAGTTGTTGAATCTGCTAATGTATGCACGAGTTTGACTCAGGTTAACAACTTAACCTCATATGCTGGTTTACTATATATTATGGAGATTAAAGTGTGATTCTGTTTTTCTTTCTTAATTCAATTCAATTCAATTCACAATACACATCATTTCAAAGCAGCTTTACAGAAAATGCACGAGTCCACAATACAACTTGATCTGTTATCAGAGAAGTTATGTAGGCTATTTCAGAAATGTATATAGACAAAATCACAAAAACAAAAAAATCACACAACAAATTTATTAATTTAAAAAATGTAATAATTTAAGCCAGAAAGAATGAGAGATACTTTCTTAGAGAGACACTGTACATAAAAACATTGTGCTTTACAACAACATTTCAGAAGTAGTTGAATCTGCAAATGCATGCATGCCATTCATAAACTCTCCGTGTCTGTTTATGGTTATCACATTTACTGTTTGAGGCAACTACATACATTTAAAAGGATATGTTCACCTAACGAAACATTAACCGTGATTCACTTTATGTGTGAGCTGTGCCTGCTGGCAACTAGGTTCAAGTTTATTTGTCATATGCACAAAATGACGATTTGTACATTGAAATGCTTGTTGTGAGACTCAGGCATTAAATACAGATATAGATAAAAGAGTAAAAAAGATCAGATTAAGTATGAGAAATGTATTATAATATGTTCTATGTGCGCAAGTTTGTCATAAAGTGCAGATTCTCATGTAAACCGTGAAATTTTGTGTATGAGAGAAGTAGTGTGTAAAATATGCACGATTTAGTACAATATCCCAAAATGAACATCAAATGAACAGTTGATATGGAAAGAACATGTTGCTGCCTTAAATTTTTAAGTAAAATCAACTTGGATGTTTAAGTCATTTCAATTTAAATTACATTAAACTGACTTAAAAATGAGTTGAATCTTGTAGAACATAAATTAAGTTGAAAATTGCTTTGAAACTTGTTTTGATGAGTTAAAGCAATGTCAAAATATACGATGTCATAACTTATTGATCATATATTTTTTTACTGTGTATGGATTTTCTATGGTTACTTTGTAAACTGTTACCCCTTATACTAAATATGTGCTTAAAGCCTTGTCTATGCTTTGTATCAACGCTGTTTTACTGAAAATGTTTCGGATTTGAAGGCCAGTGGAAAAATGTCGAAAAACAAGTTGCAGTTACATTATAAAATTAAGCATTCAATGCAAGGTACTTATTGTGTACATGCATGTTGTTCTGCAAAACTCTTGCCAGATTCGAGTTTGCTAATAACTCCAAATTGACTAACCTTCAAATGAAAGATAAGCATTGGGAAAAAAATTGCTGTAAACTTTTATACTGTCGAGAGAGGTGTAAAGAGTACCTTAAAACCTATAAATAAAATTATGTTAAGTGAAATTAACTAGTGAAAGCCTGCTTGCGCTGGATCTGCTGGTTTCAGCCTCATCATGTCCTCATCTCACATATGAAACACCTGCGATTCAGAAACTACCTGCTAATGCACTCACATTCACGTGAAGTAGCCTTGCGTACAAGTTTAGGTGAGTAAGAGAAAAATGCACAAGATATAGTTCCTTCAGTGCCATGTAGATGGCGGTATCACTTCTTTTGTAGCAGAAACTGCTGCAGAAAAAGTAAGGTGCCATGCAAATTGCAACGTGTTTGCAAATGTATTGGAGTAAAAAGAATATACTTAGTAGAAAATGTAGTCAAGTAGAGAGTAAAAGTTGCTATATCTTTTGATACTTTGTAAAACTACAAAGTAGCTAAAAATTAAGCGTAGCGTCAGTTCTGGCAGGTCATGTTAGTCAAGCTCTCATCAGTGACTCTCAGCTGATCCACGTCTAGGAATACGACGCCTATCACTGTATTCATATATGAGCTCCTTCAGTATTATCAGCAGCTATTGCGTTTCTCAGGAGCTAATTACCCTCCTCCATCCCCAGCTCCTCCTCTCATCGGTAAGGGTGGCATTCTGATTCCTCTTTGAATCAGACTAAATTATAGCCTGGCAAGCCAGACCCACATCAAAATGTTAGGTCTGGGAACTCACCATTGGCATGCCTCAATCCGAGGGGTGGGATAAACGGTTGTCTTTCAAATTCCCTCTGCACGCAAACTCTGAACACATCTTCCTTTTTTAAGAATGACTTAAGTGCCGTTCTTTGTTCTTTTCTCAAAGAAAAGCTTAACTCCAAGTCCTCCAGAGTCGCGGCCAAAGCCGATTCGAAAGACCACTGTTCGCCAGCAGCAGCGGTCATCTTCTTTGTTTTCAAGTAGCAGGGAATTGATGCGGAACCGTCACATCCCTGCCGTCATTATATTAAGCCCGCCCACCAACTCTATACACAATGTGATTGGCCTGACTAAAGTTTGTTTTTTCCAGCTCAAAAGCCAACGGAGAGTTGCTAGACTACAGTGGCTGTAAAATAAATTTAGCTGCCGCTAGGGTGCGTCTAGATTTCTAGGCTAACTAAATTATGTAGTACTTTAAAATCTTGAATTAATGATATGTGCAATACATTCATGTTGGTTCTGTTCTGTTTACCCTGAGGGGGGTTATTGCTGCTCTTATCCATGCTAGGCTGATTGGATGCGCAGGGAGTTCTTGCCCAGAACAGAACCATACTGCCAATCCTAACTGTATGCTAATTGCCAATCGTATTTGAGGATAGTGGTCCTGACAGAAAGATACTTAAAGGGATACTTCAGGATTTAGCATTAAGCTTTGTATCAGTAGAAAACCAGTAGTATTTTCGAATTACCGTGCTTCCCCCCCTCATATCCCCCTGATTTGAGAGATTTATGTATTTTTAGTCTGGGAAAAATCGTCATTTTACATCATTGGAGGATTTTAGGGCCAGAGGCTTAAAACTACAGCCAGTACTAGTAGCTAGTTCCGCATGTTTTCACCACGCTCATATGGGGCGGGATCTCACTCACAGAGTGTAAAGATAGTGTCAGCCATCTTTCTGTAGAAGCTAAGCTAACAGGCTCTTGCTCTGTGTATAAAGTTTGTATAGTAGGCTAATCACGATGGCGGAAGGTAGTTTTGAAGTTGAAATGGCAGAAGGGGATTTCGAAGATCTGTTGCACGAATCTGATGCTCGCGGCTACCTGTATAGAGAGTCCTATTGCTGTCGCGAATTTCAGCGATGCCATTTCATTCTGGACGAGATAAATTAGAAAGTTGTAAATAAAACACATTATTGAAGTACTTTTTACAAGAAAATAGTAAGCTATTTCAGTCTTTCTACTTTAAAATGTCAAATATAAATTTTCCTATACCTTATAATAATGTTTGAAACGTACAAGCAATTTCTGAGTAACCATTGAAAACAGTGAAACATTGAACACTTTTTTTAGTGTGACTAATTTAGATTTTTGTTTATGGTGAAATTAAACAAATTTCAAATTAAACAATTAAATAGAAAAAATTAAATAAAAAAATTAAACAATTTTTTGGTTGTTGGTCGTAGAGCGAGACACCGCTTCACTGCTGTTCGCCCTGCGATCGACTGCTTTTGTCAGCCTCGTTGCCCGCTGTGAGTTTGTTTGTTTGCATTTGTTTGTTTGCGCAAATACGGTTTGAACATTGGTTGTTGGTCGTAGAGCGAGACACCGCTTCACTGCTGTTCGCCCTGCGATCGACTGCTTTTGTCAGCCTCATTGCTCGCTGTGAGTTTGTTTGTTTGCGTTTGTTTGTTTGCGCAAATACGGTTTGAACATTGGTTGTTGGTCGTAGAGCGAGACACCGCTTCACTGCTGTTCGCCCTGCGATCGACTGCTTTTGTCAGCCTCGTTGCCTGCTCTGAGTTTGTTTGCTTTCCCGTCTATCGTGCGTCTACATTACACCCATACCACTAAAAAGACGTTTTTTTACCCAAGACTTGAGTCATAAATTAGTATAAATATTAATAGCATCACTGGTTGCATCATTGCTAACTTACTGTCCATCTGTTAAAATGGTGAATATATCAGGTGTATGTTATCTACCTTTTGGTGCAGATGAGAACAAACCTGAATTGCTCGCGGTGCAGTCTGAATTAGAAGCTGTAGAAAAGCAGATCCGTGACCTTCTAGAGAGACAAGCTGAGCTGAGAGACCGGCGTTTAGCTCTTGAAACATCACGCGCTGATGCACACGGATCAGTGATTAACGTTAGTAACCCGCTGACGCTGACCTCGTCTACTCTGTGCGTTTCTCAGCATTGGTCCCGAGCGTCCAGGTCACGATCAGCCATGATTTCATTCACTCCGGCTTCAACACACCACCACGAAGCCTGGGTGGTTCCAGGACAAGAATCTTTTCGCCCATCCCGGTTTTCGAGATCTCCACTCAGAACGCGAAACGGAACGCGATGCTGTGATCATCGGCGATTCCACCGTCCGACACGTCCACGCTACGTTAGGTAAAAGTAAGGTGCACAGTCACTGCTTTCCTGGTGCTCGTGTTCTCGATATCACTGCGCGGGTAACTGAGATCTTGAACGGTGACGAGCGCATCGGAGCTGTTGTGCTACACGCGGGAGCTAACGACATTAGGCTGCGACAGACGGAGGTTCTGAAGAAAGACTTCAGGAGCCTTATAAATACGGTACGCAGCACATCACCTGAACATCGATTATTGTGTCTGGACCGCCTCCTACGTACCGACGAGGGCATGAAAAGTTCAGTAGATTATTCGCGCTAAATGAATGGTTATTGTCATGGTGGAATGAGCAAAAAACTGATTTTTGTAAATAATTGGAATCTGTTTTGGGAGCGACCAAGGCTCTTCCGCGCTGATGGCTTACACCCAAGTAGAATCGGGGCAGATCTTCTGTCGGATAACATCTCCAAGATGTTAAATACCATTTGACTAGTAACCAAAAATCCAAATCACAGTCTCTACTGCACCAATTTAATTGATATTAATACTAGTGTAGAACATTGCATAGAAACTGTGTCTATTCCTCGTTTACTAAGATCAAATAATAAATCTACTGCGGGATCTAGAAAAAATCTAATTGTTATTAAAACAAAAAATCTCGCTATTAGTGAACAAAAACAATTTCTAAAGCTAGGTCTTCTAAACATTAGATCGCTCACACCTAAGGCGGTTATTGTAAATGAAATGGTCACAGATAATAATTTCAATGTTCTGTGCCTTACTGAAACCTGGCTTAAACCAAATGATTATTTCGGTCTAAATGAGTCTACTCCGCCAGGATACTGTTATAAGCATGAGCCCCGTCTGATCGGTCGTGGCGGCGGTGTTGCAACAATCTACAGAGATATCCTTAATGTTACTCAGAAAACTCGTCATAAGTTTAATTCGTTTGAAGTGCTAAATGTTACGCTCTTAGATGTAAGAAAAAAATCCCTATTATCTCTAGCATTGGCTACCGTATATAGACCTCCAGGGCCTTACGCCAATTTCCTAAAAGAGTTTGCTGACTTTCTATCAGATCTTTTGGTCAACGTCGATAAAGCATTAATTGTTGGAGATTTTACATACACGTAGATAATTTAAATGATGCGTTAGGGGCTGCGTTTACAGATTTATTAAACTCCTTCGGGGTCAAGCAAAACGTCAGTGGTCCCACTCATCGTCTTAATCATACACTCGATTTAATTATATCATATGGAACCGATCCAACCGATATAGATATCATTCCACAAAGTGATGATGTCACTGACCACTACTTGGTAACTTGCATATTACGCACTGCTGTAATATGTCATGCTGCGCCACGTTATCGACCAGGTAGAACAATTCGTCCATCCACCATAGATCATTTTTCAAATAGCTTATCTGATCTGTCTCAGCTGCTGCCTGAACCCAAACAAACAGATGAATTAGACGAACTAACTAGCACTATGAGCACCATTCTCTCTAGAACATTGGATATTGTTGCACCCATTAGATTAAAAAAGGTCAGAGAAAAAAGTATAGCACCATGGTACATTAATACTACGTATGTTTTAAAGAGAGAAACCCGTAATTTAGAGCGTACATGGAAAAAAACTAATTTAGAGGTCTTTAGAATCGCGTGGAAAGACAGTATGTCACTTTATAAAAAGGCACTTAAAACGGCTAGGGCTGAGCACCTCAGCAAATTAATAGAAAACAACCGAAATAATCCAAGGTTTTTATTTAATACCGTGGCTAGACTAACAAATAAACAGACGTCGTCTGAACAAAATACCTCGTTACAGTTTAGTAGTAATGATTTCATGAACTTCTTCACCGAGAAAATTGAAAGCTTCAGAATCAAAATCGTAAACGTTCGATCTTTGCTCGCGCCTTATAATTCGGCCGCAATTATCACCCCTCAAGAACAATTACAATGCTTTACAACCATAGAACAAAAAGAGTTAAATAAACGTATCACTTCATCTAAAACAACAACATGTTTATTAGATCCTATACCAACTGAACTACTGAAAGAAGTGTTACCTATAGTGGAAGAGCCTCTTCTCAATATTATTAACTCATCTTTATCTTTAGGTCATGTTCCAAGAACGTTCAAGCTGGCAGTTATAAAACCTCTTATTAAGAAACCACAATTAGATCCAAATAACCTAGCAAATTACAGACCCATTTCGAATCTTCCATTTATGTCAAAAATATTAGAAAAAGTTGTGTCCGCTCAACTCGGCTCTTTCTTGCAAGAAAACGACATCTATGAAAAGTTTCAGTCTGGATTCAGGCCACATCATAGCACTGAAACTGCGCTTGTTAGAATCACAAATTATTTACTTTTAGCTTCGGACCAAGGCTGTATCTCAGTACTAGTTTTACTTGATCTTAGTGCTGCGTTCGATACTATAGATCACACAATACTCTTAGATCGACTACAAAATTACACTGGTGTTCAAGGACAAGCATTAAGCTGGTTCAGGTCATACTTATCTGACCGCTACCATTTCGTCTACTTAAATGGAGAAAAATCGATTATAACTTCGGCAAACTATGGAGTGCCGCAGGGATCTGTGTTAGGCCCTTTATTATTCTCAATATATATGCTGCCACTTGGTAATATTCTAAGGAAACATGGAATTAGTTTCCATTGTTATGCTGATGACACTCAAATATATATTTCATCACGGCCAGATGAATACGCTAAATTATCCAAATTGACAGATTGTGTTAAAGATATAAAAGTTTGGATGACGCGTAATTTTCTTTTATTAAATCCAGACAAGACAGAGGTAATACTTATCGGTTCTAAAAACCATCCACAAAACCTTTCACAGCACGATTTTAACATAGTAGGATGCCCTGTTACTTTATCCGCTACAGTAAAAGACCTGGGTGTTACATTAGACTGCAACCTGTCTTTTGAAAAGCATATTTCATATGTTAAAAATACTGCCTTTTTCCACCTTAGAAACATTGCTAAGCTACGTAATATGCTATCAGTCTCTGATGCAGAAAAGTTAGTTCATGCATTCATGACCTCAAGACTAGATTACTGTAATGCTTTATTAGCTGGTTGTCCTGCATCTTCAATAAACAAGCTACAGTTAGTCCAAATACAGCCGCTAGAGTTCTTACTAGATAAAGAAAATATGATCATATAACACAGATTTTATCATCACTTCATTGGTTACCTATAAAGTTCCGTATTAAATACAAGGTATTGCTTTTGACTTATAAAGCTCTAAATGGTTTAGCTCCAGTCTATTTAACGGATCTTCTATCGTCTTACAATCCATCGCGCTCTTTAAGATCACTAAATTCGAGGCTTCTGGTCATTCCTAGGATATCCAGATCCACCAAAGGAGGCAGAGCATTTTCACATTTAGCTCCGAAGCTCTGGAATAGCCTTCCTGATATTGTTCGTAGCTCAGACTCGCTCTCCCAGTTTAAAACTAGACTGAAGACGCATCTATTTAGCCAGGCATTCATATAAATTTTTTTATCTTACATTTACTGTAAATTCGGCCTCTAGTTCATAAACGCCAGAGGAGAACTGGCCCCCGACTGAGCCTGGGTTCTCCCAAGGTTTTTTTTTTTTCTCCATTGGGTCATCTGATGGGGTGTTAGGACACCATTAGGTCACTGGATGGAGTTTTTCGGTTCCTTGCCACTGTTGCCTTTGGCTTGCTCAGTTGGGGATATTCAAATTAATTAACCAATCATACCATTGATCAGCTCTACCAAACTTGGATGTCTTTTTTCCAGTAATAAACAAACATTGTTAAGTTGTTTTGATTGATACTGTGAAGCAGCTTTGATACAATCTGTATTGTGAAAAGCGCTATATAAATATATTTGACTTGACTTGACTTGAAATTAACTTGTAAAAAGCTAGTCAATTATTATTTTTATCTGCATTAAACCCCCCCTGTGTTGAAAATCAGGCTTTTAATGTTGTTTATATGTCTATGTGGTGATTTTAATATGCTTTAAGACAAACCATAACCGTGTAAATTCATAAGTCAACACCACAGCTGAGTATTTTCTCCTTAAAACTGCAGTCTCAAGTCAGTCTCAAAAACACCGTTTGAAATCACTGTTTCTTAACATTCTCAGAAAAAAAAATCACCACTTGTGAGTCTCATTCAAGTTATATTCAAGATATTTTACGGCATGAAGAATTTTTTTCAAGGATTTTTTTTTAAATGTGTCATTTTTGTGATCAAAGATGAGTTTTAGTTAACATTAGTTAATTTATTAACTAAAATGAAATAATCATGAGCAATACAATTGTTATAGTATTTATTAATCTTTGTTAATGTTAGTTAATAAAAATACAGCTGTTCATTGTTTGTTCATGTTAGTTCACAGTGCATTAACTAATGTTAACAAGATTTTAATAATGCATTAGTAAAGATTAATAAATGCAGTATAAGTGCAGTTCATTATTAGTTTGTGCTAATTCATGTAGTTAACTGATGTTAACTAATGAACCTTACTGGTAAAGTGTTACCAAAAAAATGTTTTGCTCCCTCTGTGTGTCAGACATTTGTATGTGAATATGTGGACAGTCTAAAGTGTGTTGTTCATAAATCACCAGTCTGTGTGATGATGTGACATCAGTCGGGCCCCTGCGGTGAGGCCCTCGGTTACAGTGTTTATCCTGAACTCAATCACGAGCTGCTCCACTGTTCACCTCACAGCCTGAAAAACACTAAAGATGTCAAGTCAAGTCAAGTCGCCTTCATTTTTATACAGCGCTTTTAACAATATAGATAGTTTCAAAGCAGCTTTACAGTGATAATAGGAAATTAAAGTAACAGAGATTGTTTTGGCTTTACAGCAGATCTAGAATAAAGTTATAGTTCAGCTAAAGTTAGTTTTGATTGATTCACTTCCGTTGCAGAGATCATTAGTTATTAACTTAGGGGCCGCTAACACGACACCGTTCTAACAGAAAACCCTTAACGCACTGCGGCCGCTCACTCGCACAACAACAGTGTTTGGTGCTCGAGAACGTAAACTGTGAAATAGGTTCCAAGGTGCAATCGTTGAAAAAATTATAAAAAATAAAAAAAAAACATCATCATCTCAAAAACGCAAATTTCAAATTTCAAAAACGCGAATCTGTGAAAACGGTGACAGCGTGCACATGCGTATTACGTGTTTAGTCTATAGGTATGGGCGATTGAATATGTGCGATTTGAATAAAATTTGACCTCAACAAACTACCTGTCTGGCCTTAAAAATTAATGATACAGAATTTTTTTTTTTCGCTTCTGCGTGTCCATGCGAACCGGATGTCTGCCGCCACTTCTCTTTGCGTCAAGGGCCATGTAATTCTCTCTCCAGCGCCCGAGTAACAAATCACATATTCAGCTGTCTGTCTTTCCATCCGTCTATCGCTCCCTCTCTCGCCCAGCACAAGATTGATGGAGAGATGGAGGGGAAAATCAATGCTTTCCTGCGAGCTGTGTCATGTTTAGGGACGGCTGATGCGTAGACCATCCGAGTGAAAGAGGCCCTGATTCACTCCATCTCTTTCTCTTTCTCTCTCTGACCTGATTTCCCTGCGTTCGGGCGTCAGCGGGTGGCAGAAGAAACCCAGTCTCTTGGCTGGTTTTTCTTTAGGACAGAGGTGGTTTCCAGCTGATCTGTTTCCGTGAATATGACTTTCATCCCTATTTGTCGTTTTATGGTTAATTATACGCTTACACAGTGCCTGTTGCACTTGATGTCATTCATCTTTTCTTTAATCAACGACTCGATGCCATGCTCATTTGTTCATGTATACAGTCAGGGTGCAAAATTAACTCCCGCCACGCTTCAAATGAGGGTAAAAATGGCCTTTGGTGAGAAAACAAAATGTACAGTCGCCATTGGACGGTTTAGGTTGAACTATATAACATTCTCAAAAAAAATGTCACCGCTTGTGAAGAGCGTTGTGTGCATTAGCATCAAACTGGATCTCATGAAAAAAAAAATATGTTGGATTCTTGCAGTAAATAAGCTCTGTGTCCAACAAAAGTTTATGATTCTTACCAGTTTTGTTCATGACAGTCTTTACAAATGAACTTGCCTAAATACAATCAGCAGAAGTTAAAAGGTAAACGTTGACTATAAACAAACTACACCAACGTAACATGACTTTAAAGTCACCATCATTAAGCTTCACCAACTCTTTCAGTCTATATGTATATAAAAAAAATCCCTGAAAGCTTGAGCTAGAATAGTCCATTGGAGAGTGATTATGTCATAGAAAAAAACGTGAAAATATCTTGAGCTTGTGTTCACCACAGACTTTAGTTCAGGCATTTAACCAAAAACCCCTTCAAAAAGCCCATTGAATTCTTCTCCTTCATCTTCTTGATCCTTCTTGGTCTACTTCTGCGCATAGAAGTGCTAAAATGAAACTTGTTGTCATAAATCCATCATCACTGTAGTCTCTATTCAGATCAAATCCATGCAAAGCATCTGCTAAAGAAAACGTGTTGGTGGTAGAGGAACCTTCAGATGTTTATTTGGATGCACACTTTTTTTTCTCCAGAACTTACACATATGTGAAATATTCCTTACATAAACCCATAAAAATTAAAATTAGAAGAATAAAATAAAGATGGGCCTTTACTAACAGGTGTTTTTGTAATATAGGAGACTAGCTCATAAAAGACACAATGATCTGTCTCTAATAAACAACCTTATTGACTTCTTAACAGTATCTTTCCCTCTTTGTCCTTTTCTAACCACAGTTGTACAATTTTAAAAATAAAGGAGCAACACTTTATTTCGATGGTCCACTTTAGACATTCTACTGACTATAAGTAATTTTGCAACTACATGTCAACTAATTCTACTAACCCGAACCCAAACTAACACTCCGACTAATAGTTGACATGTAGTTGTACTTATGTACTTAGTTTTTCTAAAGTGGACTATCGAAGGAAAGTGTACAATAAAGGTTCTTTATTGGCATTAATGGTTCCATGAAGAACATTTAACATCCACGGAACCTTTCCAAAAATAAAAGGTTCTTTAGATTAATCAAATGTTCTTCACAATAAGACTGTAAAGTTATTTTTAAGACCCCCTGTGGTGAAAATCCAGCTTTTAATGTTGTTTCTATGTCTATGTGGTGTTTTTAATATGCTTTAAGACAAACCATGTGTGAATTCATAAGTCGACACCATTGCTGAGTATTTTCTCCTTAAAACTGCAGTGAACCAAAGACAGTCTCAAAAACACAGTTTGAAATCGCTGGTGTTTCTGACGTCACAAACTACCTTGTAACCAATCAGATCAACGTGTGATCGTCAACAAGTGGATCTCTGAGCTGTGTGAGTGAGTGGAGGCGGGGCTCATTTGCATATTCATAGAACCGTATATACTTGAGGCAAGGGTGTTGAATTACATACAAGATATTTTAAGGCATGAATCCATTTTTTCAAGGAAAAAAACGTTTAAATATGTAATTTTACAAGTACTGGCTACAGGGGGACTTTAAAAGTTTCTAGGAAAAATGTGATAATCTAAGGAACCTTTTTCCAAGGTTCCATGGATGTTAAAGGTTCTTCATGGATCCATCGATGCTAAAAAAAAACGTTATTTTAAAGAGTGCAGCGACTCAAAGCGTCCCATTTCTTCTCATTCGTTCTGGCACTGTAATCAGAACAGTACGAGCTCCGGTGGGTGAAGTACGCCAAACGCTGCCTTTCCTGACAGCCAATAAAAACCCAATAATCTCCCCATTCAAGTGGCCCTATTTTAAAAAACACTAACTAGTGCTATTACTCAGGTGCCAGGGGCCACTGCCTCTCTGCTCTCTTCCCTTAATGCTCTTTTTATTTAATATATAGCCCATGAAAAATGACACAGTCCCATCTCGGTGTGTAGATATTTTGTTGCTGATGATGCGCGACGAATTTCCATCACGGCTTTGTTTCCAGCAGGCGAGCAGATAATCTTTTACAGCACAGAGGAGTACGCCACGTCCATCAATCTAATGTGCTTATGGCTGCCGCTCACCACACACACACACACACACACACACACACACACACACACACACACACACACACACACACACACAAACACACACACACACACACAAACACACACACACACACACACACACACACACACACACACACACACACACACACACACAAACACACACACACACACACACAAACACACACACACACACACACACACACACACACACACACACACACAAACACACACACACACACACAAACACACACACACACACACACACACACACACACACACAAACACACACACACACACACACACACACACACACACACACACACACACACACACAAGGCAAGTCAAGGGTGCAGGTCTACCGTGCTCAAACGCCATGTTGATTAACAAATCATCTGCATCTAAATAACTCACTCCATCTAATATATCGTATGGCATGTTATATGGGTTATAGAATATAAGCGGCACTGTTATTTCAACCTTGCTACAAATTGTTTAGTATAGTTATTATCATTTGAACAGGTATCCGAGTACATATATATTCAAAACATTAATACTATACCATGTTACACTCAAAACCCTTTAGAGTATGTTTGGAATTCATACATATTTGAATGCACAAATTCTGCTAGTATCAAAAAGAAAATCACTAATTGAAAAAATTATATTCAGCATAAAATGGTATTTCCCTTTTAAAAGATCCAAGTTATGTTAAATATTTCAGGGTTGAAGATCATGGGATGTTTATGGTTGGCTGGAAAATATCACTACTCCACATTAAATAATTTTTTTTGTTATTAAAGTAAATTTTTTTTTTTATTTTACATATTAATTTATATATTTAGTACCGTTCAAAGGTTTGGGGTCACTTTTAAGGAATTAATGCTTTTATTCAACAAGAATGGATTAATTGAAAAAGTGACAGTAAAGACATTTACAAAAGATTCTATTTCAAATAAATTATGTTTTTTTTACTTTCCATTCATCAACGAATCCTGAAAAACAACATGCATCAGTTTCCACAAATATGTTTTCAGCACTGATAATATATGATATACAGGTCCTTCTCAAAAAATTAGCATATTGTGATAAAGTTCATTATTTTCCATAATGTAATGATAAAAATTAAACTTTCACATATTTTAGATTCATTGCACACCAAATATTTCAGGTCTTTTATTGTTTATTACTGATGATTTTGGCATACAGCTCATAAAAACCCAAAATTCCTATCTCAAAAAATTAGCATATCATGAAAAGGTTCTCTAAACGAGCTATTAACCTAATCATCTGAATCAACTAATTAACTCTAAACACCTGCAAAAGATTCCTGAGGCTTTTAAAAACTCCCAGCCTGTTTCATTACTCAAAACCGCAATCATGGGTAAGACTGCCGACCTGACTGCTGTCCAGAAGGCCATCATTGACACCCTCAAGCAAGAGGGTAAGACACAGAAAGAAATTGTGGCGTGGCATGGAGGCAATCAGCCTGTGGCACTGCTGAGGTGTTATGGAGGCCCAGGATGCTTCGATAGCGGCCTTAAGCTCATCCAGAGTGTTGGGTCTTGGGTCTCTCAACTTTCTCTTCACAATATCCCACAGATTCTCTATGGGGTTCAGGTCAGGAGAGTTGGCAGGCCAATTGAGCACAGTAATACCATGGTCAGTAAACCATTTACCAGTGGTTTTGGCACTGTGAGCAGGTGCCAGGTCGTGCTGAAAAATGAAATCTTCATCTCCATAAAGCTTTTCAGCAGATGGAAGCATGAAGTGCTCCAAAATCTCCTGATAGCTAGCTGCATTGACCCTGCCCTTGATAAAACACAGTGGACCAACACCAGCAGCTGACATGGCACCCCAGACCATCACTGACTGTGGGTACTCCAGTGCTGCTTCTCTGTAGCCCAGGTCAGGCGCTTCTGCCGCTGTTTCTGGTTCAAAAGTGGCTTGACCTGGGGAATGCGGCACCTGTAGCCCATTTCCTGCACACGCCTGTGCACGGTGGCTCTGGATGTTTCTACTCCAGACTCAGTCCACTGCTTCCGCAGGTCCCCCAAGGTCTGGAATCGGTCCTTCTCCACAATCTTCCTCAGGGTCCGGTCACCTCTTCTCGTTGTGCAGCGTTTTTTGCCACACTTTTTCCTTCCCACAGACTTCCCACTGAGGTGCCTTGATACAGCACTCTGGGAACAGCCTATTTGTTCAGAAATTTCTTTCTGTGTCTTACGCTCTTGCTTGAGGGTGTCAATGATGGCCTTCTGGACAGCAGTCAGGTCGGCAGTCTTACCTATGATTGCGGTTTTGAGTAATGAAACAGGCTGGGAGCTTTTAAAAGCCTCAGGAATCTTTTGCAGATGTTTAGAGTTAATTAGTTGATTCAGATGATTAGGTTAATAGCTCGTTTAGAGACCCTTTTCATGATATGCTAATTTTTTGAGACAGGAATTTTGGGTTTTCATGAGCTGTATGCCAAAATCATCAGTATTAAAACAATAAAAGACCTGAAATATTTCAGTTGGTGTGCAATGAATCTAAAATATATGAAACTTTAATTTTTATCATTACATTATGGAAAATAATGAACTTTATCACAATATGCTAATTTTTTGAGAAGGACCTGTAAATTACACTTTTCTATACATTCACATAGAAAACAGCTGAGTTTAAATTGCAATAATATTTCGCTGTTTTTAATGTATTTTTGATCAAACAGCCTTGGTGAGCAAGAGACTCTTTCAAAAGCATTAATACATCTTAATGATCCCAAAAATGTGTTTTATTTTTTATTTTTTTTTAAAGATTTTGTGTAACTAGGGTTTGATGAGGTTGGTATAGGTATAAACACAATGCAAACGAACTACATTTTAATGGTGTCACACCAACACAATCTCATGGCATATGGCATTTCATAACTATTTTACATTTTGGTGAACTGTTGGCTAATGCGTATGTATTTTTAGGATCTCATTCAGGTTTTCGTACTACAAAACTGCTTACACCCCAGTGGCGGTTATGTCTATGGGTGGACCTTCATGCCTCAATTATATGTTTTCGTTCAATTCACAATGTACAAATTCATAGGAAATCGCCACCTCGTAAAATAGTTGCATGTTTTTGTGTGATTGGTTTGGTCATACCCTCAAATATGAAGTCATAAAAATCTATTTGTTATATTTAAAGGGGGAAATGTCACAGCTTTGCATTGTAAAGAGGAACAGAGACTGAATGTACAGTCACTTTTTTGGGGGGAATATACTGTAAAGCAATTATACAGACTATTTGACAGAATCAGAAGCACATTCACAGACATCACTGAGAATGTGTCTTTAAATCCTCTCTAAGGGCACTTAAACAGGTTCTGCCCTTTTCTCAATACATCTCTGATGTCCCCAGAGTGTGTATGTGCAGTTTTAGCTCAAAATACCCCACATATATTTTTTATAACATGTTAAAATTGTCACCTTTTGAGGGTGAGCAAAAACTTTAAATGCAAATGAGCTGCTGCTCCCCGCACAGGGAGCGGAGCTACAAGAGCTTGTATGTGTGTTAAAACACACACACTGAACATTTAATCAACTTTTACCCTTTTATGTTCAAACTGAAGTCAGACAAAGATGGAGAAACTCAAGAAGAAGTGACAACATGTAGAAGCAACAGGACATTTCTGAATGGTTAGAAGATGAATTTATGTAGGCCTAGCTTATGTGTAGTTATCTTCTAACCATTCCTAAGTTCCATAAGTCATTCCTATCACAATTCCCACTGATTTCGTTCAGTCCTGGATGAACAGGAAGTGTGTGTCCGGCGGGCCTCAGTCGTGGTCCAGTGGCACTGAAGCGTCTTTGACTCATGGAGGACCGGCGTTCACGACTCTCAGCGGCTCATTTCCGCACAGATGCAGAATGCCTGATTGACAATAATAGGAAGTGGCAAGATCGATGGGAAACAAGCGAGGGGGAACGTGTGCACGAGTGTGTGTTCTCTCCGGTTGGGAAGAGTCTGCGAGGAGACGCGGGAAGAGCTGTCAGTCTCCTGGTTATTCCGGCTTCACGGATAAATGGGAAGGTTCTGGAAGAGGGATGATCTGACCGTCACTGTCACACTAATGCTGTACCTCCACAGGTCTGGTGTGTGTCTTAAATGCCTGTGTTGAATAATCGTTACAGGAGGACAAAAGGAGATGTTTAGCAGAATGTTCATGTTGCTCTTTTCCATACAGGGAACATAGATGATGATCAGTGGCTGTCATGCTCCAAAAGTGCTGTAAAATTAGGTAAACTAAATTGTGCACTATATTCTTCTTTATTACATAATACAGGTCAAAAGTTTGGAATAATTAAATACAGTGCAATATTATTACAATATTAAACAGCTGTTTTTTATGTGAATATAAAGTAAAGTGTAATTTATTCCTGTGATCAAAGCTGAATTTTCAGCATCATAACTCCAGTCTTCCAGTCACATGATCCTCCAGAAATCATTCTAATATGATGATTTTATGTTCAAGAAACATTTCTGATTATTATCAATGTTGAGAACAGTTGTGGGAACAATTTTTGTGGAATCCGTGAAACACTACCTTTCAAAAGTATATTCAACATTGATAATAATCAGAAATGTTTCTTGAACAGGCGATAGTAAATATATATATATATATAAAATGTATATAGTAAATGTAATAGTACTGTATTACAGTGAGTAAAAAACAACATTTTTTATGAAGAGTTTGTTAGTGGTTGATTCATCACAAGCAATTCTGATTGCTTCTGAGATAAATGTTGGGTAATACCTGTGTGTGTTTGTGTGTGTGTGTGTGTTCATGTTTTTCTATCCCAGTGGGGACTTCAACCTGAATGCACACAGACTCATGGGGACTCGTGACCTAAATTGAGGTCGCGATGAGGAAACAAGCTTATAAATCATACAGAATGAGTTTTTTGAAAATGTAAAAATGCAGAAAGTTTTGTGATGGGTAGGTTTAGGGTTAGTGTGTGTGTGTGTGTGTGTGTGTGGGTAGGTTTAGGGTTAGTGTGTGTGTGTTTGTTTGAAAATGGGGCTAAATCGGTGAATCCTGGAAAGTGTGATCAAGTGAAAAGCAGGATTAGACCCTGGTGAGATGTCACGAGTTCAGCCCACTCTCTAATTGATTGGTGCGAGATGCACATGAAGAAGACGTTAAAGTGAAATGAAGTCATAACAGTGAATAGAGACATTTATTAGGTCAGACACGGAACCCACCAAAACGTTGAGATTGTTTATTGATTTTTGTGTTTTGGCTGACTGCTCCTGTGTAATCGCTTGTGCTGTTGCGGCGACCCGGACCCTGAAGCCCCCGACCGCAGACAGGAGCTCAACATCATCTGATGCGCTCACACACGGGCCGCTGTCTATCTGAGAATCAGCCTCATTAAAGGTGTGGTATAATGCCCTTTTCACAAGATGTAAAATAAATCTCTGATGTCCCCAGAGTGTGTATGTGAAATTTTAGCTCAAAATACCCCACAGATATTTTTTATATAGCATGTTAAAATTGTCACTTTTTGAGGGTAAGCAAAAATGCACCGTTTTTGTGTGTGTTCCTTTAAATGCAAATGTGCTGCTGCTCTCGGCACAGAGGGCGGAGCTTCAAGAGCTTGTGTGTGTGTGTGTGTGCACTGAAAATTTCAAAAACTTGTAGCCTTTTATGTTCAAACCGGTGTCAGACAAAGATGGAGAGACTCAAGAAGAAGTGACAACATGTAGAATCAACAGGGCATTTCTGAATGGTTAGTTGATGAATTTACGCAGCTGATGTGTAGTTATCTTCTAGTCATTGATTAGCATATTCTGTCATGATAATCTATAAATAGCGTTCCCAGGGGCAGGGTTTATGTAAATTTTAGGGTCGGTGATGTCACCAACCAGGGAGGAATGTCGTGTAGTTGCTTCCAGCCGTCTGTTGTAGTCCTTAAATAACGATTTCTGTAAAAGAAAATATCTCCCTTTGCTTTGAACTGTGAGCGTTGTAACTTTGCAGATGTTGTTTATGCTCAAACAGAAACATTAAACACTAACTAAAGTTAAAAGAAAAGTGAAATAATAATCGACCACCCGTTTAAAGGAATATTCCTGGTATAATATAACAGCATCTGAGGAATGAGGAATGAATCAATCCACATTTACAGTAATATTTTAAAATGCGAAGCTGATATTTTGGTTAAAGAGTAATACAAGCGATGTTTGTTATTTAGATAGATGAATTTATGGTTGTGAGATCAATAGTAAGTTCTGTCATTAAACTCTAGATGGCGCAGGCTGGTCCTTAACTTGCACTCACATAATTTTCAATAGGGCTGATTGGAGCACTTTCAGAAACCCTCCACCTTCCCCAGCTCCACCTGTATAGATCTGCTACAGGCAATTCATCTACACTATATTGTACAGGAGCAGCATGTCTTACTTGCTCACAGCAGTGTGCTGTGTATGTATTGGCAGTAGCAAGACCCGTATTTGCTCTGGAGCAACAGAAATAACACAAAGAGCAGCAGCGTAACAGATCTTTTCAGCCAAGAAAAATATATCAACATTGTCATATTCATTACCATGTCAAACACTCAGAGAGTTGTCATGACATAAATTGCTGCATTTACATGGACCCTAATAATCTGTTTGTAATGGGACTAGTAGCACAATCTGAATAAGAAGTCACAAATTGGAATGATTTTGCCAAATCCAATTAAAATTTCATTTGGATTGTAAGGAGTGGACATTTTCTAATCCATTCAATAGGACATGTAAACATTTGATCGGATTGAAAATCGAAACTGGAAAGTTTTGTGCATGTGCAATGATGTAGAAATGGCGTAATGATGTATGATTCACAGAATGAGCTGTTGTTGTTGAATATTGTCGAGTTGTTCTTAAAAAAGTTGTTCTTCCTTGCACTCATCATCTGTGAAGTGCTTCCGGTAATCATCCATGCTGTCCATGCTTCACGTTCTCATCCACAGACGCCGTAAGAAGGGACATTTTTACTGCTTAATAAATATATGTAGAACGGCACAAAGCTTCATGCTTTCATCGTCTCCTAATAAGGACCCAAAATAGATAAATATTAAGTCTGATGTTTAAAACAAATTAACCCTCTGAGGTCTAAGGGTTTTTTGGGGTCCTTGAGGTGTTCTGACATGCTCTGACATTTGAGCTTTTTTCAGTTATTTATAAACATGTTAATGGCAAAGGTGTAAATTCACTCTATATAGCACAAACAGGGCTACCGTAATATGTGAGCAACATGTATGTACATGTTTGTATTTTTGAGAGAATATTGCTTATGCATGGTTATTGAAAAAACTAAAACTTAAAGTGTCTGAAATAAGGCCACAAAACACATACTAAATATGTGTCCACAAGACTTTTGACTAATGAGTGTTGTTGCCTAGAATTTTTGCTTCAAAATGATCTGAAAATCATCCTGCCTAATCATTTACACAAAACAATACATTGATTTAAATTTTATAAGACACCTTTTGTTTGGAAAGGCAATATGCGTGGAGGCGTGTTCACACCTGAGAAGACAAAGGCCGGATAATGTGCCCTATAATGAGCTGCATATTAATTAGCCTCACACAGGTGTGTCACAGGATCCTAAAGAATGCAAGGACAAAAGAAATTATCTATATATACATATTTTACAATTAGAAATTGTAACCAATTACAAATAGGTTACAATTACAACAACAATTACAATTTTAACAATATTTCAAGTGTATTTCTTTGTAAAAAGTATACATTTTATCATACGTATTAAAAAAGGTAAGGATTCATTAGTTTGAATATTGGAACAAACACTATAATAACATCTTAGTTGATAATTCAATATACCTACTTTATTTTTGACAAAACATCATACTATAGTATATTTAACTATGAGCAGAAATTGGTGAACAAAAGCTTAACTATTTAATGTGACAGTAGTCTTTTTTTACAGTCAAAACTTTATAATCTATCCAAAACTAATCACAAAATCTTGTCTAAACATTCATATTTAGTCTGTAACATATTGTGTATGATATATTAGTATATACATGTGAATTTGCAGCTTGTTGCTTATACAGACATTTTATTTCAACATATTTCAGTCTATTTTTACTCATCTTAATAGGCTATAGCAATATAGTTTGGATGTGTTCATGTAAACATAACGTTTACTAATGTAGGTGCGAGAGTGAATGAACGGCACAGACACGCGCTGTATAACTGTAGTAAACAAAGCGCGCGCGCCTGCATGCCGTTCATTCATCATTTAGCCTACACACAGACACGCAATTCATATTTAAAGTCTTTTTGCGGTTTACAGTCAGACACTATTCAATATTGCAATTAGAACAAAGCACTTAAGAATAAATGACTTACTACATCAGCTGGATCCGTTGCTCCTCGAAATGAAACTACCAGCACTTCCATTCCAGGGTTATTAGATAGCGTATCCTTTCGCTGTGAGGAATAATACTGTGTACACAGCTGTACAAGATACTTACTAAACACGATGTGTTTTATAATCCAGCTGGTGGGCGTTGGCATGTTTGAATGGCTTGCCTTAGATCAGGGGTGCCCAACCCTGCTCCTGCCGATCGACTGTCCTGCATAGTTTATCTCCAACCCTAATTAAACACACCTGCCTTTAATTTTCAAGTGATCCTGAAGACCTTAATTGGTTGCTTCAGATCCTGAAGATCTTAATTGGTTGCTTCAGGTGTGTTTGATTTGGGTTGGAGATGAACTGTGCAGGACAGTGTGATCGGCAGGAGCAGGGTTGGACACACCTGCCTTAGATCATTTGCGTTTGAATACCGGCGCGCTCTCCGTGGGCGTGGCACATTAACGCGTAATGAGGTATAATGAGCTGGAAAGAAAAATACTGACATCTCTCTCTTTTCATACAGATTACAAACTGAGAATATTTGTTTTTTTATATAAATTAATTCATTTAAAAGAAGAGAGTTCAAGCTTCATTATGGAAAAACACTCGTGCCTGTATGACAAGTATTCGCGAAATTACAGTTAATTTTCGGACGCGTTTCAGAATGGACTTAACTGACAGAGAGAAGGCAGAACGCGCATCATGTTTGTTTTTCTTTATTTGGCGAAAAGCACAACACTTTGTTTTTATTGTGAGTATCCAGAAAAAAATAGACACTTATCAGGATCGAATGATGTACAACACTTAATATGTAAGATCAAAATCAACAGAGTATTTTGAGTTTCTTTTGCACTGATAAGAAAAAAAGCGAGACTATCGCGCCCGCGCGATAGCCGACCTCAGAGGGTTAAAGCACAAATACAGTCAAACCAAAAAATATTTAGACACCAGATATAATTTTTTATATTTTTTTACTAGTGTGTGCAGAACACTATAGTTCGTTTATTAGGGGTGTAACGATATTCGAACCGAACCGAAAAACCGCGATACAGAACTCACGATTCGAATCGCGATACTCTCATTGCGTACCGAACACGCCCCGCCCCCTGCTACCCCGGCCCCGCCCGGCTCAATGGACCTCATGTCTTATGTGTACAGTACACAACGAATTCAGTTTTGTAGCCTAACCACCATTAACACCAAATAACAAGCTCCGTGTTTTGTTACTTTCGATAATAAGTAAGGTGTAATCTTTCAAATTCTGTCTATTTGATCACGAAATTCAAACAATAAATGGCGTTTTGGCGCTCTTTGATGTGCCGTGACAGATCGCTGTAGGCCTACTAGGCTCCTCAATTCACGCGGCAGCGCGGCGCGCAAGTAAACGCGATCATCTCTTCCTCAGTTACAGAATGGACACCTGAAGGTATGTTGAAAGATACAGTATACTTACTGAAAGGCATCATAACTCGTGTAATCGCTCAATCAGTGTTTCAGCAGCGGAAAGACGTCAATAAAACAGCATAGCTTGTCACTAGCATTATATTTACCTCAACAGGCAAGTGATTCAGTGTCCACAACTTTGGTTCCTATAAATGAACTCTTGCACTAAATAAATGCACTATGTTAGCCTATATATTATATTTTACTTAACCTGTTAATGATATCTTGATTATTTAATGTATGTTTAAAATATCTTTCATGAAAATGACAACTGTGTAAATTATTATATTTCAATAACAAATTAGAGTAAAAACACAAGTTAATGCAAAAACTGCCTTATGTTCAGTTTACATGTTTTCATACAATGTGTTGTGTGTTGATTATTATATCTATAAAATAAATAGCATCTGAATTTAGGTTAAAAGTCTAGGCTACAACCTTTAATGTTATAGTAATGTGCGGCTCCCTATATAGTTTACAGCATTAGCAGATTTTTTTTTAATCCTTGTGAAACGTTTAATTGTAATTGGTTTAATGAAAAAATTGTCTTTGTCTTTAAATTAATTCACTGTTTAAAAAAAAAAAAAAAACCGACATCATCTAAACCGAACCGAGATGTCAAAACTGTGGGAAAACCGAACCGTCAGTTTTGTGTATCGTTACACCCCTATCGTTTATGTAAGTCAAAAGAGCAAAATAAAGTAAACTGACATATTATACCCAAAAATTTCTCATACAGTGACTACCAGTGACATTTGGGACCAAAAATTATTCAGAAACTTTGACCTGATCATGTTTTGCTTAAGTGTTTTTTCTTTAATTGCTAATGCGACCTTATTACACCACAGACTGAACAAAATGAAGCATTGCTTGGTAATTGGTTGAGCTAAACTGGTATTATCTAATGGTGTAGTTAAATTTAACAGCTGACAGATATTCAACATAATTCATGTGTGAGACAGTATACAGAAGGATGGACAAAACCAGTGAAATATCAACTGATCTGATAACTGAGTTCTTGTCATATTTTATTACCATTTTCCAAACTATAGCGAAAAAACTGTGATAATGTGAGTAATGTTGAAGGAGGTGTCTGAATAAAGTTTGTTTTTTCCCTATAATATGTTATATTATGTTATTATTATGTGTATCTTAATGTCTTTGAGTTGAATGAATGGCATTCATCAGTGTGTTCTCTCTGTCACAGGTCTTCCAGTCAGAGGTGTTGAGTCTGACCATGCCTAGAAGTTTTAAGACCCGAGGAAAGCGGCGCTTTAGAAATGAAATGTCTAACCTCTGATGGCCACCTCATCCCACAGTTGTTGAGTGTAGTGGTAGTACACACATATAAAGAGCCGGCAGCGGCTGAAGGTTGCTATGAATCTGCTGGCGGTTTATTAGACGGGGCAGTGAGCTGTGACTGACGGTATTGTCCACAGATGGACTGAAGTCCACGGCACACGGGACCCTGCGCGGCCTCGCTGACAATACAATCAATAACCACACGCTTATTACATGACCTCTCCCTCTCTCTCTCTCTCTCTCTCTTTCCTGGAGCGCTCCAATGCCTCTCTTCCTCTGCTTACGCTTCTCCTGTTTCATTGTTAACCCCTTTTATTTCCCTTGTAACCTGATTGCTCTCCAAAATGTTTTGTCTCTTAGGCCAGAATCACGCACACACATGCAAACGAAAACCAATGTAAGCACATGATCCCACGGCAAATATGTGCTCTAAAAAACCTCAGTACTACAGGGGGCGATAGAGTTCCCTTCACATTGTCATTAAATTCATTGGCCCTGCTGGTAGATGTCGGCAACAATCGTCTCAGTTCTTATGAAGTAGACATTTTTTCTAATTAACTACTTTAAGACATTCAACACATAAATAACAATATTCCATTTAGTGATGCACCGAAATTAATTTTTAACTGAAAAAAAAAAAGCGAAATTTAAGCTGAAAACCGAAACTTAATTAAATTATCAATTCATTAATCAAATGTATTTAATATATATAAAATGTAAAAATTGCACTTAAGGAAGTCTTTATATCAACTTGTTAATGATTTGTTTGTTTCTAGTCCAATTTGTTGTTTAAATATAAACATTTAAATGGTGTCTGTAATAACTTGTTCATGACAGATTTATTTAAACACATTCAATAGCGTGTAATTTTGTTTACTGTATAACTGCATATTTCAACACACCTGATGTTCATTCATGTTTATTTCATGCTATAACTAGTAGTAAAGGGGAAGAGATGATCCGTTCACACAGGGTTTTTTTTTTTCATGCGAGCATTATAATTGCCGAAATTTCACCAATCACAAACTCATTTGTATTATAGTAGATGTTTTGGCAGTGACTAATAGTTTTTATTTCACGTTTTTTTGTTTTTGTTTGTCAAAGTTCCTGCAATTTCAGAATAAGTCACATAGCATTTACCGTTCAGGTCATTGACTTTAAAAAATATTTTTAAAAAGGATGCAGTCTGTCTGCTCTAATATTTTTATCTCTACATTTCGTTGTTTTTTTTTTTTTTTGGCATCTTGCGGCATGAGCGTTGCCAAGTTAAAACTTTTTTTTAAAAACGTGTCTTGAGGCCTCTGTGCTCTGTTTTGCTCCTGTCTCTGAACGCTTGAACACGTCCTGACTCTCTTTCTCAGTCCCACTGTGGACCCCACGGCCCATACATGCTAATATCCTCCACTTGCCTCTCTCATAAAGCCCAATAAAAGAGCGGCATAAATCCTGCCAATTAGCAGCATCTATCAGTGGCGTTAATTGGAGAATGGAGACTCATTGGTGGGTGACCTTGCGTGTCAGAGATGACACTGACGGCTAATGGAGATCAGTCTGTGGTCGAACTCAAGAATGACAGCGGACTGAAGTGTACAAGAGAACATCTCTGAAACAGTTATTTGATCAGTGATTTACATTACATCACTGTCAGTCTAAGGATCTAAGAACATAACAGAACTTTTGAATTATTACTTTAAAAGGGGTTGTATTATGCTTTTTCACTTTTTCAACTTTAGTAAGTTTGTAATGTTGCTGTTTGAGCATAAAAAGTTCGGCAAGGTTACAAAGCTCAAAGTCGACTCCAAAGGAGATATTTTATGCAAATGGAATCCCCTTTCCAAAAACTAAAACGAACGGCTTGTTTGGACTACTACAACGCATTTTTTTATGGGCTTTATGAAGTCATAACTTGACTCATTTAAATAATCCCCACCCACAGAATACACAGAAAAGTGGACGAGGCCTGATTGAGCTGCAGATATGTCAAAGAGACGCTGTTTGTTTGAAAACTCATTCGTTTGACCTTAAGGCTGGTAAACTGGTTAAAATTGTGTTTAAAATGTATTTTAACACAGTTCTTGAACATTATAATCCCAAAGCTTGTCTGTGTGCTGCACATTTTACAGAGAACAGCTTCCAGAACCACAATGCAGGCTTCGCACAAAAGCTTCTCCTGAAATGGAGCAGTTTCCACTTTGTCGGGATAGTCTGTTGTTTGTGGATCACTACTTGTTAGTATGTCATTATTGTTGCATTTTCTATTGACAGTTTCAATTATAAGTTTTATGTTTTTGCTACGCAAGCCTGCTAGCCAACATTAAGGCTGATTTATACTTCAGCGTCGGACCTACGCCGGAGCTTCTACGCAATAGAGAATGCGCGTTGGTTTTCATTTATACTTCTGTGTCGTTGTCGCGCAATTACACATGCAGAGGGAGCGTGTGAAACCCGAGGAAGGGGTTCTAGCAGACCAATCACAGCGCTTCCGTCCTCGTAGAATTGACACGTTGTTACATTTTTGGAGAGGTATACGTCAGGGTACGCCGAAAGGTATGCGAGCTACACACAGCCTACGACGTAACTATGGTGTGAGTTCGAAGCAGAAGTATAAATTGGGCTTTAGTGTTGATATAGTGTTTACTGTAGCTTTTGTAAGCTCTTGTTTTTGTAAGGCTGTTCACCGCCCCGTAGGAAAATTAACCATGATTTTCTGATTGATTTTAGTTTGTATTACCATAGTTTTCTGACAAATATCATGATTAAATGGTGTATAAGTTCTAAAAATAACCTAAAATGTATAAGAACATTACACAAAAAAACTGAAACGTCCTGTGAAATCAGTGCTTGCAAAGTATGTACATGAAATCCATTCTACATGATCATTGCTTGTTAAAGGACAAGTTCGGTATTTTACACTTAAAGCCCTGTTTTAAGATCGTTTCTGATGAAATAGAATAGTTAAAATTGAAATTTGGACAAATGCTGCTGTCCCGAGAATTTTCGGTTTCTGTGGTAGCACCCCCCCACCTCCACAATGGTTTCATAGGGGCACTGGAAGAATCATTCATAAAACGCATTAAACTTTTGTTTACAAAGACGTGAAACTCACCGATTGGTCTGGGGTGTTCACTGATATGCTCACACAAAAATCGCTGCAAAAGATGCTTTCCAACAGGTTTTATCGTAGTTTTTGTCCAACTCCATTGACTTGTATTGGATGTTCTGTGAGGTACGGTATTACTTCGCCGCCGGAAACGGAAATGGGGTTGTTTGTATTCTTTCTGTAGTCTTATGCAGTCGCGGTATCGTAGGCTACGCTATCCAAACATTGGCAAAGCTGCATTACCGCCACCAACTGGGCTGGAGTGTCTATTATTCAAGCTCTCAACGGAAGAATGTCCGGTTGTCAGGCGTTTGGAAAAATAGGTCCACAGTTTTACAACCAATGGTAAAACACCTGTTGGAAAGCATCTTTTGCAGCGATTTTTGTGTGAGCATATCAGTGAACACCCCAGACCACTCGGTGAGTTTCACATCTTTGTAAACTAAAGTTTAATGAGTTTTATGAATGATTCTTCCAGTGCCCCTATGAAACCATTGTGTAGGTGGGGGGTGCTACCACAGAAACCTAAAATTCTCGGGACAGCAGCATTTGTCCAAATTTCAATCTTAACCGTTCTATTTCATCAGAAACGATCTTAAAACAGGACAGTGTAAAATACCGAACTTGTCCTTTAACATTGTCAGGGTCTGAATCGGGCTCGAATTGGTTTGAAATTGACACCGTCCTTAATATTTACACTAGAGAAGAGCTCACAGTTATAGAAGCGCGGGATATTTCCTGCAAAAATGCTAAGCGCTGCCAATCACAACACACCGGGTCAACTAACCAATCACAGCACATTTTGTAATTCTGAAGGAGTTGTTTCACCAAAACAGACACGACACGTTCGAGCCAGACTGAGTAGCTGTAATAATGTAAAATATGTGAAAACTAATGTTTTTTGAACAAACAAGCATGAAAACATATTCTAGTACACCCCAAAAACAAAATCAAGACTTCATTAAAAGGGCAAAATGGAACCCCTTTAATAAATAGCAATGCTTTTTGAGTTGAGGTCAATGGTTGAATGAGTTTTTATTTTTTTTATTTTGTAACATTTCAGAACATTTTTTCTAGGCACTGGAAGGTGGCAGCTTTAGTGGCGTTTTCAATGGTTACTCTCATTTCAGTCGACGTCAACTACGTCTGACGTTCTCGACTCAAAGGGAACGTCCTGGTTGCGTATGCTGCGTATTCCCTGAAGGAGGGAACGGAGGACGTATTCCCTTGCCACTACCGCTGGACCCCTGCTGACTCCGGGTTACGCTCGGCTCCTCAGCGAAAAAGCAACTAGTGCGTGCATCCACTTCCGTATTTATACCCACACCGCGGGGACGGAGTGTGTGATGTAAATCACGCACGCCAATTCCATTGGCTCGTTCAATAGTACTCGAAGATGACTGGCTCTCTGGCGTGATCCCATTTCAGTCGACGTCAACTACGTCCATCGTTCCCTCCTTCAGGGAACGGTGGGTTGCATACGCAACCAGGACGTTCACACCCCAAAAGTTAAAGTTCTGTCATCATTTAAATCAGGGTTTCCCAAAAGGCTTGTGAAAGACTTTGAGTTTGTGAGTTTATGAAAAGCTAATAATTAATTATATCAAATGTAAAATTCAAATAAATAATTGCAAGCTTACAAGCTTAGTGCGATTATCAAATCAAATGCAGAAATTTAATTGAATTACTGTATAGTCTGATGTGCTGTGTGTTTCACAGTGAAGCGTGTTTGTGTGCACGCGTGCAGCTCAAGATCTGCTGGTATTTTCACGTCTCAGAGCGTTCACAGTCAATCTCTACACGTGAGTTTAATGTGCATTTGAACACAACGTGTGCTAGGTTCACTTTATTTACACATTCATATCATTTCCAACATTTTTGTGGACAGATGTTGACATTATAATAATAAGTAAATTGCAGTGTAAAAATATTATAATATTTTTTTATCTTACAGTACAATTCTAAGTTACAATACTAAAATATATTATAAAAAAATAATAATCATAATAAAATTATAGTTATTACATTTGATTGGATTCCTAAAACCCGAGTGTGAATGTAATGTGGGCAGAGACACTATATCACAACTAAAAGAAGTTTAACCTCACCAATAAAATCAAAATAAAACGCTTATCTTTAAGCGTGAACATGCAGATGTGTTAAATTATTTAAATATTAACTTAAAATCTTAGGAGAAAAGAAGTTCGGCTGACAATAAAGTTTGGGAACCCCTGATTTATATTATTTACTCTCCCATATTAGCCTGGTTAAAACCAGACCATTCTCAGTTGTAACTGAGTTAGGGTCTGGCAAAGCGTCATAGTCAAATCATTTCCAGAGGGGTGTCACCAGCGGACGTCGCGGATAGACCTAAAACCAATCAGAGCGATGAAGGAGATGACGTATGCAGAGCGGCGGAGAAACATCTCCGAGTGTTGTTCTTTGCTCGGTTTTTAACAAAAAGGAAACGTTCAAATCGCTTAAAACAGACGCGATAGCTGATTCGAACGAGTGATGTTCGACGGCGGCATCCATCTTTGTAATGTAGGCTACAATATCTGCTTCAAAATCCCAGCGCTGTCATCATCGTGTAAAGCCCGCCCCAACGTTTCTGATTAGTGCCGCGATTTCGACGGATTGGAAATGGGTTTGAATGAGCTCTTTGCCAGACTAACTTTCAGAGCAAATCTAAATTTGCCAGAAGTTGTCTGGGTTTTCCCAGGCTACTCCCATATGACTGTTTTCTTCAAATTTGGAAGTTAAAAGTTTAGTTTGCTCAACAAAAAAAAAAAAAAAAAAAGAAAAAAAGATAATTCAGTTATCATTTACTCCCCCATTTTATGTCCTTCCAAATCTTATGACTGACCGACTTTCTTCTGTTGAACATAAAAGCTGTTTTGAAGAATGCTGGTAGCCAAAGAGACTTCCACTGTATGGAAAGAAAAAATTATAATTTCTCAAAATATCTTAAATTGTTTTACACAGAAGGAGGAAAGTCATACAGGTTTGAAATTGTGTCGAGACCTCCTTTCTTCTTTTTGTAAAAAATAACAGGTTTGGAACGACATGAAAGTGAGTAAATAATGCAGCAATGTTGATTTTGAGTAGAATGGTTCCTTTCAGTGCATGAATCTGAACTAACTCTCTGCCTCAGACTGATATCTGTGTGGCCCATCTTGCCCCGGTCAGAGAGGGGTCACAGCTTTCATCCACAACACTCAGAGTCTCTGATAGCCTGAAGAGGAGAGAGAGAGAGAGAGAGAGAGAGAGAGAGAGAGAGAGAGAGAGAGAGAGAGAGAGAGAGAGAGAGAGAGAGAGAGAGAGAGAGAGACTCCTTCTCTCTATCAATCTCTCCTCGTGTGGATTAGAAGCACAGGCCGCTTTAAGCTGAAGTTGTGCCGCCCACACACTGACTGTCACTGACACACACACACTAACACACACACTTCCTGTCACAGACAGGCCTAGACAGCACTGTAACGGTTCCCTTGTAAAAACGAAGTGAATATTTTTTTATTTTTTTTAACTTCACATGCATCACACTACACTCTATACCATGACAATCTTATTCAATCTTTACAAACTGTGTATCATTACACAAATTTAGGACCCTAGCTTCGATATTTGACCACTGTTTATGATAAAAACGGTTACAATGACAGTAGTTTCATTATTTATGTCAGGAGTACAAGCTAAGTTATTGATATTTACGAAAGAATAAGACACATTCATACTCAGTCGTGTCTGGTCCGGTTTATTTGCGTTTACATACTTAAGTGAGAACTGAATGTAATCTTTTCTGACTCTTAATTGCATGTTAATTGCAATTAAATGAAAATGTATCAGTTTAAAATAATATTACATGTAATAAGTTGAACTTAATGACTTCTATGGTCTATGGAATATGGTTAAAGTGTTCTGCTGAATGTATACAATAGAGAAGCAATTATGGTAAATATGCATTCATGCAATTTCCATTGAAACTTGTATGTCATCATGTACTTAAATTTGTAAATACACATTTGTAATGATCAAGTGACAGTTTCAAATATTTTTCAGTTTAAGTGCATTTCAAATATATTAAATGTAATATGGGATAACACTAAAGTTAAAATTATAATCATGCACTTGACCTGTGCTTTAGCATGTTCTTTAAAGCATGACAAAATGTTATCAAAACAATTCTTTAAAACTTTAAAGTAAAACATGACATTACAAAGTTCAATTTATGAGTGTTTAACAGTCATGAAAGTGTGCTATCTTTAAGTTTCACTTAAGTACATTACATAAGTACATTTTGTCAAAATGCATTTAATTTAAAAAAAAATGTTAATTCATTTTTAAGATTGAGTAGACTACAAGTGCACATTCAATACAACCAAGTGCACTTTTTTCAGAAGTGTACATAAACCAACATTTAAAAAACTGAGCTGATGTTGCCATTGAAACAAACCATTTCTGTAGTGTTATTTTAGAATCATTGATATACTGTTTTTTGTTAATATTTTAAATCAGACTTGTTTTAAACTTTAAAAGTTTTAGTAATTTTGTCCTGTTCTTTGTTATAGGTCTAAATAGCTTTTATTAAGTTTAAGTTAATAAGAAATGGCAGCTAGCTGCTCATTAATCCTGTTTCGTGTGTATTTGAGCGTGACACTCTTTTTCCCCCATTCTTCCTCTTTTTATGAATGCAGAAAGTGGAGTGTATGATCGACGAGAGAAAAGCATAATTTGCAATAAACGTGGGTACGGAGCGTCTTGTGAAGTAGACTACAAGTGCACATTCAATACAACCAAGTGTACTCTTTTCACAAATGTAAACCAACATTTTAAAAAAAACTGAGCTATTATTGCCATTGAATTACATCAATTTCACAGAAATTAATTGAAGTGTTATTTTAGTATCATTGATATACTGTCCTTTTGTTAATATTTTAATTCAGTCTTTTTTCTTTTTAACTTTAAAGTTTTTGTAATTTTGTCTTGTTTTTTTTTATTAAGAAAAAAGCTTTTTTTTCGTACTATTAAGTTTTAGTTAAGAAATGGCAGCTAGCTGCTCATTAATCCTGTTTCGTTTGTACTTCATCTTCCTCTTTTTATGTGGAGTGGAGCGGATGATCAACGAGAGAAAAGCATCATTTGCAATAAACGCGTGCACAGAGTGTCTTTTGTTAGCGCTGTCGTGGCACGTGGTGAGCTGTACCTGCCAGGTGTGTGAGCCGTGACCTGCTCCCCTGTTCTGGCCCGCTGAGAGACGAGCGTCTGCCCATCAAAAGCCCCATTCAGGCCGAGTCACGGGCAGCACAGTGCAGGACAGTGTGGATCTCGAAACCGGACACCCATCCCACAGCTGCTGAAAGCTGCCGGAGGCCAGCGGAAGACGGGACACTGAGGCTATTGGGCCCAAAGCCCTGAAACAAAGAGTCACGGGTGATAATAAGAGCGTGTTTGAATGTCTGATCATCTGAGGAAATGGATTGGCACTTCAAACATCGGATCGGTTTCACACAGGAACAGGTGTGTCTGAAGTCCACACACACTCGTCCTCTGACCAGCACTGGTTCTGATCTGGGATTTTACACAGTTTACTGGGAATGGGAGTTTAGAAGCCGTTTCTGACGGACACACAACCCTGCTAACCGATAGATTCAGTTCAGGTCACTTCAGGCCAAGTAAATAATCTCTTTTGTCTTATGGAAAACAAACTAATCAATAACCTCAAACTAACTGACTCATAAATATATATATATATATATAGGTGTATATATATATAAGGTGTAGACTTAAAGGATTAGTTCACTTCAGAATTCAAGTTTCCTTTTAATTTATTCTCCCCCACGTCATCCAAGATGTTCATGTCTTTCTTTCTTCAGTCGAAAAGAAATGAAGGTTTTTGAGGAAAACATTCCAGGATTTTTCTCCATATAGTGACTTCAATGGGGTCCAACGGGTTGAAGGTCCAAATGTGAGTTTCAGTGCAGCTTCAAAGTCTCGACACGATCCCAGCCGAGGAATAAGAGTCTTATCTAGACAAACCAGCAAGACAAATTTTATAACAAAAATAAACATTTACTTTTTAACCACAAATGCTGGTCTTGCACTCAGGGGCGCCGCTAAGGGGGGGAAAGTTAGTACGATTCTAAGGGCCCACACACTTTTGGGGCCCCCAGAGATCAATTTTATTAATGGAAAGTGTGCGGTAGGGGGCCCAACTTCATATTCTTTCATAGGGCCCAAAATTTCTAACAGCGCCCCTGCTTGCACTAGCAGTGATGATCCACACATTACGTAATCACGTTGAAAGGTCTCGCGTGTTCCGGGTCAGAAATGTAGAGTAGGGCGAAAAACTCAACTTCAAAATCGTCCGACATCCTTGTTTTACCTTTTATTTATTATTTTTTTATTTATTTTTTTTGGAAATGGCGTTTGACTTAGTCTTTGCACGTTCGCTTTGTAAACACTGGATCGGTTCTTCCGCCTTCGTCACGCAAGACCTTTCAACATGATTACGTAATGTGTGGATCATCACTGCTAGTGCAAGACCAGCATTTGTGGTTAAAAAGTAAATAAATGTATACCCCATTGAAGTCACTATATGGAGAAAAATCCTGGAATGTTTTCCTCAAAAACCTTCATTTCTTTTCGACTGAAGAAAGGAAGACATGAAAATCTTGGATGACGTGGAGGTGAGTAAATTATCAGGATTTTTTTTTTATTCTAAATCGAACCAATCCTTTAAAATGTTTTTGTCCAATAGAGACATTTAAGCTATTTAAGGTTGAGTCTCAATCTGACCAGATCCTGAAAAACAGCTCTAAACTGTAATGTGTCCAACATGCGATTCCTTTGGTTTCAACCAAACTTCAACTGACAATCATGTGTGCACTGAAATGATGTTTCAAAATTAATCTGTCCGGAAAACCATTTCACTCATTTCATTCTGGAGACGCAAACAAAGGTTCAAACTCTTGTGTTGCGGCTTGACAGCACATTGGTTTCTTTCAGAGTTGTTGTGATCATGAGCTCGTTAATCTAATTTCCCTTTGCTGTGATTGAATGCTGCGCTCTGCACTTACTTTATAACCCAGATAAATCTGCGGCCTGTCGTCAGAGAAAATGTAATCTGTCACGCGTCAAAGCGACGCGCGCGCGTCTGATGGAGTTAATGATGATGTCGAAGGGCACGAGCGCTCTTCATCTCCACAGCTTTGTTTGGCTTCACCAACACCTGATGCTGATCAATTCATTAATCGCCTCCAATTAGCCTGTGCATGCGCGGCCGAGCCAGGTGAGTATCTTAAAGAGAGTTATGGGATATTAAAAAGCGGGGAGGGACTACATTAGGGCTGACCTTTTCCTTTAAATTACTGATATTTGAGAGTTAATTCCGAATTCAATGAAAAGCATGGAGCCTTTTTAGTCCTTGCGTTAAAACGTGCCGCTTCTCTGTCAGGAGGTCATTAATTATCATCTTTATAAATTAAATGAAGAAGATGTCAGTGCTTGAATCGCACTATTTTTAATCTGCTATCGTGATCACATGTTAGTGAACATTAGACACTGGATAGAGACGCTGTTTATGACCTTTCGATGAATTAACTGCATCTGCAATGAGAAAACCTCTTTAAGGCAGAACTGCAGAACAATGCAGGGATGATGTTAAGGAATTGTTGCTTTGTAACTCCAATTGATAGATTGACCGATGCTGTGCGGTGAAATGCAACGGCTGTTTTCAAACTTATTGGTTTGATTCAAACTTAATGATTTCAAACTAATTATTTAGATTCATGATCGTGATGTGCCTAACCATGCTGTCATTTTCTTTGCACGTGAGAGTTCATTGACATGCGTTCATTAACATGACAATGGCGTTTGCACAAAGATCAATATTATGCTTTTTCAAGAAATCACAGAAATATGAGCAAGAATGAGGAAAAACTTCACCTTTCCACAAGGAGATGGCGAGTGAAGCGACACCTGAGGCTTCATATTCCCAGGACACTCGTATTTCATCACTGGACTGTATAAGACTTCCACGACATAAATTGACACAATACCAAATCATTTTGTCTCATTATAACAGCGGAAACAGTTTAAAATACAATAAACCAAATGATTGTGCTTTTGTAAAATAAAGAAAACGAACAGGATGCCGCTTCTGCCATTTCCTTTCTGTGAAGTTTGTGAAGCGTGTCAAAAATGAATGGAAACTCAACGTATAGGCTACTAGCAAGATCTCGCTTTTATCTGAACTCTTGTTTTGGGTTGGTGCGTAGACACTGATCTATATAATGACTGGATAGCTCATGACGTTCTAAACTGCCATCAGGCAGTGAAGCCACCGGAAGTGTTCGAGCGGCCATCTTACGATTCCCTACCAGCAGAGGGCTCCAACGGCCGTTATACAGATTTTGGTAGCTTCGACGGTACTTTTAAGGTGACCCGCTGAGCAGCATACAAGTGTAAAACGACGTTCACAAAAGGACGTAGAAAAACTGCCACAGGTTGTAATTCAAGCCTTATAAGTAGTTATTTATATGCAAAATTGTTGCTATACCCGTGTTGTTTTCTCCGAGGCAAGAGTAACGGTAATGCTGCTGCTTCTTTAACAAGCAACGATAAAACAGTCAACAGTAGCCTATAAGAAACATCAGAGCAGAGCAGCAATAATCACAATTAAGTGTCCAATACCATTTAACAGCTTCAAAATAGCTTTGTGCAGAGACCGTTTACCGTTACATTAACCCATACAATTTGTATTATGCATTTCCTGAACATGTACTTGCTAAGCAAACACTTTATATGAACAAACTACTAATCTATAAAACACAATCGGTCTTCGGACCTCGTTGAAGGCGGTGAGAGAGTGCGCGCGCGCGCGGCCGGGGCTCTCTTTCTCGGCTCGTTCTTATGCGCCCTGTCCACTGATCTAAATAATTCGTTGTTACGACGACTTTGTTCCCTCGTTTTAATAAATCGTGGACACGTTGAACTAATTCCCTCCCTCTTTTTGATTTAACGAATTACAACGTGGCCACAATATAGTAAAACGAGGGAACAAATTAGTATAACGTGCTGAGGTATTATTAATTTGTGGCCACTAAACAATACTCACCTGAATATTCACCAATTCACAAAAATATAGGTCTTTAGCATTCACTATATAATTAATAGTATCAAACTGTTTTTCTTACCTGTGAAGATAGCTCTTCAGTGAAGGCCGACCAGTGTTCTCATACAGCTTTTTATTACTTTTGCAAAGAAATTGCCGTTTTTTAATAAGCTGGAAAATTTTCCGACTTTAAACAAATACCCATTTAAATGCTTAGGATGTTTGCGTTGTGAGAATGTACAGGGATACTTTAGATTTAAAAACTGTGTCTCGTTAGGCAATGTTTTTTCAGTCAAATCATAAAATTTCCTATTGATTCAATAGAACGCGTGAGCTCAAAGGGAATACCAATATGGCGGCGCGGTGGCTTCACTGTTTATGACGTCATGAGCTATCCAGTCATTCTATATAGATCAGTGTGCGTAGATCTCTGCTTCTTCTGCTCTTTTTCCTGTTATGGCGGTTAGCAAACAGTGTTGCATTACCGCACGCGCCCCCTTCTGGCCTGGAGTCTGTTCTGTCTATCCGTCGTCTGACTGTATGCACCAAAACTGAGACGGTTTGGGATGAGTATATTTACTGTTACAGTGTAATGTAAAGTTTAAAAAAACATAGCTCAACATATATGTGACCATGGACCACAAAACAGTCACACGGGTATATTTTTAGCAATAGCCAACAATACATTTTATGGGTCAAAACTATCGATTTTTCTTTTATGCCAAAATCATTAGTATATTCAGTAAAGATCATGTTCCATTAAGGTATTTTGTAAATTTCCTATCGTAAATATATATAAAAAATATTTTTGTGAATGGATGCAGCAAAATCACGCAAAAAAAAAGTCAGAAAACATGCCTACAAACTTCGCTCGCTGCTGCCCGCTCTTTGGGAATTACCCACTCAAGTTTGGTATCTATGTCAAGCTTAGATTTCCCCCTTTCGGGTTCATAACTCTCCACAATGTCATTAGAGCAGTAAGCCAATAGAGAGCGTTAAAACAAACCCTTCTCGTGTAAAAAAAAAAGTTGTTTTCTTCTTAGCAACGGTCTGCTACAGCACCTCTCATTGGCTGGCAATTGGCTTTAATTACAGCAATAATTTAACGAACATAGTAAATGATTTTTTCGCAAATGATTGGGAAGATGATACAGAATGTCCAGAGACTGGCTTGGCAAAGGAGGATGACCTGAAAGACGACGAATTCGATCAATGTGTGGAACAGTTTTGTAACCACACACACACACACACACACACACACACACACACACACACACACACACACACACACACACACAGACAAACACATACGGGCATGTACGCATATTCATACACACAAACATACCCACACACAGACAGACACACACACACACACAGACACACACACACACACACACACACACACACACAGACACACAAACACATACGGGCATGCAGGCATACACAGACATGCGCGCGCGCACACACACACACACACTTGAATTTAGTGGTGGGGAACTCACAATGGTGTAAATTTCATTTATTTACTTTCATTAGTAATGCGTAGCTAAGGACTTAATTTGGAGAACTTTAAAGGCTATTTTCTCAATATTTAGATTTTTTGCCCCATCAGATTCCAGATTTTCAAAAGGTTGTATCTCGGCCAAATATTGTCATATCCTAACAAACCATAGATCAATGGAAAGCTTATTTATTCAGCTTTCATGTGATGTATAAATCTCAATTTAAAGAAAATGACTCATAAGACTGGTTTTGTGGTCCAGGGTCACATATGTAATTATGGCAAAATTATAACCCAATAAATAATTTCATCATGACGATATAATTCCCATGCCCATCACGTCTGTGTATGATGCCAAATAATTCTCATCGAAAGCAATGGGGTACCTGTACGTCGAGAAATGCTGCTAAAGGGGAACTCTCTACGTTAAAAAAGTCATGCCAAGTGTCCTTATGTGACGAGTGAGAACGTTTTGATATAATCATACATGATTAATTAGGCCTACCTTTTTGGTAAACTTTTATGTTAAAGGCCGAATGTCCAGCCTCTTTGTTTAAGGATCACTGACGTAATGTGCATTTTTTTGGTCTGGATAATATAAAACACATTAAAAATGCAATTCATATATACAATGACTTTGACTACACATCTTCCTTAATTATAATTTTTTTCATTTCTGAATTCATTTTCATTTTGATATTTTTGGAGTGGGCATAAAATCAAAAATGATATAATGAAGAAAAAATCTTTGACAAGTAAACCCTTATGAAGTAGTTTGGCATAATCTAATCAATAGAATCAAATTCAGGTTAATAACCTGCATTTTTGATCACTTTTATTTGATTTAGTGCTCTATCCACTTGATGTCCAATGTAATCTGGATGGTTAATATTGCTGAATTTTATTAAAAGCATTGCATACTGGAGCCTCGGACACCCATGAGAGCGGCTCTCGCACACATCCGCACATCCTGACCGGCATGCATTTATTTATCTCTTATGTTTCCTTATTCGGTTTGACGAATGAGTGACAGGTTGACACCTCATTCGGCAAGATTAATAGAACGACACAATATTTACGTCGCCGAGACAGCCAATTATCCCACCATCTATCACCAAGATTATCTTTCTGATTGAAAACTACTCGTCCATGTAATCAGAATTATTTGGAATTAGTAGGAAATTTACGGCTTCATGTGTCATTTTTTTCTGGCTGGTGGTAAATTAGAAATATTAGATACATAAAAAGAATGCAAGATGGGGAGTAGCCTATATAACAGGCCAAAAATAATGCCATTGGTTTTTATTTCATTTTGTGTGGAAGAGAGTCTGTATGAAACAAGCAGCTTGACAAGCGAAGCAGACACAAAAACTAATTGCTGGCTGATATTGACTTTTGGATGACACTAAAAGGGTGATGATTTGTTTATTGTCTTAAATTCTCATTAGTCTTTTATAAGAGGCGATTACAAACAAGACAATTTTTCTAAAATGCTCTCTTTGTTCATGGAGTGATGCTAAAATACTGAATACATTCCTAATATGTTTATTTCATTATTAGTTAATCAGTCATCTAGTGAATTTTCTAATTTTTCTTGTTTTGTTATACACCACTTTTTGAGGTTCAGTCTTGGTGATCAGATAAAACACAACGCTCATGTAAAATGTTAAGGGCCAAGGAGCATTTCATTAAATTACTTGGTAAAAGTATTGATCTGACAGCAAAAAAAATAAATATATATATATATATATATATATATATATATATATATAATTAAGTTTTTAAGCCATCTCTACTGTGTTCCTATATTAGATGAACTTCTTATACAGCCTTTTGTAATATGATTTTAATTGTGACGTTTTATCCCATTAGGCACTCTGGCACAGAAACCTTTTGGCGTTAAGTGTAGCTTGCTTTTAAAAATAGCAAAAATTGTCACATGTAAGCATGTCCGAATGGTTCAGTATCGACGCCAGAGATCTGTAAATAGGATTAGCTCATCCCGATATAGAGCTTTCACAACTAGTTTGTTTATTTTTATCTTCTTAATTGGAAGGTTGTCTCTTTAAATGGTGCCAAAATTATCCTGCAGATTGCTGACAATGAAAAATGAAAGGGCTCTAACGGTTATTATAAGCAATCTGTCTGCATTGTGCCACAACGTGACTGCTGTGCTTGCGATACCAATGGGGTGACCTCACAGAGATGTGAGTTGAAAGTCAGCATTTCATCTCGAGGCCCAGAGAATCGTGAGCTCAGGTGACTAACACTGTTTTCGCATGCATAACATTTGTTTCACTCTACACACTCATTCATTAGCTGTTTTTTTTTTCAATGGATTGTTCAAGAAAGACTCACAAATCAATCTCAGACTCAAGAGTTATTTGTTTATGTATACTTTAGGCTTGTGAAACTTTAATCAGTGTTAGTGACGGCCCTTCGTATGACAATATGTCTCCATTCGCATATTTCTAAGCACATTTTTGGTAATTGCTTAAAGGTGCTCTAAGCGATGTCACGTGTTTTTTAGGCCAAAACATGTTTTGTCACATACAGCAAACATCTCCTCACTATCCGCTAGCTGCCTGTCCCCTGAACACACTGTAAAAAAACGAGGTCTCTGCAGACACCCCAGGTTCCACAAACGGCAACAAAAACAAACAGGGCTAACCCGCACCACGAAACATAACAAACTGTTCCTGCCAATAACCATCAAGAAGGATTTGGGAGTGGGGGTTGTGGGGTTAGTGAGCGGATGAGGAGGAGGGAGGGTCTAGCTAGCCTTCGTTTTGTTTGACAATACTTCGAACGACAACAAGAACGACACCCACCATCGCTTAGAGCACCTTTAAAAAAAACACTGGATGGAAATGACAAGAAAAAATTTACAAAAAACATGCAATATTGCAGATGTTTTATGCGATACTCCAATTCTGCACATAAGTTAAATTAACTTTGGACTGAAATATAGCTAATGTGTAGTACAAGATAGAGTTTTTATGTAAATATACTTTATTTAAATATAGCATATATTACATATATATTACATATTTTTTATATTTAACTATACTTTTTGATTGGCATCTTTGGTTGGTACTGTATATACAAACTATTGTGCTGTTGTCTATTGTCGGGGAGGATCTAACGTCCATTGTTCAATTATTGGATAATTCAGCCTTGGGACATCAACAAACAAAACATGATTACCTTTAAACAGACACTGGAATGACTGTTTCTAGGCTTTAATGGAAGATAAACTGAATGTAACCAGTGTAATAGAGGTTACAATAAAAAAAACTCAGCGGACATAAATAAAAAAAGAAATATGGCCCAAGACAGAACCATGGGGTACACCACACTCACTACTGGAGAAGATCCATCTTTAAGGTACCTTTAAAGTCCCACTGAAGTGCCTTGGAATGCGCAGCTTTGTATGATGTGTTGACGTAATTTCCACTGAAACAGAAGCTAAGGCGGGACATATTGAATGGCTCCTCCCCCTTTTCAAATAGCCAATAGCGTTTAGTTTCCTTCACAGACTGCGAGTTGTACTTGACAGAGAATCTGAGCACTGATGATACGCTGGATTAAATAGTAGAGGTGTGAATAAATTCTAGCCATTTCATTCTTAACCAACATACAGTTGGGTTTAATTTGTCATTTAATGAGATCTACTAATATATATTGTTAGTGCCGAGAATTTTCACGTGAATAAATCCATAGATCCGCAGCTTTAGCTTGTGTACTTTAATGGTTTAGTGGTAGAATTTTTGCAAGGCGTGTCAGAGGTTCAGGGTTCTAATCCGCACTCCTATGATTTTTTTTTTCTCATCAAAACCGAATATGTTTATCAGTGGTTGTATATCAAGCAGCGACACGTTTGTGTGGATTTTGTTGTGTGATTTCACCGGAATTAATATAGAGTCTCCGCAACGGTGTTAAGCGATAGATTAACACCGTTAGCCACTAGATAAAACTGTATCCATGCCACTGATAGCAGCAGCAATGAGCTCAGCAGCTTGATTTAAAAAACAACACATTTCAGTGCTAGAACGCCTCTTATTTAATTTTGACCCTGGCAAAAACCCATATTGCTCCGAGACGTGTCAACGCCAGTCGCTTTGGCCAGGTGGAGGAGGCGGAGCTTTAGATTCTAGAGAGTATTTGATTGGACAGAAGATGTGATGAGAAGCTGAAGTCTGCGATGATGTCATAAAAATCCCTGATCCATTTTAGCGGAAATGAGAGACTGTAAGTTTTGAATGCTTATATCTCCTAAATGCAAATTTTCTCATTGTTTTGGAACACACCAGCTTATTCATAACTTTAAGGATAATATATTCATACTAAGGCTAAAAAAACTTTTGATTTCAGGGGGCCTTTAAGTTGCTGTGCTTAAGATCATGATTAGCATGAAGAAGCATGTCAAAACTGGCAAAATGATCTAGCAAAATTGAACAGCGAACAGTATAAGTACATGTACTGTAAAATAAAGTGTAACCGCAAACCAAAAACATTTATTTATTGTGTTGTTTATCTCCTGTGTACTCCAATAGATCTCCTGCGTTTATTATTAAAGACTATTTATAGTATTCCTTTTCAGGTGTGTTGCTTAAACTAGATTGTAAGGTTAGGGTTATGGTTAGAAGAATAAGTTGTACTTGCAAATTTAGTCAGTAGAACGTCTAACATGGACTATTGAAATAAAGTGTTACCATAGTTATTTAAAAAATAATTGTTTGTAAATACATATAATTAACATGCCATGTAATTACATTTTTCAACACATGTTGTGCTTTCAGTTGCAGTAACTTGTTCGTCTTTCAGCTGATGAAACATTATACATATGCACACACTGTATATGAATATTGTCTTTCGAACTGCATTGTTATTCCACTCCGTCCACCCCAGAGAGTAAATTAACAGTTTACCCACATGCCTCCTTCTGCCCTCTTCATGCCCTGAGTGGCATTTGTATTCTGATAGTCTGTGTAGCTGCAGTGCATGTTGTGTGTGAGACGCTGCTGAAACGTTGCATATGTAAATAGCCAGCACAGTGAGAGGCCGCTGAATGAAGACTTCCTGCAGTGTCTAACTGAGACTTCCTGGTGTGTTTGCCACAGCGAGGTCGCGACCCCGAAACATGGCACAGAGCGCGTGTCTGTCTGCCTGTCTGTCGAGGGCTCTTCAGAGAGGGGAAGAGCGTAATAAAAGAGGAGGAAACGCCATTTGCTTCCTCGCACTTGTTGCTGATGAAGAACTTTATCAGAGACAGAAACGCTTTACAAAAACTAATTAGCATGTGGAAGTGAGCATATTATGCATGCATATTTCAAATGCGAATGCTTGCTTCAGGGGGCAGTATTCTCAATTAATTTGTTATGAACCCATTCACAAAATACAGTAAATATATTACATTAATAAAGTAAAAACAAAGATCATTTTAGAATAGTTTGCTCATACAATCCTTTGTCTAATTTTCATTAGCTATTTAAGAACAAAAAAATACTACTGTGTACAATGATATTTGGGATCAGATATTGGTGCTTCTTCAATCTACTGCAAGTTCAACATCACTAGGGCCAAAACATCATATATAAACATTGACTAACACATATGGTAAAGGAACCTAAAACGTGTTTGCTCGGCGCAGAAGTACCAATGAGGTTTGTTCTCATGTGTGACACAAGCATGTTTGAGCTACTGCAAGAACCAATATTTAAAATATTTACTGTGTTTTTGATCAAATAAATGCAGCCCTACTGAGCTTCTTTCTGTAACTTTAAAAAATCTTGGGGTGAACTAAGCCTTTAAGATACCACTAAAGTGGCCATCCAAATCAAAGATTTCCAAAACATATTGTTTAGCCCTTTATTTAAGCTAAAGCACATCAGCTAACAATCAGAAAAGGAACATCTTAAATCTTAAAGAAGCTCTTAAATTTACACTTAACGTTTCGAGCAGGCGCGCTATGCAGAGGCCCAGCATTGTGGCGCACAGGTCTACTTCTAAGAGAAAAGTTGTAGGGGATTTCTCTGGTTTTCATCTCCTTGCCTGGGGAATCTCGGTGGGTAGGACTCTCATTTCCTCATCAAACACTGGGCGAGTGATTCGGAATATTTATGAGGCTCCCAATTTAAGTTAAACATTTAACAAAAAGAAAGCAATTGAAATTATACAGCAGAAAGAGTTAAGGTCCCCGTAGGGGGGCTGCGGTAAAATTTGAACTAGAAACACTCAGGTTGAATTAAAGCAGGAATCCAGTGAAATGAACCGTAGAATCCTGTAATCTTTCTCCGTCTAGATTTAGAGGTCATTAGCCAGTCAATAAAATGTAAATTCTCAAACGCTGATCGCATTTGATTGTGTTTGGACAGTCGCGTTGAGGGATGGAGATACAATCAAATCCATCTTAAAGTAGCGCTTTAAAAGGTGTTAATTACTAGCGCACTCTAAAAAGACTAAAAAGGCTTAGCCGTGTCAAAAACAGGTTGTGATTTGACAGGATAAGTCAAACCGCTTTAGTAACGCCACCGATTATCCGGGTCCGATCTGTGTTATTTCCTGCCCGCGCTCCCTTGAGGATCAGAGGAGTGAATGTTAGAGAGGGTCACGGTATGAGAGACGTCTGTCGGATACCGTTTAATCGTCTTCCCTAAGGGATTTCTCCACATCTACGGATCAGGTGGAGCGGGAGAGACGAATTCAGCCGGTTTGATCACCGCCACGATAGATGGTGTCTGACTAGATTTAAGGGCATGAAAATTACAGGCTGAGCAGTGACTGTGGAATTGAGGCTGGTTAGATGTCTCAAGAGGGTCGAGTTATCAGTTAACTACAAGATGCTAGAATATGATGGGTTAGACTGAGTTTTTACTCATTTGCATGCATGTTCTAACGCAAAAAAAATATTTGACCTGTGACGGTACTGTGCCACTACAGAAAAAAAGGCCATGCGGAAATATGCAGTGCATTAATTTGTGAAACAATGACCACAGAACAGCACAATTTTAAGTTCATGGTAGCACCAATTAAAGTGCAAAATAAACTTTTTACTTTAACCGTAGAAGGGCTACTGGCTGTAAGGGCATCTCAAAAACAACCCAAAGATAAGCACTACGCCAGATATTTTACAGTGAGAAAGCAGAAACTGTTGAGCTGTAAGTGTGGAGGCCGTCGACTCACATTGTACTTGTGTTTTCTGTCAGGCCTTCGTCTGACGCGGTTTCATAGACTGAAGAAATCATATGCTGCCTTCTGTGGTGTTTGTCCATCTGTATCTGTATGATGGCACAACTGAGTTTATCTTTGCATGCATCCGGTGTCAGAAACCCAGGAGGATGCGTTTGAATCCAGGATTCCCAAGATCACAGAAAACCTGATCCAATTTCAACTCCATTGCATTATTAGAACAATTGAAAAAACATTTAGGCTCAGCTTTAATATATTGCATCAGTTAGAAATTGCTCTTCATGTGTGCAATCTCTGTCACTAGGGGGAAAAAAAACTTAATCTAGAAATCAACTGGAAAAGTCATGGAACTCATTAGTCAAAAGGTGTGGAAAATCAACATTTATGTCAAATAAACAAGGTTTAGCTGGTTAACACAGTCCCAGTAACCCCTGCTAATGTTGTAACAACACCATCAGTGCCTAAAAGTGAACAGAACAGAGAACATACGTATGTCCCAGTGGACTAAGCTTTTTGAAATTTTGAATCAATTGAACCAATAGCTTTGCAAAATGATTCACGGTTTCAAAGTGCTGGAAACGCCACACACTGGTCAAAACGTTGTAAATGCAATGAAAACACAGTCCAAACATGCGTAAAAAAAAATTTTACAAACCAATTACAAATAATTTCAAATGTTTTATTGAAAGTATTAAAATGCAATTAACCGATTATCTAATACCAGTAAATATGAAGTGTCTGTATAATGTGTTATTTTATTAAATTGAAGGCCTTATTTTGTTTAAATAATGGAAAGCTTGGTTAATCAGGCCAGTGAGAGACTATTAACTACAACTCTTCCTTTTTATTATGCAAATGTTGATCCGAGAACAGGTAAAAACAATAAAGCCACTGCTTCATTAGTGGCGAACCATTGAAACGTTTTGAAACGATTATGATGTAACAAAGCCTTGCTTATTGAAATCACATAATTTCGGTGCTTCGAATCACTGGTTCGAAACAAATGATGCACAAAGGTTTCAAAGCGATTTTGAAATTTACCATCACTACTGAGGGAGCGTACACATTTAAAAATAAAGGTTTCAAAATGGGGGGTTGTACAGTGATGGAATAGAAAAGCTATTTTCGGTTCCCCAAAGAACCTTACAGTGATCAGTTCAAGAACCATTTTTTTCTTAGTGTGAAGAACATTTTAATAATCTAAAGAACCTTTTGTGCTGTGGAAAGACTTAATGAAGCCATTGATGCCAATTAAGAACCTTTATTTGTATGAGAGCATGAAATGACACTGGTGTCCAGTGAAAGGGTTTCTCATCCACACTGACTTTACCGTAATGAGGAACACAGAATAACTTTGCAGAGCGTTGTTGGTCCAGCATCGGTAGAGGTTTGGTACGTTATTCTGTGAGTTTGGAAACAAGCTTTTGCTCAAGCACCTGATGACCTCCGGGTAAGCGGCACCATCGTCTGCATGTTGGCAGTGGCACAGATGTGTGTTTTTTTTTTTTTAAAGCAATAGGTTTGCAATTAGCTGACACGGCGAGCAGGTTTTGCAAGCTGTCCTATTCTGGGATGTGGGCGGATGGGCTGAAATGGGAATGGAACTATTGATCCGCTGGTTGAGAATGATGCACATGGACTATTTTTGGGGGCAGAGGGGAATTCGCTGCCGTCCAGACCATTATGTTGCGTGACGTAGTCGAGCTCTTCAAAATCAACTCGATATTGGCAGCAAAGCAAAAAGGCTGCAGCATCACATGACCTCTGCACTTCATGAGCAGAAATACATTCGCCTTTGCAACGATGGCGCTGATGTGAGACGACTGTAGTCACCGAACACAAACCTGAGCCAGCAAACTGGAGGTTAAGTCAGCTAAACCTGTATTTAGCTCCATCAAGCTATTTTTACTTCACTTTAACCGCATTCAGACTGTCAGTCCAAATCCGATAGTAGCTAGTGTGAACGGTTAAAAATCACATGAAATCCGATCTTTACAAATCTGTTTCAAGCTACATTCATATTAGGTTTGAAATCCTATTTAAATCGCATTTCTGGAAATCCGTCTCAGTCGGAACGACCTGATCGGATTTCACGTGATTTATGTGACTTTCACACGGCACGTAAAACGAAAATGTCAGACGTTGTTATAGGAAACATGTTGAAAGTTGCTGCCGCAACAATGCTGTGTTGTTGCAAAGTACCGGATGAGCAGAAAATGACAATATAACGGAGACATGTTTTTAAACCGGAGGAGACGACAGTGCAGAAAAAAAGCCGTAACTTTAAATACCAGTCTCCGGTTCTGCCTCGGCCTCAGAAGAAGCACAGTCTAGCGCGACGGCATTGTAAAACTGAAATAAGACAACATTTCTATTGGAAACCCATCCATGTTTTCCTACCAACACAACATCAATGCCATAGAATCCAATGCAGATATTACAAAAAACGAAAGAGCGGCATGGACACACACATCGGATCTGAACAGTTGCGATACACAGTGTGTACATCAATAATTTTAAATCAGATTCCAATAGGATACACAAAGAATCGGATTTGGACCGACAGTCTGAATGAGGCTTTTGTCACCTATCAGCATAATTTGATCTATAATGAACTGAATCAGTATTGCTTCATACGCTACAGTCCGTTTGCAGTTCGCAGGTTCAGCCAGTTGCAAGCATGTAAACCAGCAGCAGTAAAAGCAGAGGATTGCATGTATTTGAATGCGACGGCCTCAGGCTTTCCCAGGAGTCTCTGCGCTGCCAGCTCTCCACATGTGGCTGCTCACGCCAGACATTAAGCAGTTAATGCTGAACTAGTTTAGTGATATCACATGCGGGGTTATTGACCACATCCTCCTCCTCAGAGTGGATGGTTGAGCTTTTAGATGTGTATCTGCACCAGAGTAAAACCCTCTCTGTCTTAAACAAACATTGTGTAATCAGTCATGGGAATGCTCAAGCAATATGAATCAATTTGGAAAAGAACACTTTCCACATTAGTGCTGCTGTCAAGCACAAATTACAGTGGAAAGCATGTTGATGAAATGAGCTGATAGGAAAAGGTTTTGCTTGAAATTCATGGTTTCGGCAATTGATTCATGCAGTGTTGTGTATGTTAAAGCACAGACTGTATCACTCAGATCGAGGGTTTTTAATACCCGGTCACTGGCTCTCAGACAAGAGCAGTTGACAGGAGCGCTGGGACTTTACCGCTGCAGTATTAAAGCTGGTCTATTGTACTTTTTATTACATTTTCAATTTTGCTGTTTGAGCATGAAAAAGCTCTGCAAAGTCACAAAGTCCCTCCAGCAGGAGTTATTCTCTATATCAGTGTCAGTGTTTCTGAACTCCCTGAAACGCCTTCATTGTAGTCTTGAGTTTCTTCCTGGAATGAATACGTCACAATATTCCTCATTTAAATAATTCATACGCAGATTATTCTGCGTAATCTGGGGCATGGTTGAGTAAGTTAAAGGTTTAGTTCACTTCAGAATTAAAATTTCCTGATAATTTACAACCCCCCCAAACATCCAAGATGTCCATCCAGATGTCCAACGGGTTGAAGGTCCAAATGTGAGATTCAGTGCAGCTTCAAAGTCTCGACACGATCCCAGCCGAGGAATAAGAGTCTTATTCCTTCAACATGATCTTCAACGTGATTACGTAATGTGTTACGCATCACAGCTAGTGCAAGACGAGCATTAGTGATTAAAAGTAAATAAATGTTTATTTTGTTATAAAATGTCAGCTGGTTTGTCTAGATAAGACTCTTATTCCTCGGCTGGGATCATGTCGAGACTTTGAAGCTGCACTGAAACTCACATTTGGACCTTCAACCCGTTGGACCCCATTGAAGTCACTATATGGAGAAAAATCCTGGAATGTTTTCCTCAAAAACCTTAATTTCTTTTCGACTGTAGAAATAAACACAAGAACATCTTGGATGATGTGGGGGAGAGTAAATTATCAGGAAATTTTAATTCTGAAGTGAACTAATCCTTTCGTAGTGTGTTGAAACTGCGGGTTATGGTAAGGGGCGGGACATTTCCCAAACACACTTGACACGCTAGACCAATCACAACACACTTCTCCAGCCGACCAATCAGAGCACAGTGTGCTTACATGTTAGTTTACATGTTAGTTTACATGACGAAGTTTGCTAAGTTTCAAATGATTATTTAACAGCAAGCACAAACTATGCAAAAGCATAGAAGGCAGTGTCCAAATTCACTCATTCTAGTGAACTATATTAGTGGAGCAATGGATGAATGAATGGATTAGAGAACAATGAATGAGGGTGTAGGTGGCGATTTCATGTGTTCCACCTTATTTTTAACGTATAAGTGCTTCCGTTGTGATTCTCTCACAGTTATTTTAGCTGTACAAAAACAATCCATTATCCGGGTATTTGTTAACATAATATTGTCATTTATTATCATAATCATAAACACACTTGTTTTTAGCATTTATAGTACTTTGATATTCCTCTAAATATTTACCTATAGCGGAAGTCAAAGATCAACATTACAAATATAAGGTGGATCTCTAGGGTTTTTCTGATGCTTTGACACATCAGGAGCGTGTCTGCATCGCCCTCCCCCTTGTTGAAATGACAATGACATGCTTTTTAATCAGCCACGGTGTAAAATGTCCATGTGAATTGCAGTCATCAAAGCCAGGCCGGGCAGTTCATTAGCATGGCAGAAAGAAGATTGTCTCTAAAATGGAGTCATTAGTTACGCAAACCCCACGACCGACTGCTTGTTTGGATGAATCGGTTGGATCTCCCTGTGGTCCCGATGACTGTTTTACCCCCGGTCAAGCTCGTGCTCCTCTCGTGTGTGGGGTTTTCTCTGATGTGGATCTGAATGGACCCAGTTATACGGCAGAAATACGGCCGAGGAGAGGGGCTAATAACTGTTATTAACCCCGCGTGGATGTGGCCATAACGATAACGAGGACCCGCTGTCAGAGTTCTGTGACGCCGAGCCGCTCTCGCCCCCTAGGAGAAGCTAACTTATTAAAATAATGAATTAGCCCACCAGATTACTGGAGCCTGCGGCAAAGGCAATTATCCCTCTCCAAATCCCCGACCGGGGCTCCCCGACGCTGCCATAAAACAAGCCCTTGCAAAGATCGAGCGGCAACAGAAAGGCCCATTCCAATGAAAAGGCTGTTAATTAGGATCTCTCCCACTGCGGGCAGCCCTTTACTGCCGCCACAACACGAGTCCTCGGTGAAGAAGACAAGCCTCTGAAACTGTGGGGAAGCGGCGTGCAGAAATGATGCGGGAATATCAAACAGGACTGAGATGAAACTGTAGAGGTGATCGAGCAGCTCCGGTGACAAGAACTGGTGTCTTCAGAAGATCTGATCAGATATCTACCGTCCCACAGTGATATTTACTCTCAGTGTGTGTGTGTGTATAGCTACTTAACTATATTTTGGGGACAAATTTGTACCCAGTAGTGACCAAAACCTGACAAAAATCTCCAAAAGCGCGCGTGCGCGCTTGTGTGTGTGTGTGTGGCCCACTAAGAGTCATCGATATATCCCAAATTTCAGCCTAAGATCATAAGTTAAATTCTCTGTAGTATCATGTTTTGCAGGTAGACTATAGAAGGACACCACTATAATGACAATAATGATAACAACAATAGGATCATAAAGAAATAATAATGAAGAAAATGAAACTAACAATAAGTGTGCACAGTTAGGTTCTCAAAACAAACAAACAAACCAGTCTTATTTTATTATCAGTGAGATACTATTAATTGAAAAAATAGATGGGAATTTGATGGATCATGAACTGTTTGTGTTTAAATTCACTCTGAAACACGCAGCACATATATTTATTTAATTAAATTGCATAAAGTGTCTTCACACTGTTGTGTTTGGCTTGTAATGGTTGAAGTACATTCTATATGATATATTTTCTTATTTTAATTCCACTTAAAATAAATGGTCCACACAAAAATGAAAAGTCTGTCATTATTTACAGTACTATTCTATACTACTACACTTTACTATTATTTTATTTATAATGTCCTTTGCAAATGACTCAGTTCACCTGATGGTTTTACGTTGACTGCATGTGTGTGACACGTATGCATGGATTCATTTCAAGATAGATGTGCATATTTACATGGGTCAGATTGTGACTCTGATGTATTCGAAGCCCTGTGAAATACTTGTCATAAAAATATGAGACCTTTAACCGATGTCAACAACACGAAGCATCCCTGATCTCTGACTAGCTACAGTCATGCCACACTGATGCTAATAACGTTACATCAGCGCCACTCAAATGCACTGAACGAATCCATCGAGCTCAAAGTGTTTCAGGCTGCCCGTGAAGCACAATCAAATGGCCCTCGACCCCCTGCTATTCATCACTTTTACACATTAGCGGGACATGGGCGGGAATATTAAGGAGTTCCTTTACCGCAAACTTCTACAGTGAAGGATCAGCATGGGAACATCCATTTTAATCAGCAGGGAGATTCACTTTTGTGTGTTTAACACTCTCCGAACTCTCTGCTCAACGCTCCTGAATATCTTACCGTTTCATACTGATGGCCAGCTACAGATGTGTTCTCTCAAACGCGTTCTCTTTACAAAACACACGCGTGTTCCACACTTCCATGGTTAAATGCTCCTGCGATGTTGCAAAAGAAAAGTAAATCGGAGTGCTTATATAGGGTTGGATTGATAATGTTGGTTTCAGTACAAAACATTGCAGTGTTGCATTTTTTCAAGCATATTAACACTTCAACTTAAAGGCCAAACACTTTTTTTTGGACAATTTTTTTATTAAATTACAAATTAAAATGTATTTCATAATTAAACTTCCCTTTTGCTGAAAAAAATTGGTGTAAGATTTTGAAACAATTTGTACTCAGAAATTGCACGAAAATTTCACAAATAATTACAAAGAAACGTCAAGTAATGCATTGAATTAAACTGAAATTTGACAATTTAAAAAATGTAAATTTGGAAGCAGAAAGACAACAAAATAACTAAACTTAATTAACAATAAAATGAAAACAGAAAATATTAAAATAAAAACATTCAAAATATTAATAAAAACTATAATAGTATCTCAATGATACTATAATAACAATAACACAAACTACATTTCCCCCTTGCACTGGGGTCAATCAAAACAAGCTTTGTCTTCTCTTCTCTAGTCGGGTTATTTGGCACATATATTATACAAATAGTTTCACACATATCTTTTTCACCACATGCTTAAACCAAATAAGAAAGAATGATTTGCAGCAATTAAACAGATGACATTTAAATAAATAATAAACTGTATATCTTATAATCACTTATTTTCAACAGCATGAACATGCTTGTGTAAATCTGAGCAGCATTAACTGCAAGCAAAATCACTGTCGTATTTTTTTTTTTAAATATCTGATTAAAGTTAATAAACGACATTGTTTGGTGAGGAAATGATGCAAATCAGTTAAATAAGGTAAATTCTCAGAGTAGACATGCATGAGCTGCCGTCGCATCAATCTCAATCGCCATCATAGACACGCAAATTGAAAACTAAAGAAAGTAATTTCGTGCCCAATGGAAGTTTTCCTGAGTAAATTTTGTCTGCCATTAAGAAATAAATTATGTGCTGGACCATTGCTTTGAGACTCAAATAAACTCACACACACACTTTAAATGTGCAATGTGTTGTGAGTTTCTTTGAAGGACTGCTGTACTGTAGTGATCATGTATTGTTCTGTGTGTACAGTCCTACAGTGTAGCTGAATTTGCTACGAATGAACATCGCATTCTGAGATCTGACAGACCAGTTTTGAGCTGCATGGTTGTGATCTAGACAGTAGAATCTGTTCTTTAAAATATTGTTTGACTGCACCGCATGCGTAGACATTCACTGTCACATGCATAGACATCTCCCTCATTTGATCATCATTAACACATTTAGCGTTGTTCTGTGAGTTTTAGTGGGTGAAATGCAATACTTGTAATAGAAATATATGCATTTGGGAAATACTTGTGCCTTCAAAAGTGTGCGAAATCACATACCATAGGTACTACATTTTAATTTGAATTTACTTACTGTAAATATGGGTAGAAAATGAAATCCGGATGTACTACATCCGCCATGTTGTTACTGTCACATGACTTACCAGTGTTGTGTCGCATCACTGCCATTCATAAATCCTCTCCCGTGGCCTCATGGGATAGTAAATTGTCCACTGAATGCACACTTCAGAATCTCACGGGAAGTAGTAAGTCATCCGGGTACTTTTCGCCTACTGTTATTTAAATACTATGTATTCAGACTTAGCACTCTTTTGGTGTACAGGTTTTCAAATTTTATATAGTAGGGAAGTATTCGATTTCGGACGCAGCTTTGGTCATGCAAATTTGCCATGCTGACTCACAGAAAGCTGCTTGGTTTGAAAGTGACTCCTGTCTTAGCTGAGTTTCATACATCGCTAATTTTTCCCATTAAATTTTGCTAATGTGATTGGGCTATAACTGTTTCCATGATGACTGGAAAATGTACAAACATCCTTTTAAATGAAACTTGTTAATATTCCAGTGTTTATTGCGGCAGGCAAATACAGCTGATACATTGCATTCTAAAATGAGCCCCATTTACATAGTAAGGAGGTGTGTTTTTCACTGAATAGAATAACAGTGACCTAAATTTAAATATGCATGATGCAGTGATATACCACTTGAGGCAACGGCTGTTAGTTGAATAAGACACTGAAATACAGCACTAGATTGCTGCCAAAAGCGCATCCTTGTGCTGCAAACAAGTCCAACAGAGGCGGGAGGGAGGGGGGTTATGAGGAAGACGAGGACCATGATAGGACTAATTGAGGAAAGGCTGACCAAAATGAATGCCAAGGCGGAGATGATGGTGGGAGGAGCAAGGACGGAGATGGGAGGAGTCATAAGATGACCCACAACCGAGTCAGGATGAAGGCCCATGACAGAACTTATGGAGATAGAGCCAGGAGCCTGACTGCCTGAGGTGGAGACGTGACCAGAGGAGCAGTGGAGCAGAGGAGGTGTAGACCCAGGGTGATACTAAAGGCCTGGAGGGCCATGGTGGAGCCACAGGTAGCTGGAGATATGGGCTTGGCAGACCAAGGTGGAGACGGTGTGAGTGAGGACAATGGAAGAAGAGAATGGAGAGAAGAAGGAGTTTGGCAGAGCCAGACGGGTGGAGGGTCGAGACACAACTGATGACTCTGAAGTCTAAGGCGGAGTCAGAGGGAAGAGGGAGCCCTGGCGGAGCTTGAGGGATGGCAGACCATGGAGGAACCGAGGGAGTGTTGAGCCAAGGTGGAGCCCATGGGCCGGAAGGGCCGAGGTGGGCTCCTGAACTCAGAAGCTTGAGGTGGAGCAGAGGGATACACGGACCAAAATGGAGCTGATGTCTGGGAAGCCCCAAGCGGGTCCGAGCAGCTGGGTGGAACTACAGAAGGAGGAGCCTGGGGGCTGAAAGGAGACAGCGGAGGCGAGGCCGAATAACTGGATGGCACGGGCAGAAGTGGAGGAAGAGGGAGGCTGGGAGAGATCATTTATGAAGCAAGAGACTTGGAGCTGGGCAACTTCAGACTAGGCATAACCAGCGGCTACGAAGACTACTTGGGACTGGGCTTAATACAGTGACAACAAAGACAACTGGGAATTGGGCTGAACCAGCAGAGATGACGATGACTTGGGACTGGGCTGAACCAGCAGAGATAAGGGAGACTTGGGACTGGACTGAACAAGCAGAGATGAGGATGACTTGGGACTGGACTGAACAGGCAGAGACTGGGAAGACTTGGAACTGGGCTGAACCAGCAGAGATGAGGATGACTTGGAACTGGGCTGAAACAGCAGAGATTAGGATGACTTGGAACTGGGCTGAATCAGCAGAGATGAGGATGACTTGGGACTGGACTGAACCAGCAGAGACGAGAATGACTTGGTACTGGGCTGAACCAGCAGAGATGATGATGACTTGGGACTGGACTGAACAGGCAGAGACTAGGAAGACTTGGAACTGGGCTGAACCAGCAGAGATGAGGATGACTTGGAACTGGGCTGAATCAGCAGATATGAGGATGACTTGGGACTGGACTGAACCAGCAGAGACGAGAATGACTTGGTACTGGGCTGAACCAGCAGAGATGTTGATGATGACTTGGGACTGGACTGAACCAGCAGAGACGAGGATGACTTGGGACTGGGCTGAACCAGCAGAGATGAGGATGACTTGGGACTGGACTGAACCAGCAGAGATTAGGATGACTTGGGACTGGGCTGAACCAGCAGAGATGAGGATGACTTGGAACTGGGCTGAACCAGCAGAGATGAGGATGACTTGGAACTGCACTGAACCAGCAGAGATGAGGATGGCTTGGGACTGGACTGAACCAGCGGATACTAAAACGACTTGGATCCTCAGCGACAGGAGTGTAGGCAGAGCTCCAATTCATTCCCTCGAATTTCACCAATATGCCCTCAATGATGGATGCTGTTGCCAACTAATACTCTTGTTCACACTTTGAGATGTCCTCGGGCTCCAGGACGAAATTGGCCTCTGGCAAATACTCTGGCTTGATATTCGTAGTGACTCTGGCTCTGAGTCTGCAGTGGGCTCTAGCTTATGCTCCGTAGCGGGCATGGCTGAAGGCTGGCTGGGCTCTGGGTCTGGAGTAGGGCAGACGGTGTATGGCGAGTCACACTTCACCAGCATCCACTCCACATACTCTGCGAAGCTCCCTTGAGGATCTTCCACTGGCAGGCATGCCTTCGACTGCTTATTGAAGTTGGCGTTAAAAAATATGCAGAGCGAGCGGTCAGGATACTGAGTGAGGCATGCCAGAATGAGAAAATCCCTTGTGTGATCGTTGAGGGAGCGATCACCCTGCTCTAGCAGGAGCTGGCGAACAGCGGGGATATGAATATTTTTATTCCCCTTTTGCCGTTTTAAATCCTTTCTGGGTCTTGCTGTCTGTAACGAGTGGTTGTGTGTAGCAAGATCCACAATAAAGATTTGTGACGCAGGATGAAGGTTATCAATACAAAAAACTTTATTAAACACTCTGAGAAAAGCACAACCAAACAGGGAACAGGTGTGTAACTAACCAGGAACCATGACAACTAATAATGAACGAGAACTCAGGCAAATAGTGCCAATAAAATATATGAAAACAAAACTAAACAGAACAAGACAAGAATGTGACACATGTATAGTCCCCTTGTGTGTGTGTGTGTGTGTGTGTGTGTGTGTGTGTGTGTGTGTGTGTGTGTGCGTGCGTGCGTGCGTGCGTGCGTGCGTGTGTGTGTTAAAAAAGTGCTCAGCCATCATTCATGCTAGTGGGTAAACTTTGGTTTGGTGAGCAGAGCGAGACAGTGAAGGTCACACTCTCACAGACTCTAGTCTCTCTCTCTCTCTCTCTCTCTCTCTCTCCATCTGTCTGTCTGTCTCTCTGCTCTTTCCATCAATCTCTATAAAATGATATCTTCCTCTGCCATGCATTTTGTTGTTTTCTTAACTGGGATATCTTAGTGTTGTTTTGAGTTGCAGTGTCTTGCTCACGTGTATAATTTATTTTGTATATGTATGTTGTGTCTATATTGTGTGCTTTCACACTTTCTGGATTTCTGATTATTTGTCTGAGAGTTTAATTAATAAAACTCTTTTTTTTACATTTTAGTTCCCCCCTCTGTCTTCCTATTGCTTTTGGGACAGCTTCTGGCTTTTTGTCTCAAATTACTTTGAATTGTCTATACGAAGAATCTGACCATGGCTATTTTTTTATTTAACTTTTAATCAATTTTAATTCCATTAAAAATGTCTTACAGACCTTTAAAATCACTTGCCAGTGTGCGTTAAGTAGCAATGATATATTATGATAGTTCTTGTTATTTTGCATTTTTATTTTATATTTCCTGTTTTCATTTTCATTTTAATTAAGGTTTAGTAATCTTGTTGTGTGTTTGTGTCATTTTTTTATAAGTATTTTTTAAATGTGATTGTAGATTTTATTTAAAAAAAAATTGGGGGCTTTCATTTATTTGGTTTTAGTACTTCAATCATCTAAATTAAAATGAGAAATATTGCCTATTTTTTCAGTCTGTTCCTCACACAAAGTATCAAATGACTTACAGTAGAGCATTCTGTCATATTGACTAACTGTTATGATACTATTACAACTGGCAGTAAAAATCATCACTATATTGTATGAAAAAGCATGGCTTGGACAAAATGTGTTTCATTGAAGAAAGAAATAACATGAATGAGGGTGAATAAATTAACTTCAGTGGACAGCAATGAAGATGAAGTCAAAAGCGGGTGCAATAAAGTGTGATTTCTCTGGCGTTGGATGAAGGTCCCTCAAGCAGCTTTTGTTGAGGAGCGTCACTGATAGCAGATATCGCTGATCAATAAAAGGTGTTCGCTGCTCTTCCTCCTCAGGCCATCATCATGTGTGGATCTGAGTACATGCATGCGTCTGGAGGAGGTACTGTGGGCAGCCTCGGACCCCTTTATCAATCAGGATTTTTAATTATACACATCCCAGCTGACAGCTAGATTAGAAAGCAATCGACGTTATCGGCCACCAAATCTAATTACTGTTTATTGACAGATAAGAACGCGCTCCTTTCACTTTCCCAAATGAGATAAACTTCCTTTTAGCCTCTTCTGGTGTGAAGAGGGTCTGACGCGCTTACTGTCCATGAAAGACTTTCTAATGACTTGCGTGTTATTATGGGATTAACAGTTTTGGTGTTTGGTGTCATTAACACAGACTCAGTCATAGTGGTTGACCCATGAGGGTTTTCATTGGCCGAAACTAGACATCAGCACTGTTTAATTGCATCAAATGAAACGTGTCTGGTTCACTATCTGTGTGAGGACTCTATAGGCGTAATGATTTTTATACTGTACAAACTGTATATTACCCCTTACACTAAACCTACCCATCATCATCACACACACACACACACACACACACACAAAGGCAAAACTTTTACGTACACTATAATGTTCAAAAGTTTGGCGTTGGTGAGATTTGTAAATGTTTGTGAAAGAAGTCTCACCAAGGCTGCTTTTACAGTAAAAACAGTAATATTGTGAAATATCATTCCAATGTAAAACATCTGTTTTCTATGTGAATATATAGTAAAGTGTAATTTATTCTTGTGATCAAAGCTGAATTTTCAGCATCATTACTCCAGTCTTCAGTGTCACATGATCCTTCAGAAATCAGAAATCATTCTAATATGATGATTTATGATTATTATCAATGTTGAAAACATTTGTGCTGCTTCATATTTTTGTGGAAACCGTCATACGTTTTATTTTTCAGGATTCTTTGATTAATAGAATGTTCAAAAGAACAGATTCTATTTGAAATATAACCTTTTGTGACATTTTAAATGTCTTAACTGTCACTTTTCATCAATTAATGCACGTTAATGTTTTATCACAATACCAGCATTAAGCAGTGTAGTGTCATGACTTTGAGTGTAAGTCTATATTGGCGGAAAGAAGTGTAAATTAAACAAACAGTCAACCCTGTTACATTTCTTTTGGCAAAGTTAAAATGTATTCATTCAACCTGCGATGGCAAACTGGGGGTTTTCAACACATAAACACATTAATCACCCAATAAGATGTTACGTAAATATAGCCGAATTACTTTTTTCATAGAATGAGCATTTAATGATAATCTGCCTGACTTGAGTAGAGCAGCTGGTCTATATTACTGAGTTGATTTTATGTATGAAGTGACACTCTTCTCTCTATCATTGCCACATTAGACACTTTACTGTTTAAAAAAAGCTGTGAAAGAGCCTCAGGTAAAGCCGGCCTAAATGATTGGATTATTGTCCTTCCATTTGGCGGCGAGATAATGACTGAATGATAAACATTGCAGTGTATAGATTTTCTGTCAGGTCCCATGAAGTAGACATTCTCATTTCTTGAGTATCCCACCCCCCCATTCCTCCTCACACACACACACACACACACACACACACACTCCAAAACACAACCAGGAGAGAGAGAGAGAGAGAGAGAGAGAGAGAGAGAGAGAGAGAGAGAGAGAGAGAGAGAGAGAGAGAGAGAGAGAGAGAGAGAGAGAGAGAGAGAGAGAGAGAGAGAGAGAGAGAGAGAGAGAGAGTCCATTCAGAGATTCAAAAAGCACTTACGGCCTCCTGTCCATTTTTGTTAAGTGAGTAAATCTGAAACCGGACCACGGCACGGGTCTTCCAAATGAAATTTGGTGGGATGGAGTGGACTGAGAGGAACGGACAGAAAAACACAGTCTTATTTGGTTTAGTGATGGAAAGAAAAATGTTTGGGTTTTGAATTATGCAACGTTCAGAGGGACAGAAGTTTAGATTAATGCTTGATTCGAGGACATATTTCACTGAGTCTCGACTGTCTGCTTCTCTGAACGTGAGTGACTTTAACTGGGTTTGCCATGATGTCGTAATTCACTTAGACTGCGGGGAAAAATGAGTAGATATCAGGAGAAGAACAACACACTGTTTACCACACATGACCCCCGGGAAGCCTCCCGAAATATAGTGTATGATGCTTACAACTGTATTGGATCAGCATGATGAAGGTTTATGGGAAAAGCAGCTATCCATGTTTATTAACTAAAGTGTTTTCATATCTTCTGTGGTTCTGAAAGCATCCTTGTGATTTTGTACAACTGTGCAATCAAATGTTTGACACCAAACACAAATGAAGGTCTATAAGTTGTAAATATATTTACACTGTAAAGAATTATTTTCATGATTTCTTATCACAACGTTTTTTCTTTTGTCAAATCAATTTAGATAAATAATGTGGTTCAGATAACATATTTTGAGTTTCTGTTGATTAAACAAACTCCTTCATTATCTTAACTCAATTTTTAATTTCAGTGAACTCAATTTTATAGACAGCCAGGTAACTTGCGTTTTTTTAAGTTAAAGGAACAATAATTATTACAGTGTAGTCTACATATGTCTAGCATGCGAAACAGTTCTTACTAACAACAGATAATATTAAAACAATTAAAATAAAAAGTTTAAATAAAACAAAAAATGACAAAGAAACGGCAAGTAATGCAGTTAATTAAATGTGAAATTTAATTTGATTAAAACATTTTAAATTAAATTTCAATTAAATGTGAAAGTAGAAAGATGGAAAAAGTATTTTCTTGTAAAATATCTTTTAGTAAAATCAAGACATCTAGATTTTGTTTGCCTGTGCAATGTTGCAAGTTATATTTGCTTCTTATCCGATGTTTTTTTTTTGTCACTAAAGCAAGTTGACTTGACAACTTCTCAGTAAGGTTTTCTGAGTGCTCTCAGCCACTAATAGAAATGTTTGATTTAAAAAAAAAACACCATTAACTTGTGGAGTCATTAGTTTACTCATAATAACTGCTGTCTCTCGTCCCTAACTTCACCTTGCAAATAAATCTGTTTAAATTTAACATTTGCAGACAGAAAGCTAATTTATTTTGCATTTATATGTACAGTGTTCTTTGAATTAAGATGTAAGGCTAAAACAAATAGATGTCATGAAGTGCTTGCCTTGTTTGAGTGATTAGTGGTTGAGTATTGGTGTGTAAGTTGTGGTGAAACAGCACTCCCTCTAGTGGAGGAATCAGCCTCATTCACAGTTTCAGACTCACAATCAGATTTCATTCTTTATGATGTTTAAAACAGGATTTATGAATAAACTACATCTCCATATCTCTGAACAAGCTCTGTTCGCATACTTGCTTATCTCTCTTGTTCTCAATAAATGGAAAAAAACAATCTCTAAACAATAGTTTTAACATTGTTCTTAGAGAGCATTTTTAAATTTGAAATAAAGAAGCTGCAAATTCACCTCAATGTCTTAAACTATATGATGGCTTACAGGTCAAAACAGCCATTTTAAAACTACTGGTCGTGACATTTAACCCCGTGATTATTACAGACAACAGTGTGAGCTCAGCTCAGTCCAGACGCCCTGACGTTCTTCTGATTTATTCATCAGTGAAATCCACCCGATCAACACCACTAACTAGTGCTCTAGTGCACATATTCCTGCCTCTCATCACTGGTCAGGACTGAAGCTGATAGAAAGCTCAGGGGTCAAGGATTTTTAATATGATGCAAAAGTAATTGAAATAAGTCTATGCTTCTTGTAGAATTTCCATGAATTGTTTTTTTTTACAAATATTTGGGGAACATTCTGTGTTTGCTAGGTAGATTATGATAGTTGTAGATGCTTGTGTAGAAAAAAATGTCCCTGCGAGCCAGTCTGTCAGTATGCTTATATAATTGTTTACAATAAGTGTGTCATGCCCCAGCAACCCAAAAAAGGGTTTGAACAAAATCCTATAAATCATTTCCCTCCAACTTTACACATTAGTCTGAGTTCAGTGAATCATATAAGGACATTTTTGACAGCGTTTCAGCAAAAGTTCAGCAAAAGTCAAAACAAAAGTACAGCATTATTTTACATTTACATAAGTAAAAACATTACTATGAAACAAGACTTCAAAGTCGTCATGAAACGGAAGTCTTCCCTATTGCAGTGAAACGCGTCTCGAACAAGAACAAATGTGGGCGTGGCTTGAGGAATTGATTGGATGGTTGTGGTTTGCTATTGGTGGATCTCATGTGAGTGACAGGTTGACCCGCTCTCATCATTAGAGAAGAGAAGAGATGCTGCAAGATGTTAATCTGATTCAAGGTTAAATCATTTATAATAAATACTGCAATATTCCAATAAAATGGTTAATTTCATGAATATTTAAAATGAAGAAAGTTGAGTACTTGACGTTATAAGTTTGGCTAAACAGAATCCGATCCCGTTACACGAACAGCCCCGAAGATTACATAAATATATTATGTCTGTTTAAAGTTGCACTGTTTTGCAGAAGTCGCGGGTTCAGTGGGAGGAGCTCGTCATATATGAGCGTCGCGTGCGTCGCGTGGCTCCGGTAAACGCGCGCTCTCAGTCGGAGATGGACACGCGCCTGAGGATGAGCTCCGTGTGTGTGTGTGTGCAGGTACACTCAATATCTCAATATCTCCCGTCTTCTCCTCTTTTCTGGAACATTTACACCCTCAAATATCTTCTCTTTCTGATTTCTCTTCTTCTATCTGTTTAACGGGACCTTTCCATTCACACACTCCGCTGTGTTTCACTATCTTTTATTAAAGCTTGATCATTTTGCTTTTGCTTAATCAGTCAATTAAGTATTACTGTATTGCGTTGTTTCGTTTGTTTAATCATGTTTATAACACAACTGTGCAAATTACTCAGCGAATATCACCAAATCCACGTCAGTTGATCGCGTGAAGCTCATCATATGTCATACACATTACAGTTTGATCAGTGTCTTTTTTTTCTCTCCCTTTCGTAAGTTTTTGTGCGAGCGTTTTACTTTGCAAAACTGTCTTTAGAAGTGAGATTAATCGGAGAAACCTTCATTTAGATACATTTGGAATGTTATTCATAAATACAATAAAGTTAAATTCTAAAAAATGCGTCAGTGTTATTTTGCTAGATCATTAATGATCGTTATAGCCTATAAGAGATGGCTATATAAACGTGCAATCAGACAGATTCAAAAATATTGAATTAAAAAAATCTCGGAATAGAGAGTATAATAGCCTACTTATTTATAATGCAGTGAAAGAGCTGAAATAAGCAATACTTTCAGTGAAACACACTCACATGATGAGCTTTACTGCATTTTCTCTTTTTATTATGTTGAATTTGAGTTCAAAACTAATCTGAGAATGGGAATAATAACTACAAACTGTACCTAATGCTTGGGATCTATACATAAAGTCATTGATTATAAATTAAACACAACTTTCATTGCAATGCTCTAAATACGAATCAGCTTTTACTTGTACATCATCAAACTTTGCAATATAGCTATAGAATTAGATTGAAATTATTATTTTTTCAATAGCAGCTTCTTTTCTCAGAGCAGAGGCATGTGAGGTGTCTGTAGAGCTAAATTAAATCTAGAGATATCTCGTCATTTAACACAAGCACAGTATCAGCGTTTGATATCAAATCCTCTGTAACATAAGACCAGACCTTAATAAGCATTCCAGAGGGATTCTACGCAAATCATATGGATTAGGTTCGTGGATGAATGACCTTTAATTCCATGTTTTTCAATTAAATTACTGTATGTTCTTGAATCCCAGAGATATCAATCATCTGCTCCATATTAATGATACAGTTAAAAAAAAAAAGCACATGCAGATTCGCTCACAAGTATTTTTACGCTCATGTCAGAGTTTTGTATTTTGTTGATGGTTTATTTGTAAGCATGTGCACTTTTATATTAAACTGCTTGTCAAAGAAATGAGGATATTTACAAGGAACAGAGAGATTTTTTCAGTTTCTTACAGAATTCAGATGGGACACCATCTACATGTATCGTTGTTTTACACTCATTTTCCGAATATGATGAATACGTGGAGTTTTCTATCTCAGGGCTTGCAGTGAGACGTGAGTGATGATCAATATGGATTGTGTGATGTTTTATATTGATTATGGAAACGTGAGCAGGGCGGGGTTCCCATCCTGATCCAGGAGCTTCTATGCCATCATATGTCGAGCCATAAAAATGCACAAATCAGCTCACTTAACATCTGAATGATGTACATTCATCAACATGATTTATTTTGTACTGCATACCTGTTACCCAGCATGCTTCACCCTGTGTGTGTTTAATGCGGTGAGTTTCAGCTGTTCAAACCGGCCACTTGTCATGCGTGTGGTTTTGTTACGGCTCTCTTCTGATTCTCCTCGTTGCACGCTTATAAAACGAGAATCAAGCGCGAGTGCCTGTGAAACGGCTTCTGCATTCTCTGCATTCTTCAAGGCTTGATCAACACAGAGACTTCCAAAGCTTCTCTGCTTTTGGGTGTCCACTCTTGGACTTATACGACTGGAAACCGCTCGACATTTGCTCTCAGATATTTTTAAGTAGAATTTCATAAAACTCAGAGAATAATCTTCAGTGGGACTGGACTGTACCTGCATGTCAGAAGTGTAAACTGCATCTCTCCTGTTTTTAATATTTCACGACACTAGATGAAAGAGATCATTTAAACCAACACACTAATATTTGTAGTTTACTTTCAGTGAACATATAATTGAATATAATATAAAATAATAAAACAAATGCATCAAAAGTAAAATGTAAGTTTTGCCACATTTGCATCTAGATGCACTTACATGTTAATAGTTAATTAACACATGCTTTTGCATAACATTTTACAGGTAACACAATAAGTGGATGAGCACAGATTTTTCAAACTCTCATTGCAAATAGGAATCTTATTATGTGTAAAATAAACAAAACAAGGTAACACTTTTTCAAGGTGTCCTTGTTACACGTAGTTACTGTATAATTACATGCAACTAACCTTAAACCAAACCCCAATCCTAACCCTATAGCAAGTGCGTGTATTTAATTATTACTACACAGTACTTAAATGCATAATTACACTGTAACAATGACACCCTAAAATAAAGGATTACACTGTATTTAAAGGTGTCTTTGTTACACTGTTATTATACATTTTAAGTACTGATTAATATTAAGAAATAAAGGTTTTCCTCCTCACATTAAAATAATGTGTTTTTTTTTTTGCGCTGTTATATAGTATTTTCTTGAGTCTGTTTTGTATGTGTGTGTGTGTGTGTGATCAGCTGTGGGAGTATTTATTTATTAATAATTATTTAGGTAACACTTTATTTTACAGTGTCCTTGTTACATAGTAATAACAGTAAATTATGCATAATTACATGCAACTAACCCTCAACCAAATCCTAATCCTACCCTAACCCTATAGTAAGTACATGAAGTTGCTTAATATTACTCAGTACTTAAATATATAATTACAATGTAACAATGACACCTTAAAATAAAGTGTAACCATTATTTATTATAATTAATTAGTCCATGTATTTTAATATTATTACACAGGACTTAAATGCATAATTACACTGTAACACAGGAACATTAAAATAAAGTGTAACCCAAAAATAGTAATAAATAATAATCAAGGTTTTCCTCGTCATATAGGAAAGAATAATTTGTTTTTGTGCTGTTATTTGGTATTTGCTTGAGTTTGTTGTGTGTGTGTGTGTGTGTGTGTGTGATCATCTGTGGGAGTATTTCAGCACACAGCCCCTCCCCCTGCTCACTCCCCCTCCCCCGTGGCCCCACCCCTCTGTGTGTTTAAGCCCCACCCTCTCGGTGTGTTAAGCCCCGCCCCTCTGAGGCATCAGCCAACAGCAGCTGTTCCATATTCATCAAGCTCTTCAGTCTTAAAGAGACCGACACTGAGCGTGCACACACTCATTCTGCCTCACACACACTCACCGTAGCGCTCGCTCTCTCGTTCTCACTCTCCGCTTCACCCTGATCTGATCAGACCCCCTCCCCCTCCCCCCCCCCCCCCCCCACACACACACACACACACACACGTGCGTACCTGAGTCGGTGGGCTGCACTGCTGGAGGGTCTCTCCACCTCAACTTTCCTGAAGGTGTTCGCTGGTGGTTTACGGGGAGAGCGAGTGTCCCGTGTATCCGCTTCTCTTCTTCTCTTCCTCCTGGAATGATAACACTGGGCTGATGGACATTTCCGAACTTTGCATCCCTGATCCTCTCAGCTATCATAACCAGTAGGTGCATCTTCTCTCTCTTGCACTAACTCCTGTGTTTGCTTCTCAAACTCTCTGATAGTACAGTTTTCCTGCTCTTCCTGAACTTTACTCCTGCTGTCTGTCATAGGGATGCCGTGCATTTTCTGCTTCACACGCATGTTTTCAGATTCAGACACTTTTCTCGTTTTGCTTAGATTGTTTGTTTCTTGCAGTGGGACGCTCTTCTAATGCCTTGCTTTCTGTGTGTTTGAACACAAGTCTCACGGGTTCTGGCCTCAGGCAGACGCACAGATGTGTGTTTATTAAATGAAGTGAGTGATAGAGAGGAGACGTGGTGAATAAGGGTGTTTTTGAGTGTCCTCAGAGGACTCCTGGTGTCCCGGGGCCGTCTGAGATCTGGAATAATGCACTCGCTTTATATAGACTGGGAAGTGGCCACTTACAGGAGTCGTCGTCTTAATATTATTTTTCACTGAAATCAAGTTGCTTTGCCTTTTCATAGTCTTTTTTATATTTTTTTGTTTCAACACGTTTTCTCACGAATTGTCCCGAGCCACTGGCACTTTATGAAACATAAACATTGCGTACAGTATGTCACATTTACACAGGGTTTTTGAAACAGTAAACTCAGGCTTAGCTTGCGTTTGGGTTGTCATAAAAAAATCAACATTGATCGTAATGTGCACTAACTCCACAGATGGATTTTTTGGATATGGATTTGTTCGTTTATTCTTAGTAACATGTAATGTCACATCAGCAGCTCTCACACATAAAAAATGGGTTGAATTCAAACTGTGTGTGTGTGTTTGGGGTAAAATAGACTAGATTACACTCAAGTCAAGTCTCTTAAACACATATTTTAAGCTGCTTTGTAGTTTTACACTAAGACGGATTACAAAGGTTGAGTGGAGCTCCGATTCCTCCATGCATGCATTTCTACTATCACATAATAAACCCTTTGTGTTCGGATTATATTTAAAATGCATATTTTTATTTAGGGTAACAAAATATTCTATCTCTACTAAAATTACGAATCATAAATGGTCTGATACTGATACTGAAAACTAAAGCTCGATTGAATTATTATTAAGAGTTTGTTAAATGTTTTAAAAAATGCAATAGATTTTTAAAACCTTCATTAAATATGTGTCTAAAACACCATCATGTTACACTTTTATTACTGTATCTGTTAGAGTCTGTCCTACCAAATTATTTGATCATATCATAATTATTAGAATATAATACAATCAAATTAATACAGTGATTATATTACATAATTATTTTTGCATTGAAAAACAATAAATAGCCATTTTTTTATTAGACATTACAAATTATCACACATTTGCAGTTACATCATAGATGTAATATTAATGTAGAGTGATTACATTTATTAATAGAGGAACCTGTTTTAAGGATTGGACATCTATACATTTATTCGTGTTTAATTAAAAAAATCGACTTTATTTAATTTATTCAAATGTTTTAGGGATTGGACTGCGCATCTATACATTTATTCGTTTTTAATTAAAAAAATCTGCTTTATTTAGTTTTAGCCAGTCTAAAATATTTTTGATTGAATAAAATGAAGTGTGTTTTACAGTTTAGTCAGTATTTAACTGAGCTTGAAGGGTGTGTGATGCCGGGGCTGATGGGATTGAACACGCCTGACTTCAGATTCACTGGATCCACTGGTAAACGCAGTGAAGTTGAAGATCTGGTCACTTTGACGTCTTCTTCTTCTTCTTCTTCACTCGTCTGGGATATTCTGACTCTATATAGACCGACTCTCCTCGTTCTCTCCGATCCCGGCCTCACTTTGCAGGGATGACAGGATTATGTCTGTATGCATAAGCACTACAGGACAAATTCAATTGAACAATTGTTTGACTTCATTACCGAGTTGGCGAATCGAGCACAGAAAGAGCGTATCTCTCGCGCGCGTTTCCTTCCCTCCGATTTTATCTCATTAGGTTGAGAAAAAAGCAGCTTTGGGAATTGCATTAGTGCATCTTAAGTTAAAAGCTGTGCGCTCTTTGAGCAAGTGTTTCAGTGCTGTTGGGCTAATCAGATTTTTGCTGTCTGTGAGGAGATGCTATCGCGAGTAACCAAAGCGGCCGGCTCTCACACTATCCAGATGGGATCAGCTTACAGTAATTTGGTTTCAGAAAACATTACTCACACAGATCCATGGCTGTGGTCAGCCCACATATTCATGAGCTCTGGAGAGGGTTTCGATTCTCTGGCCAGTCCAGCTGACCTCTGGCCAAAACCAGCAGTTCGCTTTCAGAGCGATGCTTTTATTAAAGCAAACACGCCACATAATGTTTTCATGTCTGTGTTTATTCTCCACACATGCTCTGCTGAGCGTCTATTGTGATCCGAGCGCGTTTAACCCCAATTCACACTCTCTAACTCTCTCTAAACAGCCGTTTTTTTGGTTAGTCAGGCAATGAATCTCCACTATAAGACATGTTTCACTCATGAAGGTTCTTTAGTTGCATGTGCACTCTAAAAAATGCTGGGTTGTTTCAACCTATGTTTGGGTCAAATATGGACAAACCTGTTGGGTTTAAAAATGTAATAAAAAATTTTAAACCAACGGCTGGGTATGTCCTTATTTGGCCCAAACAACCCAATTTGAAGCAACCCAGCATTTTTTAGAGTGTGTGGTTCTAAGAAGAACCTTAAACATCAATGGAATCTGTCCACTGCGGTAAAGATTATTCAAATGTTCCAGACATTTTTTTCTTTTAACAATGGTTCACTGAAAGGTTCCCGAAATGGTTTTTCCATGACATCACTGACATTTTTTTTTTTGGAACCTTTATTTTTAAAAGAGTGTGAAAATAAAAGTTCAGAAAAGGAACATTTCTAGAACATTTGAATAATCTAAATTATCTTTTTGGAATAGAAATTCCAATGGAATAGAAAATCCATGGATGGAATAGAAAATCCATGGATGTTGGATACCAATGAAACACCTTCATTTTTAGGAGTGTATGATGAAGCTGTCAAACAAGAACTGCAAAAATCAGAAAAATTCCCAAAATTCCAAAATCGATGTTTATTGAGGCAGAAGGAGTGTATTGTAGTGCGAGCGCTGTGTTCTCAGCGTGTCTTGACGGTTGGGTCACTTCCAGCCCTCATACACAAACACACACACACCCTGCGTCAGTGACCTGTCCGCCCGACGTCACCCAGCGCTCTCTCACACACACACACACACACACACACACACACACACACACATACACACACACACACACACACACACACACACACACACACACACACACACAAACACACACACACACACACCCTGCGTCAGTGACCCGTCCGCCCGACGTCACCTAGCGCTCTCACACACACACACACACACACACACACACACACACACACACACACACACACACACACACCCTGCGTCAGTGACCTGTCCGCCCGACGTCACCCAGCGCTCTCTCACACACACACACACACACACACACACACACACACACACACACACACACACACACACACACACACACACACACACACACACACACCCTGCGTCAGTGACCCGTCCGCCCGACGTCACCTAGCGCTCTCACACACACACACACACACACCCTGCGTCAGTGACCTGTCCGCCCGACGTCACCCAGCGCTCTCACACACACACACACACACACACACACACACACACACACACACACACACACACACACACACACACACACATACACACACACACACACACACACACACACACCCTGCGTCAGTGACCTGTCCGCCCGATGTCGCCCAGCTCTCACACACACACACACACACCCTGCGTCAGTGACCCGTCCGCCCGACGTCGCCCAGCGCTCTCTCACACACACACACACACACACACACACACACACACACACACACACACACACACCCTGCATCAGTGACCCGTCCGCCCGACGTCGCCCAGCGCTCTCTCTCTCTCACACACACACACACACACACACACACACACCCTGCGTCAGTGACGATCCGTCCACCCGACGTCGCCCAGCGCTCTCTCTCTCACACACACACACACACACACACACACACACACACACACACACACACACCCTGTATCAGTGACCCCACCGTCGCCCAGTTCTCACCGCGTAACCTTGGTATCCTCACTCGCCTTGAAAGATTTAAAAATAAACCAGCTCTGTTAGTGCTGAGGATAATACATCCGCCAATGCATGCTGTGTGGGGGTTCTCGCGCACGCACACACGCACACACGCACACACACACACACACACACACACACTCACACACACATATACACACACACACACACACGGTCAGGTCACATACTGTCACCTTATTTACACCTGAAGAGTTTATGTTAGGACCAAAACAATACATATTCTTACAGTACTCTTTGTATCTGAGTGTAACTTTAGGTATAAGATTCCTCCCATATTAATGAAGTTTCAGGCTTTTAAACTTTATTAAAAAAACTTTTATTAATAGAAAAATATATTTTTTGAATATTGTAGTTGTATTTAAGTGATATGACAGCAAAAATATGTGAACTACAAGTTCCTCTCTAGTGGTATGCAGTGTTATTTTAATATCATGTTGATAGTGTTTTAGTTTTTATTATACATTTTACATTTTATATTTTCCGTTTTAATTTTGGTTGTAGTAATTTTGCTGTGCGCTTTTTTCATTTTCTTTTTTTTTTTAATGTGTCTATGCAATTTTTATTAATTTTTATTTCAGTTTTAGTTGTATTTATTTTAGAAATTAGAAAATTTGAAATTTTGCCTTGGCATCTAATTTGGTAACTAATTTTTGTTTAATTCAGTAAATGTTCTTTTTATTTTATGGTTTTGGAATTATTGAACTACAATACCCATGTTGGCATGTAATGCTGCACATCAAATCACTCGCTCTCTATCGGCATTAGTCGCAGAGTAAACCATCTCAGCGTCGCCTCCTAATTTGCTCGCTAATCAAATGGTGTGCGGGAAAATGCTAAGTCCGCTAATTTACACTTGTGTGTATGTGTGTGTGAGAGAGAGAGAGAGAGAGAGAGAGAAGCGTGAGGCCGAACACACGTTTATGTGCGGGCGTTTATCAGGGAATGCTATTGGTATTGAGCGGCCAGTCGTTTGAAGGTTATGTTTCTGAGCAGTAATTGAAATGCAAAATAACATTAGGATCGATGGTTAGCTCTGTTTATTTATGAAATCAATATTAAAATGGCTCTGATTCCAGCTGACAGTTGAACTGAGTCACGCTCGACGCTGGGGGGTTTAGGAGGAAGTGATGTCGTCACGCTCGACGCTGGGGGGTTTAGGAGGAAGTGACGCCATCACGCTCGACGCAGGGGGGTTTAGGAGGAAGTGATGTCGTCTCACTCAACGCTGGGGGGTTTAGGAGGAAGTGATGTCGTCATGCTCGACGCTGGGGGGTTTAGGAGAAAGTGATGTCGTCACGCTCGACGCTGGGGGGTCTTGGAGGGGGGTTTAGGAGGAAGTGATGTCGTCATGCTCGACGCTGGGGGGTTTAGGAGGAAGTGATGTCGTCACGCTCGACGCTGGAGGGTTTAGGAGGAAGTGATGCCATCACGCTCAACGCTGGGGGGTTTAGGAGGAAGTGATGCCGTCACGCTCGACACTGGGGGGTTTAGGAGGAAGTGATGTCGTCACGCTCGACGCTGGGGTGTTTAGGAGGAAGTGATGTCGTCTCACTCAACGCTGGGGGGTTTAGGAGGAAGTGATGTCGTCACGCTCGACGCTGGGGGGTTTAGGAGGAAGTGATGTCGTCACGCTCGACGCTGGGGGGTTTAGGAGGAAGTGATGTCGTCTCACTCAACGCTGGGGGGTTTAGGAGGAAGTGATGTCGTCACGCTCGACGCTGGGGGGTTTAGGAGGAAGTGATGTCGTCACGCTCGACGCTGGGGGGTTTAGGAAGAAGTGACGCCATCATGCTCGACGCTGGGGGGTTTAGGAGGAAGTGATGTCGTCACGCTCGACGCTGGGGGGTTTAGGAGGAAGTGATGTCGTCACGCTCGATGCTGGGGGGTTTAGGAAGAAGTGACGCCATCATGCTCGACGCTGGGGGGTTTAGGAGGAAGTGATGTCATCACGCTCAACGCTGGGGGTTTAGGGAGGAATTGATGTCGTCACGCTCGACACTGGGGGTTTTAGGAGGAAGTGATGTCGTCACGTTTGACGATGGGGGGTTTAGGAAGGAAATGATGTCGCCACAGGTGTGTGAGGTCCTGTCGAGCTCGTTTGCTGTGCTCTGACAGGATTCTGTGGTGTGTGTGTGTGTGTGTTCTTCTGTCCCATTGAGTTTGGTTTGCATGCAGAACTAATAATTAAACAAAAGTAAAGCATTTTCTTACCAATCAAAACCTTGAGGTCAGTATGATTTATGAAAGAAGTCTCTTCTGTTCACCAAGGCTGCATTTAGCCTATTTGATCAAAGATACAGTAAAAATAGTGAAATATTATTGCAATGTAAAACAGCGGTTTTCTATGTGAATATATAGTAAAGTGTAATTTATTCCTCTGATCAAAGCTGAATTTTCAGCATCATTACTCCGGTCTTCAGTGTCCCATGATCCTTCAGAAATCATTCTAATATGATGTGATGCTCAAGAAACTTTGTAAATATGTATTTAAATGTACTGACCCCAAACTTGAATGGTAGTTCATGTTCAAATAGTTTCTGGTTTGTTAGTTTAATGGCATTGGTAGTTTGTGAGACACTGTGACAAACATTGATCTGTTTGTTTGTGCCACTCCACATGTCAGCTTCTTACTCAGCCAATCACGTGAGTTTGGGGGCGGGGCTCGAGTCTTTGAGTGTCTTACTGTAAACCTTCTGTTCGTTTTGCAATTCAGCTTTGCGCAGAAATGACATACTTCATCTTTAATATTGTTATCTTGATCTGTTAGTCAATCCAAGTGTCAATTCAAGGAAGAATATTCAGTGATGTTCACACACAGTATTTACAAGCAGCAAACAAGAGTGTAAATATACTAAATATATGCACGAGTGTTTTAGAGCAGCGCTTTTTGAAATGGTTTTGATTTTACTCTGGAAAACAATTTATTTTACAGTACATGTACTTCAAGTGGGTAATATAAGGTAACTACATGGGTTTAGGGTTAGTACCTAGTTAATACTCACTTATTGTAACTATTGTAAACATGTACATGGGAAACAGGACTGTAAAATAAAGTGCTACAGAAGTGCGGTTGTGTATTTCTACTTAGCCTGTCCATGTCTACATGTGTCTAATATTAGCAAGTGTGTCAAAACACAGTTCAGTTTACTTCCACACACAACATTTAACATCAAATCCAAAGATATGAAAAGTTGATTAGATCATTTATTTTTCTATTCCAACTATATATAGTTTCATGTGTCTACTCTTCTCTGGAGGCAGACCTACAGAAATATAATTTAATTTAATTTAATTTAAATATATAAAAACATACATAGAGATAAATGACTTGATAAAACAAATATAAATAATTTTTCCTGCATTTAACCCTGAATTTATTTTTATTAAATGTTTATTTAAATTAATTATTTTCTGTATTTATTGTTACATTTTTTTATTATTTTTAATTAAATAAATAAATATAACAAATGAAAAAAAGAAAGAATAAAAAAATACAAATTTAAAGAAATAAAAATAAATGTACAAATAAATACAGAAACTAATAAGTGACAGATAAAAGTAATACAATAATAAATTCAGGAGCACATTTATATAAACATGAATTATATTTGTTTTATCAAGTAATTTAATCCTTATATACACACATATACACACACATATATATATATATATACAGTATATATATATATACAGTATATATATATATATTTTTTTTTTTTTTTTTTTTTTGCTGCTGCAGGTTTGTGCCTCCATACTCTGTTGATTAGTATTTGAATTCAGTGTTAATATCTTCAGCATGTGGATCAGATGGAGATGTGCTGTTCGTGAAGGTGAAGCGTTCTCCCGAGAGTTCGTCACACACTAGTCATTCACAATCCAGGAGTTTCCACGCTGAGTTGCGTTCGAGCTCGTAATGCTAGTACTAAAGCTGGCTTTTCTTTGATAATCTGATCATCTGGTGTCAGTGTATGTGTTCATCACACATGATCTGCAGTGAGTTTCCTGGAATGTATTATAAGTATGTTGTAGGTACAGTAGGTACTAGAATATTTCATATCTGTCATATACATGTTTAGGTGCTCATTCTGTCTGATTTGATGCAAAGCGTTGAACAGACATTACAGTGAAGTACAGTAGTGCTAGTTTACAGAGAGGAGTGCAACAATTACGTGAATAAGCTTTTCATTTAAAACATGAGTCACACATTATATTAGGTGTCTTTACTATTATGTACTTACAAAAATAGTTGGTAACACTTTATTTTACAGTGTCCTTGTTACATAGTAATAACAGTAAATTATGCATAATTACATGCAACTGACCCTCAACCTAATCCTACCCTAACCCTATAGTAAGTACATGTAGTTGCTTAATATTACTCAGTACTTAAATGTATAATTACAGTGTAATAATGACACCTTAAAATAAAGTCTAACCAAATATTTTTCTACTGATTATGTTGCTGTTGTACTGTAAATCACTTGTGCTGCTACTGAGGTGGATAGGGGTCAGGTTAGTACAGGTTTAGTGGTATGGGGCAGTTTAAGGATAAAACAGTGTGATTATAATTACAAAAATTTATTACAGACATACAGGTTTTTTTTTTTTTTAAATAGAAGTACAATGCAAAAGCATGTATGTTTACAATAAGTGCACTGAATCAAATTATTAATTTAAATGCCGATACATAGTAAAGACACAAAATATAAAGTAGGTATAATAACTAAAATGAAATAAAACTTAAACTGAAAATAACTTGAAATATTACATATTTCGTTTACTTTTGTCATTGTTACGATATAATTATACATTTAAATACTGAATAATATAATTTAAAACGTGTACTTACTAGGGTTAGAAAAAGGATTTGGTTTAGGGTTAGTTGCATGTAATTTTGCATAATTTACTGTTATTACTACAGTAACTATGTGTAGCATATGTAACAAGGACACTGATATTTCTGAAGTGTGTTTTGGGATATTAGAGTGAGTTTTCTGGTGAACATGTTACTCTGTTCTCTTCTGAAACTACTTTAAACTCTGCCTGGATCCATTGATTGAGTTTGTGGTTTGTGTCGTCACTGTAAAATGACCTCAGACTTTGTCAGCGAGGCAAGCTAAAAATAAAAATGCTCTACTTGCACATTATTATGCATTATAATATTGGTGCATATAAGTAAACATAATTAAAACAAACAGTTAAACATGCCATGATTTTTTAACTAGATTTCAGTTGCACTTCATTTTAAGTTGATGTTGTTACACTAATTACACACAAAAAGTGCAAAGTAATACATTAGTTAACATGAACTAATAATGAACTGCAATTCTACCGCATTTATTAATCTTTGTTAATGTCAACATTTACTAATACATAATTAAAATCAAATGTTGCATTT